>JAPDOI010000384.1:0-688973 GCA_029168955.1 Aplectana chamaeleonis | reverse complement strand
CGTCAATTCTGCTTACCTCTACGGATTGCATTCTTGGCTACCCGCTACGATTTCTTGTTCCACTGGGTCAGCGCTCAGGTCGTAATCGTAATTTGAAACGTGTAACCAAGGTTTCTTGTCCTAGCATACCCGACGACGGAAATCATTGCTGAAACATGCACAGATGTTCAAAGAACTTAATTCATAAGGATCATAATTTGAAGACTCACTGAGTCATTTTGAGCATGCTCGCGATGACACCTTCAGGTCAGAGATAGGAAATCTTGATTGATTTTTGCAGAAAAAAACGCCTTAAGAATGCAAAAAAGGTTAATTATGACAGCCACTGACGAATTGGTATTCTCTAGCTTATCTAACAATAAGTCTAATCATTCCAAGCGACTTACAAATGTTGACTCCGTAGATGGTTACTGTGTTTGAAGCCGGAAGAGAACGCTTTCATATTCGGAAAATAAAACGACTTACAAATGTTGACTCCGTAGATGGTTACTGTGTTTGAAGCCGGAAGAGAACGCTTTCATATTCGGAAAATAAAACAAGATGTCGCCTCTTGAAATCGTCTGACTGCAAAAGAATTATGGTGAATTCAAAATGAGTGCTAATTTATAAAAGATAGGGGTGAATTTATTGCATCTATGGCTGCCTATAGACTTCTTGATTGGCGCGAGAGCTCTGCATGATTTCTAATTACGGATTAGGATTTACTAAGAAATATGAAATTTAAAAAAAAGTTGAGCACAGTTCTGATTGGCTCGTGAATCTTTCACGAAGGACACCGACCCTTGTAGCGCAGTTTGATGCATGCGCGCTTCCGCTCCGCTTCGCGGCTGGAGCTATAATACCAATGCCATATATCATACATCATTATATCATACTATACCAAAAAGTGCATCATTTGAGATTATCAATAAAAGGAATAAAACTGATAGGGAGAGTGAATTAAGGAGATATCAGAAGGTAGCTGAGCCGAACGCAGAACTCAGATATCAGACAGGACTCGAGCCTGCATTGCACGTTTTCGAGCGAGAGTGCTACCATCACACCACCGACACCCCGGTCTGCATTCCACAGGTATTCACACATAAACTGTGTAGGCACAGCAACACTCAATCGATAATGGGTATGATCTGGTTAGCACATATCGGCATTAAATCTGGTTAAAGGCACAGTCCAAGTTCGTCGGTAAAATTCGATTTTATGATCCAGCCGGTGTGTGTAGCAACCCTGCAAAACGCTGAGTCTCAACTCTTCCAAATGAGCGAAAAAAATCGAGCACCCATTCCCCCCCCCGCCCCAGAATCAGCATTCGCTCCGCCCACTTCAGGGGATTCGGTCTCAATAGGGACGAGAAGCGCCATGGACTTGATCAAAATATACGTTCCTCCATTTGTTATCGGTCTATTTTTATAGTGTGGTCTGTTCCAGTGAGATGACTACGAGCGACAAGGGAAAACAGGACCGAGACAACTCGTCCACGAAATTCTCACCGTTCAAATTCAAAATCTTTGAGGGACCATAACTCCGTTCGTAGTGGGTTCTGAGCGAATCTAGAAACAATATTGTGATCAGCGCGGAATTCTCTCTAAACTGCACAGGAAAACTGGATAACGATCCTGAGCTTGGACTGTGCCTTTAAAGACAGTGTTCACGATGACTTTCATTCCCGAGTGTTGCACTCAAAACAATACGTTGGCCACCAAGTGTTACCAAAATTTTGAAGAAACGGCTTGAAACGCACTAAAACGTCTTATTTTAGTGACATTTATCACTGGCCTGGACTAGTCCGATTGGATGAACATGTTCACGGTGGTCGTCACCGGTGAAAATAGGATAAATCAAAAATGGAAGAATATTTTAGACAAAGCAGTACTAGTTGGGGTCCGAAGGAAAGAACGGAGCAACAGAAAGCGAATACTTGCAAAAGACGGGACCACAAAAGTTTTCATTGCCACAACGAACACTTCCTGTGAGAGGAAGGTGTGGTGACAGTAAAAGATTTGGTGCGCTTCTGGGACGTTTTTCTCGATTTCTTCGTCATTTCAATACTACGCGGTGACCAAACAATCGATTTAGCGACTAATCTCAAAATCAAGGATTATCGTGAACACTGCCTTCAAGCTGAGGCCTTGGAAGATGTGATTTTGATGGTTTTAGAATGTTTAAAGCTTGACATCTGAGTTTTGTGTTCAACTCGCCTGTCTTGCTGTATCTTATGCTATATCAGGCCAAAAAGGGGCATCAAACATTCTAAAAACATCAACATCAGATAAAGAGAAAAATGAAAAAGAAACTGCAAGACTGCAAATGAGCAGCGCAAAAAAGACGAATCGATGAGCAGGCATTGCTGTAGAGCCAAATCGCACCTGCAAGATAGCGTGTCAACTCCGTGCTAAGCTGCTGGAACGGTTCGGCAACTTCCATATGCTGCTTGCACGGTTTTTTACGCACCTAAAGCTGATTGCACGGAACCGAAGCTGGTTCGCACCCTACCGATCCACGATAAGTAGGCTTGCACGGAATGAAGTGTCAGTGAACTGGTTAACACTTTGCAATAAGCTGCTGAAACGCTTCGAAAACCCCAGTAGGACTGCTTGCTCGGTGCTTCCTGGGTCGTCTACACTGAGAAAGCTCGCCTGCACCATAACAAGACGCGAATAACGTGTTTGCACTGAACGAAGTGGCCTTTAGCGTGTTAACGACCTGTTTCAAAAGTTCTGAGTAGTCTTTATTTGTTCAACAAGCCAAAGCCCTCGTTAGTCACTAGTCAGTAACCAGAATTCTTTAGAAGCTATACTCTGACAATAAACACTGCTAAGGCCGAAAACAAATCGTTAAGGGTGAAAAAGAAAGAAAGCATAAATGCAGTACTACTCAGAATTTATAGACGTCCTCAACAGAGAACAAAGTTTTAAACTTGGATTTAAACATCGTTCACGGCCTCAATGAGAGCATAATATCCAGGGATGTGAGTATTTCGGTTAATTTTTTCTTCTGGCAGAAAGAGTAATAATCGAGAAAAACAAAAAAAAAACTATTTTTGATTTTTCACTCTTTGAAAACGTGCGATCAACCGACTGGTGATTGTGACTCGCAGGCAGTGCCTGTCATTATAGAGTTCAAGCGAACTTTACAAAACGTCCTTAGCAGAGTATGCTGCACTACTTCGGATGAGGATGCATTGAAGACGACCTGCAGATATCCCCAAATTTATTGTAAGTGTCGCGACCATTGAATACTGCTACCGACTCAGACGCTCAACGTCCACATAGGAAGCGTGCCTCGTCAGCGGGTCTGTGGCCGTAGGACCTAAAATTCGAAGTTTTGTCACCCGCAGTAGTAACTATCGCGGGCGCGGAAGATTTTCTTGAATAAGCGCGAAGCCCAAATTCTCGGCACAACGACACACGATGCGACCGGCACCCCGACTTGCCGTGTGGCCACTGCGCCCGGAATCATCTGCTCAGGCAATCTCAGTTGTCTGCAGCAGGTTGACCCACCCCTTTCTACTCAGACGAACTGGGGCGTCGACAACAGGTTGATAAGTTGTCATCTCATAAACCGCTCCCTGTTGACAAGTCAAATCGCGCGTATTGTCAGCCTGAGACCTGCCCGTTGCCCAGCGACGTTCGCCTGTTTTCGAGCTGTCGACAACTCGATGTGTCGCGTTTAGCGGCCTATTTAGCAGCAGTTCACACCTTGCAGGACTGTTTCATCTAGCTTAGGTACTACTCTCTACCGACACGCGTCGCGGTCGGCACTCCGACACGCGTCGCGGTCGGCACTCCGACACGCGTCGCGGTCGGCACTCCGACACGCGTCGCGGTCGGCACTCCGACACGCGTCGCGGTCGGCCCTCCGACACGCGTCGCGGTCGGCACTCCGACACGCGTCGCGGTCGGCACTCCGACACGCGTCGCGGTCGGCACTCCGACACGCGTCGCGGTCGGCACTCCGACACGCGTCGCGGTCGGCACTCCGACACGCGTCGCGGTCGGCACTCCGACACGCGTCGCGGTCGGCACTCCGACACGCGTCGCGGTCGGCACTCCGCCACGCGTCGCGGTCGTCACTCCGACACGCGTCGCGGTCGGCACTCCGACACGCGTCGCGGTCGGCACTCCGACACGCGTCGCGGTCGGCACTCCGACACGCGTCGCGGTCGGCACTCCGACACGCGTCGCGGTCGGCACTCCGACACGCGTCGCGGTCGTCACTCCGACACGCGTCGCGGTCGGCACTCTGACACGCGTCGCGGTCGTCACTCCGACACGCGTCGCGGTCGGCACTCTGACACGCGTCGCGGCTGGGTCGCCAACCTCCACCGGGGTCACCACCGGATAGGCAGGACCTCCAGATGCTGGGCGGCGCCGATTTACCGCAAACTTGGGTAACTGAACCGGCTGCGCTTTCTGCATTCACAGCAGGCCTGAAAATGCGTCGTATACCGTTGTATCTAGAGCGTAAGCTGTGCAACAGCTCAATATTGACCAGAGCATAACTCGCGGCCTCGGCTCCGCCGAAGATCGGCGCGTTGGCCAACGGTAACTCATGGTGGGCGGCTCAACCTGTTGTCGACGCACCAGTTTGCAAGAATAGAGCAACTCGGCGATAACATGTTCTTTCAGAGGGGAAACCTGAGCCCGTTATCGAACTGCTACTATCAACCTGTCGATAGCAGGCTCACAGCAGACTGATTAGACAAAACATCCTATAGCCGGTGAGAACTGATCGTGCGCATGTCCACACGCTTGGAGAAATATTCGGTCAGTCGCGCAATCCAACAACCTGCGTTTTTTTTCTTTCGTGAAACACACCTGCTTTCTTGTGATTACGCACAAATCAATCTTAGGCAGCGTCCATACGTTGCGAGAGCCTGCGACGACGCAAAAACTATTGTCGTTATTAACACTCGACTTGTCAGCCGCTGACGGGCGCTTACGTTCGCTCTCGCTTGCTCACGCTTAATTCCGGAGAGATGCAGCCACTTTCGAGCGACTGCCTTGTCCCTCTAGCAGTAAAAGCCAAATCTACCTCAAAACCATTGCCATCGTGCCTAGTACGTCTACCAAGATCATCCTAAACCGTGATGAATGAGCAGCAAACGAATCGATTCGAGTGAGTGAAAGGGGGGGGTCAAAAGTTTTCAATCAAATCGACACGAGGCAGGATGAATTTGCCGGTGTCTTCCTGCATGTACAGGCGCCTATCGGCGTCTAAGAGCGCTGAGGAGCGCTGGAGAGCGAGAGTGGGCGTTCTCCCCACGTATGGACGGAGCCTTGGGCAGCGTCCATACGTGGCGAGAGCGTGCGATTACGCAAAATCGATGTTCATCAAGGGCACATGTTTAGCTTGCCGCCCACGCGCGCTCCCCCTCGCACGCTCCCGCCCGCTCGCTCTCGCTCGCCAACGCCAACCCAAAAGAGGGAACAGCAAGTTTTAAGCTTACTGCTCAATCCCTAAAGTAGGAGACATTCAAACTGACTGATCACCCGGTGAATGGTTGTCAATAGAATCAGCACGAGGTAAGAGGTGTTTGCCAGTTTTCATTTGCCGGCACGGGCTACTCAAGAGTTAGGGAGCGTCGAGAGGCGCACAACAGCGGCAACGCACGCTCTGGCCACGTATGGACGCTGCCTCAAGATAGAATGAAATTATTACTCGGATAGTGTTTTGAGGATTCTTAAGGAATTCCAGCATTTTGGCTTCCTGAGATTTTATCATGCGTAGCTTGTTTTCAAACGAGTCGCTTTCGTTACCAAGAAACAATTACTCAAAACCAAAACGGGGTCAACTGCGCCGGAACGCTTTCAGAAAAGTAAACGAGTTTCAAACGATAAGCTTCTACCAAGAAACCTAGAAGCTAGCAACAGAAGGAAAAAGAAATCATGATGTGCTTCTGAAGTTAGTTTATAGCCGTTTTTTCCTCTACTTCAGCCCACCTGATTTTAGACAAGTCTAAATATGCTGTTGCATTTGAGCTACTGATGGACCACGAGGTTTTTATGCAAGTCTTGGATAGGTCAACACACTGATCATATGTAGGTCAGAAAGTTGTTTCTTGTGGCGGAGAAATCGATTTTTGAAAAAGGTGTCCCACCGGTGGGACACGCGGTCCGAAGTGGTAGTCAACGCGTGTCCCACCGGTGGGACATGGGTTAAAAAAGGTGTTCTTGAGGTTGTGTGCGCTCAGCGCGCTAGAATGCTGTTTTGCTTGATATCGCAGCCTTATGTGTACAAACTATTTGATATGTCGGAAGCTGATAGACAAACAAACCGATGGAAAGCAAAAATGAGATCCCAAACATTCCTATTCGCTGCCGCAAGCCATTTCCGGGAGCAGACCTCGCTGCATTGGCTTACTGCCAGCGGATGACGAGTTGGTCCCGCCACGATTGTCTGAAAGGTGGACGGTGGCGCCTCTAAAAGTCCTAGTTTCAACGAACTTGTTTCCTTACCCTGGTCGACGAAGAATTCGTCCTTAACTAGGTGTATTCTACAGCAGTCACAGACGCATGTACTGTGCCTATCTGGGCCGAATTCCGGTTCGCAATTGCGTCTCGACACGCATTGCAGCCGCACGCGCTCGAGTCAGTTGGGTTTCCAGCGCCAAAGCCGACTCGATGTGTCTTTTTTAAACAATCTTCTCCATTTTTTCTTTAATTCCAGTTTCCAAAACCCACCTAGAGTTAGCAGATCGGCGGTTGCGGCGCTGGAAGCTCTTCCTCCTCGGGAGCGTGCGGCCGGAAATCGTGTCGAGACGCAATTGCGGACCGGAGTTCGACCCAGATAAGCGCAGTAGTTGCAGGCTACGACAAAATACATAACTGTACCCAACAACTCCGTGTCGGATATATGTTTTGGCATCACCTTGCTAACGGAAAACCGTTCTTTCTCTCTTCACTGCCCCTGAACTTTTAGAACGAAACCAACCTAGATAGAATTTTTGACTTGTATCCACTCGCTCATACGCTGGCTGCTTTTGTGGTCCTGAGTCCTAATCGTTTCAGCTGATCATCAAGAGGTACCTGAGCAGTGACTCCCACCTGAACATAAATGCCACGAACTTGTTATAACGAAGGGCTGCAAATTCATTTCAAATCGGCTCATTTACAAAAACCTTTCCCGTTCGGTAGCGATTTCAGGCCGAATTTCCGTCACCCCTTGCGAAAAAAATCGGAGCGTTTCGAACAAATCGCGAATCGAAAGAAGCCAAATCAATCGCATATCGCACAAAAAATTCAAAAAAATCAAATAAATTACTCCATATCATTACTGGTAGGTAGTTTTCACGGGCTTTTGAAAAACAGAGGACTTTAAACATAGAACACGACTTTTCAGCAAAGAAAATGGGGCAGCATGAAGTAGTTTGAAACCAAAAATCATTGAAAACCCTTCAAGATCGTGAGGAAGTACCAGGACAATTCCAAAATTGCAAAAAAAACACCAGACGAGGCAAAAAGCGCAAAATGCAAGCAAGTGGAGACAGAGATGCGATAAATGTGGAGGAATCAGCTGATTTCGCCACCGTTGGGATGTTTGGCAAAATGCCTAGCTTGCTGCTGGTCTCGCCACTATAAAACGCGGCAAATGCCGCAGCCAGCGCGATTCGCGTGAAATCGATGATTTTGCCGTGGGTCCAAGTGCGACACTTGCCGCTGTCGCAAAAGCATGAAAGGCGAGTTAAAGGCAGTGGTCGCGGTAAAATATGTCTGTCTTCTTTTCCTCTCTAAACACTATTCTGGGATTAGAGTAGTAGGACCAATGAGAAAAAACCGCTGTCTTGGGCCGAATCTGAAGCCTGAACTTTTTTGTCTTTTTATCGTAGACTAGCCCACTCCACATCATCGGCAGCGGTAATCTCTGACATCAAGAACATCAGCTAGCTAGAAATTGAGTTTCAATCAATCAACATTATCCTTCGGACTCATCTAGTCAAAAACATTGACTGAAGTGTTTGCTTTCATTGGTCAACTATTTTCACTAAGCAAATTTGAATTCATTTCTTCCTATGAATGTCGATGATTTTTGACTGCTCGGCATGAGGCGGCGATCTCTTTTTGCTGCGCTGTGCGCGTGTGCACTAACTATGTAGCATATTTAGGCCCTAAAAACTCTAATTCTAGCCCGTTTTTCACCGCGCTACCTTCATAGACTTTCAGCTGTTTTCTATGTTAGCTGATTTTTATAGTTTTTTTAGATAACGTTGCTCATCGCGACCACTGCCTTTAAGGTTTTCGTGTACGTCTGGTGCGTTTTTCTCAACTTCAACGTCATTTTATTTCTACCGGGGGGCCGCTCAACCAATTCAGCTAATAATCTTAAAATTGAAGAATGTTTTGAACACTGCCTTTAAAGGCATCGTACACGATGAAAACCATACTTGGGTTTTTGACGTTTTCGTGTTCTTATATCCCTATAGTGACTGAAGGTTGCAAAGTGCCCCTACAAAAACGTCAATTTTTCAAGAAAAACCCAATTCAAGAAAGCACAAAACATTCACCGAGGACGCCATTCAGACGAGCGATCATTTTTTCTCGAACGAAACTAAAAAGGGTTCTTAATCTGCTGCGTCCATTGCTGTCAGCTGCTTTCGTTCGATGTCGAACGTGAAATCGAGTGGCGTGTGAATTGCGCCCTACGACGCGTCAACGCACGATCGCCGGTAGCGATCGCGGAGTTTTGTTCCTTGTAACAACGGATCGACCCCAAGGCCGGCCCCCCAAACCCAGGAAGCCCTTTTGTGGTAAGCAAATCTCCATTCAGAGGCAATTTCGAAACTCCAAACTTTCTGAGTGACATTGTTATGACCCACTAGTCCGACTGAACACAAAAGCTGGAATTCGGTTTTCATCGTGTACGATGCCTTTAAGGAAACACGAAAAGTTAGAATACATCCTGAGACTGCTTCGAAAATTCGTTCATCTGATTATTCGAATATTCGATGTGCCCAAGTATCATACACACGTACACACATACACAGAGACAGAAGGAGAGTAAAGCGAATATAGTTAACAGAATCACGAACAAAATGAAAAACTGAGAAAGTTTTCTTATCAGCGTAACACATTAACTTATTCGGGAAAGGTGAAATTTAGTGGTTATCTACGCGAAGTCGATCAGTTGTGAAAGACGCACTCGTCATAAACAATTTGAGTAGCTTTCTTGCGTCTAAACGATATGTTACTTGCGTCTTTGTGGTCTCTTCCAAAAGGCGCACTTACCCTACACTCCCCCTCGAATGTTACTTGCGTCTTTCAAACGTGCAAGTAACAAGAAGTGACGTTCTCAACCCTGTAAAAACGCATGTAGCAAGGAATCAGGCTGATTAGACGCAACAAGCTAGTCTGGGAAGTCCTGAGAGTGCGGAAACCCTGTCTTGACCTCTATACTGAGTGGCAAGTGCAAGTAGGATTAATGCAGTGGGAATAAAAAATTCGATAGCAGGGTCACCCATTATGATTTTAGAATGGTAGCTTACCTAAAAACTGAACGGTCATAACAGGGATAATCTTGTAACGGCTACCGTCAGGCAAAACGGCGGTGGTGCAACAGAGATCACTGCTGAAACACGTTGTCCATTTTCTAGGGTGGCACTGATCAATCGCTCCCAATCGTCTATTTGTTTTTGGTTTAGCGCCGGCATTACTACTATTTTTCCTTATTTCCTTCATTTTCTATGTTATCAGGTTCGATTTCTTTTCATAATTAATTGCATGTAACAGGCTACGTCGATTCTGTAGCGAATTTATTGCTCGCTCGTGTTTCGAAAGTGTTTCAAAATTTTCTACTGCAAAAAGCGACAATTTTCGAAGCGGCTACTTTTTGAGTGATTTGATGCTTTAATAATGCTTGTTCTGTTGAAGAATGGGCATTAAGGGGCGCCTTTTGTGGCAAAGAAGTGCAAACTTGTATTTGAAGCCAACTACCTTTCTTATTTTTCTTTGCATGATTCGAATGCTCCCAGTTTATTGCCAGTGCAGTGCCATCGAAGGCCCCTTATTTTTGTTGAGGGTCCGTGCCGGCATTTGCTCTAGTGCATTGGTGGAGCCACTCGAAGTGTTATTCATTTCTATTTTACACATTTTGCACAGATTCAAAGATAGATCTTATATTTTTGGTAACTAATTTTTCTTTCATTTTGTAAATTTATTCAATTATTTAATTTATTTTTTAAATTTTTCCTGCATGATCGCTTAGTATATTAAATTTCACCATTTTACCATTATTTGTTTTATTTTATTTCATAAAGTTAGAAAAGTATAGCGAATCATTGTAGGTTTCCCACGATGAAAGTATACATTCCATCCGACGGGGTCGGTTTCGGATAACCGGGTCGGATGATCCGATCGGATAATTAGCCGAAATCCGATCCGACGTCAAAATGGCGATTTCGGATTGACCCGAAATCCGATCAGACGAAAAAAACACGATATCCGAAATATCCGATATCCGTGTGAAAATCGAAGGATCCGATCAGGAAACCGGATAATCGGGTAGAAAAACGATTAATAACAGATAATCGATCGGATCGAAATCGGATGAAGATCGGATAATTTCAGATGAAAATCGGATAATTTCGGATAAAAGCGGATAGAATTGCGTTTATTTCACTCAATTCAACGAACGCGCCCTAAAGGTTATTTCTGACACACTGCCTACGGTTTGAGCCTTGTTCGAAATTTGAAATCAATTTCCGTCGACGTGTGCGACGCAAATGACGCTGATGTGCGTCTGTGATCTACGCGCACACGTGTACATTGTAGCATTATGAGACATTGTCGGCGCCAAAATTGAAATTTCGAAATTCAGAAGGTTCTTTCGTCTAGTATTCTTCTCAGCCATCAGAGAGCGTCGCATAAGAGGCGCAGAAAGTTGGTAACCTCATACGGCTTATAGCATAATTCTTGAGCAGACAGGGTCGTAGGTCTGACCGGACATGAAAATGGATGCGGTGAATCATGTCCAAAACGTTGGGAATCAGGACATTTAGCGGGTACTCCCAACCGTTCCATTCTATTCTTGACCGGTTCTTGACGATGCCAATGTGGAACTGCTGAGACTGCAACAAGCGGTGCTGCTTGACGGGAAGTAGACCGGTCTCCTGGTGGAGATGGTGGGTATTCGTCGATTTGTGGCATCCTGTAACGAGCTCGAGCGCAGAATTCCGCGCCTGCTGCAGTCTGCACCAAGAGGTTTCAGACAGATGTCTAGTCCAAATGGGGCACCATATTTCAAAACAGGCAGTACCATGGCTCTATACGTTGCACGCAGAACTTCCCTTGTGCTGCCCTGGCGGTGCCAGCAAGGGCACGCAGAACGTTGTTGCGTGAATCGGCTGCAGCAGCACGTATACGTGTGCTCTCGTGGAAAAGTAGGGGGGAACCAGGAAGGATGTTTTACACCTGTACTTGTATTTGTCAGAATCCCAGTCTTCATTCAAAGCGAAGAACCCGAACGTGTCATCCTTCGCCACGATTCTATGAGCACCGTGTTACTATGTCCCTATAGTGACTAAAGCTAGCAAAAAGCCCCCTAAAAAACGTAAACTTTTCAAGAAAAACCCATTTACAGGCAGTGTTCACGATAAATTTCACTTCCGATATCTCAATGGTTTACGGAAGGTCTGGTGCCCTATATAGCAAGGCAGGCTTAAAAAGGACGCAAAAGTCGGGTTTTTGAGCCAAAATAGGCCCTCTCTTGTTTACGTTGATTTTTGAGCGTGGAGGAATTGACCGCTAAAAGGGTGATACCTACCAGTGCAATGAAGCGATCAGCTCACTTATCAGCACTTCCTTCACTTGATCGTTCCTGTATTATGAGTCTTCATTTGTTCTTTTTGAGGGGAGGATCTGGGGCACCAGGCGTGTCTGGGGCACCAAAACGCTTGTCTGCAGCCGTTATTTTGCCGCTCCTGGCTCGTTTCTACCGTTCTTTCGACACTGGGAGCCTAGGATCCTTCTCTCCTATCAAAAAACTGTGGAAAGTCAACGAGGATGATCATCGTGAACGCTGCCTTTAAACAAAGCTCAAGACGAATTTGAAGTTTCCGCCGACATCATCTTGGGATAGTTGCGCGAAGAGCGCAGGGAACAAATTTACGATTCGTTTCTTGGCGCTGCATTGGAAGCAATTCACCGAAAACGTCATTCAGACGAGCGATAATTTTTGCTCGAACGAAATGAAGAAGGGTTACTAACCTGCTGCGTCCATTGCTGTCAGCTGCTTTCGATCGACGTCGAATGTGAAATCGAGTGGCGTGTGCATTGCGCCCTACGACGCGTCAACGGACGATCGCCGGCAGCGATCGCGGAGTTTTGCTTCTTGCAACAACCGGTCGACTCCAAGGCCGGCCTCCAAACCCAGAAAAGCTTCTTGAGATAAGCAAATCTTCATTTAGAGGCGATTTTTAAACTCCAAACGTTCTGAGTGACATTGGTATGGCCCACTAGCCCGACTGAACGCAAAAGCTGGAACTCGGTTTTCATCGTGTACAAACTCGGTTTTCATCGTGGTCCTTCATCTTTCGAAGAAGCTCACTTAGAAGAACAACTTTGTATAGCACATCAAACCTCTAGGTCACTTACTATTCATATTTTGAAGGGGGAGGGAAACTCCAGGTGTTGTGAAGTGAGCGGAGGGTGAAACACCTAGTAATGACGTCACCGCTGCTTGGCGGAACCCAGTTATCGGGAAACCCCTTTGTAGCCCTATCATGGATTACATTTCCGCCTTTTCCGTATGCGAACAATGAAAAAAGCGGCCAAAATGATTCCTGGAACTTGTTCTCGTACTTTTAAATTTTTCGTGCTGTGTACGGCCAGAGCATTTTGCTTACGCCTCATTTTGATTACAACGAGAGGTTTCTGGTTTTCGCTGTTGGAATTCCTGCTCGAGCAGCGGCGTGCCGCGGCCGACCCCGTCGCGAGGAATGTGGCCCCAAATATTTAATTGCCCAGGATTCGCTGTGCTACATTACTTTCCGAATTTCAGACCTCGGAAAATTCCCTGTACCTACACATAGTCGTTGAGAAGTGCGGGCGCAGTGAGGTCGAATCCGATTATGCTGAAGCTCACTCGGATAGTGACGAATCTACTTTCGGAGAGAAAGATGTGTCGAGAGATGGCACCGAAATAGTGGACTTGAAGGCATCGTACGCGCTAGAAACCACCTACCGTTTTTTTGAGTTCGAGCTATTGGTTGGGCCCGCCAGTGAACATAGGGAGAGCTTGTTGGGTCACCGCCACATTATTGCGAAGATATGGGAGATCGAATGCTTCGAATTCCGCCAAAAAAGGCCGGCCTTCCGACAGCAGTGTGGCATAAATAGAGAAAAGAAGGTAGCTTAACAGGGAATGACACGTCGACTTCCACTCATTTACGCGATTTAACTTGTTGGTAAGCTACTTGCCGTACTCTATTTATGCCACACGGCTGTCGAAAGGCCGGCCTCTTTTGACGGCATTCGATCTCCCATGTCTTCCCAATAATGCGTCGGGGACCCAACAAACTCTATCTACCTTCGTTCTCAGGCGGGACCAACCAATGATTCAAACTCAAAAAACGGAGAGTGCTTTTCAGCGCGTATGATGCCTTTAGCGTGTCTTCAAATGCGCTCGCTGTACGATTAAAGCAACAACATCAGTCGAAGATCTCCAAATATGCCTTGTTTTATGGTGACCGCGATAATTTGTTGTAGTTTATTTTTCGATACGAAGGTTTTCTAGTATCGGTCCAACTGCTCATGTCAACTATTGCTTTGACATTTTCCGAAAACCAGTGATTTGCCTGTTTCTAATAATAATCTACGGCGATTACATTTGGTTTTAGAATGGTATTTGCTTGAATACACTTACAATTAGTTGAATCCTCGCTACTACTGAAAATTTTTCTTATCCGTTTTTTCATCCGAATTATCCGGTGGATCCGATTTTATCCGATCGGATATCCGATAACCGATCCGGTCAAAAATTCTCGTTTCGGGTACGATCCGTTATCCGAAAATCTCGTTCGAGCCAGTATCCGTTTTATCCGATGAGTCGGTTTTGCGAAATCGGCAATATCTGAAAATCCGATCCGACGCGATTTCGGCCATCGGATGGAATATATAGATGGAAGGTACACATTTCAGTGTTTTTTATATGTTGTCCACATTTGTTCGGGCTGGTGGTAAGTTTCCCTTTGGGACGACAGCAAACACTCCATTATTTCTATTCCACCAATCACCGAAACCCAACCACCACCCTTCTCTCGGACATCAGACTTCAGTTGCATAACTCAGAAGAAAACCTGAATTTTTTTTCAAAAAACAAAATTTGAATAAATACTCTTGAACATGCGGATAGATTTTCGAATATCCATTCCAACTGAGTTAGAGTTAAATTCCTGAGAACGTCTTTTGATTCAAATTTTCAAGCGTTCAAAATTTCGTCGGAAAATAATTTGTGTTAAGTTAATGTTAAAAAACGGTACTACAGATGCGGAAACCTGTAAGGTCAAACACATCTGGTGAATGAGGCTACCGAGTAGCATGTGTTTTCGAGAAGGGTTGAAACAAATGACGAAGCGTACAAAAAAATTACGAGAGTTTGGATTGTCAAGCGAGGAAAAAAATTCAAAACTTCGTTTGATCATGCTTCGAAATTACAAAAAATTCGCTTTCAATGCTCCTAATTAATACATTTGGTGCTAGGGAACACCTTTTTGGCGGAATTTCGAGATGGCTAAGAGTACGAGGAATAGTGCTGAAATGTAATTTCCGACGGTTTTCGATATGCTGTGCAATTTAGTTAAACGATATTACCTTAGCATAATAACTGGAAAGAGCTTTAGAGCTGAACCTTCGGTTTCAAAACTTCTCAACCTACCATCTGCTCTATCCCTTGTGGTCTCGAATCGAAAGCATTTTTATCATTCATAGAGTAAGCAATTCATCTCTTCCGTGGGGCAGCTCGCATAAATCTTGCGGCTTCGTAGCATCTACGTCGCAGTTTGTTGCTGACTACTTATACACTGGAGGGGGCTAGCGCAGCTCTACAGGGGGGCAAGCCTCCGAGCACCGGCGCGTGCCCCCATCGGTGGGGGCTCCCGCCGAGGTGACATTCTGGCTTGACCGGAGCCCCACGTCACTGCCCTAAAGCCGCCCTGTCACTGCCCTGAAGCCCCCCCCCCCGTCACTGCTTCGGAGCACTGATGTCACGACCCCGGAGCAGTGACGTCACCTAACCCCCCCCCCCGGAATGCGTCGCCGCTCTTCTCCAAAGATATGCCTTTCTGACTTTCTGACAGGGGCTCGAAGTCCCCGGCCAGGGCTAGCCCTGTTGGGCCGAATGCGGCTCTCTCTGAGGTGAGGCGCCTTTTATACCAGTTGAGCACGGGATAGATCACAGGAGAAATCACGTCAAAGCGGGACAAAACTTGACGTGAATGACGATGCGTGCGTTTGGCCTACTATGCCTTCTCTGGCCTCTATTGTCGTAAATTACCTTCTACGACTTCTTCCCATCTTTTCCGTCTATTCCTTTCAGGAAGGCAAGCGCCGGAGAAGAGCAGGGGCCTCTACTGAAGCCCCCCCCCCCAAGGAGGCCACTGCTGTCGCTCCCCCAAGTCGAAAACGGGCTCTATTGTCCGGCGCTTGCCCCCCGCAGGGTCTGAGCAAGTCGAAAACGGGCTCTATTGTCCGGCACTTGCCTCCCCCCGCAGAGTCTGAGTAGGAGGTGGCGGTTCGCTCGGGTTAAACACCCCATCTAGTAACACCCCCGTGTTTACGAGTCGAAACGTGTTATTGATGACTATCGGCCATTAATTTCACTGACTGATTGAATTTCCTCGATCATCGTTGAGGTCATGCACTATGAACATAATCGCTGCCGCTGCTAGACGTGTGCGAAATCGCTGCTATGAAAAACAGCAGCGATGCAGTTAAAACATGGCTTGAAGCTCGCGTAGCGCAGTGGCGACTTAACAACTTCATGGCGCAGTACCATTTAAACAGCATTGTTGGTTGCTCGCTGTGGACAAAGCATGAAGCCCGGATTCTACTGAAGCGTGCTGTTTTTCAGCGTAGCGATTATGCACCCTTTACTGCAGCGATCTGGCAGCGACAGAGATTTTTTTCATAGGGCATAGCTCCATGATCAATGGGAGAAAATTAATCAATCGTTGAAGTTACGTAGAGAGCCACCATAAATAACACGTTGCGACATGTAAACATTAATCTCGTAAGTGAATTTTGGTGCGCGCGAAGCGGGCACCAGATTTGGTTTTGAGTCGGCCACGCGCGCAACCCGTTTTTCAAAATCTAGAATCAGGATGAAGGCAGAAATTGGCTCTAAATTGCATCGAAAAGAGCGCAAAAAGCTGTGTATCACGCCCAAAAATGGTTTAGAATGGTTTCCTAAGATTTGAGCAAATTTTGAAAAACCGCAAGTTTTCTCTGTTAATCTTCTTTTTTCAGACGGCGTTCACGATCTTGTGCTACCAGATAAATTGAGCTAGGGAGCTCATTTTTGGACAGGAGGCTGGAAATGGATGCAGGTCGCTCCTAGTCCAATTTGAACTCGATACCTTTTCTTTGAAGGGTACCTCAAAATCGTGGGTTTACATACCAAATTAGCCGTGGAGCACGAAAACTGATTTTTACTGCTGCGGCTGTGGAGACCGGTGTGTGTGTGTGGGTGAATTTGCAGCCAATAAACACAGTTAGTCGGAGGTAAGTACTGAACCTGTCAGAATTCGTACTCATAACACGTCATCGATCGATAATCAATATTATCGATTTTCGTGCTTTTGGAGAAAATGCGGTGAACAGTGGTGATTACTTTTGGGATTGGTTTTCTTGGTTGAGGAATTTTGCTCATCAGTCATTATCGATAAATACCGATCAATAATATAGATTTTTTCGCCTGTTGCACAAAATGCCGCAATGATTTTTGATTGTTGATGGCTCTAAGTCATTTGTTTGGGAAATTCTTCTCATCATGCAAGATCAAATATTATTGATCAATAATATAGATTTTTCACATTTTGCACCAAATGCGGCAACGAGTTTTATTTTTTATGGTTGTAAGTCATCGGTTTCAGAAACTGTACTCATACGACAATATCGTCTGTTAGATGTTTCATCATTCCAACATGGAAATCGTTGAGCAAAATTGAAGTCCGAAAGGAAACCTTTGGGAAAAATATGTGAAATTTCTGAAAATTTAGCTTCCTGGCAAAAGCAGCGATTTGGCATTGTCATGTAGAAGTCAAAAAAAATTCAGAAGTATCTTGAAATATTTTTAAAAAAGTGATTTGGTCTAAAATAGCCTGGAGCAATAAAAAAGCAGGGAAATGAAGTGAAATATTCAAAAAATACGATTTGGTGGTCGATCATTTCACAAGCTTCTCCGTTAAACTTATCAAAACGAAATCAAGCGCGTAACGGAAAGATGAAGCCATTTTTGAAAGCTGTAATGAGGCAATCAGCATATGACATGCTGGGTGAAGGCAACGCTCCATTCCATATCGTGCTTGATTTCGTTTTGATAAGTTTAACGGAGAAGCTTGTGAAATGATCGACCACCAAATCGTATTTTTTGGTTATTTCACTTCATTTCCCTGCTTTTTTATTACTCCAGGCTATTTTAGACCAAATCACTTTTAAAAAATATTTCAAGATACTTTTAAAATTTCTTTTGACTTCTAAATGACATTGCCAAATCGCTACTTTTGCCAGGAAGCTAAATTTTCAGAAATGGATCAATGTTTACAGTTAAGAACATGCCATTTGCTGGCAATCGCTCCGTCGCTGCAAAACTGGTAGCGACGTAGCGATGATCGGTGAGCATTGAGAATAGCTTCTCCATCAGTGAAGCAGTAAAACATACATAGGATTTGGCAGCCGCGACGCAGCGATGGCGGACGTTTGCCACGAAACGATCACAATCGGATCGCTTTTCAATCATGCGCGATGAAAGGAGAGAAATTGTTTCTTGTACTGCTGCGAAAATCGGGATTGAGGTAGCGCTCGCCGCCATACGTTACTTTTGCTGCAGATCAGTTTTCGGGCAGTTCGCAAATCATTTATTTAAAGGTCAAGGCGATGTGTCGGCGAACCAGGATGCCACTGCTTCGGTCCAGCTGAGGAAAACCATCAATGTCGAGGGCCAAATCCTTGTCCAACAAAGGCGCCATGCTAATTGACACCGGCGACATTCACTGTGAAATTTCATGTAACTATCGACTCATTCAGACAGCAATGTAGTTATTAGAGTGACGGATATGATGTACCAAGAATTAAACTATGGTAGAATAAATTTTATCTATTATGTATTACACCATCGGCTATGACCAGCTTTTTCACTTGGTCGAAAATCTCGGATTACATGCCTGCCTCTGAAGTGTTCAATAAGCCTTCGAAAGCCCAACTGTAAGACGATCTCGATATTTGCATTAGTTGACACTTCCAAGATCTTTTTCCTGCATTCTGACAAAAACTTTTCTGAGAAAATCCCGATACAAATCGGGTTGTGGAAAAAGCTCTCGCGCTTTTTTGATCTTGATTTGGTTTCGTTTCTTCCTCAATTTTCGTTTGGCAACGCGTAATGAAGCATTCCCTTTCTATTCATTGTCGCCTTCCATGAGAGCCAATTTCACTGAATTTTACACTTAAATTCATTGTGGTCATAGTCTTCCCATAGAAACAAAATAGAGTGGCGTCCGTCCATCCGTCTGTCAGCCTGGTTTTTAGGGGGTGCATTCACTAACATCACCCTTTTCTGTTTTAGAAGGGTTGCGCCCATACATACCATCCCACAGAACCGCACAAGGGGTGAGCATGACGTCGTGGAAAGTGGATAAGCCTTCTGGTTACGTCAACAGGTTGCTGTGAAGAAAAGGATAGAGTTTAAGAAGCTTTGGGCAGGACGTCGTTGAAAGTAGGTAGGACGTCAGATGGTGTCGTCAGGAAATGGTGGAAAGTAGGTAAGCATTCAGACGATGTTGTCAGGGCGTCATTTGGAAAGTAGTTAGGGCTTCAGATGACGTTGTAGGGACGTCATAGAAAGTGGGTAGGCTCAAAGGGAAGTGCATGAATTTGACTTTGTTGTAGCGTTCATACTATGCTAACTTGTCATCAACTCGAAAACATTAGGTTCTCAAATAATGATGCTACCCCAGAATGATTCGTATATTTCGAATAATCGGATAAATTATAGTTAGGTCCGTGGCCTGTGTCCTCAAGAAAAAACGTAAATTCAAACCGCGGCTGGCGCGGCGGTTTGATTCTCAGAGATTGAGATTTAAACCGCCACCCAGCCGCGGTTTCAATATACACGTATTTTCTTGAGGAAACAGGCCGCGGATTTAACCATATTTGAGAAACAGAAATAGGACTAACCCTTACTCACACGAAAATCGGCATGGCATATCATATAAATCTTGTTCTAACCGAATCCTGCTTGAGCTTCATATAGGCTCCCCAGTCCCGATCTAACCAGGAAAATGCGATTTCAAGATTATCCGAAGTATTTCGGATGACAACTATACGCCACCTAGGCCACATACATCATAGCCTATGAAATAATTTCATGAACTTCTTTGGCAAGATTTTCTTCAAGGCGTCGAGTGAAGCCATGATATTCCTAAGGAAGTACCCCCAAATCATAAATTCGAGAAAAATGGGCCTTGCGGAAAACGTCAAGGATTTGGCATGGTTTGAAAATGTGAATTTCCTTGCACGGATTCGGCGGTCAACGGCCGTCAACCAAACACTCGAATGCGATCGAACTCCTGAAATTGGCATTGGTAATAAACGAATACCTTCAAATTCGTTCTTATCCGTTTGTGCGCGGTCACCGGCGTGCACGACATGGCTTAGAACAATCAGAACAGAAACCGATGCTGAAAATAAAACAACGACTAAAAATTTCGAATAATGACAACTACAAATGAACTCCGAAGTTCGGAGCTAACAGTATAAGAGCAGCTCAGTCTAAGACGGATGACTGAACTCAAATAGAGAAGTCTACCGTCGACGTTGAGCAACCTGAAACTGAACAGCAACAGAACGACAGGACTCAATATGCAAAGGTAGGATTGTCCCACCATGATCCAAATGCAGTGCGCGCTCCTCCTTAACCTCACTTCTCCTCCCACCACGATCCATAGTGGTGAAAGATTGAAGGACTCAATATGCAAAAGGTAGGGTGGTCCCACCATGATCCATAACGATGAAAGTTTAAAGGACCCAATATGCAGCAGGTAGAGTGGCCCCACCACGATCTATAGCTTGAAACTTTTTTTGGGGGGAGGGGAAGCACCCGAGAAAATGAAATGGTCCATTCATGAAAATGAAAATTGGGGCTGATATCATATGCCTGAATAGCATTATCAGTCATTGCTTTCATGGAGACTCCATAGAAATACTTTGACTTCCGAAAGCGGTATCAGTCATCCTCCAACTGAATCCTGAGTGCCCCTCTCAAATAGCTTCATACCCGATCCGTAACTATGAAAGTTCAAAGGGCCCAATATGAAACAGGAAGGGTGGTCCCACCACCATCCATAATGGCGGAATTTCAAAGGACTCAATATGCAACAGGTAGGGTGGTCCCACTACGATCCATAACTATGAAAGTTTAAAGGACCCAATATGCAGCAGGAAGGGTGGTCCCACTACGATCCATAACTATGAAAGTTTAAAGGACCCAATATGAAACAGTAAGGGTGGTCCCACCACCATCCATAATGACGGAAATTCAAAGGACCCAATATGCAACAGGTAGGGTGGTCCCACCACGATTCATAATGGTGAAAATTTAAAGGACTCAATATGAAACAGGAAGGGTGGTCCCACCACGATCTATAACAGTGAAAGTTCAAAGGACTCAATGTGCAACAGGTAAAGTGGTCCCACCCCGATCCATAACTATGAAAGTTTATAGGGCCCAATATGCAGCAGGAAGGGTGGTCCCACCACGATCCATAGCTATGAAAGTTTAAAGGATCCAATATGAAACAGGAACGGTGGTCCCACCACCATCCATAATGGCAGAAATTCAAAGGACTCATTATGCAACAGGTAGGGTGGTCCCACCACGATCCATAACTATGAAAGTTCAAAGGACCCAATATGCAGCAGGTAGGGTGGTCCGACCACGATCCATAATGGCGAAAATTTAAAGGGCTCAATATGAAACAGGTAAAGTGGTCCCACCACGATCCATAACTATGAAAGTTTAAAGGACCCAATATGCAGCAGGTAGGGTGGCCGCACCACGATCCATAACTATGAAAGTTTAAATGACTCAATATGCAACAGGTAAAGTGGTCCCACCACGATTCATAACTATGAAAGTTAAAGGGCCCAATATGCAGCAGGTAGGGTGGCCCCACCACGATCCATGCCTATGAAAGTTTAAAGGACCCAATATGCAACAGGTAGGGTGGTCCCACCACGACCCATAATGGCGAAAATTTAAAGGACTCAATATGCAACACTTAGGGTGGTCCCACCACGATCCATGATTATGAAAGCTTAAAGGACCCAATATGAAACAGGAAGGGTGGTCTCACCACGATCCATAATGGCGAAAGTTTTAGGGACTCAATATGCAACAGGTAGGGTGGTCCCACCACGATCCATGACTATGAAAGCTTAAAGGACCCACTATGCAACAGGTAGGGTGGCCCCACCACGATCCATAATGGCGAAAATTCAAAGGACTAAATATGCAACAGGTAGGGTGGGCCCAGCACGATCCATGATGGCGAAAATTTAAAGGACTCAATATGAAACAGGAAAGGTGCTCCCATCACGATCCATAACAGTCAATGTTCAAAGGACTCAATATGAAGCAGGGAGGGTGGTCCCACCACGATCCATATTTATGAAAATTTAAAGGACCCAATATGCAACAGGTAGGGTGGTATCACCACGATCCATAATTGCGAAAATTGAAAGGACTAAATATGCAACAGGTAGGGTGGGCCCAGCACGATCCATGATGGCGAAAATTTAAAGGACTCAATATGAAACAGGAAAGGTGCTCCCATCACGATCCATAACAGTCAATGTTCAAAGGACTCAATATGAAGCAGGGAGGGTGGTCCCACCACGATCCATATTTATGAAAATTTAAAGGACCCAATATGCAACAGGTAGGGTGGTATCACCACGATCCATAATTGCGAAAATTGAAAGGACTCAAGATGCAACAGGTAAAGTGGTCCCACCACGATCCATAACAGTGAAAGTTCAAAGGACCCAATATGCATAGGTAGGGTGGGCCCACCACGACCCATGATGGTCAAAATTTAAAGGACTCAATGTGAAGCAGGAAAGGTGCTCCCACCACGATCCATGACAGTGAAAGTTAAAAGGACCCAATATGAAACAGGAAGGGTGGTCCCACCACGACCCATAATGGCGAAAATTTAAAGGACTCAATATGCAACACTTAGGGTGGTCCCACCACGATCCATGACTATGAAAGTTTAAAGGACCCAATATGAAACAGGAAGGGTGGCCACACCACGATCCATAATGGCGAAAATTCAAAGGACTAAATATGCAACAGGTAGGATGGGCCCACCACGATCGATGATGGCGTCCATAACTATGAGAGTTTAAAGGGCCCAATATTCAGCAGATAGGGTGGCCCCACCACGATCTATGGCTTGAAACTTTTTTTGGGGGGGAGGGGAAGCACCCGAGAAATAGAAATGGTCCATTCATGAAAATGAAAATTGGGGCTGATGTCATATGCCTGAATAGCATTACCAGTCATTGCTTTCATGGAGACTCCATACAAATACTTTGACTTCCGAAAGCGGTATCAGTCATCCTCCAACTGAATCCTGAGTGCCCCTCCCAAATAGCTTCATACCCGATCCGTAACTATGAAAGTTCAAAGGGCCCAATATGAAAGAGGAAGGGTGGTCCCACCACCATCCATAATGGCGGAATTTCAAAGGACTCAATATGCAACAGGTAGGGTGGTCCCACCACCATCCATTATGTTGAAAGTTCAAAGGACTCGGTATGCAACAGGTAGGGTGGTCCCACCACGATCCATAATGGTGAAAATTTAAAGGACTCAATATGAAACAGGAAGGGTGGTCCCACCCCGATCCATAACTATGAAAGTTTAAAGGACCCAATATGCAGCAGGAAGGGTGGTCCCACTACGATCCATAATGACGGAAATTCAAAGGACCCAATATGCAACAGGTAGGGTGGTCCCACCACGATCCATAATGGTGAAAATTTAAAGGACTCAATATGAAACAGGAAGGGTGGTCCCACCACGATCCATAACAGTGAAAGTTCAAAGGACTCAATATGCAACAGGTAAAGTGGTCCCACCCCGATCCATAACTATGAAAGTTTATAGGGCCCAATATGCAACAGGTAAAGCGGTCCCACCCCGATCCATAACTATGAAAATTTATAGGGCCCAATATGCAGCAGGAAGGGTGGTCCCACCACGATCCATAGCTATGAAAGTTTAAAGGATCCAATATGAAACAGGAACGGTGGTCCCACCACCATGCATAATGGCGAAATTCAAAGGACTCAATATGAAACAGGAAAGGTGCTCCCATCACGATCCATAACAGTCAA
The DNA here is from genome assembly GCA_029168955.1 of Aplectana chamaeleonis. Taxonomy (NCBI): domain Eukaryota; kingdom Metazoa; phylum Nematoda; class Chromadorea; order Rhabditida; family Cosmocercidae; genus Aplectana; species Aplectana chamaeleonis. The sequence continues at coordinate 665,367 of JAPDOI010000384.1, read as the reverse complement.
TGTTCAAAGGACTAAATATGCAACAGGTAGGGTGGTCCCACCACGATCCATGATGGCGAAAATTTAAAGGACTCAATATGAAACAGGAAAGGTGCTCCCATCACGATCCATAACAGTCAATGTTCAAAGGACTAAATATGCAACAGGTAGGGTGGGCCCAGCACGATCCATGATGGCGAAAATTTAAAGGACTCAATATGAAACAGGAAAGGTACTCCCATCACGATCCATAACAGTCAATGTTCAAAGGACTCAATATGAAGCAGGGAGGGTGGTCCCACCACGATCCATATTTATGAAAATTTAAAGGACCCAATATGCAACAGGTAGGGTGGTATCACCACGATCCATAATTGCGAAAATTGAAAGGACTCAAGATGCAACAGGTAAAGTGGTCCCACCACGATTCATAACAGTGAAAGTTCAAAGGACCCAATATGCATAGGTAGGGTGGGCCCACCACGACCCATGATGGCCAAAATTTAAAGGACTCAATGTGAAGCAGGAAAGGTGCTCCCACCACGATCCATGACAGTGAAAGTTTAAAGGACCCAATATGAAACAGGAAGGGTGGTCCCACCACGACCCATAATGGCGAAAATTTAAAGGACTCAATATGCAACACTTAGGGTGGTCCCACCACGATCCATGACTATGAAAGTTTAAAGGACCCAATATGAAACAGGAAGGGTGGCCACACCACGATCCATAATGGCGAAAATTCAAAGGACTAAATATGCAACAGGTAGGATGGGCCCACCACGATCGATGATGGCGTCCATAACTATGAGAGTTTAAAGGGCCCAATATTCAGCAGATAGGGTGGCCCCACCACGATCTATAGCTTGAAACTTTTTTGGGGGGAGGAAGCACCCGAGAAATAGAAATGGTCCATTCATGAAAATGAAAATTGGGGCTCATGTCATATGCCTGAATAGCATTACCAGTCATTGCTTTCATGGAGACTCCATACAAATACTTTGACTTCCGAAAGCGGTATCAGTCATCCTCCAACTGAATCCTGAGTGCCCCTCCCAAATAGCTTCATACCCGATCCGTAACTATGAAAGTTCAAAGGGCCCAATATGAAAGAGGAAGGGTGGTCCCACCACCATCCATAATGGCGGAATTTCAAAGGACTCAATATGCAACAGGTAGGGTGGTCCCACCACCATCCATTATGTTGAAAGTTCAAAGGACTCGGTATGCAACAGGTAGGGTGGTCCCACCACGATCCATAATGGTGAAAATTTAAAGGACTCAATATGAAACAGGAAGGGTGGTCCCACCCCGATCCATAACTATGAAAGTTTAAAGGACCCAATATGCAGCAGGAAGGGTGGTCCCACTACGATCCATAATGACGGAAATTCAAAGGACCCAGTATGCAACAGGTAGGGTGGTCCCACCACGATCCATAATGGTGAAAATTTAAAGGACTCAACATGAAACAGGAAGGGTGGTCCCACCACGATCCATAACAGTGAAAGTTCAAAGGACTCAATATGCAACAGGTAAAGTGGTCCCACCCCGATCCATAACTATGAAAGTTTATAGGGCCCAATATGCAACAGGTAAAGCGGTCCCACCCCGATCCATAACTATGAAAATTTATAGGGCCCAATATGCAGCAGGAAGGGTGGTCCCACCACGATCCATAGCTATGAAAGTTTAAAGGATCCAATATGAAACAGGAACGGTGGTCCCACCACCATCCATAATGGCGGAAATTCAAAGGACTCAATATGAAACAGGAAAGGTGCTCCCATCACGATCCATAACAGTCAATGTTCAAAGGACTAAATATGCAACAGGTAGGGTGGTCCCACCACGATCCATGATGGCGAAAATTTAAAGGACTCAATATGAAACAGGAAAGGTGCTCCCATCACGATCCATAACAGTCAATGTTCAAAGGACTAAATATGCAACAGGTAGGGTGGGCCCAGCACGATCCATGATGGCGAAATTTTAAAGGACTCAATATGAAACAGGAAAGGTGCTCCCATCACGATCCATAACAGTCAATGTTCAAAGGACTCAATATGAAGCAGGGAGGGTGGTCCCACCACGATCCATATTTATGAAAATTTAAAGGACCCAATATGCAACAGGTAGGGTGGTATCACCACGATCCATAATTGCGAAAATTGAAAGGACTCAAGATGCAACAGGTAAAGTGGTCCCACCACGATTCATAACAGTGAAAGTTCAAAGGACCCAATATGCATAGGTAGGGTGGGCCCACCACGACCCATGATGGCCAAAATTTAAAGGACTCAATGTGAAGCAGGAAAGGTGCTCCCACCACGATCCATGACAGTGAAAGTTTAAAGGACCCAATATGAAACAGGAAGGGTGGTCCCACCACGACCCATAATGGCGAAAATTTAAAGGACTCAATATGCAACACTTAGGGTGGTCCCACCACGATCCATGACTATGAAAGTTTAAAGGACCCAATATGAAACAGGAAGGGTGGCCACACCACGATACATAATGGCGAAAATTCAAAGGACTAAATATGCAACAGGTAGGATGGGCCCACCACGATCGATGATGGCGTCCATAACTATGAGAGTTTAAAGGGCCCAATATTCAGCAGATAGGGTGGCCCCACCACGATCTATAGCTTGAAACTTTTTTTGGGGGAGGGGAAGCACCCGAGAAATAGAAATGGTCCATTCATGAAAATGAAAATTGGGGCTGATATCATATGCCTGAATAGCATTATCAGTCATTGCTTTCATGGAGACTCCATAGAAATACTTTGACTTCCGAAAGCGGTATCAGTCATCCTCCAACTGAATCCTGAGTGCCCCTCTCAAATAGCTTCATACCCGATCCGTAACTATGAAAGTTCAAAGGGCCCAATATGAAAGAGGAAGGGTGGTCCCACCACCATCCATAATGGCGGAATTTCAAAGGACTCAATATGCAACAGGTAGGGTGGTCCCACCACCATCCATTATGTTGAAAGTTCAAAGGACTCGGTATGCAACAGGTAAAGTGGTCCCACCCCGATCCATAACAATGAAAGTTTAAAGGACCCAATATGCAGCAGGAAGGGTGGTCCCACTACGATCCATAACTATGAAAGTTCAAAGGACCCAATATGAAACAGGAAGGGTGGTCCCACCACCATCCATAATGACGGAAATTCAAAGGACCCAATATGCAACAGGTAGGGTGGTCCCACCACGATCCATAATGGTGAAAATTTAAAGGACTCAAGATGAAACAGGAAGGGTGGTCCCACCACGATCCATAACAGTGAAAGTTCAAAGGACTCAATATGCAACAGGTAAAGCGGTCCCACCCCGATCCATAACTATGAAAATTTATAGGGCCCAATATGCAGCAGGAAGGGTGGTCCCACCACGATCCATAGCTATGAAAGTTTAAAGGATCCAATATGAAACAGGAACGGTGGTCCCACCACCATCCATAATGGCGGAAATTCAAAGGACTCATTATGCAACAGGTAGGGTGGTCCCACCACGATCCATAACTATGAAAGTTTAAAGGACCCAATATGCAACAGGTAGGGTGGTCCGACCACGATCCATAGTGGCGAAAATTTAAAGGGCTCAATATGAAACAGGAATGGTGGTCCCGCCACGATCCATAACAGTGAAAGTTCAAAGGACTCAATATGCAACAGGTAAAGTGGTCCCACCACGATCCATAACTATGAAAGTTTAAAGGATCCAATATGAAACAGGAACGGTGGTCCCACCACCAACCATAATGGCGGAAATTCAAAGGACTCATTATGCAACAGGTAGGGTTGTCCCACCACGATCCATAACTATGAAAGTTTAAAGGACCCAATATGCAACAGGTAGGGTGGTCCCACCACGATCCATAATGGTGAAAATTTAAAGGACTCAATATGAAACAGGAAGGGTGGTCCCACCACGATCCATAACAGTGAAAGTTCAAAGAACTCAATATGCAACAGGTAAAGTGGTCCCACCCCGATCCATAACTATGAAAGCTTATAGGGCCCAATATGCAGCAGGAAGGGTGGTCCCACCACGATCCATAGCTATGAAAGTTTAAAGGATCCAATATGAAACAGGAACGGTGGTCCCACCACCATCCATAACGGCGGAAATTCAAAGGACTCATTATGCAACAGGTAGGGTGGTCCCACCACGATCCATAACTATGAAAGTTTAAAGGACCCAATATGCAACAGGTATGGTGGTCCGACCACGATCCATAATGGCGAAAATTTAAAGGGCTCAATATGAAACAGGAAGGGTGGTCCCACCACCATCCATAACAGTGAAAGTTCAAAGGACTCAATATGCAACAGGTAAAGTGGTCCCACCACGATCCATAACTATGAAAGTTTAAAGGACCCAATATGCAGCAGGTAGGGTGGCCCCACCACGATCCATACCTATGAAAGTTTAAAGGACCCAATATGCAACAGGTAGGGTGGTCCCACCACGACCCATAATGGCGAAATTTAAAGGACTCAATATGCAACACTTAGGGTGGTCCCACCACGATCCATGACTATGAAAGTTTAAGGGACCCAATATGAAACAGGAAGGGTGGCCACACCACGATACATAATGGCGAAAATTCAAAGGACTGAATATGCAACAGGTAGGATGGGCCCACCACGATCGATGATGGCGTCCATAACTATGAGAGTTTAAAGGGCCCAATATTCAGCAGATAGGTGGCCCCACCACGATCTATAGCTTGAAACTTTTTGGGGGAGGGAAGCACCTGAGAAATAGAAATGGTCCATTCATGAGAATGAAAATTAAGGCTGATATCATATGCCTGAATAGCATTACCAGTCATTGATTTCATGGAGACTCCATACAAATACTTTGACTTCCGAAAGCGGTATCAGTCATCCTCCAACTGAATCCTGAGTGCCCCTCTCAAATAGCTTCATACCCGATCCGTAACTATGAAAGTTCAAAGGGCCCAATATGAAACAGGAAGGGGTGGTCCCACCACCATCCATAATGGCGGAATTTCAAAGGACTCAATATGCAACAGGTAGGGTGGTCCCACCACCATCCATTATGTTGAAAGTTCAAAGGACTCGGTATGCAACAGGTAAAGTGGTCCCTCCCCGATCCATAACTATGAAAGTTTAAAGGACCCAATATGCAGCAGGAAGGGTGGTCCCACTACGATCCATAACTATGAAAGTTTAAAGGACCAAATATGAAACAGGAAGGGTGGTCCCACCACCATCCATAATGACGGAAATTCAAAGGACCCAATTTGCAACAGGTAGGGTGGTCCCACCACGATCCATAATGGTGAAAATTTAAAGGACTCAATATGAAACAGGAAGGGTGGTCCCACCACGATCCATAACAGTGAAAGTTCAAAGGACTCAATATGCAACAGGTAAAGCGGTCCCACCCCGATCCATAACTATGAAAATTTATAGGGCCCAATATGCAGCAGGAAGGGTGGTCCCACCACGATCCATAGCTATGAAAGTTCAAAGGACCCAATATGAAACAGGAAGGGTGGTCCCACCACCATCCATAATGACGGAAATTCAAAGGACCCAATATGCAACAGGTAGGGTGGTCCCACCACGATCCATAATGGTGAAAATTTAAAGGACTCAATATGAAACAGGAAGGGTGGTCCCACCACGATCCATAACAGTGAAAGTTCAAAGAACTCAATATGCAACAGGTAAAGTGGTCCCACCCCGATCCATAACTATGAAAGTTTATAGGGCCCAATATGCAGCAGGAAGGGTGGTCCCACCACGATCCATAGCTATGAAAGTTTAAAGGATCCAATATGAAACAGGAACGGTGGTCCCACCACCATCCATAACGGCGGAAATTCAAAGGACTCATTATGCAACAGGTAGGGTGGTCCCACCACGATCCATAACTATGAAAGTTTAAAGGACCCAATATGCAACAGGTATGGTGGTCCGACCACGATCCATAATGGCGAAAATTTAAAGGGCTCAATATGAAACAGGAAGGGTGGTCCCACCACCATCCATAACAGTGAAAGTTCAAAGGACTCAATATGCAACAGGTAAAGTGGTCCCACCACGATCCATAACTATGAAAGTTTAAAGGACCCAATATGCAGCAGGTAGGGTGGCCCCACCACGATCCATACCTATGAAAGTTTAAAGGACCCAATATGCAACAGGTAGGGTGGTCCCACCACGACCCATAATGGCGAAATTTAAAGGACTCAATATGCAACACTTAGGGTGGTCCCACCACGATCCATGACTATGAAAGTTTAAGGGACCCAATATGAAACAGGAAGGGTGGCCACACCACGATACATAATGGCGAAAATTCAAAGGACTGAATATGCAACAGGTAGGATGGGCCCACCACGATCGATGATGGCGTCCATAACTATGAGAGTTTAAAGGGCCCAATATTCAGCAGATAGGGTGGCCCCACCACGATCTATAGCTTGAAACCTTTTTGGGGGGAGGGGAAGCACCCGAGAAATAGAAATGGTCCATTCATGAGAATGAAAATTAAGGCTGATATCATATGCCTGAATAGCATTACCAGTCATTGATTTCATGGAGACTCCATACAAATACTTTGACTTCCGAAAGCGGTATCAGTCATCCTCCAACTGAATCCTGAGTGCCCCTCTCAAATAGCTTCATACCCGATCCGTAACTATGAAAGTTCAAAGGGCCCAATATGAAACAGGAAGGGTGGTCCCACCACCATCCATAATGGCGGAATTTCAAAGGACTCAATATGCAACAGGTAGGGTGGTCCCACCACCATCCATTATGTTGAAAGTTCAAAGGACTCGGTATGCAACAGGTAAAGTGGTCCCTCCCCGATCCATAACTATGAAAGTTTAAAGGACCCAATATGCAGCAGGAAGGGTGGTCCCACTACGATCCATAACTATGAAAGTTTAAAGGACCAAATATGAAACAGGAAGGGTGGTCCCACCACCATCCATAATGACGGAAATTCAAAGGACCCAATATGCAACAGGTAGGGTGGTCCCACCACGATCCATAATGGTGAAAATTTAAAGGACTCAATATGAAACAGGAAGGGTGGTCCCACCACGATCCATAACAGTGAAAGTTCAAAGGACTCAATATGCAACAGGTAAAGCGGTCCCACCCCGATCCATAACTATGAAAATTTATAGGGCCCAATATGCAGCAGGAAGGGTGGTCCCACCACGATCCATAGCTATGAAAGTTCAAAGGACCCAATATGAAACAGGAAGGGTGGTCCCACCACCATCCATAATGACGGAAATTCAAAGGACCCAATATGCAACAGGTAGGGTGGTCCCACCACGATCCATAATGGTGAAAATTTAAAGGACTCAATATGAAACAGGAAGGGTGGTCCCACCACGATCCATAACAGTGAAAGTTCAAAGGACTCAATATGCAACAGGTAAAGCGGTCCCACCCCGATCCATAACTATGAAAATTTATAGGGCCCAATATGCAGCAGGAAGGGTGGTCCCACCACGATCCATAGCTATGAAAGTTTAAAGGATCCAATATGAAACAGGAACGGTGGTCCCACCACCATCCATAATGGCGGAAATTCAAAGGACTCATTATGCAACAGGTAGGGTGGTCCCACCACGATCCATAACTATGAAAGTTTAAAGGACCCAATATGCAACAGGTAGGGTGGTCCGACCACGATCCATAGTGGCGAAAATTTAAAGGGCTCAATATGAAACAGGAATGGTGGTCCTGCCACGATCCATAACAGTGAAAGTTCAAAGGACTCAATATGCAACAGGTAAAGTGGTCCCACCACGATCCATACCTATGAAAGTTTAAAGGATCCAATATGAAACAGGGACGGTCGTCCCACCACCAACCATAACGGCGGAAATTCAAAGGACTCACTATGCAACAGGCAGGGTTGTACCACCACGATCCATAACTATGAAAGTTTAAAGGACCCAATATGCAACAGGTAGGGTGGTCCCACCACGATCCATAATGGTGAAAATTTAAAGGACTCAATATGAAACAGGAAGGGTGGTCCCACCACGATCCATAACAGTGAAAGTTCAAACAACTCAATCTGCAACAGGTAAAGTGGTCCCACCCCGATCCATAACTATGAAAGTTTATAGGGCCCAATATGCAGCAGGAAGGGGGGACCCACCACGATCCATAGCTATGAAAGTTTAAAGGATCCAATATGAAACAGGAACGGTGGTCCCACCACCATCCATAACGGCGGAAGTTCAAAGGACTCATTATGCAACAGGTAGGGTGGTCCCACCACGATCCATAACTATGAAAGTTTAAAGGACCCAATATGCAACAGGTATGGTGGTCCGACCACGATCCATAATGGCGAAAATTTAAAGGGCTCAATATGAAACAGGAAGGGTGGTCCCACCACCATCCATAACAGTGAAAGTTCAAAGGGACTCAATATGCAACAGGTAAAGTGGTCCCACCACGATCCATAACTATGAAAGTTTAAAGGACCCAATATGCAGCAGGTAGGGTGGCCCCACCACGATCCATACCTATGAAAGTTTAAAGGACCCAATATGCAACAGGTAGGGTGGTCCCACCACGACCCATAATGGCGAAATTTAAAGGACTCAATATGCAACACTTAGGGTGGTCCCACCACGATCCATGACTATGAAAGTTTAAGGGACCCAATATGAAACAGGAAGGGTGGCCACACCACGATACATAATGGCGAAAATTCAAAGGACTAAATATGCAACAGGTAGGATGGGCCCACCACGATCGATGATGGCGTCCATAACTATGAGAGTTTAAAGGGCCCAATATTCAGCAGATAGGGTGGCCCCACCACGATCTATAGCTTGAAACTTTTTTGGGGGGAGGGGAAGCACCCGAGAAATAGAAATGGTCCATTCATGAGAATGAAAATTAAGGCTGATATCATATGCCTGAATAGCATTACCAGTCATTGATTTCATGGAGACTCCATACAAATACTTTGACTTCCGAAAGCGGTATCAGTCATCCTCCAACTAAATCCTGAGTGCCCCTCTCAAATAGCTTCATACCCGATCCGTAACTATGAAAGTTCAAAGGGCCCAATATGAAACAGGAAGGGTGGTCCCACCACCATCCATAATGGCGGAATTTCAAAGGACTCAATATGCAACAGGTAGGGTGGTCCCACCACCATCCATTATGTTGAAAGTTCAAAGGACTCGGTATGCAACAGGTAAAGTGGTCCCACCCCGATCCATAACTATGAAAGTTTAAAGGACCCAATATGCAGCAGGAAGGGTGGTCCCACTACGATCCATAACTATGAAAGTTTAAAGGACCAAATATGAAACAGGAAGGGTGGTCCCACCACCATCCATAATGACGGAAAATCAAAGGACCCAATATGCAACAGGTAGGGTGGTCCCACCACGATCCATAATGGTGAAAATTTAAAGGACTCAATATGAAACAGGAAGGGTGGTCCCACCACGATCCATAACAGTGAAAGTTCAAAGGACTCAATATGCAACAGGTAAAGTGGTCCCACCCCGATCCATAACTATGAAAGTTTAAATGACTCAATATGCAACAGGTAAAGTGGTCCCACCACGATTCATAACTATGAAAGTTAAAGGGCCCAATATGCAGCAGGTAGGGTGGTCCCACCACGATCCATAGCTATGAAAGTTTAAAGGATCCAATATGAAACAGGAACGGTGGTCCCACCACCATCCATAATGGCGGAAATTCAAAGGACTCATTATGCAACAGGGAGGGTGGTCCCACCACGATCCTTAACTATGAAAGTTCAAAGGACTCAATATGCAACAGGTAAAGTGGTCCCACCCCGATCCATAACTATGAAAGTTTAAATGACTCAATATGCAACAGGTAAAGTGGTCCCACCACGATTCATAACTATGAAAGTTAAAGGGCCCAATATGCAACAGGTAGGGTGGTCCCACCACGATCCATAACTATGAAAGTTCAAAGGACTCAATATGCAACAGGTAAAGTGGTCCCACCCCGATCCATAACTATGAAAGTTTAAATGACTCAATATGCAACAGGTAAAGTGGTCCCACCACGATTCATAACTATGAAAGTTAAAGGGCCCAATATGCAGCAGGTAGGGTGGTCCCACCACGATCCATAGCTATGAAAGTTTAAAGGATCCAATATGAAACAGGAACGGTGGTCCCACCACCATCCATAATGGCGGAAATTCAAAGGACTCAATATGCAACAGGTAGGGTGGTCCCACCACGATCCATAACTATGAAAGTTAAAGGGCCCAATATGCAGCAGGTAGGGTGGTCCCACCACGATCCATAGCTATGAAAGTTTAAAGGATCCAATATGAAACAGGAACGGTGGTCCCACCACCATCCATAATGGCGGAAATTCAAAGGACTCATTATGCAACAGGTAGGGTGGTCCCACCACGATCCATAACTATGAAAGTTTAAAGGATCCAATATGAAACAGGAAGGGTGGTCCCACCACCATCCATAATGACGGAAATTTAAAGGACCCAATATGCAACAGGTAGGGTGGTCCCACCACGATCCATAATGGTGAAAATTTAAAGGACTCAATATGAAACAAAAAGGGTGGTCCCACCACGATCCATAACAGTGAAAGTTCAAAGGACTCAATATGACTTACTTGACTTAATCAGTGGCTTTCGCCTGACGCGGTCATTCCGCATCTTCACCGAGGTGTGCCGTCCTAGTAGTCAGCCGTGTCCATTTTTCACGGTCTTCAGCCACAATTTGAACACATTCCATCCAGCTGTCACTATTCCATTTCCTGCGAAACGAAACATCGCGCCTGAACTGTCTTTCGATGCCGAGTGACTTTAAATCCTCTTTAACCACATCCGTCCAGAACTTTCGCCTACGCCCAGGTGGCCGTTTCCAGACAGGATTTGGAAGCATTTTTAAAGCGTGTTGTACGAGACGATCCAGCGTTCTTCTTAGTATATGCCCGAGCAGTCGAAGTCGACTTTCCATTGCTGCTTGAGATGGCGTTAGGAGATGCTGGCACCTCCCTCGTGTCAAGCGTTAATGTACTGCGTCGATTTTCTTGTAAAGATCTTCATTATAGCATACACGCGGCCAGAAATATCCAAGCAAACGCCTAAAAGCTTCCTCTCCGTGCAATCCAACCTTTCCATCTGCGTTTTCGGTGCTGCCCACGTCTCCGATCCGTACATCATGATAGGGCGAATAGCGGATAGGTAGACGCGCAACTTGACTTCCTTCGCGATGGTGGTAGACCACAAACACTTGGTTAGAGAATTGAATGCAGACGTAGCTTTCGCACATCGTTGTCGAATATCCGCTGCATAACTACCATCGTTCTTCAGCAAACAGCCCAAATAACAGAAATCGTCCACCAGTTCGATACGTTGTCCGTCCACACAAACTCCAGTTGAAGGCCTCTGAGAGACCCACATCTGCTTGCATTTGTCGGGACGAAGACGAAGTCCATAGGCTGCGGCATACTTCGAAACGAGGTTCACAATCCTTTGCAGTTTTGCGTTGTTTTCAGCGAATAACACAATGTCGTCGGCGTACTCCAGGTCGACAAGGGAGCGTCCTGATGGTGTTAGGATCACATCCGCAGGAAACTGTTCTGCAACTCTACGCATGATGTCATCAACGGCGAAGTTGAAAGAAAAGGTCCTGCAACGGCTCCTTTGCCTTACTCCTGTTTTCACCTCGAAAGCTGACGTAAATCCGACCGGTGTACGAACTGCTGCTGTTGTTCCTTTGTCCATGTCCTCGATTAACCGAACATACTTTTCCGGGACTCCATCTGCTCGCAGAGCATTGAGCAATCGATCACGATGAGGAGAGTCGAACGCGGCTTCAAAGTCAAAAGCAAGCTGTAATGGCTTCGAAAACCGCTGCCACGATTCAATTACTCTTCTCACGACGAACACTTGGTCGATGGTCGATCTTCCAGGTCGAAAACCGGCTTGCTCATCTCTGGTCGTTCCTTCACGATGTTTGATAAGTCGCTCGAGAATGATACGTTCTAAAACCTTGTACATGACACGAAGTAGAGAGATTCCTCTGTAGTTCTTAGGATCCGTGACGGATAGCTTCTTGTGAAGAGGTACGATGATCGCATGTCTCCACGAATCGGGTATCCTTTCGCTCATCCATATGGCACGGATGGTGTTGGTCATTTCACGAATCCCAGACGGAGGAAGAGCTTTCAGCATTTCAGCAGTGATGTTGTCATCTCCACCTGCCTTTCCATTCTTCATTTTCCGGACACAATCCAAAACTTCAGACTCAGTCGGCGGTTCCTCACTGACATCGTAATGTGCTCTCTGAACATGCGGGAGCTCAGGTACTGATGGCGCTGGACGATTCAGTAGTGAACTGAAGTAATCCTTCCATATTGGCAGCGTCGCATCACCAACTGCAACTCCATTGGTAATGTTCAAGACAGGAGAACATCTCTTCATCTTCCCGCTATACTGTCGCAGCAACGTGTAGGCTTTCTTCGGATTCTTCTCCTCCCAAGCCTTCTCGAACTCCTTAGCTCTACACGTCCACTCTCGTTCGCGGTCACTTTGAAGCTGCCGACGCAACTTCCTCCTCAGACGCTTCTCCTCCACGAAGTTTCCTGCAGTTCGGAGAGCACATACTATGTTGTAGGTAGATGTTGTTTCTTCTAGGGTGGTCCCACCACGATCCATAACTATGAAAGTTTAAAGGACTCAATATGCAACAGGTAAAGTGGTCCCACCCCGATCCATAACTATGAAAGAAGTTAAAGGGCCCAATATGCAGCAGGTAGGGTGGTCCCACCACGATCCATAGCTTTGAAAGTTTAAAGGATCCAATATGAAACAGGAACGGTGGTCCCACCACGATCCATATTTATGAAAGTTCAAAGGAACCAATATGCAACAGACAGGGTGGTCCCACCACGATCCATGATGGCGAAAATTTAAAGGACTCAATATGCAACAGGTAGGGTGGTCCCACCACGATCCGTAACAGTGAAAGTTTAAAAGACCCAATATGAAACAGGAAGGGTGGTCGCACCACGATCCTAAATGGCGAAAATTCAAAGGACTCAATATGCAACAGATAGGGTGGTCCGACCACGATCCCAATGCTGTGCGCGCTCCTCCTAAACCTAACTCACATTTCGCGAGCTTCTCTATGTAATGTGTGAAACAATAACGCGCTCTGACTGATGGCATCAAAAATTGCTGGGAATTCAAAGACTCGGTCATACAGACGGACGGACGTGTCAGACACGTGGTCAGACACACCACCACGCCGCTTATAATATGTAAGGATGATAGAATACGCTTGGTTACTGAATCTATTTCAAATCCAAAATCGGGTAAAAAGTTTGAGTGATACAAGGCTAAGCGAGCTGCAAATTCCGTCTTAAGAAGTTTCTTAGCGATCTGACGTTTGAACATGTTCGCTGAGCAGGATGCATCAACAGTTTTGTATAGGTTTATGAAGATCGACCTCGCTCAGACTGTAAAATTTGTTGCTCTATGTCAAGTTTTGGGCTTGCGATAAGATATCTTGATCCCATAGATGAGATAGATATATAGGTTATATATATATATATACATATACCAGGTTGTCCAATAATTCTTGTCCGAAAATTTCACCATTTTTTAATTCTTTTCAACTTTATTGAAAAACAAGTCTAATCAACAATATAATCACCACAGTTATCCACAACAGTGGCCCATCGATTGGGCAGGTCGCCCATGCCCTTCGCTCAGAACTCCGAGGGCTGCGACTCGCAGAAGTCCACGATGTCGGATTTGAGGTTGTCGTAGTTGGTGAATTTTCTTCCGGCCAAATGGTGCTTCAGAGTGCGGAACAAGTGGTAGTCGGAGGGGCGAGGTCCGGGGAGTACGGCGGATGGGCAACCGTCTCCCAGCCGAGCGTCGCCAACTTCTGCTGGGTCTCCTTCGCCAGGTGGGGGCGCGCGTTGTCGTGCAGCAGGTGGACCGAGGCCCGTCGGGGACGCTTTTCTCGGATGGCGGGGGCTAGTTTCTCGAGCTGATCGGTGTAGATGGAGGCGGTGGCCGTCCTGCCTTGCGGGAGCAGCTCGAAGTACAGCATGCCCTTGGTGTCCCACCAGTAGCAGAGCATGATCTTCAGCGGGTGCAGGTCAGCTTTCGGCGTCGTCGGCGGCTCTTCTCCGCGCGGAATCCAGACGGCACGGCGGGCGACGTTGTCGTAGAGGACCCAGCTCTTATCCCCAGTGACCAGGTCCTCGAGAAACTCCTTGCAATGCGGACGAAGGAGGAGGGACTGGCAGACGGCTACGCGGCTCTGCTTGTTGGCGTCCGTCAGACGGTGGGGGATCCAACGGGTCAGAACTCTGTGGTAGCCAAGTTGAGTCGATTGTGGATGGTGGACTTGCTGCAGCCGAGCGTCGTCGCCAGTTCACGGGTGGTGGCTTCCGGCTTCTCCTTGATACAGCGACGAACTTCGTCATCATCCACCGTAGAAGGCCTCCCGCTGTGCTCCCTGTCCTCGAGGCTCGTGTCGCCGCTCTCGAAACGATTGGACCAGCGGCTGTCTGTGTGTTAGGACACTGCACCCTCCTTGCACGCTCTACAGATGTTGGCGACCGCGGTGCCCGTGTCGTTGCCCAGCAGCCACTCGTAGTACACGAACGTACGAATTCGACCTTGGTCCATTTCAGCCTGTACTGGTAGCTAGACGCGGCGACTGCGCCTTATATACCCCTAGCGTAGAACTTTGGAGACCCTTCTAGAAGGTACTTACACTTGCCTGATTTTATAACACTTGTAAGGAAAATTATAGAAATTTGAAAATTTTCGGACAGGAATTATTGGATTGCCTGGTATATATATATATATATATATATATATATATATATATATATATATATATATATATATATATATATATATATATATATATATATATATATATATATATATATATATATATATATATATATATATATATATATATATATATATATATATATATATATATATATATATATATATATATATATATATATATATATATATATATATATATATATATATATATATATATATATATATATATATATATATATATATATATATATATATATATATATATATATATATATATATATATATATATGGGGGTGTGTATACAAGTCTGTTGGTACCTGCTCGTTGGTGCCCCTGCTTCTACTGAACTCCAGCAGACGTTTGAGTGTACACAGGGACCGTTCGAGCGATATAGCGTGCACAACTATATCGCGAAAGTATCCTGCACATTGCATAAAGGTGTCGCCGTCCGGCACACTAAGGCCTCTGGTCCATAACACCTTAGGATCCGTACCTAGGGAGTCATGGAGTCTTTGGCCACAAGCCACAATTTCGCCACCCTGAACTGTCGATCGCTGTCGAGTGATATCCAAAAACTGCGCTATCCAGACTTCTGAGCTATTTCCATGCACCGTTTGCTGCTTTGCAGGAAACCCGCCTCAAGGATAGACCCGTCATCAGCGTCGGAGAGTACACCATCTACTGCGGTAACGCTGACGATAGGAGAGTGGGAGGCTGTGCAATAGCTGTAAGGAAGGATTTCAATGGTATGGTCAAGGAGTTCGGCTCAACGTCGTGTCGGAATGCATTCGTACGACTGCGGGATCACAGAGGATTCAATCTGTGGATAGTGAGTGCTCATGCGCCCACTGAAACCGCCGAAGACAATTCGAAGGATGCGTTTTATGAGGAACTCAATACGTTGCTGGCCAGGATACCTTGTCAACATGCTGTTGTCGTGGGGATTGACGCAAATGCGAAGATGGGACTTGATCAGGAATCCGAAGTACTCGGTAAATGGTTCTACCCAGTGGAGCAAACATCGGACAATGGCTACCGCCTTGTCGACTTTGTGAACGCAGTGGTCTGATTATTGCATCGACATTCAAGAGGAATCATCGCCGCCATCAGCTTACGTGGCAGGGACCAACCCGGCTATCTCCAGAAGAGCAGCGGAAGCGGAAGATGACAACTTTGAAACTACAGCTTGACTATGTCCTGACGAGGAATATTCCAGTATCGGACATTCGAAGATCTAGAGCTGTGTGGGATGTCGCATTCGATTCGGATCACCGTCCTGTTCTGTTGAACTTCACTGCGAGGATTCATAAGAGGAAGCGAGGGGCTCAGCCTCTCCAGAGGATTGACATGACAAGTCTCAGAGATGAAGAGTGCAGAAGGAATTTCCGACAACGCGTTTCTATTCACATCGGAGTACGGACTAAGAAGAAACTTTGCGACGCGGATTCTTTTGTCAAATGCATCCAGGACGCTTCGAAAGAGGCACTCCCGGTTGTACAGCCTAAGAAGAAGTTCGCCTACGTCTCAGGAGAAACAACATCTACCTACAACAGAGTATGTGCTCTCCGAACTGCAGGAAACTTCGTGGAGGAGAAGCGTCTGAGGAGGAAGTTGCGTCGGCAGCTTCAAAGTGACCGCGAACGAGAGTGGACGTGTAGAGCTAAGGAGTTCGAGAAGGCTTGGGAGGAGAAGAATCCGAGGAAAGCCTACACGTTGCTGCGACAGTATAGCGGGAAGATGAAGAGATGTTCTCCTGTCTTGAACACTACCAATGGAGTTGCAGTTGGTGATGCGACGCTGCCAATATGGAAGGATTACTTCAGTTCACTACTGAATCGTCCAGCGCCATCAGTACCTGAGCTCCCGCATGTTCAGAGAGCACATTACGATGTCAGTGAGGAACCGCCGACTGAGTCTGAAGTTTTGGATTGTGTCCGGAAAATGAAGAATGGAAAGGCAGGTGGAGATGACAACATCACTGCTGAAATGCTGAAAGCTCTTCCTCCGTCTGGGATTCGTGAAATGACCAACACCATCCGTGCCATATGGATGAGCGAAAGGATACCCGATTCGTGGAGACATGCGATCATCGTACCTCTTCACAAGAAGCTATCCGTCACGGATCCTAAGAACTACAGAGGAATCTCTCTACTTCGTGTCATGTACAAGGTTTTAGAACGTATCATTCTCGAGCGACTTATCAAACATCGTGAAGGAACGACCAGAGATGAGCAAGCCGGTTTTCGACCTGGAAGATCGACCATCGACCAAGTGTTCGTCGTGAGAAGAGTAATTGAATCGTGGCAGCGGTTTTCGAAGCCATTACAGCTTGCTTTTTTGGACTTTGAAGCCGCGTTCGACTCTCCTCATCGTGATCGATTGCTCAATGCTCTGCGAGCAGATGGAGTCCCGGAAAAGTATGTTCGGTTAATCGAGGACATGAACAAAGGAACAACAGCAGCAGTTCGTACACCTGTCGGATTTACGTCAGCTTTCGAGGTGAAAACAGGAGTAAGGCAAGGAGCCGTTGCAGGACCTTTTCTTTTCAACTTCGCCGTTGATGACATCATGCGTAGAGTTGCAGAACAGTTTCCTGCGGATGTGATCCTAACACCATCAGGACGCTCCCTTGTCGACCTGGAGTACGCCGACGACATTGTGTTATTCGCTGAAAACAACGCAAAACTGCAAAGGATTGTGAACCTCGTTTCGAAGTATGCCGCAGCCTATGGACTTCGTCTTCGTCCCGACAAATGCAAGCAGATGTGGGTCTCTCAGAGGCCTTCAACTGGAGTTTGTGTGGACGGACAACGTATCGAACTGGTGGACGATTTCTGTTATTTGGGCTGTTTGCTGAAGAACGATGGTAGTTATGCAGCGGATATTCGACAACGATGTGCGAAAGCTACGTCTGCATTCAATTCTCTAACCAAGTGTTTGTGGTCTACCACCATCGCGAAGGAAGTCAAGTTGCGCGTCTACCTATCCGCTATTCGCCCTATCATGATGTACGGATCGGAGACGTGGGCAGCACCGAAAACGCAGATGGAAAGGTTGGATTGCACGGAGAGGAAGCTTTTTAGGCGTTTGCTTGGATATTTCTGGCCGCGTGTATGCCATAACGAAGACCTTTACAAGGAAATCGACGCAGTACATCAACGCTTGACACGAGGGAGGTGCCAGCATCTCCTAACGCCATCTCAAGCAGCAATGGAAAGTCGACTTCGACTGCTCGGGCATATACTAAGAAGAACGCCGGATCGTCTCGTACAACACGCTTTAAAAATGCTTCCAAATCCTGTCTGGAAACGGCCACCTGGGCGTAGGCGAAAGTTCTGGACGGATGTGGTTAAAGAGGATTTGAAGTCACTCGGCATCGAAAGACAGTTCAGGCGCGATGTTTCGTTTCGCAGGAAATGGAATAGTGACAGCTGGATGGAATGTGTTCAAATTGTGGCTGAAGACCGTGAAAAATGGACACGGCTGACTACTAGGACGGCACACCTCGGTGAAGATGCGGAATGACCGCGTCAGGCGAAAGCCAACCGATTAAGTCAAAGTAAGTCATATATATATATATATATATATATATTTATTTATTTATTTATATATATATAGATAATATTAATTAGACTCGGTAACAAACGAGGTGTTCGGTCTTTCAGATATTCGGCCAATACAGAAATGTAAACTATTAGGTTGTTCGGAAAGAAATGCGCGTTTGAGTTTAAAAAAGTTTTTATCATAAAAACGAAACTAAACAAGATTATTTCAAAAGATAATCTCCATTACCATCGATGACTTGTTGCCAACGTTGAAGCGAAGAATGGATTCCTCTTTCGAAGAACTCGGTCGGCTGCGAATCATAGTAGTGGGTCACCCAGAGTTGGACATCTTCGCGGTTTGTGAACTTTCTCTCGGCCAAGGAAAGCTGCATCGACCGGAGCAAATTATAATCGGATGGTGCCAGGTCCGGGCTATATGGCGGATGAGGCAGGACTTCCCAGCCCAATTCCTCATAATTTTCCAAAGTGATTTTCGCGACATGCGGGCGAGCGTTGTCGTGGAGGAATTTTGTCGACGTCGTTTCGACACCTTGACGACGCAGTTACTCATCCACGCGGTTCAATTAATCTTTGTAGATGTCCGCCGTAACTGTTTGACCCGAATCCAGAACTTCAAAGTACATCAAACCTTTGCTGTTCCACCAAACACAGAGTATCACCTTTTTGCCGTGTGTATCCGGTTTCGGAGTCGGCTTTGGAGTGTCACCGACATGTGTCTGTTCTAACAGGTCACTGTTTCTAACAGTTTCTGACAGGGCTTCTTTGCCAAATACCTCAGATAGGGCACGATGAGATTCAGCAGCCAATTTTCCTTGCTTGAAGTCGTACCACATATAAGCCCGCATTCGAAATTTTCGGTCAAGCATTCCCTAAACTTTTTTTCTTAAAAAAAAACAAAGTTGACATGGACAAAAATTTATCAAAGGATGCACAATAAAAATCTCTTCCTAGTAGACGAAACAGTTTTGAAAAAACTTTTAGTAGAAGAGAAATAAATGAAAAAATTCAACGCGCATTTCTTCCCGAACAACCTAATATTCAAGTAAATTGGTACTGAACGGAATGCAGGTGACGATGCTCGAATGGACGATCGCAAAAAAAAATGCAGCTGTCATCGAGTGGGAATTTTCTGGGGAAATCCAATAATCTCATTGTTCAAACAAATATCTGAACATGGACATGGAGCGAATATGGAGCAGTTCCTCGAAAATGCCCAGCCACCTAAAAAATCTGGTTTTTGAGCTCCCGAAAATTCTATCATTATGACTCTTCAAACGGTCGTGTTCGAACTATGGTTTTTTTTGAAAATTAGGTTCTAATGTCTAGCGAAAAAAAACGCACAAATAAAGCGAATAAGTACACTGAAACCAGTCTTTCAATATTATTAAGAGTAACTAATAAATTCATAGGCTTCGATTAGTTTTGACCGGATTAACTGTGCTCTCCCATTTTCTACATTACAGGACACCAATATCCCGCAGTTAGTTTAACTCTACTCACACTGACTCATCGCTGAAGAGTCTATTTCGGGCAGATTCTCCTTTCTTTTGATACCGTCGCCTCTCCAGGCGGTCGCCGCGCCGCCTGCTCATCTCAGGCGGCGCGGCAGCAGCGGGACGGCCGTGTGCGGCGCCTTTTGCAAATAATCTGCAGATGAACTCTAAACGTCTCGCGGTGCCGCGGCGTGGCACCGCGTGATTGATATGGATGAAATGCACTTCGCCGCGGTGCTCCGCAGCGGAAGTATAAACGATCCCTTGACGCTGAAGCACGCACGTAGCCTCGATGAATATCTGCATTAATGAACATTTTCTCGTGCAGCACCTAGGTGTCTTGAAAGTTTCGCTCGGAGCGACCTTGGAAGCATAGAACCCTTCGTGTGCTTACTTGCCGCTGAATCAATCAATCGAAATATCCTCGGCCTTGGTTATTTAGGATAACTCTTCCAATTTTAACAACGCATGCATATATTCAAATCTCTGGGGAGCTACATGCTGTAATTACTCAATTCATATGCCTTCCTTGAAATGGAAAGGGTTATTCAGGTCATACTCTGAATACTTCCGCTTGATTAACTCTTTATTCTATACCCGCAATTCCGACATCAGAGGGCCACTAGCTACTCGCGACTGAGGCGGACATTTCTCGAGCGACTTTCGAGCAGTTGACCAGGGTCAGGCACAGCGGTCGTCCGGGTCGTCCTGGACAACGACCCCCCCCTTGAGAGGGACATTTTTTTCGGCTAAAAACGACCCTCTATAAAAAGCGAAAAATATTGGTAGACGTTACTGACTATTTTCATTTTGGAGGTTTTTTTCAATTTTCGGGGGCCTCACCATTCCAAAGAGGATGAAAAGCGTTTCACGCGCTGCCGATATTGAAAAACTTCAGCCAGATGGAAAGCTTAAAAGCACTCTA
Organism: Aplectana chamaeleonis; assembly: GCA_029168955.1. Classification (NCBI taxonomy): domain Eukaryota; kingdom Metazoa; phylum Nematoda; class Chromadorea; order Rhabditida; family Cosmocercidae; genus Aplectana; species Aplectana chamaeleonis. Next base: position 644,522 of record JAPDOI010000384.1, on the reverse strand, counting down.
GAAACCGCAAAAATCTTCGCTCTCCGTTTTTGCCCACGGTAATCCGGTGGACCACAGTGGGACCAACGCACATTTGAACGGCCATAACTCGGTTCAAAATCTATTTTATGAGCTCATATACGGACGTTTACATTTTCTAACATCTGTCTACTGTGTCCGTTCTTGCACTAGGTCATGTATATGAACGATCAATGCTGCAGAAAGATCATTGAGAGACAATAACGTTTTGAAGTTGAAGAATCCCTTGAACTTAGAATACGAAAGTGGGACCAAAGTGTTACTCGCTCAGTACTATACCTCTTTTGGAGACTCAATATTTGAACACCTGTGGTGTCGTGATCCTAGGACATGTAGAGGCTTTGATAAACCGACGTCGCAAAACCATGAAATGCTCTCAACTTCGGAGTCCCGAAACACGAAGCCAGAAAAACAAAGGATAGGAGTCACACCCCGTCAAAGAGACCAATACAACGCTTTTCGCTACACCGATTACACTACTTTTGGGATCGGAGCTTTTAGCTATCCAGCCTTGGGTAAGGTGTATAAGGAATTCTTCAGTTGCTCTGGCTAGCGCCCACATCAATCAGATTCAAGGGTATATGTCTCCAAGAGATGACCCTAACGCAGAAAGCAGGAGGACTTCCCTTATGCTTTGGGTCGTCATATGCTGCTGGTTATGATAAATTGTGAAACAGCGAGTTTCAAAGACTTCAAAATGTATAGACCTGCGAACGCACAGTTAAACACATGAGGTTGGCCCAAATATATAGATGACGCGAACAAGGTACATACAGATCACAGTACGTCAAGATTTGGTTACGAACTCAATCGCCTTACTTCAAAAGTACTGCGCTATACAGGATGCAATGCCATCACTCGAAACCTTCTACGCTAGTATCGCCAGTTCTGCTCGAAGTTTGCAGTCGTGGCCTAACGGATTCCGGCGCAATAAAACTAGTCTCCGCTTCCATCGGATTCCGCTAGAAAACCGCGAAGTAATGTCTATTCTAAATGTTGTAGAAGAGGTCATGTTGAGCTAGTACACGTTCAATGATTTACTCCACTTTTCATTTCAAACCGCTCTTGTTCCATCGATAATGTTTACTATTCTATGGTAAATAATCATGGCCCCAGACAATTTTACCTCAACATTCAATTTTTCAGCGATACAGACATTATTTTAGGTGGAACAAAAAAATGACGACCTCACCCAAAAATTTAAGTTTTCCCCAGAAAATAACGACCTCTCCCTTGGTTGCACGGTGGTCCGCGGACCACCGTTAGCTTGACCCTGCAGTTGACGCGTAATCTACCGTTGGTATTCAACGCGTTACGAACATCTAACCAATGCCATTGGTTAGTTGCCCGTAAATACTGACCGCGACCTGTTGAAAAATGTTAGAGTGTGGCAGTGAACGACCTAATGGGTTAAAGGCAGTGTTCACGATACAACTCGTTCTCGAGGTGTGAAACACTAAGTTGGCAGGTGCTGTAGAGGATAGGGTTGAAGAAAGCAACGAAAACTGGCCAGATATCGATAAAAACGACTTTAAAAGCTATCCCGATGCGCCTACCTATCCCGGTCCGCCCTACAATCGGACGAGCTTGTGGCGCCGCACACGTTTCGATTGCAAATTGCCAAGCGATTCTGCCGCGTTTAGCATGATCAATTCGCGCAGATTTCGCGATTAGCGCGCGCTTGCCCAAATCAGCGGGGCCCATGGTTCTCGTCCACGCCCTCAATTCAGGCACCGTTATTTTGACTTCTTTTAAACGTTTTTCTTCGTTGTTTCTTCACTATTAGTTACCTCACGACCAAACAATCCCATTTTTGTGTCGAACTCGAGTGCGATATTTATCGTAAACACTGCCTTTGAACAAAGCTGTAAAATTGGCTTCAAATGAGTTTGGCCGGAGTCTAAAGGCAGCAGTATTCGAGTTAAAAAAGATTTTTGAGGTCTCTCTATGAGAATGTAGATTTGGTCATAACAAAAGTAAAATTAAGCGAAAAAGTGAAAATTCGCAGCAGAAACTCAAAAGAAACAAGGTAGAATGGCTAACTTTAGGTGTGTGCTTCGAAGTTTTAAACCAAGTTACTCGCAATATAATAGTAAGTTGCCCGATGGCTTCAGGTAAATTACCATAAAAAGGCTAGTAATATACCACAAGGATGTGAGTGATATGCTGCAATCAGGTGAGTGACATACCAGAAACATGCTATATATGTACTATATACTATTTCAAGCATGCGAGTAATACATATACCAGAAGTATGCAAGTAATATACTATTTGATGCGTGCAAGTAATATTCCAAAATCATGCAAGTAACCGAAGGCATGCAAGTTATATACTACAACCATGACAGTATTATACTACACTACCGCTGGTAGAATTTGGACAGAAAGTGAGCGAGGTCGGGTTTCCACGTCTCCTTCATCTTTTTTTGTATAATTGGCTTCCAAGTCATTTTCGAGAGAAACTAGGGTGATATTCATGATTCTGGCGTTAAGGGCTACCCAATGGTCAAGCCATTGTGGGGGGTTACGTTGAGAACTATGAAAGTTTCGCAATCAGCGGTACTGTAGGTGGATTGCCTGACAAGTAAACCACACACGTCACTGACGGCAAAGATGACATAGCAACCCTGCGTTGGAGGAAAAGGGCAAATACATGGGCGTAAAAACACGGGCGGGGCCAAACTTGCTACTCCTGTAACGGTAACGTCGTTTTTGATGCTTCAAAATGCGTAGGCGGTGTAATCTGAGCCGTACCATTCTATTTCCGTAGTTATCCCAATCAAGTTCACGAGCGTGAATGCTGCCTTACAGGCAGTGTTCACGACAAAAGTCGTTTTTCTGTTTTTCCGCCTGTCTTGAAGGCGGTCCCATGCTGACTTTCATAATGTCCCTGGAATCGTAAAAGATCCCCTGGGAACGGAGTTATGGCCCCTCAAAGTTCAGCTAGGGAAGCATTGTGGACGAGTTGTCCGAGGCTTGTAACTCCCGTTTTTTGCAGCCGATGTGTACGAGCTGACCTGAGTAAATAGAGACGTTAAGAATGAAGAGAAGAACGGCGTTTTTGATCGGAAAACATCGCTCGTTTAACCACGAATTCAGGAAACTCTTATAGGACGTGGGCGGAGTGGCCCAATGGGTTGGCTGGCCCACGAGATTTTCACCCACTTAACGGCTGTTGTTCGTCGCACTTCCGTTCTTAATCTCCTTAGAGGGACCCAAAGCTTACGTTTTAGCCAAAAAAACGTGCAACTTTTTCTTCGTGAACACTGCCTTTAAAGGTACAGTGGCGATGGGGCGCTACCGTTTCTGTCTGCGTTTCTATGTGTTTCTCTGTATCGCTTATGTGCCAGAGGGCTGGTCGATTGCGAAACTTCTATGGTTCTCAACGAAACCCCGAATATGCCTAAACCGTTGGATAGCCATGAACGCCAGGATCATGATTATCTCCCCAGTTTCGCTGAAAATGTTCGAAGCGAGTTCTACCAACAGGCAAAAAAGACGCGAGAACCCGAACTCGTTCGTTTTTTAAACAAACCGATTTCTACGAGTGGTAGTAGACTTAGAATAAGCTGGCTTCCTTATCTTCCATTGCAATGAAGTAAAGTGGCGTCCGTCCATCAGTCTAACATTCGAGAGAAAGTTTTGTTATTGAAGACTTTCGTGTTCTGGGAGACTTACGCCCAAAACCATCCAACATGACTGCAGAAGGAGTACGTAGACGGTCGGAGAAAATGGGTAGGCATTCACAAGGGAAAGTTGCACACATAAGATAGAGTTTCGAAATGCCACTTTGATATGTTCTAGGATGAGCACAGTGCTCCAGTATTCTGTACTCAGAATCGGCTAGATGCCTCAGAAATTCACAGGAGATTTTAAAAAGTGGGCATTTCCATAGCTTTGCCAATAGAAAAGGGGTACACGAATGACAATTTTTAGGGCGCTCAAAAAATTGTCTCGTATTGAGCTCAAAACTTGTTTCTGGGAGTTGTTTCGGGTGCTGATTACGAATCTGGGGCTCTTTGCCAGTATTTCAAAAAATTCGTCTGATTTGGTCCGAAGCTTCAAAATGGGGGAAAATTTTGCTGCCCAAACGCGGCTTCTGACGATTTCGAGAATCCTACAACCAAATCGCCTTAAAACTTTTATTTAGGGGCTGATCGGGCTGCCTAATACGAATCTGCATCCCGTTTATCGATTTTCGATAAATTAAGGTAGGTTACGGTGGGTATACGGTAGCTCGGTGAAAGTCTCAGATTTGACTCAAAATTTCACTGTGGGTGTTATTTGGAGCGCTTAAAACGATTTGAGGTCTATTTTTTTGATTTTTTTAATACCTAAGTCTGGCGAGGAATAGACTCCATTCTGGTTCAGCGCCCCAAATATCCTCCAGTTGAAAGTTTTGAGCCAAAGTCCGAGATTTTTTTTCTAAGCGCCCCGAAAATTCTCTGATGATTCCTTTTTTGAAGCAATAAAAAGGCCGTTTTTGGAGTACCCTTAGCCATTTAGCCAATTTCAAACACGGGTCATTTATATACACTGCGACGCATAGGTATTGCAACACCTTCGAAATAGGCGTACAATATGTTGGATCGAGGTTTAGCATATTGGAAAGAGATTCTATGTTTTCTCCTGCTACAAAAACGGTGGATTAAGTGATATGACCAGAAGTTGCCCATTTCGCCTTTAGTTATAGAAAAAAGTCTGTATTTCGCACGATGCATAAGTATAGCAACACTTGAGCAACATAGAAATATCTCACGATTATCGCCAGAATGAACCGTTTTAACGGGTATTTTCATGAAATAGGTTCGATATGATGGTATTCGTCCATTTTACCGGTGGACTTTACCTTCCTTCTGACAGGAAAGCTTAAGTTCACTCCTTACGTAATGCCAGACTTGGATCTTGATGGATTTCCAGCCAGCTAGGACGACCAGGTGGATGTAGTTCCAAGTTTCTGCTGGATCCTAATACGCTCAACTTCTGTGACTGCCTAGATGTCTCATGGAGGTTGAAAAGCGATAGATTACACGGCGAGTTCCCAGTGACATGGCGTGGGCCCCGACGACTCATTACAAATTGTCGCTGCGTTTCTCGGCAAGCGACGTTTCCTGCTGGAAGAATCACTGCGACAACATTGTGGGCTCTGAAATGAAGCAATTTCATCGCTTAGAACATTGTCACAAAGTCGCTCGACTTGTGCCTGCGCAATCAAACATGAGCAGGAACTTAGAAAACTTGAGTGCTCCATGCAACAAAGGCGCCGCTTGTCGCATCATGCATGAGGTCATCTTCTTCGGCAATTACGAGTTTAGATTTTTTTGAAAAAACGTATTTTAGTCCAAGAATATGGCCTTAGGTGCGATTTGACAAGCGGCGACATTTTTGAGTGGAGCACTCAAGTTTTCCAGGTTCGTGCTCATGTCTGATCGTGCCGGCTCAAGTCTATCGACTTTGTGAAGATGTTCTAAATGATAAGATTGCTCCATTTTAGAGCACACAACGTTGTCGCAGTGGTTATTTTAGTAGGAAACGTTACTTGCCGAGAAATACAGCGACAATTTGTAATGAGTCGTCGGGGCCGACACCATGTCACTGGGAACTCGCCGTGAAACTTTAAACTACATCCAGCTGGAGGTCCTAGCTGGCTGGAAATCCATCAAAATCCAAGTCCAGCCTCATGAAAGGAGTGAACTGCAGTTTTCGCGTCAGAAGGCAGGTGGAGTTGTTCGGGAAAATGAACGAGTAGCATCATCCTGAACCAGTTTCATAAAAATACACAGGAAAACGGCTCGTTCTAGCGTTAATCGTGAGAAATTTTCATGTTGCTCAAGTGTTGCTATACTTATGCGCCGCGCGAAATACAGGCTTTTTCTATAACTAAGGGCGAAATGGGCGAATTCCGGGCCGATAGTAAACCCAAGTCAGCCAAGTGAACATGGGCAACGATCGAGGGTTGTGGCCTAATCGTATTGATGCCGGGCGCATGCGACCAATTCAGGGTTGGGATCCCACCAGAGGCTTGATTTTTGCAGAGAACTCATCATATTTACCTTTCGCCACAGAGTATGGCCTCTCTCAGGTCCGAAATGTACCAGAACATCACCATAAATTTTAATCTTTGGTTAACCTGCATTTATCTTTGATTTATGAAGTTCAACTTGAAAATTTTCCGTAATTTTTGGTTTTCGTCTACTCTGTTGAATTATCAGACATATACTACAAAATTCTTTTTAAACTAGTCACCTCTCGATATCTATCAAAAAGTGGCACAGAAAACGCATGTACGCACGCCAGCAATCGCGCGCGCGGACCTATCCGCGCTTAGACCCACTTCCAGCTCCGCGCGACTGGCGAGGCTATGAAGTGTTTTTTCATCAACTCCTGCAAAGATCATGCTGGCGGTCACGCGTAGCGCAATGCGTGAACGCCACCGTATCGGTTCTTACTCACCCGCCATACGCACACTAAAGCACATTTGCGAAAATGCATGCACGCACCTGCGCGTGTATACGCGCACGGACACATGTGCCACTATGTATAAACGCATACACCTGCCTCGTATATACACGCACGCGACAGAGATCTACGCGCGTTCATGGGTGCTTATTTGCGTATGTACAGTGGCTCATATGCGTACATAAAAACGAGCACATCCTTGCGTCTTTAGGTGTACAAATTTGCATTTATGCGCACAGTGCTTAAATGCACACACAAGCACAAATCATATGTACGCGACTACAATCCCCACTCCCGTTCGCGAGAACACGCGCACGTGTTCATTCATATGTATACTCACGGACGCTCAGTTCTGTGCACAAGAACGCATGCGCATGCTGAGATGATTGCGCAGACACCGTCTATGCAGTGACACACCGACGTAATTACATTCATAACACGCGCGTATACTCACGCGCACTACTACGTAAAGTCAGCGCGAATCGCACTGTTGCTTTGCGTTCTTTGTAGTGCGTTGGCGCATGCTCGGTGCACATATGTTATTATCGCGCCAACGCACACTAAGGACACCTAGTATTAATAAGAACCTTGTCAACTTTCAAACACATGCGCGCGCATATATTCACGCGCATACAATTACCAGCGTTAGAATAAACACACCCATACGAACACACATATATGCACATCTTGCGCGCAATTGCGAGCGCAGTTGCGCATGGATATCCACTCCCGTAAACGCGCGTGCACGCGCGCGCGTATAAGTACAAACACGCAAAGTCGTTCACATATGTAAACACACACTTACCAATGCGTTCGCCTGGACAAATACGCTAATACGCACGCTTGTACACATACTTACGCGAGCGAATGCAGACATAACCATACTTAGAGCGACACCGAAAATTCCAGTCGACAAGCAGAAGATGCTTCCGCTTTTCTCGACAGTTTCCGACAGTCCGCAACGCTGCGATATGCGTCACTCTGGTTGCGATTACTCCAACGACTGTCGTAACCAACGTACGCGTGATCACCTTCACAAAGTCCTGGCGACGTCATCTGGAGCTCTTCCTACTTTCTACGGCGTCCTGGCGACGTCATCTGAAGCTCAATCTGTTTTCCACGACTTCTTGATGACGCCATCTGAAATATTACCGATTTCCATGACGTCCTGCTGACGTCATTTGAAGGCCTAACATCACGACGTCCTGACGACATGATCTGGAGCCATACCACATTGCCCGACGTCCTTATGACGCCATCTGAAGTTCTACAGATTTCCACGACGTCCTGCTGACGTCTTGGAAAGGTTTGAATCCCGGTTGTCAAAACTTTGCGTCTCTTACGAAATTTAAGCTCAAGTCGTGAGTTGCTATTTTGTAACTTACGAGTTGGACTGATATTCCAATGCTAATTCTCTTTCCGGCTGATTTGTCTAGTCCATCTGATTTCTGTCTGAAATATCCACCCCGCCAGGTATTCCGCCGGTGCCCTCGTCTGCTATCAATCAACGTGTGTGTCGGCATGCTGGCAGCCGGCTGTCAGGTCAACAGTCCGGATGATTTAATCAGCCGGATTAGGGGTTTACTACGTGCCCTGGTCATACCACTCGATCCATCGTATTCGTCGTAGCAGAAAACATAGAAATTCTCCCGAATATGCAAAACCTCGATCCAACATATGATACGCCTATTTCGAAGGTGTTGCTATACTTACTCAGGCAAACCATCACTCCGAGCGAGACCGGCTCCTCCCAATTAAGACGTCATCGCCCGGACAGCGGCCGAGGGGCCAACTAGCACCGCGGTCCTTGTCCGGTGCCAGTTCACCCCTCGGTCGCTGTCCGGTCGCTCTCGGGGCGACAGCAGTGCGAACAGTGTTAGCCAGGCCGTCTTTTTGTACACTGCAATCACGGACCCAGCATAGAATTCCACTGCCAATTGCAATACTTACGTTTCCGATAGCTTCAGCTATCCTCCGTCCTTATCGTCCGTGACCAAATCTCCGCGTTGCAAAATGTGGGCGGGGTTAGTGGTGCGTGCAGCATTGTGGAGAGGTAGAGAGCGTTCCATAAGAAACTTGAGTAGCATCACGGAAAACGAGTAGCCATTAGTGCGGAGCGTGTACCGCGTCATTGCACTTGGCTAACGCTTCATGAGAAGTGTGCTCCGCGTTATGAAAAATGAGCCGCGCTCTATGAAAAGCGTGAGTCGCGTCATGGAGTATGAGTGGCGCACCATGAGAAGCGTACATGGAAAATCAGTCACGCCCCATAAGAAGCGTGCGCGGCGTCATGAAAAACCAAGTCGCGTTATAGAGAAGCGCGCTCCGCTTCATGTAAATGAGTGGCGCATCATGAAAAGAGTGCTCCGCGTTATGGTAAATGAATAGCGCTCCATAGGCAGCGTGTTGGCCATGCGGTGTCTTTGTCCATCTCGATCAATCGCCTAAATTGTAGGTTTTATTCACGCTCACACAAGTTTTGAGAAGGACACGTCTTGATAGAAACCCGGCACGCACAGCACAAAGAAACCAGTACTGCTATTTTACCCATTTCCTACTCGCAATGTTATTTCTCAACATGTTCCAATCTTGCATTGGGTAATCTTCTCATATAGGGTCATATGATCTATGTATTCCGGTCCAATAATCGGAGCAATCCTAGTGTGCGTTAGGCATTAGGCTAACGATGCTATTGATAATATTAGTGACAGCCGCTACTGCTGCGCTGCCCCGCACCGGCAGTAGCGGCTGTCACTAATATTATCAATACCATTGCTGACCCCGTGCCGTCCTCGGGCGCGTTGCATGCACCAGATTCATGTCTACACGTCTACTGTTTCTATTTAACGCTACCTTCCACTGGTCCCAAAGCTTTCTCATTTGCGAAATATTTGCTGTAATTCAGTGGTAATCTTCAATACTGTGTATCTCTGAGGGTGCAAAACTAATTGGGGGAGGAAGGTGAGGATTTATCCATAGGAATGAAAAGATTCATTCGTTAATGAAATTTTTTTCGGTATCACATATGTGATAACGTTATCACTCATAATTCCCTGGAAACTCCACGGAAATAGATAGATTTTTCAAAGCGTTATCCTTCGTTCCTCACTTGACTTATAAGCGCCCCCCCCCAACCAGTTTCGCACCTCTTTGAGTGCTTCTATTTATGTTGAGGATAACCACTAAAACTGCCGTAGTTGACAGAATATCTTAGTCACTTAGAACTAAATTATGACGTTCGCAAAAATTTTCGATGGAGCGTAATTAATGATTTCTAGCTGATTTCGTGATTTTAGAGCTTCGGTCTTTTCTGACTTATCCGAGAAGTTTACAGTTCAACTCCGCACTGCCGTTCAGTCCGCAAAGTGCGCGCTGATTGCTAAAGAGTGCTGTTGCGCGGTCGCGTGTATCCTCAGACACGGATGTGGGATGGCCCGGGCGGTGAGATGACCCGGGCACCAAAGGCGAAAGACGCCCGGGTGATCCCTTATCCATGTCTGAGGATACTCGCAACCGCGCCGCAGCACGCTTTCGCTATCAGCGCGCACTTTGCGGACTGAACGGCAATGCGGAGTTGAACTGTAGGTCTTGAAGCTGCAACGTTTAGTATAATGTCTAAGCCTCTAATCAATAATATTTTTCGACAATTGTCGATAGTTTTTTTTGAATATTGGATTCTCGCCTTTTTCATTGATTTTCGAAATAACGATCAAACCAAACCTCTCCAGCCGCTTCGCGGCTGGAGCGATAATTGATGAAAAAATACTATCGATTAGGAACTTAGCAGTCATAACGTCGGGATGGATCCTAGGGATATTTTGCGTTCCTCATTGAGGGATGGCGCAAACTCGGTGCACCTATGCTATAACTTATGACACCAAGTTTGCGAAAACCTTCAATGAGGAACGCAAAGTAGCGCTAAGACTCATGCCGACATTATAACCGCTATGTTCCTAATCTATAGTATTTTTTTGCCAATTATTGATCGTTATTTTGAAAATCGATGAAAAAGGCGAGAATCCATCTAAAAAAAGATCGATAATTGTCGAAATATATTATTGATTAATGACTTAGACATTATACTCAACTTTGGAGCTTCAAGGCCTAAACTTCTCGGATAAGTCAGAGAGACCGAAGCTGCGAAATCACAAAATCAGCTAAAAATCATTAATTGCGGTCAGTTAAAAATTTTCGCAAACGTAATCATCTAGCTCTGAGGTGGCTTAGATTTTCTCTCAACTATGGCAGGTTTGGTGGTTTACATCAAAGTAAATACAAGCACTCAAAGATACCCAGTACGGAAGATTACCACTGAATCACAGCATATATTTCGCAGACAAGCTGGCTTTAGACCAAGTGGAAGGCAGCGTTAGATAGAAAAGAGTTTGCTTCTCGAGACCAAAGCAAGGAGGGGGAAAATGAGGAAAAGGGAGAGGAAGAAAAGGAGGACTGGTAGAAGATGGGAAAAGAAAGAGAGCGAAATAGAGAAGCAGAAACGAGTAAATAAACGAAGGGAAGCCATCAGTGAAGCTACGCTCATTCGCCCGAAGAGCCACTGCAATACCAGTTGGGACCAAAAATCGCTCCGAGCGGGTCTGCTGTTGCCCGGAGAGCGGCTGCTGTGGCCCGAGTAGATGGCTGTTTTTCGCTCGGAGCGGAGAGGCAGCGCCGCTCGAGTAGCTCTCCGGTACCGCTCGGAGCGATGGTTTGCCTGAGTATGAGTCACAGTGTACTCTTAGAGACCTACAGCAACGACAACATGACTTTCCGAATCGCCACCGGAAGTTAACAAGCCTCCTTTGTCAAGTGACCTCAGGAAGTCGCCTTGAAAAGAGGATTTTCAAAGGTTTAGGCTCCGCGGAAAAGGTTAAAGATTTGGCTTTGCTTCAAATGTAGTTAAAGTCCTCTCATTGGGTTTCTGCAATTAACAAACCTTTAAATGTTATGAAATTGTAGCAAATGGATTTGGCAGTCAACAAAATCATGAAATGTAATGAAATTCCTCCTATTAGATTTGGAAATCAATTACATCTTGCAAAAGTTGTGAAATTGTTGCAAATAGATTTGGCGGTGGCCAGTCATAAAATGTTGTGAAATTAGTCTTGATAGATTTGACGAACGGCGAAATCTATGAAATTTAGTTAAAATGTTGCAAATGAATTGCCAACCGCTCTTTAAAGGACCAAAGTCAAATAACGCGCCAGGAGGATTGACGCGTCCCCTGATCAGGGCCAAACCCACGCCAGTTACTGAAGCCGTCGAAAAATAGTTTATGGGTACTGGAACTGTCGGAGAGGACAGGAACCTCTCCGACAGTTCCAGTACACATAAACTATTTTTCGCCCGATTTTTGGAAGTTTTTTGCCGTAACTGCACTTTACCGTCGCAGTGCACGTTATGGTATGTTTACACAAGGTGTTGAGTTGATCGCAAAACGCTTGGCTCCGGGCAAGATTAAACCAGCATATTCCCTTTCCGGGGGAACGCCTTATCGCACTGCACCACCGAAGCCCCAGCGCCGCTCTCACTCAACTGCTCGGTAAATCTTCACCGAAGCTTCCAAAAATCGTGTAAGACTCAACTAGGGCATCATATTGACAGGTCTACGACTGTTAGATAGTCTCTGACGGTATACCTGTTTTATCCCGTTATGCGGGTGAAAGGATGATTGCTTCGGTGAAGATTTACCGAGCAGTTGAGTGAGAGCGGCGCTGGGGCTTCGGTGGTGCAGTGCGATAAGGCGCTCCCCCGGAAAGGGAATATGCTGATTCAATCTCGCCCGGAGCCAAGCGTTTTGCGATCAACTCAACATCTTGTATTTTTTCGCCATTCAACGCGTGAATAGTCGCAAACTAATACAAAAATGAGAACCTGAATTGTCTCCAGTCTGCCTTGAGGCAACTTATTGCTAGGGTCGTAGTGGCGTTTTCTTATGATTTGCTATATTTACCGCTCTATGGCTTAAACGCGATGCGGAATCCTTTCGGGCGCGTGATCTGACTTTGATTATTAAACGAGCGCTTGCCAACTCATTTGCAACATTTTCACTACATTTCATAGATTTCGTCGATCGTCAAATCTAACAAGACGAATTTCACAACATTTTATGACTGGCCACCGCCAAATCCATTTGCAACAATTTCACAACTTTTGCAAGATGTAATTGATTGCCAAATTTAATAGGAGGAATTTCATTGCATTTCATGATTTTGTTGACTGCCAAATCCATTTGCTACAATTTCATAACATTTAAAGGTTTGTTAATTGCCAAAACCCAATGAGAGGACTTTAACTACATTTGAAGCAAAGCCAAATCTTTAACCTTTTCCGCGTAGCCTAAACCTTTGAAAATCCTCTTTTCAAGGCGACTTCCTGAGGTCACTTGACAAAGGAGGCTTGTTAACTTCCGGTGGCGATTCGGAAAGTCATGTTGTCGTTGATGACGTCGTCTGGAGCCCAGCACTTTTTCACAACTTCCTGTCGACTCCACCTGAATCCCTGCCCACATTGCACGACGTCCTGTTGACATCGTCTGCAGCTCTATCCACTTTCCCTGACGTACCGCTGACGTCACCTGAAGCCCTGTCGACATTGCACGACGTACTGTTGACGACATCTGAAGGCCTATCAACTTTTCCCGACATTCTGCTGACCCCATATGGACCCCAGTACTTTCCACAAAATCCAAAAAAAAGCTGACTTCATGTGGCTTTTTTATTCAGCTTTCTCGTTTCTTTTAGTTTCCAGTTTTGGAAACTCACCCAGAGTCAATAGAACGGCGGCTGCGGCGCTAAAAACTTTTCCAGCTCGAGAGCATGTGGCCGCAAAGCGTGTGGAGACGCAATTGCGGACCGGAATTCGGCCCAGAAAAACACAGTACTTATTCTCACTTTTGTGATAGCCAGATATACCATTCCATGAAGATAGCACAACAACGGATTTTATCGAGAACCCCGCCTCTAAAGGAGTCGTCATTTTACAGTCAAAAATTAATCGTTCCTTTCGATCGACCAATCAATATTATCGATTTTCGCCCTTGTTGCACGAAATGTTGCACTGAGTTTCAATTGCGCATTTGGCTAAGAAAATCGCCGCATTCAACGCGTGTCGAATATGCATTCAACGCGAGCAAACACACCCATGAAAAAACTGAATCGCAGGGGCAAGTGCTCCAAACAGCAGAACGTTCTGCGAAATATCGTCGCAGAAGCACGTGCTCCGATTTTGAGTTGCAGGAGCACGTGTTGTGAGGTAGTCCGGCGCTATCGTAGCAGCACACCGAAACGCGGAGCGATGGGCTCGCCGAGCCCCATCTAGGCCGCCAGCGGATGGATAAAGCCTCCAGCGGGTGTGTGGGCCAAGTACAGCAAACTTAGGTAATTGCACCGGCGAAGCTGCCAACATTTGAGTCCTGCCTAAGCGGCGCGTCGTATGCTTTCCATTTTTTGGAAGAGCGTTTTTCATCGAATTGAATGTGTATCATTCGCGCATTGAACGTTTAGTTTGTTGGGACACTGCCGTTATTTGAAATACACTAGGAGCACGTTTTCCCTTAGGGGGCTTCTTAAGCAAGCTGCGACCGTTCACCCACATGTGTTTCATCACGTTTGTTGCCAATGGACAGGTCATGACGTGTTCGACCGTCATTACAAATTTTTTTCTCTATTCAAACCATAAAGTGCTATGCAGAGAAGCACCGCGGCGGGTCTCGCTGCGGCAGGGAAATGACGGTGAATGGGGGACGCCAAGCAGCGGACGAGGTCGGAAACGTGTTTGTGCGACAGCGACGCGGATACCTCGCAGTGCTTTTGACGCTGCGACAGCAGCGTCTCCCTGAGCGATACTGTCAGCGAGCGGAGGAGGAAAACAATCTCAACCATTTCCATCGCCCGCGTCGAATGCTGCCATCTCGAGATTTCTCTATAAAATCGATCTTCTGAAGACTTTTGCCGTTTTGCTCCGACTTTGGATTTCGGTTTTTAGTTTTAATAGTTTCTGTTCCAGCGTTAGACAGTTGTGATTTATGCCACTACCGCACACCGTCTGCTAATTTCGGTACCTCGAAATCTATATTTCAAGGCACAATCATTTTACTGAACGCTAGTTCCAAGTTTACTTTACAGCTCTGAACATATTATTTTTGAGAAGATGTTTCCAGGCATTGCCTGAACTCTTGGAGCATATCAAAGCAGTAAAAGCTACTCACAATCAGAGCGAAATGTGATGTTCAATGAGCGAGGTCGGATGTATTTGTAAAAAAAACGATGCAAGCGACGTCGGCGCAGCGATTCCGCAAAGCCTTCGCGCCCAACGCCGCGTCAGGTTTAGAGCACGCCCCAGACCTCTCGCTCGGCGGGGTGCTGCCGGCCGTTCCGACTGCACAGCCGTTAAGTGAAGACTGTCAGACAAATGAAATACAGTTGGTCAGACGCATGCTGATTACGCACAGGGTTGGGACGTGGATACATGATGAAACTGGTGGAACATATCCGGACACGTATGGATAAACGGTCGCTGCTGCCTGTTTAGATTTTTGCTCCCTTAGCAGCGCGTTCCTGACTGCGTTCGAAACAGCCTTGTCTTTGAGTCGAATGCATATTCGACAGGCATTGTATGCGAGTAGGGGTCAGTCTCCCGATTTGGGCATTTTGTTGTTTTGCTAAACATTACTTATTCAGCTTTTACCCTCAGGAGTGGTATGATAAACATAAGATGTCGGGGCACCACCCCCTGACAGCTATAAATCAGTGCGAGCTGTCTACGTCAGATAGATTTGAATAGTTTATGAATTCGAAGTGTCTTTGTTGATCAGTTTCCACTCTATTACTCCAAATTTGATATCCGAAGAGCCGCCTACCTTCATCGCCTCCATCTTTTGATATTTGCGCGTTATTAATGAGTAGAGTGTGTAAACACAGGACCAACACCAGGTTAACGCTTGCATTTTGATTGCCACCTGTTCAAGCGGCTCAAGAAGGATTGGAGGCGTGGGGTGCGAGAAATGTCGAGAGTGTTTATTTGCAAAAATATATACGATTTGTCGTTTCATAACTGGTTTTCATTAGTATTCTCGATTTAAACATTTGACAAAAATGTTTCGTGGTAGGAGGGATCAAGACAGTCGAGCGGATCAGCGGAAACTACCGCATTTATGCACCAGACAAGAAATTCGGATGAGTGTTGTATGATGACCAGGGCCAAGGTAGTCAAAGGATGTTGAGCGTACCATATGATGCCTGTCTGGCCAAAATAATTCGATAGTGTGGATAGGTCACAATGGTTCTCGTCTGGGCAATACACCATGTTGATGCAGGTCTGGGATGCATCATAAGGCCGCGAACGCACTTTATCCGGCACCGATCCGTCTAAGTTAGGTTTGGGCACTGGTATGGTCAGCTCACCGTTCGGCTGAGTGCCTCAAGGTGTGCTGCAGTTGTCGATTGGTGGTAGTCGGCCATTTTCTTTGATTCGCCAATACCGGAATTCAAATTTTTGTTGTCGCACATCCCTGATGAGGGCGTTTGGAGTAAGTGTTCACAAAAACAATGTTGCCCTTTATTCGGCATAAACGTAAGCAGTGAGTCCCTCTGAGGAGAGTAAGATGTAACGCGGCCAGGAAGTGGGGTAAAATCTCGTGGACCAGCCGGCCCATTGGATCGCCGCGCCCACGTCATATAACCGGAGGGACAGTTGCCGAATTTTTCAACATTCTTTATCGCAAAAGATGCTAACATCCAAGCATGTGCATTGGCGCATCTTATTTTTTTAAAGTATCCATTACAAGAAGCTGAAAACAGTCACTAACCTAAGAATTTTGAAGCTTACAACAATTTCCGAAGCTAAGTTTCACGCTTTGTGAGTAATACCACGGACTACACTAAGCAGGCGTACATAAATGTTTCAGAGGTGTCCTAAAGGCGGCGTTCCCGATGATCATCCACGTTGACTTTCCACAGTGAAATGATAGGCGAGAAGGATCCTAGGCTCACAGTGTCGAAAGAACGGTAGAAAACGAGCCAGGAGCGGCAAATAACGGCTGCAAACTAGCGTTTTGGTGTCCCAGACACGCCCCGTGCTCTAGATCCGCCCCCTCGATATGAAAAAATGAAGACTCAGATTACAGGAATGATCAAGTCAAGGAAGTGCTGATAAGTGAGCTGATCGTTTCATTGCACTGACAGGTATCATCCTTCTAGCGGTCAATTCCTCCACGCTCAAAAATCAACGTAAACAAGATAGGGCCTATTTTTGCTCAGAAACGCGTCTTTCGTGTCCTTTTTAAGCATGCCTTGCTATATAGGGCACCAGACCTTCCGTAAGCCGTGGAGATATCGGAAGTGAAATTTAACGTGAACACTGCCTTTAAACAGTTTTTCTTTGATATCCGAGGGTTTTGTAGGGACTTAGTTCTAGGGATTACTATAGAGCTAATACTGTTGCAAACGGATTTGGCAGTCAACAAAGTCATGAAATGCAATGAAATTCCTCCTATTAAATTTGGCAATCAATTACATCTTGCAAAAGTTGTGAAATTGTTGCAAATAGATTTGGCGGTGGCCAGTCATAAAATGTTGTGAAATTCGTCTTGATAGATTTGACGATCGACGAAATTTATGAAATGTAGTGAAAATGTTGCAAATGAATTGGCAAGCGCTCTTTAAAGGACCAAAGTCAAATAACCCGCCAGGAGGATTGACGCGTCCCCTGATCAGGGCCAAACCCACGCCAGTTACTGAAGCCGTCGAAAAATAGTTTATGGGTACTGGAACTGTCGGAGAGGACAGGAACCTCTCCGACAGTTCCAGTACACATAAACTATTTTTTCGCCCGATTTTTGGAAGTTTTTTGCCGTAACTGCACTTTACCGTCGCAGTGCACGTTATGGTATGTTTACACAAGGTGTTGAGTTGATCGCAAAACGCTTGGCTCCGGGCAAGATTAAACCAGCATATTCCCTTTCCGGGGGAACGCCTTATCGCACTGCACCACCGAAGCCCCAGCGCCGCTCTCACTCAACTGCTCGGTAAATCTTCACCGAAGCTTCCAAAAATCGTGTAAGACTTAACTAGGGCATCATATTGACAGGTCTACGACTGTTAGATAGTCTCTGACGGTATACCTGTTTTATCCCGTTATGCGGGTGAAAGGATGATTGCTTCGGTGAAGATTTACCGAGCAGTTGAGTGAGAGCGGCGCTGGGGCTTCGGTGGTGCAGTGCGATAAGGGGCTCCGCCGGAAAGGGAATATGCTGATTCAATCTCGCCCGGAGCCAAGCGTTTTGCGATCAACTCAACATCTTGTATTTTTTCGCCATTCAACGCGTGAATAGTCGCAAACTTATACAAAAATGAGAACCTGAATTGTCTCCAGTCTGCCTTGAGGCAACTTATTGCTAGGGTCGTTGTGGCTTTTGCTTATGATTTGCTATATTTATCGCTCTATGGCTTAAACGCGACGCGGAATCCTTTCGGGCGCGTGATCTGACTTTGATTATTAAACGAGCGCTTGCCAATTCATTTGCAACATTTTCACTACATTTCATAGATTTCGTCGATCGTCAAATCTAACAAGACGAATTTCACAACATTTTATGACTGGCCACCGCCAAATCCATTTGCAACAATTTCACAACTTTTGCAAGATGTAATTGATTGCCAAATTTAATAGGAGGAATTTCATTGCATTTCATGACTTTGTTGACTGCCAAATCCGTTTGCAACAGTATTAGCTCTAGAGTAATCCCTAGAACTAAGTCCCTACAAAACCCTCGGATATCAAAAAAAACTGTTTAAAGGCAGTGTTCACGTTAAATTTCACTTCCGATATCTCCACGGCTTACGGAAGGTCTGGTGCCCTATATAGCAAGGCATGCTTAAAAAGGACACGAAAGACGCGTTTCTGAGCAAAAATAGGCCCTATCTTGTTTACGTTGATTTTTGAGCGTGGAGGAATTGACCGCTAGAAGGATGATACCTGTCAGTGCAATGAAACGATCAGCTCACTTATCAGCACTTCCTTGACTTGATCATTCCTGTAATCTGAGTCTTCATTTTTTCATATCGAGGGGCGGATCTAGAGCACGGGGCGTGTCTGGGACACCAAAACGCTAGTTTGCAGCCGTTATTTGCCGCTCCTGGCTCGTTTTCTACCGTTCTTTCGACACTGTGAGCCTAGGATCCTTCTCGCCTATCATTTCACTGTGGAAAGTCAACGTGGATGATCATCGGGAACGCCGCCTTTAGGACACCTCTGAAACATTTATGTACGCCTGCTTAGTGTAGTCCGTGGTATTACTCACAAAGCGTGAAACTTAGCTTCGGAAATTGTTGTAAGCTTCAAAATTCTTAGGTTAGTGACTGTTTTCAGCTTCTTGTAATGGATACTTAAAAAAATAAGATGCGCCAATGCACATGCTTGGATGTTAGTATCTTTTGCGATAAAGAATGTTGAAAAATTCGGCAACTGTCCCTCCGGTTATATGACGTGGGCGCGGCGATCCAATGGGCCGGCTGGTCCACGAGATTTTACCCCACTTCCTGGCCGCGTTACATCTTACTCTCCTCAGAGGGACTCACTGCTTACGTTTATGCCGAATAAAGGGCAACATTGTTTTTGTGAACACTTACTCCAAACGCCCTCATCAGGGATGTGCGACAACAAAAATTTGAATTCCGGTATTGGCGAATCAAAAAAATGGCCGACTACCACCAATCGACAACTGCAGCACACCTTGAGGCACTCAGCCGAACGGTGAGCTGACCATACCAGTGCCCAAACCTAACTTAGACGGATCGGTGCCGGATAAAGTGCGTTCGCGGCCTTATGATGCATCCCAGACCTGCATCAACATGGTGTATTGCCCAGACGAGAACCATTGTGACCTATCCACACTATCGAATTATTTTGGCCAGACAGGCATCATATGGTACGCTCAACATCCTTTTGACTACCTTGGCCCTGGTCATCATACAACACTCATCCGAATTTCTTGTCTGGTGCATAAATGCGGTAGTTTCCGCTGATCCGCTCGACTGTCTTGATCCCTCCTACCAGGAAACATTTTTGTCAAATGTTTAAATCGAGAATACTAATGAAAACCAGTTATGAAACGACAAATCGTATATATTTTTGCAAATAAACACTCTCGACATTTCTCGCACCCCACGCCTCCAATCCTTCTTGAGCCGCTTGAACAGGTGGCAATCAAAATGCAAGCGTTAACCTGGTGTTGGTCCTGTGTTTACACACTCTACTCATTAATAACGCGCAAATATCAAAAAGATGGAGGCGATGAAGGTAGGCGGCTCTTCGGATATCAAATTTGGAGTAATAGAGTGGAAACTGATCAACAAAGACACTTCGAATTCATAAACTATTCAAATCTATCTGACGTAGACAGCTCGCACTGATTTATAGCTGTCAGGGGGTGGTGCCCCGACATCTTATGTTTATCATACCACTCCTGAGGGTAAAAGCTGAATAAGTAATGTTTAGCAAAACAACAAAATGCCCAAATCGGGAGACTGACCCCTACTCGCATACAATGCCTGTCGAATATGCATTCGACTCAAAGACAAGGCTGTTTCGAACGCAGTCAGGGAACGCGCTGCTAAGGGAGCAAAAAATCTAAACAGGCAGCAGCGACCGTTTATCCATACGTGTCCGGATATGTTCCACCAGTTTCATCATGTATCCACGTCCCAACCCTGTGCGTAATCAGCATGCGTCTGACCAACTGTATTTCATTTGTCTGACAGTCTTCACTTAACGGCTGTGCAGTCGGAACGGCCGGCAGCACCCCGCCGAGCGAGAGGTCTGGGGCGTGCTCTAAACCTGACGCGGCGTTGGGCGCGAAGGCTCTGCGGAATCGCTGCGCCGACGTCGCTTGCATCGTTTTTTTTACAAATACATCCGACCTCGCTCATTGAACATCACATTTCGCTCTGATTGTGAGTAGCTTTTACTGCTTTGATATGCTCCAAGAGTTCAGGCAATGCCTGGAAACATCTTCTCAAAAATAATATGTTCAGAGCTGTAAAGTAAACTTGGAACTAGCGTTCAGTAAAATGATTGTGCCTTGAAATATAGATTTCGAGGTACCGAAATTAGCAGACGGTGTGCGGTAGTGGCATAAATCACAACTGTCTAACGCTGGAACAGAAACTATTAAAACTAAAAACCGAAATCCAAAGTCGGAGCAAAACGGCAAAAGTCTTCAGAAGATCGATTTTATAGAGAAATCTCGAGATGGCAGCATTCGACGCGGGCGATGGAAATGGTTGAGATTGTTTTCCTCCTCCGCTCGCTGACAGTATCGCTCAGGGAGACGCTGCTGTCGCAGCGTCAAAAGCACTGCGAGGTATCCGCGTCGCTGTCGCACAAACACGTTTCCGACCTCGTCCGCTGCTTGGCGTCCCCCATTCACCGTCATTTCCCTGCCGCAGCGAGACCCGCCGCGGTGCTTCTCTGCATAGCACTTTATGGTTTGAATAGAGAAAAAAATTTGTAATGACGGTCGAACACGTCATGACCTGTCCATTGGCAACAAACGTGATGAAACACATGTGGGTGAACGGTCGCAGCTTGCTTAAGAAGCCCCCTAAGGGAAAACGTGCTCCTAGTGTATTTCAAATAACGGCAGTGTCCCAACAAACTAAACGTTCAATGCGCGAATGATACACATTCAATTCGATGAAAAAACGCTCTTCCAAAAAATGGAAAGCATACGACGCGCCGCTTAGGCAGGACTCAAATGTTGGCAGCTTCGCCGGTGCAATTACCTAAGTTTGCTGTACTTGGCCCACACACCCGCTGGAGGCTTTATCCATCCGCTGGCGGCCCTAGATGGGGCTCGGCGAGCCCATCGCTCCGCGTTTCGGTGTGCTGCTACGATAGCGCCGGACTACCTCACAACACGTGCTCCTGCAACTCAAAATCGGAGCACGTGCTTCTGCGACGATATTTCGCAGAACGTTCTGCTGTTTGGAGCACTTGCCCCTGCGATTCAGTTTTTTCATGGGTGTGTTTGCTCGCGTTGAATGCATATTCGACACGCGTTGAATGCGGCGATTTTCTTAGCCAAATGCGCAATTGAAACTCAGTGCAACATTTCGTGCAACAAGGGCGAAAATCGATAATATTGATTGGTCGATCGAAAGGAACGATTAATTTTTGACTGTAAAATGACGACTCCTTTAGAGGCGGGGTTCTCGATAAAATCCGTTGTTGTGCTATCTTCATGGAATGGTATATCTGGCTATCACAAAAGTGAGAATAAGTACTGTGTTTTTCTGGGCCGAATTCCGGTCCGCAATTGCGTCTCCACACGCTTTGCGGCCACATGCTCTCGAGCTGGAAAAGTTTTTAGCGCCGCAGCCGCCGTTCTATTGACTCTGGGTGAGTTTCCAAAACTGGAAACTAAAAGAAACGAGGAAGCTGAATAAAAAAGCCACATGAAGTCAGCTTTTTTTGGATTTTGTGGAAAGTACTGGGGTCCATATGGGGTCAGCAGAATGTCGGGAAAAGTTGATAGGCCTTCAGATGTCGTCAACAGTACGTCGTGCAATGTCGACAGGGCTTCAGGTGACGTCAGCGGTACGTCAGGGAAAGTGGATAGAGCTGCAGAGGATGTCAACAGGACGTCGTGCAATGTGGGCAGGGATTCAGGTGGAGTCGACAGGAAGTTGTGAAAAAGTGCTGGGCTCCAGACGACGTCATCGGTATATGATGGAGAGCAGGCGGTGCTCCTGGAAGTGCCCACGAGACGTTGTGAAAAGATGTTAAAGCTCAGGCTGCGGCGCGAGGTGAGATACAAATCAACTTTATCCCAACGCCCTTCTCCAAATCTTATTAATTACTCAGCCCCCCCCCCCCCGCATGAGGAGCTAATGATCACGTCCGTGGGGGGAGGACTTCAAATTTACGTAAACCCCTATCAAGCATTTCGAAAAATGCTTGTAAGGGTTTCATCAGAATCCTGGCTTGAACATTTTTTCAGATACGAACGGTCATACTTTGAATGCTGTTTTTGTGGCCGAAACTGCCACTATGTGCCCTCAGGGCATCAAGAAACGTCCTGCCTTTGGCAAAATCACATCTTCTAACTAGGAACCTCGCATGATGTTCACCCGTGTCAGGAAGCTGATTATTGTTTTCTAGTCAATTCTGGCACGCTCACTCTGAATCTGAACTCGGATTTTCGCTGCGGACATGAGCGAGAAGTTTATACCCTGTCAAAGCTCGGATCTCCTTTAGCTTAGCTGAACGTGACGTTTGGTCGATCTGTTCATTTTCAAAAGAATAAGTTGGGGATCTTTGAGTTACAGATTTTAAAAGGCTAGAAGCCTCCAATTGTTGGTTAGGCGGTATTTTTCCTATCAAAAACGCGCATTACTCTTCGGAAAATCCTGAAATGGACGTGTTGAGCGCTCAAAGCTACCTCCTGAGCAAAGTTTGGGTGGCAGCACATTTTCCAAAATTTGTCCAGACTGATAGCGTTTTGGACCTGAACGGATTTTTGGTTGGGCGTTAATCCATACCAATTGCAAGGCTCTGAAACCGTTTCAAGAGAATGTTCCAGATTCTACTCAAAATTCTGTCAGGGCTATTTGGGGCGCTGGACGAGTTGTCTTGAAGGTACCAACATCATTAGAAATTTTTGATATTTGACTCGGGGCAGAGCCTCTAGCAACCCTGCCTAACGCGGTATCACAGTTCCTCGAATAAGTGAGAAATAACAGGAGTGGGAGTAATCCCTTCGAAACTGCGAGTTTCGAAAAGTTCGAAACATTCAGGTATTCTGCGAGTTTCGACCTAAATAAAAAAGAACCGATTTCGAAGCTATATGGCAATTAACAGACCCTACACCGTATACAGGAAGTTCCCCCACCTCAAAATGGCCTATATCCCAAATCTAATGCGAAATGGTCAGCCGCTCCCTATCCTGTGCTCCGTTCTATGAAGCTCTTTGCGGATTTGCCTCATGGTTTCGGGCACCCTCTCGAGATGACTGGAACTGGCAGCAGTCTCTGCCTCTTAGCCAGGTGGACAGAGAAATGAGAAACAGCGCAGCGGCGGTGGAAGCGCGAGACACTGCCAGTTTGGGGGAGAAAAAGTGGTGCGGATGACTTTTCGTCGATCATGCGAGGTCGGCGAACAGCCAGCCAGCTGTCGACAGCCGGCTGGCGGTAGTCGCCGCGCTCGGTCATCCTGGCCGCACATCGACACCTCCCTCTCAGATAGAGACATCACATTTCCCGCGGTACCACTTGCGTCATTCCTCTATCGTTTTTACGTTCGAAGTAGTCACTATAACATTAGCTACTACTAGTCTGAATCTCTGCGGTGGCCAAATTCACAATTCTGGGTTTACTATGCGAGCTAGCTATAATGGTAGCATCACCAACTGTCAGTGCAATCTTGGTGCAACGCCAGTGGTCGCCGCTAGGGCTCTAGCTCTGCGGGTTCAATTCCTCTTGATGAAACGAAGTTTCGCAAGGAAACTCAACACCTCGAAAGACGATGCGTGTATGGTCCCGGCCGGTTTCAATCAGTTCATTCTGCGAGTTTGGAACGCTAGCTCGCAACATTAAACTCGTAGTTTCGCAAGGATTTCTACCGTCTCAGAGAAGAAGTCGGCTCCGCCCTCAATACCCTCAAAACAAACCTAAAATCAGCGCATCGATTATCAGGTGCACGGGCTGGGGCCAGAACACCACACGGTTACCCGTTCACTTCTTATCAGAACGAGCCGCAACGCAAGCTCCAGAAGGCCAAGCTCCTCCCTGCGAACTGCTCGGGTATCGAGGGTACGTCCCCACATAGAGATCAAAATTTTTGAGAAATGTCAAAATTTTTTACGTCCCCCCGAGTTCCAAAATAAATGTTTCATAGTTTTTGCGATGAAAAGTTTGTTTGAAAGTTGTGCTTTTACACTTGAACTTTTTACACAAGGTGCTGAGTTGATCGCAAAACGCTTGGCTCCGGGCGAGATTGAACCAGCATATTCCCTTTCCGGGGGAGCGCCTTATCGCACTGCACCACCGTAGCCCCAGCGCCGCTCTCACTCAACTGCTCGGTAAATCTTCACCGAAGCAATTATCCTTTCACCCGTATAACGGGATGAAACAGGAATACCGCCAGAGACTATCTAACAGTCGTAGACCTGTCAAGATGATGCCCTAGTTAAGTCTTACACGATTTTTGGATGTTTTTTGCCGTAACTGCAGTTCAACGTCGCAGTGCACGTTATGGTATGATTACACAAGGTGCTGAGTTGATCGCAAAACGCTTGGCTCCGGGCGAGATTGAACCAGCATATTCCCTTTCCGGGGGAGCGCCTTATCGCACTGCACCACCGTAGCCCCAGCGCCGCTCTCACTCAACTGCTCGGTAAATCTTCACCGAAGCAACGTCACTCAAGTTCACTCAAGTTCAACGTGCACTGCGACGTTGAACTGCAGTTACGGCAAAAAACATCCAAAAATCGTGTAAGACTTGAACTTTTTATTCAATAAGTACTGCACTCCCTATCCTACCGATGAGCCTCGAGGAGAGTAGTTTGGACTTCCTCTATGTTATAGAGTAATAACATCTGTATTGAGTGAGAAGTATTTGAAATTGACTGAAGTGATCGTAAATAAATGTAACCCTCGGGTGGATGTGGTGTGCAAGCCTTCGCAGGATAAAAAAATTGATTTCCGATTAGTGTTGTTCAGCTTGCGATTTCTGTGGTTTCCGCGCTCTAAAGCCAAACCGACACAGCTTAGTTTGGCTTTGGTGCGCGGTAGTTTTCGACGGCTCGCCGCAGAGCAATTTTTAATATTGCTCCTGAGAACCTTTGGTTGCGGACTTTGCGGGCGACCTTGCGGCCGTTTTTAGAGATTTTTTTTTCAAAAGAGCACTCCTAAGATCCCGAAGATTAAATTTTCACCCTTCGCCTATCTTCCACTAACCACAACGATTTCGCTCGAAAACTCCTCAATTTAGAGAACTTCGGAGCAAGGGGATTTAATTTACCACTGCGGCGATCTGCGGAAAAAATATGGCGCTGCAATGCTAAACCGCGTCTGCCACCGGCGGTGGTTTTGCGGGCACTGTTGCACAGTACAGTGCCCGCAAAGCCACCGCCGGTGACACTACCTCTTCCACCCGCACTCGTTCTGTTTAACAAATACGAGTTGGATATCTAGCTTTTTTGAACCTGTGCAGGTTTACGCACCCACAAAAGGGTTCCACCCAGACGGAGGTTTCGCAAACCTAGTTGGAGGTTTCTTATCCGTCAAAACGTAGACTTCTGTTGGTATCTGCTATTTGATAGTGCTATCAGTCATTGTTCTTACAGGGATTCCGTGTGCTAAGTTTCGATAGTGTTAATCCTTCCCTCAAATCCTGAGTGACCCCATCCAACTAAGTTTGCAGCCAGGTGTCGTGAAGCCTTATTATCAGTGAGCTGTTATCGAGAGTCCAAAACGTCCCCGAATAATGCTCGGCATACGCCAGAGTTTTGCCCTCATAGAGGTTGGTATGTATTGAAAGTTAGAAAACTTGCTACATCCTCACCGTGAATTCCTCCACTACGGAAATCTCCTATCACCTCGAGATCGCCTATTATGTACGTCATTTTTAAATCATTCCTGTCTTTTTGTTAGCTTACTGCACGGTCAAGATTAGGACAGAACTTAATGCAAGCAAGGAACAAGTACCCAGCGTTTTTTGATTTCTTCTTCAATTTGCCCACACTTTTCTTCATCGTTATGCCTTCACGAGACCGTGAGACGATCTGTGTCACTATTTCAATTACTTCTTTCTCAATACAGATGTCGTTGCTCAAGGGCAAGTCGAAATTATATGCACTCTCCAAGGCTAATCAGTCGGATAGGAAGTGCAGTAGTCAGTTTTCGAAAATTCAGTTTGGAAAATACTATTTTTTAAAATTTTCTTTACATTCGATACCAATCGTCACCACGTGCGGCTGCCCTTTCTCCCCTCTGGTGGCCATCGTCTCATTACTCACTAAAGCGGTTCATATCTGCTCATAATTTCGACTTATGCCTTCTAATCCCCACTGGTTCGTTTGCTGGCCTGCTGTGGAATCGTCGAGTGGTGCTCGTTCTTCTGCTGAGAATGTGGTTGATCGACTTTCTGTGTTTCCCCCCGGCGGCAGGGGTCCTATACATTTATCCATCTTCTCGTGCCGCCTTATAAGGTTTACCAGTTTCGGTGGTTCTATTTCGTTCGATCGAATTTTTTTCGTGCTCCTCGTTCTTCATTTTGATTCACCATGTCTTCGTTTCCTGTGATCGACGTTGATGCCGTATCAGGGCTGATCGATCGAGTGGTAGATGACGACTCCTTGCCTGGCCATCTTAGAGATCTATTGCGGTATTTGTGCGACTCGAGAGCGCAATCTAACGCCATCCTAGATAGGAATCGTGTGTTGGAGAACAAGGTGAAATCTCTTGAGCTTGAGAATACTAGTTCGAAAATGGGCTGTAATTGTTTTGTTTCTTCGGGGAGGGTCTTGGAGTTTAGGGGTGATGATTCCGTCGATGATCGCTCAACTGGCGGATCATCGCTCATCAAGTCATCTGCTCTAGATTCAGAGGCCTACCATGAAGCTGAGCGCCGTCGCTCCATTGTTATTCGTGGTGTTCCTGAGCAAATACGCTGGTCTATTTCTGATCGTGTGCGTTATGACTTTTCTAGTGCTTCGAATGTTCTTCATTTCCTAAATATCCAGTGCATACCTGTTACAGTGTATAGGTTGGGTAAGCCTGAGCCTTGGAAGACAAGGCTTCTTCAAGTTGTCCTACCTGCTTCGGTGCTCCAGAAAATGGCTGTACAAAAAGCTCCTAAGCTTCGCTCCTCTTACGGTGGGAGGGTCTCTCTGAGGGAGTCCCTTCCGATCGCTCAATTGAAGCAAGCGAAGGCAGCTTCGGCGCCCTCTAGAGTGGATAATCAGCTTCCTGGTAGAGGGGATCGTGACTGCTCCTCCCTTGCGACGGAGGGTGGGTTGCCGCCTGGCCTTCAACACTGCTGGGATTCATGAAAGGCAAACCACGGTTACGGCTGGGCTAGCGGAGGAAACCGGCATTCACAAAAAATCCGGTTTGGTTACGGCTGGGCTACGATTGGGCTGCGCGTAACCGCACCTCGGAGCTGAGTTTAGCCTTGGTTAGCAGCGGTTTTGCGGCTTAGTCGTCAAATCGGTAGTGCGTTTTGTTAGTGCACAACACTGAGGCTCGAGGAAATACCGATCTGGTTATTCGCAAACGAGGGTTTTCTCAGAATATCTGAATAAAATAAATTCCATTTTGTGGATATGGACAATGAGCACAATTTATTCCAAAACCTTTTGCGAATACGCATAAAAACTTGATATCTCCGAGGCAATTTGAAAATACAGGAATGCCGCTCGTTATTGACTGTCATATTATAGGACCGCTAGCCATAATGATAACAATGAAAATCCTCAGAATCATCAACCTCATCTGTAAGTTTCATGTATGTTGCCCATGACTAACTAAAATCTCTACGCCTGTCCCTGCTCTCGCTCTCTTCTTTATTTTATCGCACACCGTTGTTCTTTTTGCCTCCACTTTTTGTTTCTAATTCTTTCAAGTCTTCTAAGTCTTCCGTGCGCTGAACATTAACTGATCAGCCACAGGCTCTTCGTTGTGGTTTCTCCATTTCGGCTCCAAATTCCCTTATTTTCAGAATTTTTCTCAGCACTTTTCCTACACGTTTTTATTATTTTTCTTTTAGAAAACCCCAACTTGGTTTGGTACTGTGATGCCGCACCCTTTTTGTCAGCCTGGGGTTTCGTGGTGCGTTTTCGAAACCCGATTCGCCTCATCCACATGATTTTTCTTTTTCGCATTTACAACTCTTCTTCTTACCTTTTTTTTTCCAAAGCGCCCACTTGGATTTTTAATTTTTTGAGAGTTTTTTTTTGTTAATGGTTCTGTGATCAGCCTGGGTCTTCTCGATGTTTTTAGCTCGATTTTCTGTTTTTCCCTTGCGTTTCGAGATTTTTCCACATGATTTTCCCAAAGAATCGTTTTAGTTTTCTCCTGTTGTGAGCGACGTTAAGCTTGTGTAAGAATAACAAAGAAAAAAAAACAAAAAAGGGATTTTTAGAAAAATATGAAATGTAAAAACTCGGAAGTCAAACGACAAACGGAGAGCTTGAGGTCAAAAACTCATCAAGAGGACGAATATGATCCCTGCAGCAACACCTAAGCCATGTGAAACACACAAAAAAATTAGAGGGGCGTTTCGAGAAAAAAAAACAAGTTGAAAAGGCTAGTAATGCGAGAAAAAAAAAGCTAAAATTGGGGTTAAAATTTCGCCAGCAGGTTTACCGCTCATCGTGAACAAGCAGCACCACTTTATGTACTTTTAAAAAACCAAAAAGGATCTGTTGAAAAGGAAGGAAAAATTGAAAATCTCAGAAATGAAAAAAAAAAACATCTCCAAGTTGAGGAAAATACCTTTGAATGCATGCGATCCATTGAAGAAGGTAAAGCACAAGGGAGGCAAAAATTAGAATTCAAAAAGCAAGCAAAAATAACAATCATGTGCCATGAAAACAGTGACGGGTTAGGGAAAATCCGACCCGAGTGCCAATATTGATTTTCTCCAATCGAGATTCAATTGAGTGGCAAGTACGTGACCGCGGACTGGTTAGCCACCCAACCGCGATGGGGCAGTTGTGAATGCCGGTTCGCGGTTTGGCTACCGCTGGGGTTGCTGCCCTAACCAAACCCAAACCTAGCCGGCTGCGTTCATGAATCCCAACCCAGGTTGTTCTTCCCTCCGAGGGTTCCTGTAGGTCAAAAAGTTTTTTAAACAGATTGCGGCTCCTTCTTCCTTGAAAAAGATATCCGTTTTTTTTTTAGTAATGTTAGATCTCTTTAAAGGAACGGGATCCATATCGATTTGGTTCTTGGAAAATTTTATGACTTATATGTTTTTTTCTGAGACTTAAATGATATCGTCTCATGTTTTATCCACCATAATGTGTTGTTTATGCAGCGACTTTCATGCGATTCGTTGTGATCGGGTCCGAAAACAGGGAGGTGGTGTGATCATTCTTATCAAAAACAATTTTGGATATTCTGAGGTGTTTTCTGAGTCAGTCCCCGATTCTTATGAATTACTGGCAATCGACGTCCTTTTGACTACTACAGGGTGAGATTCATTGCCGTGTACATGGCTCCGAATTGCGTAGCAACTTCCAATGATGAATTGTCTAATGCGATAAGTGATTTGATTAATTGTGATCATCTGTCAGTTATCATTGGCGATTTCAATTACCCTGACATCAAGTGGATGGATACCTCTGTGAATCTATCTTTCTTATCGAGTACTTTCTTCAATATGGCTGACACGCACGATCTAAAGCAACTGGTTCGGGAACCAACGAGGGGTGACAAAATTTTTGATCTCGTTTCGACTAATGGTGAAACTTTAGTCAATAGTCTCTCTAATCTACCTCCGGTTGGGAGCAGTGACCACAATAGCTTGGAGTTTCAGTTGTCTTGTACTTTTTTGGAACAGAATTTCACTTTCTTTCGGCATTTTGCTGGATGTAATTACGAGGAATCGTGCTCATATTTGTCCACGGTTGATTGGAGGCACTCTTTGAATGTGTATATATATATATATATATATATATATATATATATATATATATATATATATATATATATATATATATATATATATATATATATATATATATATATATATATATATATATATATATATATATATATATATATATATATATATATATATATATATATATATATGAGTTGTTCATTGCGTCTTTGCAGCATGGTATTGAGATGTTTGTTCCTATTAAGCGAGTTTGTGTTTCACGCTCATGCTTGCCGCCCTATCTTCGAAACATGTTGGAACATAGGAGTTGTTTGTTTAAGTTGGCCAGCACTTCTCATTTGGAGGGTGACTGGTCAAGATTCAGGCAGTATTCCTGCAGATTCGAGGCCCGTTTAAAGAAATTCAATAGGAACCTTGAAAAGAAGATCATTTTAGGAAATAAAAATGGGTTTTTTTCAAATTCTTGAACAAAAAACTCAAGCCATCTTGTAAAATTCATTGCCTGGAGAGATCAGGAAACATTGTCGTTCCGGACGTGGATAAGGCCAACTTGCTCGCGGACAAACTTGGGGAGGTTTTCAGTGATGCATGCAATCAACTGCCTGTATTTAACCCCACTGTAGAGTTCCCAATGGCCAGTTCCCTAGGGTTTGATGGTGCCTCGTTGTACAAGCTCTTAGTGGATTTGCCTTCATCCCTTTCGCTTACTCCTGATTTTGTACCGGCTATTTTTGTCAAAAACATTACCCATATTATTGTCGGTCCTTTATCCTTCATTTTCAATCAATCCCTTTTCCGTTCTGAAATTCCTCTCAGATGGAAGCGGTCCTTTGTTAGGCCCCTTCTTAAAAAAAGAGCCCGCTAATTCAGTTGAGAATTATAGACCGATTAGCATCACATCGTCTTTCTGCAGGATTTTCGAAAAATTGGTGAAAAGACACATCCTGGATCATCTGTAAAGTTACGCAATTATCCCCGCTAACCAACATGGTTTTGTGCCAGGGAAATCTGTGGAAACGAATCTTCTAGAATGTATAAATGATTGGAGTGAGTACATGGATGTAAAAAAAGCCTGTGATGTTGTCTATTTTGACTTTTCGAAAGCGTTCGATAAGATGGACCATTCTATGCTGTTGCATAAGGCTCCGCTCCTGAGGTTTCATCCATTAATGATCAGTTGGTTTAAAGGCAGTCTTCACGATAATCTTCGTTTTCGAGATTAATAGCTGAATCGATTGTTTGCCCCCGGGTAGAACATAAATGACGAAGGAATCGAGAAAAACGCACCAGAAGGTCAAGAAATCCTTTACTCTCACCCCACCTCTTTACTCTCACAGGAACTGTTCGTTGTGACAATGAAATCATTTGTGGGCCCGTCCTTTACGATTATTTGCTTTCTGTGGCTCCGTTGGCTCTGTTTTTTCTTCGGACCCTAATTAGTACTATTTTGCCTGGAATATTCTCCCATTTTCGACTGATCCCATTTTTCACCGGTGACAACCACCGCGAACATGTTCATACAACTGGACCAGGCCAGAGATTAATGTCACTGAAATATGACGTTTTAGTGCGTTTCTTGCCGTTTCTTCGTATTTCTGTAACACTCGGTGGCCAACGCTTTGTTTTGAGTGGAAAACTCGGGAACGAAAATCATCGTGAACACTGCCTTCAAGGAATATCTTTCTGGGAGAACTTTCCAAGTTAAAATCGGGAATAGCTTTTCTTCTAGCAGACCAGTGATGAGTGGCGTTCCTCAAGGAGGAGTTTTATCTCCTATCTTGTTTGCGCTGTACTCAGCAGAGCTTCCCGGAATTTTGGAGACGTGAGGTGTAGAATACAAACAATTTGCCGATCATCTGAAAATATATCGTGTACTGGTAAGCGACGAGGATCACGAAAAAATGCAGGCTGCTTTGGATAGTATTTCGAATTGGTCGATTACCTGGAAACTACCTTTAGCACCTGAGAAAACTGTTTGTATGAGAATAGGAGGGACCTCTGGTCTCTCCACTTATAGACTTGGTAGTCATGCTTTGGGCATTGTTTCTGTTGTCCAAGACCTTGATTTCCACTATACGGACAAACTAGATTTCTCGGATCACTGGAAATTTTCGCATAAAAAAGCTATGACACGTACCTTCCAGATTTTCAAAGGGTTGACGTCACCGGACGAGCATCTACTCGTCAGAGCCTACAGGACATACGTTAGGCCTACTGTGGAATGTGGGACCTCAGTTTTTTGTCCGATTAGGAAAAAAGATAATCGCTTGCTTGAGAAGGTTCAAGAGAATTTTACTCGGAAGGTGTTTGTTAAAGCGTTCTCTTGCTCCTTTCGCAGTTTGCCCTCTTCTAAAAGCAGGAATCAGAAGCTCAAGCTGCACACTCTACATTCTCGGCGGCGATTAAGTGACGTCTGTATGGTGTTCAAGATTCTTTCTGGTATTATAAAAGCTAAGTCGTCCATATTCCACCGGTTATTAATTTTTAGGACACGGGGAAGCTCACTTAAGATCTCTTACGATACTCCTGAAACCACGGTCCGCTCAGCTAGCTTCACCTGCAGAGCGGGCGCCATCTTCATTTCTTTGGAGGTGGATTCTCCTCCTCACCCACTCGGTTTTCGTGCCTTCAAACGTTTAGCAGGGAAGAAACTTCTGAATTTTGATTATTGTTTGGTTGACTTGGTATCGTCTCGTGTATTACTCTACCACGCTTCGCCTTAAGTGACGTAATTAAATAAATAAATAAATACATAAATAAATTCTTGACTACAAAAACTTTTAGAATTTTCTCGGAGCCTGAGAAGTTTTGAACATTTTTCAGAAACTTTGATCTTCAAGGGAGGGGGGGGGACGTGGCTCCGTCGAGGTCCTGGACAACGGTCTTCCTGACCCTGCCAATTCTTCCCTTCATTCTCAGCCTCTCTGATTATTCAAGCCAGCGCGTACACATCGGTTGGAAATGACGGAAGTTACAAGCCTCGGACAACTCGTCCACCATGTTTCCGAAGCTAAATTTGTGAGGGGCCATAACTCCGTTCCTAGGTGGTCTTGTACGTTTTCAGAGGCATCAGTGTAATCAACGTGGGACCGTTTTCAAGATAGGTAGGAAAATGGAAAAACGATTCTGAGGTTGGACTGTGACTATAAAGGCCGGGGTCGCGATGAAAACGACTGTTGTGGTATCCTCATTAGATGGTAGATTTGGCCATCACAAATGCGAAAATAAGTGAAAAGTTGTAAAAAACGCTCAGGATTGAGTTATTGCTTGGTGTCCGCCCGCCCCCAGCTATCAAGAATTCTATGAATGCCTGTGTTGTCAACATTTGCTTCTAAAGTAATTTTTGAGCTTTTCTGGAGACCACTGACTACTTCAAAAGAAAATCGAAGAAGGACAAGCGAGCATTAATGAAAATCTCGTTGATAAGGGGGCTGGCCGACACCTGTGATTTGCCGTTATACCTTGTTTTTGAGCGTTTTCCCCGTCCAACACGCTCTAAAGACGCTCCCGAATCATGAATTTTGGATTTTTCTGAATTTTAGATCTTACTGGGAGGCTTCCCGGGGATTCATGAAAAGGCCATTTTTATGATGTTCAACGTTCAACATAAGAAAAATCAGATTAATAAGTGTGGTAAACAGCAACAAAAACGACCGGACGGAAGATCTCAGACCGGTCACAAATCACCTTGGCAGAAAACACCCGGACAAAAAGTTCACTTAGTACGTTTTCCAAGATAAAAAAAAAGAAAGTGACCAGCCTTTGGAGGAGAAAGTGGTTCGAGGTTCGGTCAGGGGGTGATATTTTTTGAACGTGGAGGTTTATTGGGACTAAAACTCTCTCATCTATCTAACATTCTACGGCGGTTTGAGTGCTCCGTTGCTTCTTCTTTTAAATTCATGACGAAAGGGTGATCTTTCGTATGGCATGCTAAGACAGTCGTGGTGAAATAGGCGGCACAGTGGGAGTTGCAGCCCAGGGCTGACGTCGGATTCAAACTCCGATTGTCAGCAGCAGCTGCTGCTCGCAGCAGGAGATGCAACTGATGAGGAGCGGTTGAACTCGATGTCTGGCCTGAAGTGCTACCTTCGTTATCCGCTGCATGTTCTGCGAACGGAGGAAGATATGATCGCTGTCACCGCGCACAGCAAGGGAGCCAGCCTTGCCACGGTCCCCAATACGGACATCATCTTCGAAGCGGTTCACGAGGAGTATGCTTTCCTCGCGATGAGCCTTAGAATGATCTTCTCGGGGTTCAGAATGTGATGCCAGGTCACCTTCTCGGTTCGGCCTTGAACGGTCATCTGCCTTCTCATTGAGGGTGACCGGCTTATACATCCGCCGCCGCCGTAGAAGAGAATGCCGCAGTCTTCACTCAAGTTGAGCAAATCATTGGAGAGAAGTATGAGCAGACACAAAGGAGAAGAGCTGCCGAGCCCACTCGTGCCAAGCAAGTCCATGTATAAGAGGTCGATGTCGTCGGCGAAGGAATAAGCAGCACACAGTTGGGGATGCTGCTTTCAGGCAGCAGTTTATGCTGTTAGCAGTGTACTGCTAATCTATTCGTACATGGGTTTAGTTGCTATTGTGCCGAAGTACCACCCTACAGCTGACTGAAAGGAGATTCACGAAAGTATTTTGCAAATCGTGTTGCTTTCACAGTTTCATCACATGTCTTGGTATAATTTCCAATTATCGAACGATAAGTACACAAACATTTGACAACCACAGTCAGAGAGAGACTAAGTTACCATCATGCTGATTTCATGCCGTGGCTATACGAATAACCCGGCTTCAATCGAATCAAACATCCTTGACAGGCCAACGCTCGTCTTAAAGGCACAGTCCAAGCTCAGGAACGAAATCTGAGATTCCCACATAATTGTGAAGTATACCCACCCCTTATAGTACCTGCCAAGTGCGGACCCTTCGTTTCCTCGAAAAAGCGAAATATAGGGGGGAGCCACCCTGGGGCGCCCACATAAAGGAGCCACTTTGGCACGCCTCTTTCACGATTCTCGAGCTGAACAGTGGCGAGAAGAGCGATTGTTTCCGATTAACAGCCTTGTTCTTCTCTCAATTCTCGGGCTTTTTTTCAGGTCGGCTCGTATGCATCGGTTGCGAATGACGGAAATTACAAGCCTCGGACAACTCGTCCACCACACCTCCGCAGCTTATTTTTTGAGGGGCCACAACTCCGTTTCCAGGGGGCCTTGTGCGATTCTAGAGGCACCATTGGAGTTAGTGTGGGACCGTTCTCAAGTTGGGCAGTGAAGCAAACAAACGATTCTGAGATAGGACTATGCCTTCAATAGTGACGATAAACGCACGAATCTCCTCCATATGATGGAAGAAGGAGCGAGCATGTGTTGGTCATATTGCCATTGAGCAACTTATGGCCTCAATAACTCTCAGAATCAGGGTTCTGATAGTAAAGAACCGTTCTGGTAGTGAATGATTGTTTTTTGAAAGCTGGGGTAGAAAACTAACAAACTTGACAGACTTGACAAAGAAGTTAAAAGTTCCATGGAAAGTGATTGTGTTGATTCCGACAGAAATCTAATCATCTTTTGGCCGCGACTGTAGGTGATTATGAATTTTGGCATAACCTGGCTGCACCTAGTCTTCGAGCTCCCTTGCTGCACATAATCTTGCAGAATGGCGCAACACACGAAAGTGATCAGAAAAGCCTCACAAACAAGATTATGTTTATTTGGTACAAGCTCTTTAGAAAAGGCTACAAGAGAGAAACAACGAAATCAAAGATTATTTTTTCGTACACAATAATGATGCTATCCGAATCGAAACATTGGTAGATCTGCTGGCGTTGCGATTTTACCCACCTAAAAGAATAAATCGCCTCACTTTCTAATTGGAACATATATGCACACTTCACTATGCACACTAATGTGAATACAGTATAATTTCATGGTACATGAAGTTATATAGCTCGGTGCAAAACCATTGGCCCCATCCATAGTTTTCGTACACGTTGGGTCAGTCATTGGGCTTCGCAACGATGGAGCACGATCGACGGATTCAAGAGTATGGAGTAAAGCATTTGAGAGAGTATCGTATGGCCCAAGTCACTCCAGGCATACATGATGACTGCTTTACAGTCTTCAACTGGGCCAAATATCCCTCTTCAACGGTAGTTGAAGGGCTAATCCTTAACCATGAGTTCATACTGCTCAAACTACAGTTTACCGCAATGTTAAAAGGACATGGTGCGCTTGCGGTCACACACTAAAATTACGGTGGAAGATTTCATTTTCGATCAACGGCACAGCTCATTTTCTGAGTGAGTTTTGGTTTTCCTTTTTTTCTTGTTTGCTTCGGCATTATTTTTGGTTCTGACTTTTTATAAATTACGATTAGGGACTTTTCTTATTGTGCGAAAGGAATTCCCCGTTCTTTTCGATTGTAAAACAGGAAAAAAATACTTCGAAGCCCGAACAAACGGCTAATTCTCCTCACGCACTAAGAATAGGTCATATTCGCAAAATAAATTAACAGTCAGAAAAAAATAAATGCCGGAACAAACAATAAAATAAAGCAAAACGTGACTTGCCCACAATGTCAGCTGTGTTGTCGATCGATAATGAAATCTGGCGTGTTCCACCGTAGTTTTAGCGTGTGACCGCAGCCGCACCATGTCCTTTTAACATCGCGGCAAACTGTATATCTTATTCTATCCAAAAGGGGCCTCCGAGGCAGAAGTGGTTTGGTCCGTGTCACAAACGTTCCAACAAGAAGGAAACAATAGAAGATTGGAGTGAGGAGAGTCTACAAAAAGCGAACAGTATCTTCTGAGAGTTATTTTCTTGGCCGACCCTTCAAAACAGCGAAAGCAAATCGTTGCAGTATCCTACACGAAAGTACTTTGTGGCTCCAAAAATGACTCAGATTATGCGAGAATCGTCAAAAATGTATTGCTATTTGCACTTCATATGCACTTCATATGCACTGCATATTTATATCAAATGAGAAAATGATGTCAACTTGATCTACAAAGGCGGTTAGCTCCAGCTGCTAAGAAATTTGAAACGGCATAAGAACATCATCAAATAAGAGTGTTTCTATATACTCTCGTCAACGGATATTAGAGTTTTTACGGAAATCAGTGTACTCTTCCTTGTAAAATACGACAACGGTCTGTATTCGCTTTTTAGAAGTGTCGCCCAAGGAAAGAACTATCAGAAGAAATTTTTTGCTTTTTGTATACTCTCCTCACTCCACTCTTCTATTGTTCCCTTTTTCTTGGAACGTTTGTGACAAGAACCAAACCAATTCTGCTTGGGAGACCCCTTTTTGGTAGAATTAATCGCGTTTCTGATATTACGAAGTAATATCCCTGAAAAATCTTCAATTATTCCCAAATAGCATGAATCGATACGATAATCAGTTAGTAGTCTACATGTTGCGCACGCTACAAAGGAAGCACTACTCAATCTCCACTACGTTCTGATGATGTCGTCAAATGCCGTATGTACTTGGCACGACGTCCTGATGATGTCATCAGATGCCCTGTGTACTTGGCACGTCGTCCTGATGACGTCATCAGATGCCCTATGTACTTGGCACGACGTACTGATGATGTCATTAGATGCCCCATGAACTCAGCACGACGTCCTGATGACGTCATCAGATGCCCTATGTACTTGGCACGACGTCCTGATGATTTCATCAGATGCCCAGTGTACTTGGCACGACGTCCTGCTGACGTCATCAAATGCCCTATGTACTTGGCACGACGTCCTGATGACGTCATCAAATGCCCTATGTACTTGGCACGACGTCCTGTAGACATCATCAGATGTCCCATGAACTCAGCTGATGACGTCCTCATAACGTCATGAGATGCCTTGTGTACTTGGCGCGACGTCCTGATGATGTCATCAGATGCCCTATGTACTTGGAACGACGTACTGATGATGTCATTAGATGCCCTATGTACTTGGCACGACGTCCTGATGACGTCATGAAATGCCCTGCGTACTTGGCGCGACGTCCTGCTAACGTCATCAGGTGCTCTATGTGTTTGGCGCGACGTCCTGATGATGTCATCAGATGCCCCATATACTTGGCACGACGTCCTGATGACGTCATCAGGTGCCCCATGAACTCGGCATGACGTCCTGATGACGTCATCAGATGCTTTATGTACTTGACACGACGTACTGGTGACGTCATCAAATGCCCCATAAACTCGGCACGACGTCCTGATGACGCCAGCAGGTGCTTTATGTGTTTGGCGCGACGTCCTGATGATGTCATCAGGTGCCCTATGTGTTTGGCGCGACGTCCTGAGGATGTCATCAGATGCCCCATATACTTGGCACGACGTCTTGATCACGTCATCAGATGCCCTATGCACTTGGCGCTACGTCCTGATGACGTCATCAGATGCCCTATGTACTTGGTGCGACGTCCTGATGACGTCATCAGATGCCCTGCGTACTTGACACGACGTCCTGATGACGTCATCAGATGCCCCATGAACTCAGCTGATGACGTCCTCATGACGTCATCAGATGCCCTATGTACTTGGCACGACGTCCTGATGACGTCATGAAATGCCCTATGTACTTGGCACGACGTCCTAATGACGTCATGAAATGCCCTATGTACTTGGCACGACGTCCTGATGACGTCGTCAGATGCCCTATGTACTTGGCACGACGTCCTGATAACATCATCAGATGCCCCATGAACTCAGCTGATGACGTCCTCATGACGTCATCAGATGCCCTATGTACTTGGCACGACGTCCTGATGACGTCGTCAGGTGCCCCATGAACTCGGCACGACGTCCTGATGACGTCATCAGATGCCCTATGTTCTTGGCACGACGTCCTGATAACATCATCAGATGCCCCATGAACTCAGCTGATGACGTCCTCATGACGTCATCAGATGCCCTATGTACTTGGCACGACGTCCTGATAACATCATCAGATGCCCCATGAACTCAGCTGATGACGTCCTCATGACGTCATCAGATGCCCTATGTACTTGGCACGACGTCCTGATGACGTCGACAGGTGCCCCATGTACTCAGCACGACGTCCTGATGACGTCATCAGATGCCCTATGTACTTGGCACGACGTCCTGATAGCATCATCAGATGCCCCATGAACTCAGCTGATGACGTCCTCATGACGTCATCAGATGCCCTATGTACTTGGCACGACGTCCTGATGACGTCGTCAGGTGCCCCATGAACTCGGCACGACGTCCTGATGACGTCATCAGATGCCCTATGTACTTGGCACGACGTCCTGATGATTTCATCAGATGCCCAATGTACTTGGCACGACGTCCTGCTGACGTCATCGAATGCCCTATGTACTTGGCACGACGTCCCGATGACGTCATCAAATGCCCTATGTACTTGGCGCGACCTCCTGACGACGTCATCAAAAACCCTGTGTACTTGGCGCGACGTCCTGATGACGTCATCAGGTGCTTTATGTGTTTGGCGCGACGTCCTGATGATGTCATCAGGTGCCCTATGTGTTGGGCGCGACGTCCTGATGACGTCATCAGATGCCCTATGTACTTGGTGCGACGTCCTGATGACATCATGAAATGCCCTATATACTTGGCACGACGTTCTGATGACGTCCTCGGATGCCCTATGTACTTGGCGCGACGTCCTGATGACGTCATCAGTTGCCCTATGTACTTGGCACGACGTCCTGATGATCTCATCAGATGCCCTGTGTGTTTGGCGCGACGTCCTGAGGATGTCATCAGATGCCCTATGTACTTGGCACGACGTCCTGATGATTTCATCAGATGCCCAATGTACTTGGCACGACGTCCTGCTGACGTCATCGAATGCCCTATGTACTCAGTTGATGACGTCCTCATGACGTCATCAGATGCCGTGTGTACTTGGCACGACGTCCTGATGACGTCATCAGATGACCCATGTACTTGGCACGACGTCCTGTTGACGTCATCAGATGCCCTATGTACTTGGCACGACGTCCTGATGACGTCATCAGATGCCCTATGTACTTGGCGCGACGTCCTGATGATGTCATCAGATGCCCTATATACTTGGCACGACGTCCTGATGACGTCGTCAGGTGCCCCATGAACTCGGCACGACGTCCTGATGACGTCATCAGATGCCCTATGTACTTGGCACGACGTCCTGATGACGTCATGAAATGCCCTATGTACTTGGTACGACGTCCTGATGACGTCATCAGATGCCCTATGTACTTGGCACGACGTCCTGATGACGTCGTCAGGTGCCCCATGAACTCGGCACGACGTCCTGATGACGTCATCAGATGCCCTATGTACTTGGCACGACGTCCTGATGATTTCATCAGATGCCCAATGTACTTGGCACGACGTCCTGCTGACGTCATCAAATGCCCTATGTACTTGGCACGACGTCCTGATGACGTCATCAAATGCCCTATGTACTTGGCACGACGTCCTGATGACATCATCAGATGCCCCATGAACTCAGCTGATGACGTCCTCATGACGTCATCAGATGCCCTATGTACTTGGCGCGACGTCCTGATGATGTCATCAGATGCCCTATGTACTTGGCACGACGTCCTGATGACGTCATCAGATGCCCTATGTACTTGGCACGACGTCCTGATGACGTCATCAGATGCCCTATGAACTTGGCACGACGTCCTGCGATGACGTCATCAGATTCCCTATGTACTTGGCGCGATGTCTTGATGACGTCAGCAGATGCCCCATGTACTTGGCACGACGTCCTGATGAGCGTCATCAGGTGCCCCATGAACTCGGCATGACGTCCTGATGACGTCATCAGATGCCCTATGTACTTGGCACGACGTCCTGATGACGTCATCAGATGCCCCATAAACTCGGCACGACGTCCTGATGACGTCATCAGGTGCTTTATGTGTTTGGCGCGACGTCCTGATGATGTCATCAGGTGCCCTATGTGTTTGGCGCGACGTCCTGAGGATGTCATCAGATGCCCCATATACTTGGCACGACGTCTTGATGACGTCATCAGATGCCCTATGCACTTGGCGCTACGTCCTGATGACGTCATCAGATGCCCTATGTACTTGGTGCGACGTCCTGATGACGTCATCAGATGCCCTATGTACTTGGCACGACGTCCTGATGACATCATCAGATGCCCCATGAACTCAGCTGATGACGTCCTCATGACGTCATCAGATGCCCTATGTAATTTCTGGCACGACGTCCTGATGACGTCATGAAATGCCCTATGTACTTGGCACGACGTCCTGATGACGTCGTCAGGTGCCATGAACTCGGCACGACGTCCTGATGACGTCATCAGATGCCCTATGTACTTGGCACGACGTCCTGATGATTTCATCAGATGCCCAATGTACTTGGCACGACGTCCTGCTGACGTCATCGAATGCCCTATGTACTTGGCACGACGTCCCGATGACGTCATCAAATGCCCTATGTACTTGGCGCGACGTCCTGACGACGTCATCAAAAACCCTGTGTACTTGGCGCGACGTCCTGATGACGTCATCAGGTGCTTTATGTGTTTGGTGCGACGTCCTGATGATGTCATCAGGTGCCCTATGTGTTGGGCGCGACGTCCTGATGACGTCATCAGATGCCCTATGTACTTGGCGCGACGTCCTGATGATGTCATCAGATGCCCCATGAACTCAGCTGATGACGTCCTGATGACGCCGTCAGGTGCCCCATGAACTCGGCACGACGTCCTGATGACGTCATCAGATGCCCTATGTACTTGGCACGACGTCCTGATGACGTCATCAGATGCCCTATGTACTTGGCACGACGTCCTGATGATTTCATCAGATGCCCAATGTACTTGGCACGACGTCCTGCTGACGTCATCGAATGCCCTATGTACTTGGCACGACGCCCCGATGACGTCATCAAATGCCCTATGTACTTGGCGCGACCTCCTGACGACGTCATCAAAAAGCCTGTGTACTTGGCGCGACGTCCTGATGACGTCATGAAATGCCCTATGTACTTGGCGCGACGTCCTGATGATGTCATCAGATGCCCTATATACTTGGCACGATGTCCTGATGACGTCGTCAGGTGCCCCATGAACTCGGCACGACGTCCTGATGACGTCATCAGATGCCCTATGTACTTGGCACGACGTCCTGATGATCTCATCAGATGCCCTGTGTGTTTGGCGCGACGTCCTGAGGATGTCATCAGATGCCCCATATACTTGGCACGACGTCTTGATGACGTCGTCAGGTGCCCCATGAACTCGGCACGACGTCTTGTTGACGTCATCAGATGCCCTATGTACTCGGCACGACAACCTGATGACGTCATCAGATGCCCTGTGTGTTTGGCGCCACGTCCTGATGATGTCAT
The DNA here is from genome assembly GCA_029168955.1 of Aplectana chamaeleonis. Taxonomy (NCBI): domain Eukaryota; kingdom Metazoa; phylum Nematoda; class Chromadorea; order Rhabditida; family Cosmocercidae; genus Aplectana; species Aplectana chamaeleonis. The sequence continues at coordinate 602,047 of JAPDOI010000384.1, read as the reverse complement.
CAGATGCCCTATGTACTTGGCACGACGTCCTGATGACGTCATCGCAACGTCCTGATGACGTCATCAGATGCTCTATGTGCTTGGCGCCGCGTCCTAATGACGTCATCAGATGCCCTATGTACTTGGCGCGACGTCCTGATGACGTCATCAGATGCCCTATGAGCTCGGCACGACGTCTTGATGACGTCATTAAATGCCCTATGTACTTGGCGCGACGTCCTGGTGACGTCATCAGATGCCCTATGTACTTGGCGCGACGTCCTGATGACGTCATCAGATGCCCTATGTGCTCGGCACGACGTCTTGATGACGTCATCAAGTGCCCTATGTACTTGGCGCGACGTCCTGAATACGTCTTCAGATGCTCTATGTGTTTGGCGCAACGTCCTGATGACGCCATCAGGAGCGCTATGAGCTCGGCACGACGTCTTGATGACGTCATGAAATGCCCTGTGTACTTGGCGCGACGTCCTGCTGACGTCATCAGGTGCTCTATCTGTTTGGCGCGACGTCTTGATGATGTCATCAGATGCCCCATATACTTGGCACGACGTCCTGATGACGTCATCAGGTGCCCCATGAATTCGGCATGACGTCCTGATGACGTCATCAGATGCCCAATGAACTCAGTTGATTACGTCCTCATGACGTCATCAGATGCCGTGTGTTCTTGGCACGACGTCCTGATGATGTCATCAGATGCCCTGTATACTTGGCACGTCGTTCTGATGACGTCATCAGATGCCCCATAAACTCGGCACGACGTCCTGATAACGTCATCAGATGCCCAATGAACTCAGTTGATGACGTCCTCATGACGTCATCAGATGCCGTGTGTTCTTTGCACGACGTCCTGATGATGTCATCAGATGCCCTGTGTACTTGGCACGTCGTCCTGATGACGTCATCAGATGCCCTATGTACTTGGCATGACGCGTCATGAGATGTCTTGTGTACTTGGCGCAACGTCCCGATGATGTAATCAGATGTCCTATTTACTTGGCACGACGTCCTGATGATGTCATCAGATGCCCTACGTACTTAGCGCGACGTCCTCATGGTGTCATCAAATGCTCTATGTACTTGGTGCGGCGTCCTGATGACGTCATCAGATGGCCTATGTATTTGGAACGACGTCCTGATGACGTCGTCAGGTGCCCCATGAACTCGGCACGACGTCCTGATGACATCATCAGATGCCCTATGTACTTGGCACGACGTCCTGATGATTTCATCAGATGCCCAATGTACTTGGCACGACGTCCTGCTGACGTCATCAAATGCCTTATGTACTTGGCACGACGTCCTGATGACGTCATCAAATGCCCTATGTACTTGGCACGACGTCCTGATGACATCATCAGATGCCCCATGAACTCAGCTGATGACGTCCTCATGACGTCATCAGATGCCTTGTGTACTTGGCGCGACGTCCTGATGATGTCATCAGATGCTCTATGTACTTGGCACGACGTACTGATGATGTCATTAGATGCCCTATGTACTTGGCACGACGTCCTGATGACGTCATGAAATGCCCTGTGTACTTGACGCCACGTCCTGCTGACGTCATCAGGTGCTCTAAGTGTTTGGCGCGACGTCCTGATGATGTCATCAGATGCCCCATATACTTGGCACGACGTCCTGATGACGTCATCAGGTGCCCCATGAACTCGGCATGACGTCCTGATGACGTCATCAGATGCTTTATGTACTTGACACGACGTACTGGTGACGTCACCAGATGCCCCATAAACTCGGCACGACGTCCTGATGACGCCAGCAGGTGCTTTATGTGTTTGGCGCGACGTCCTGATGATGTTATCAGGTGCCCTATGTGTTTGGCGCGACGTCCTGAGGATGTCATCAGATGCCCCATATACTTGGCACGACGTCTTGATCACGTCATCAGATGCCCAATGCACTTGGCGCTACGTCCTGATGACGTCATCAGATGCCCTATGTACTTGGTGCGACGTCCTGATGACGTCATCAGATGCCCTGTGTACTTGACACGACGTCCTGATGACATCATCAGATGCCCCATGAACTCAGCTGATGACGTCCTCATGACGTCATCAGATGCCCTATGTACTTGGCACGACGTCCTGATGACGTCATGAAATGCCCTATGTACTTGGTACGACGTCCTGATGACGTCGTCAGGTGCCCCATGAACTCGGCACGACGTCCTGATGACGTCATCAGATGCCCTATGTACTTGGCACGACGTCCTGATGATTTCATCAGATGCCCAATGTACTTGGCACGACGTCCTGCTGACGTCATCGAATGCCCTATGTACTTGGCACGACGTCCCGATGACGTCATCAAATGCCCTATGTACTTGGCGCGACGTCCTGACGACGTCATCAAAAACCCTGTGTACTTGGCGCGACGTCCTGATGACGTCATCAGGTGCTTTATGTGTTTGGCGCGACGTCCTGATGATGTCATCAGGTGCCCTATGTGTTGGGCGCGACGTCCTGATGACGTCATCAGATGCCCTATGTACTTGATGCGACGTCCTGATGACATCATGAAATGCCCTATATACTTGGCACGACGTTCTGATGACGTCTTCGGATGCCCGATGTACTTGGCGCGACGTCCTGATGACGTCATCAGATGCTCTAGGTGTTTGGGCCGACGTCGTGATGACGTCATCAGATGTCCTATTTACTTGGCACGACGTCCTGATGACGTCATCAGGAAATGCCCTATGTGCTTGGCGCGACGTCCTGATGATGTCATCAGATGCCCTATATACTTGGCGCGACGTCCTGATGACGTCATCAGGTGCTTTATGTGTTTGGCGCGACGTCCTGATGATGTCATCAGGTGCCCTATGTGCTGGGCGCGACGTCCTGATGACGTCATCAGATGCCCTATGTACTTGGTGCGACGTCTTGATGACATCATGAAATGCCCTATATACTTGGCACGACGTTCTGATGACGTCTTCGGATGCCCTATGTACTTGGCGCGACGTCCTGATGACGTCATCAGATGCTTTATGTGTTTGGCGCGACGTCCTGATGATGTCATCCAGGTGCCCTATGTGTTTGGCGCGACGTCCTGAGGATGTCATCAGATGCCCCATATACTTGGCACGACGTCTTGATCACGTCATCAGATGCCCTATGCACTTGGCGCTACGTCCTGATGACGTCATCAGATGCCCTATGTACTTGGTGCGACGTCCTGATGACGTCATCAGATGCCCTGTGTACTTGACACGACGTCCTGATGACATCATCAGATGCTCCATGAACTCAGCTGATGACGTCCTCATGACGTCATCAGATGCCCTATGTACTTGACACGACGGCCTGATGACGTCATGAAATGCCCTATGTCCTTGGTACGCCGTCCTGCTCACGTCGTCAGCTCCCCCATGACCCCGGCCCGACGTCCTGATGACGTCACCAGATGCCCTATGTCCTTGGCACGACGTCCTGCTGACGTCATCGAATGCCCTATGTACTTGGCACGACGTCCTGATGACGTCATCAGATGCCCTATGTACTTGGCGCGACGTCCTGATGACGTCATCAGGTGCCCTATGTACTTGGCGCGACGTCCTGATGACGTCATCAGATGCCCTATGAGCTTGGCACGACGTCCTGATGACGTCATGAAATGCCCTATGTACTTGGTACGACGTCCTGATGACGTCATCAGATGCCCTATGAACTTGGCACGACGTCCCGATGACGTCATCAGATGCCCTATGTACTTGGCGCGACGTCCTGACGACGTCATCAAAACCCTGTGTACTTGGCGCGACGTCCTGATGACGTCATCAGGTGCTTTATGTGTTTGGCGCGACGTCCTGATGATGTCATCAGGTGCCCTATGTGTTGGGCGCGACGTCCTGATGACGTCATCAGATGCCCTATGTACTTGGTGCGACGTCCTGATGACATCATCAGATGCCCTATACTTGGCACGACGTTCTGATGACGTCTTCGGATGCCCTATGTACTTGGCGCGACGTCCTGATGACGTCATCAGATGCTCTAGGTGTTTGGGCCGACGTCGTGATGAATTCATCAGATGTCCTATTTACTTGGCACGACGTCCTGATGACGTCATGAAATGCCCTATGTACTTGGCGCGACGTCCTGATGATGTCATCAGATGCCCTATATACTTGGCACGACGTCCTGATGTCGTCGTCAGGTGCCCCACGAACTCGGCACGACGCCCTGATGACTTCATCAGATGCCCTATGTACTTGGCACGACGTCCTGATGACGTTATCAGATGCCCTGTGTGTTTGGCGCGACGTCCTGAGGATGTCATCTGATGCCCCATATACTTGGCACGACGTCTTGATGACGTCGTCAGGTGCCCCATGAACTCGGCACGACGTCTTGATGACGTCATCAGATGCCCTATGTACTTGGCACGACAACCTGACGACGTCATCAGATGCCCTGTGTGTTTGGCGCGACGTCCTGAGGATGTCATCTGATGCCCCATATACTTGGCACGACGTCTTGATGACGTCGTCAGGTGCCCCATGAACTCGGCACGACGTCTTGATGACGTCATCAGATGCCCTATGTACTTGGCACGACAACCTGACGACGTCATCAGATGCCCTGTGTGTTTGGCGCGACGTCCTGATGATGTCATCAGATGCCCTATGTACTTGGCACGACGTCCTGATGACGTCGTAAGGGTGCCCCATGAACTCGGCATGACGTCCTGATGACGTCATCAGATGCCCTATGTACTTGGCACGACGTCCTGACGACGTCATCAAAAACCCTGTGTACTTGGCGCGACGTCCTGATGACGTCATCAGGTGCTTTATGTGTTTGGCGCGACGTCCTGATGATGTCATCAGGTGCCCTATGTGTTGGGCGCGACGTCCTGATGACGTCATCAGATGCCCTATGTACTTGATGCGACGTCCTGATGACATCATGAAATGCCCTATATACTTGGCACGACGTTCTGATGACGTCTTCGGATGCCCGATGTACTTGGCGCGACGTCCTGATGACGTCATCAGATGCTCTAGGTGTTTGGGCCGACGTCGTGATGAATTCATCAGATGTCCTATTTACTTGGCACGACGTCCTGATGACGTCATCAGATGCCCTATGTACTTGGTGCGACGTCCTGATGACGTCATCAGATGCCCTGTGTACTTGACACGACGTCCTGATGACATCATCAGATGCCCCATGAACTCAGCTGATGACGTCCTCATGACGTCATCAGATGCCCTATGTACTTGGCACGACGTCCTGATGACGTCATGAAATGCCCTATGTACTTGGTACGACGTCCTGATGACGTCGTCAGGTGCCCCATGAACTCGGCACGACGTCCTGATGACGTCATCAGATGCCCTATGTACTTGGCACGACGTCCTGATGATTCCATCAGATGCCCAATGTACTTGGCACGACGTCCTGCTGACGTCATCGAATGCCCTATGTACTTGGCACGACGTCCCGATGACGTCATCAAATGCCCTATGTACTTGGCGCGACGTCCTGACGACGTCATCAAAAACCCTGTGTACTTGGCGCGACGTCCTGATGACGTCATCAGGTGCTTTATGTGTTTGGCGCGACGTCCTGATGATGTCATCAGGTGCCCTATGTGTTGGGCGCGACGTCCTGATGACGTCATCAGATGCCCTATGTACTTGGTGCGACGTCCTGATGACATCATGAAATGCCCTATATACTTGGCACGACGTTCTGATGACGTCTTCGGATGCCCTATGTACTTGGCGCGACGTCCTGATGACGTCATCAGATGCTCTAGGTGTTTGGGCCGACGTCGTGATGAATTCATCAGATGTCCTATTTACTTGGCACGACGTCCTGATGACGTCATGAAATGCCCTATGTACTTGGCGCGACGTCCTGATGATGTCATCAGATGCCCTATATACTTGGCACGACGTCCTGATGTCGTCGTCAGGTGCCCCACGAACTCGGCACGACGCCCTGATGACTTCATCAGATGCCCTATGTACTTGGCACGACGTCCTGATGACGTTATCAGATGCCCTGTGTGTTTGGCGCGACGTCCTGAGGATGTCATCTGATGCCCCATATACTTGGCACGACGTCTTGATGACGTCGTCAGGTGCCCCATGAACTCGGCACGACGTCTTGATGACGTCATCAGATGCCCTATGTACTTGGCACGACAACCTGACGACGTCATCAGATGCCCTGTGTGTTTGGCGCGACGTCCTGAGGATGTCATCTGATGCCCCATATACTTGGCACGACGTCTTGATGACGTCGTCAGGTGCCCCATGAACTCGGCACGACGTCTTGATGACGTCATCAGATGCCCTATGTACTTGGCACGACAACCTGACGACGTCATCAGATGCCCTGTGTGTTTGGCGCGACGTCCTGATGATGTCATCAGATGCCCTATGTACTTGGCACGACGTCCTGATGACGTCGTAAGGGTGCCCCATGAACTCGGCATGACGTCCTGATGACGTCATCAGATGCCCTATGTCCTTGGCACGACGTCCTGATGACGTCATCGCAACGTCCTGATGACGTCATCAGATGCTCTATGTGCTTGGCGCCGCGTCCTAAGGACGTCATCAGATGCCCTATGTACTTGGCGCGACGTCCTGATGACGTCATCAGATGCCCTATGAGCTCGGCACGACGTCTTGATGACGTCATTAAATGCCCTATGTACTTGGCGCGACGTCCTGATGACGTCATCAGATGCCCTATGTACTTGGCGCGACGTCCTGATGACGTCATCAGATGCCCTATGAGCTCGGCACGACGTCTTGATGACGTCATCAAATGCCCTATGTACTTGGCGCGACGTCCTGGTGACGTCATCAGATGCTCTATGTGTTTGGCGCAACGTCCTGATGACGCCATCAGGAGCGCTATGAGCTCGGCACGACGTCTTGATGAGGTCATCAAATGCCCTATGTACTTGGCGCGACGTCCTGATGACGTCATCAGATGCCCTATGTACTTGGCGCGACGTCCTGATGACGTCATCAGATGCCCTGTGAGCTCGGCACGACGTCTTGATGACGTCATCAAATGCCCTATGTACTTGGCGCGACGTCCAGATGACGTCATCAGATGCCCTATGTACTTGGCACGACGTCCTGATGATTTCATCAGATGCCCAATGTACTTGGCACGACGTCCTGCTGACGACATCGAATGCCCTATGTACTTGGCACGACGTCCCGATGACGTCATCAAATGCCCTATGTACTTGGCGCGACGTCCTGACGACGTCATCAAAAACCCTGTGTACTTGGCGCGACGTCCTGATGACGTCATCAGGTGCTTTATGTGTTTGGCGCGACGTCCTGATGATGTCATCAGGTGCCCTATGTGTTGGGCGCGACGTCCTGATGACGTCATCAGATGCCCTATGTACTTGATGCGACGTCCTGATGACATCATGAAATGCCCTATATACTTGGCACGACGTTCTGATGACGTCTTCGGATGCCCGATGTACTTGGCGCGACGTCCTGATGACGTCATCAGATGCTCTAGGTGTTTGGGCCGACGTCGTGATGAATTCATCAGATGTCCTATTTACTTGGCACGACGTCCTGATGACGTCATGAAATGCCCTATGTGCTTGGCGCGACGTCCTGATGATGTCATCAGATGCCCTATATACTTGGCGCGACGTCCTGATGACGTCATCAGGTGCTTTATGTGTTTGGCGCGACGTCCTGATGATGTCATCAGGTGCCCTATGTGTTGGGCGCGACGTCCTGATGACGTCATCAGATGCCCTATGTACTTGGTGCGACGTCCTGATGACATCATGAAATGCCCTATATACTTGGCACGACGTTCTGATGACGTCTTCGGATGCCCTATGTACTTGGCGCGACGTCCTGATGACGTCATCAGGTGCTTTATGTGTTTGGCGCGACGTCCTGATGATGTCATCAGGTGCCCTATGTGTTTGGCGCGACGTCCTGAGGATGTCATCAGATGCCCCATATACTTGGCACGACGTCTTGATCACGTTATCAGATGCCCTATGCACTTGGCGCTACGTCCTGATGACGTCATCAGATGCCCTATGTACTTGGTGCGACGTCCTGATGACGTCATCAGATGCCCTGTGTACTTGACACGACGTCTTGATGACATCATCAGATGCCCCATGAACTCAGCTGATGACGTCCTCATGACGTCATCAGATGCCCTATGTACTTGGCACGACGTCCTGATGACGTCATGAAATGCCCTATGTACTTGGTACGACGTCCTGATGACGTCGTCAGGTGCCCCATGAACTCGGCACGACGTCCTGATGACGTCATCAGATGCCCTATGTACTTGGCACGACGTCCTGATGATTTCATCAGATGCCCAATGTACTTGGCACGACGTCCTGCTGACGTCATCGAATGCCCTATGTACTTGGCACGACGTCCCGATGACGTCATCAAATGCCCTATGTACTTGGCGCGACCTCCTGACGACGTCATCAAAAAGCCTGTGTACTTGGCGCGACGTCCTGATGACGTCATCAGGTGCTTTATGTTTTTCGCCCGACGTCGTGATGATGTCAGCAGGTGGCCTTTGTGTTGGGCGCGCCGTCCTGATGCCGTCATCGGATGCCCTATGTACTTGGTGCGACGTCCTGATGACATCATGAAATGCCCTATATACTTGGCACGACGTTCTGATGACGTCTTCCGGATGCCCTATGTACTTGGCGCGACGTCCTGATGACGTCATCAGATGCTCTAGGTGTTTGGCACGACGTCGTGATGAATTCATCAGATGTCCTATTTACTTGGCACGACGTCCTGATGACGTCATGAAATGCCCTATGTACTTGGCGCGACGTCCTGATGATGTCATCAGATGCCCTATATACTTGGCACGACGTCCTGATGTCGTCGTCAGGTGCCCCACGAACTCGGCACGACGTCCTGATGACTTCATCAGATGCCCTATGTACTTGGCACGACGTCCTGATGACGTTATCAGATGCCCTGTGTGTTTGGCGCGACGTCCTGAGGATGTCATCTGATGCCCCATATACTTGGCACGACGTCTTGATGACGTCGTCAGGTGCCCATGAACTCGGCACGACGTCTTGATGACGTCATCAGATGCCCTATGTACTTGGCACGACAACCTGACGACGTCATCAGATGCCCTGTGTGTTTGGCGCGACGTCCTGAGGATGTCATCTGATGCCCCATATACTTGGCACGACGTCTTGATGACGTCGTCAGGTGCCCCATGAACTCGGCACGACGTCTTGATGACGTCATCAGATGCCCTATGTACTTGGCACGACAACCTGACGACGTCATCAGATGCCCTGTGTGTTTGGCGCGACGTCCTGATGATGTCATCAGATGCCCTATGTACTTGGCACGACGTCCTGATGACGTCGTAAGGGTGCCCCATGAACTCGGCATGACGTCCTGATGACATCATCAGATGCCCTATGTACTTGGCACGACGTCCTGATGACGTCATCGCAACGTCCTGATGACGTCATCAGATGCTCTATGTGCTTGGCGCCGCGTCCTAAGGACGTCATCAGATGCCCTATGTACTTGGCGCGACGTCCTGATGACGTCATCAGATGCCCTATGAGCTCGGCACGACGTCTTGATGACGTCATTAAATGCCCTATGTACTTGGCGCGACGTCCTGATGACGTCATCAGATGCCCTATGTACTTGGCGCGACGTCCTGATGACGTCATCAGATGCCCTATGAGCTCGGCACGACGTCTTGATGACGTCATCAAATGCCCTATGTACTTGGCGCGACGTCCTGGTGACGTCATCAGATACTCTATGCGTTTGGCGCAACGTCCTGATGACGCCATCAGGAGCGCTATGAGCTCGGCACGACGTCTTGATGAGGTCATCAAATGCCCTATGTACTTGGCGCGACGTCCTGATGACGTCATCAGATGCCCTATGTACTTGGCGCGACGTCCTGATGACGTCATCAGATGCCCTGTGAGCTCGGCACGACGTCTTGATGACGTCATCAAATGCCCTATGTACTTGGCGCGACGTCCAGATGACGTCATCAGATGCTTTATGTGTTTGGCGCAACGTCCTGATGACGCCATCAGGAGCGCTATGAGCTCGGCACGACGTCTTGATGACGTCATCAAATGCCCTATGTACTTGGCGCGACGTCCTGATGACGTCATTAGATGCTCTATGTGCTTGGCGCGACGTCCTAATGATGCCATCAGGACGAAGGGTCATTTTCCATTTTTTGTCCAGACTGACAGCGTTTTGGACTTGTTCGGATTTTCGGTTGGGCATTTATTTATAACGATTAGTGGGCTCTGGAAGCGTCTAAAAAATGTTCCAGATGTGACTTCAAATTCTCCCAGGGTGGTTTTTTGGGCGCTGATCACGAATCTGTGGTTTATTAGTCGATTTTCCAAAGTTTTCGGCTCATTTCGTTCGAAGCTTCCCAACCGGGGGAAATTTCGAGGGAAAAACGCCACTTTCGAGATTTTCTGATTTCTACGATAGAAAAGTCTCAAAATTATTCCCTGAGGATTATTTGGAGTGCTAAGCACGAATCTGGAGTCCGTTTATCGATTTTCTGCAGGTACGGTAGATTACGGTGGGTATACGGTAGCTTGGTTGAAATCTCAGATTTTATTCAAAATTCGTATACGGGGGTTATTCGGGGTGGACAATTCGAACTTAACGTTCGTTCGTCGATTTTTAAAATACTAAGGTGGGTTTTGTCACCTAAATGATATCTTACCTACCGTACCCTACAGTAAACTTCAAAATTTTGACAAATGGACTCCAGATTCGTATTCGCCACCCTAGACTACCCCTACATACAACTTTTAAGCTAAATCCGCGAAAATTTTCTGAAACTTCAAAAAAATGCCTGATGGGTACCCTTGCCTTTTCGCCAGGCTTAAAAAATGCTCATAACTTTTTTGAGCCTGCGGCTCGCAGCGGGATACTTCGCATTTTTACTATTGAGCCAGAAGAGATACTGTCGATACTAGTCGTTTTCGCAGATGCGTTTGACACTCTAAACACTTCCCTTGTTAGTGCGAGTTGTGGGGAAGTAGAGGGTATAGTCAGCACGAGCAGATTGCAAGCTAATCGAAAACTATTATTCCTGCTGTGATAAATAGCTCTTTTGAAAAAGTTGATGTTTGAGGAGCAGAGTTCAAGAACCTAGGAGAATCTCCCAAAAGTCATTCAGTCTGTGAATGCGTGGCGCAATGTCGCGCTGCTCCCTGCAGTGCGATCGCTGGTTCAGTTCCGCAACCACCGGGTTTTACACACGCATGGATAATATTTCATGATTTCAATCATTTCTCGTACGTTGGGAGTACAATGACTTGGTGCAGAGTGTCGCTGTTGATGAACCGCCGTCCGTGGTTTCGTTCCTCATGGAGGAGCCAATTTTTGCGAATGGTTATGTGGCAGCTGCCAGTTGGATTGATGGGTACATTGATGTCTCGGATCTAAATTCTTCTCCATTCTCGCGAAGTGATCACGGTTCCTAACTCTCACTTTCGGCTGGGGTGGTAGTAATCTTGTCTTTTAATACGAGTCAACCACGCGCTCTTGACCGTTGGTTGACCATGAATCAGCCACAGCTTAGCCGGTGACTAACCTCCTCAGTAACAAGGATCACCTTGTTTTCCAAAAGTAAAGAATGCGCTACTTAAAGAAACGCCACCACTACACAGTAAGTCATGTAAAAAGCGATGAACGCCTCCGCATTCTCTTTTAAACCTTTCACTCATAACAGTTCGTTGAGGTTTTTGTAGACCACTGGAAACGGTTCGATCTCATCGATCATTATATGTAATTGCAGGACAACATATGGAGAGTTGGGAGTTGGAGAAAACAATGGAATTTTCTCAATTTCCAGGCAATAAATTGAAAAAAGATTGACAATTTGTACATTTTCTTGCAGCTGCTAGTTTGTACTATACTATCTGTATAGGACATGATTAAAAAACACCAAATAAGGCTAAACTGCATTTTCTCCTTTAGTCTTAAGTTATAAACAACAAATTGGTAATGGATTAATCATGCTTACTTTGGTAGACCGTGTTTCTACATAGAACGAGAAAAAGAAATTATAAAAGTGTGCGTTTTCCAGAAATCAAAGCTAGAAAAAGAGTTGTGTTAACCGCTCACAAAAAGTCCTCCATAGGACTTTTCGCGCGACCGTTCTTCGTCTTTCCACTGCAGGTATATTTCTCACCGTCTGCCAAAGAATCTTCAGCCCGTGATTCGCTGTGTTTGCCGCAGAGTGAAATTGCATTCGAAAACCACTCAATGACTAAGCAATTTTTCTTTTCAAAACAGGAGCAGCAGTTTCTAAGCTAAGTTTCTCGCCTTCCTCCACTTCCAATCTTAAGAGTAAGCCCTTATTGTTCGTATTGCATAAGAATAAACCTCTCTCATACCATATTTGCTTCCAAAGGAGCTGGCGATCTGCTACCCAATGACCGCGTGATAGCCACCCGCTTAGCGGCGGTCAACTCGCGGCAAACATGCAGATTACTACCACCCCTGATTTACTACCGACCCTGATGACTCACCACAACCATTACGGGGATTCGTTGAACGAGTGACAAATTAGCAAAACTTAAGGGGTCTGCAGAGTTGCAGTTACTGGTGGCACGCCGCTCAGCGAGAGCGTTGGGGCGTGCCTAAGTCAGGCCGCGGCGTGAAGCACCGAGGCCTCGCAGAGTTCCAGCCCTGCCTCGCTGCTCTACCAATACGTACACCCACATTCACTCGACGTGAAATTTTACTCTCACTGGTTTTAACTGCGCTTCTATATTATAGGCGTTTTAGAAATCACAGTCGAACGACAAGCTTAATTTCTTCAAACCTCACGAGTCTATTCTCATTGGTATTTCTCTTTTACGTCAAGCACAAGTCGACGAAAGGAATGCCACACTAATGCAGCTTTCAGTAAAAACTGACCTGACAAAGAAAGTGAATTATGGTTTGGAACATGAGTATGATATCACAAGGGTGTGAAAACGACAACTGTATTGAGTTTGAATGGCTACGGTTCAAGATGCGGTCTGAGACTTGGATACCAACAAAGTCTTGGTGTTATACTTCAAATCTTAGCTGGAATGCAAACAATTCATCAATGTAAGTTCAAAAAAATTGCGCCGAATAATAGAAATACACCCTCTATAAGGAGTACTCCTCTAACTGAAGTACACAAAAAAGAAGTCGCTGAGAATTAGAAGCACAGCCTCTATCAGAAGTGAACCTGTCGTTGAGGTACATACGTCTGGATTAGAGGCCTGAGAAATAGAAGTACATGCACTTCTAAGAGACATAATACGGTAATTGTCCCAATGCTCACCGCAATGTGCCTCATTCTTTCACTCCAGAGGTCAAAACATTTCCTTCTCGAGCATTGTACAGAAGCGGCATGCATGAACGCTGCGAAGAAGGTCGGGGAGCCGCTCCGCGTCTTATGCGCGCAGCGTAGAGCCACGGGACGACCCCGAAATGCATGGCGCATAATAGTGTATCGCAGACGTGAATGCACTTTCCGCTGCAAGTTCTACGCGGGCACTTTCTTTCGTCCCAAGAGCGTTTGCTTCCAATTATTGAGATGCACGGGATGACAAAAAAATGATAGAGAGTGACTGACAAGGGAACCACAATTAGCCATAGTAACCATTCGGAGTGAGATGTATACACGATTGTAGGTCCAGGTAAGGTAGTAAACATATATCAATACTAGCTGCCTAGACCTCCCACAGAGAGCGCTGTGACCCGCCGAAGTTTGCTCCCCGCAGAAGAGGGGACACGTCTACGCGGGGTAATCATTCCACGGTGTGGCAGCCGTGGTATAGTGGTAGAGCTCTCGCTTCGTGAATTAGCTATGGAGGGTTCTTTCCCCGAGCCGTGCGAAATTTTTGCATTTTTAGTTTTCTCCTCGGAATTTAATGATTTTCTTACCTTCGACATTTTTAGCACTTTCGCACATATAATCAGGTTTCGGAAATACAATTTTAGACACATTCTCTCGACGCATTCTGTTGCCTTGATGGAAGAATTGCGTTGTTTTCTCTTCGTTTGGCGTTGAAAATGGAGAGAAAAACTTTTTTATCTCTGTTGGAGCACTTGCACCCACAATAGGTGACTCTAGTCAGGTGCAGTCTGAGCGGACTGTTAATCAACGGTGCTTGTGATATATTGACTAGAGAGATCATGAGATTTTCCCGTTCACGCGCCGTCTACCGCCTATTGATTATTCGCGATGGTTTTCCGTCCTGAAAAGGTTGTTTCTCTATTAATCGCTGAGTTTGGACAGCCTTTCGACTGTCAAGATGCTTGTCGCGAAGAGAAGAAGATTGCGGAAAAATTCATACGTATACTACGCGACTGCATCTTGGCACACTGCGACGCCGACTCGGAAGAAGACCTGGATAGCGATGCTGCCGATGATCCAGACTGGAACGGCGAAGACGATTACTTGGGTGGAAACTCCTCGGTTGAAACAGGCGAAGATGTAGTGATTTTCGGGGACGCTTATGTTCCAACGGCCAGGGTGTGTTTAACTACCACTAGTCAGCTTTGAGAATGTTTTTGTTCCAAAATTCATTTTCCATTTGGACATATTCTAGGTTAAAGATGCTATTGCCTTCTATCGAGCATCAGTGAAGGGTAGTCGTACGCTGAAGGTTATGCAACATAATTTCCGATGGATCAAATGTTGGAATCATTTGACGAAATTGCGAGCGATTGAGGAGCACGACGTGCAGAGGTTTCAGCGGGCCGCAAAACTTAAGAATCTCGCCAATCTGCTTCATGAAATTGTTCAGAGCAAGTTTCAAGCAGGTGTGTACTAATGTAATAACACGGAGAATATTGTCACACAGATTCACTCGAATATTTTTGAAGGAGTATCGCTGCATGATCACGACCTTCGTTCGCTGGCTTTAAACCTCGCACGTCAACAAAACATTGAGAACTTTACGGCGAGCTCAACATGGATTGATTCATTCAAAAGATGTTATGGAGTCGTTTCAAGGAGAATTACAACGTTCGTGACAAGACGGACGTTCAGATCCCGTGAAGATATAGAAATGCAGGCAAGAGAGTTCGTGGAATCCGTGAAAATCGACATGAGAACGCTTCCTTTAGCCTGTTTTTGTAATGGGGACCAATCCGGCTTTGCGAAAGAAATGACCACGGCTCGAAGTCTGGCACCAGCCGGTTGTAAAAAGGTGAATAATAGCTATTGCTTTGATTACCCCCTTCAATAAGCCAAATAACCGTCATCTGGCTTTATAGGTTGAAAGAATAGTGGATAGCAAAGCGGCAACCACGCACTCTTACACAGTGTTGCCACTAGTCTACGCCGATGGCAGACTTGGAGACAAGCTGTTTGTCCTTCTGCAGGAAAGAAACGGAGTTTTCCCTCGTCAAGGTCACTTTGAGGCTCCAAACCTCGTTGTTCGAGCTGGTACCACTCACATAATGACGAAAAATCACATGGTGGAGTGGTTGAGGAGCTGCGTATTTGTACCTGGAGGACCTCGTGAGACATATCTCATTGTGGACTCGTGGTCGTCATTTCGTGATGTCGAGACCATAAACAAAGCAGTTCCCGAAGGTAATTAATTCACTCTAGTCCTGTAGGTAAATTCCACTCATGCAAACCTAGTTTAGGCCATCGCGTAGTTGTACGGAACATCCCTCCTGGTGCAAAGTCGATGATTCAACCTCTCGACGTCTTCTTTTTCGGGCCATTGAAGAATGTCATGAAGAGAATCCGAGCACATATACTCGTTAACGACATCGATTTCAATGTAGCACAAAGAGACAACATTCTCATGGTGATTTCTGCAAGTCTACAGAATGTTTTGTGCGCCGAGATTTGTGAATTTCCTCAAGTACTCTTGGCATATGGCAGGGTACGTAGACGAGCGTCCAGGTCAGTTTGACACTCCGGGAGAATACCTATTCCGGCTTGAGGCCGCAGACTGTTTCGAGGACGGATGTCAGTGTACGGTTTTTATTCGATGCGCCGTTTGTGAACATCATTTGTGCTTTTCCCATTTTTTCGTATCGTTACATCAGTGTTAAAATGAATTTTCGCTCTCCATTTTCAACGCCAAACGAAGAGAAAACAACGCAATTCTTCCATCAAGGCAACAGAATGCGTCGAGAGAATGTGTCTAAAATTGTATTTCCGAAACATGATTATATGTGCGAAAGTGCTAAAAATGTCGAAGGTAAGAAAATCATTAAATTTCGAGGAGAAAACTAAAAATGCAAAAATTTCGCACGGCTCGGGGATCGAACCCTCCATAGCTCATTCACGAAGCGAGAGCCCTACCACTATACCACGGCTGCCACACTGTGGAATGATTACCCCGCGTAGACGTGTCCCCTCTTCTGCGGGGAGCAAACTTCGGCGGGTCACAGCGCTCTCTGTGGGAGGTCTAGGCAGCTAGTATTGATATATGTTTACTACCTTACATGGACCTACAATCGTGTATACATCTCACTCCGAATGGTTACTATGGCTAATTGTGGTTCCCTTGTGAGGTGAAAGCCGCTAGACGTAGGGTTCGCTGTAGAAAGTGCATTTACGTCCACGACATACCAATGTACGCTATGCACTTCGGGACCGATCCTTGGCTCGACGCTGCGCGCATAGGACGGGAGCACCCAGAAAAGTTATCCTCTGTTTCCGAGTGTGATTTATTTCCGTTCATCGCGTGCGTTTGCGCCCGTACGCTGCGTCTCCTTCTCCCCACACTTTCTCGCTGTCTCTAACCTCGCTCCGCATAAGCGCGCGAGGGAACAGCGTAAATCTGGCTCGGAACTAGAGGATATTTAGGGCGCTGAACACGAATATGAGGTTCTTTGTTTCAGATTTCGGCGTACTCTGTTGAGTTAAGGTACATTATGGTCGTTTACCGATTGCAAAAAAAAACTGATCCTGGAATTTTATGATACTGAAGCCACTGTAAATGCTACTTTCTAAACATTCCCTTTCAATCGAGAGTATCGGCCTCTATCACGTTTTCGCCGCTGTTGATCTACCCAAGAGCATTAATCAAGTTTATCAAACTCGAAACATTAATCAAGTTTAACAATTTGAAAATGTTTCTAGCCCTCCAACACCCAACATACCATTCCTTAGAACTACAGTTTACGTTGGTATCAGTCCGGAGTCAATCGTCGGTAGAAAGCGCCCATAAACTTTTCTGTGTCAACAATATGTATTACACACTCGATGCTATTTGTACGCTGGAGTTTTCGGTTATTCCAATTAATTGTTCGAACGATTGTTCGAACAGGAATACTTGAGCACACCTCTATCATAGGTGTGCGGAATCAAGCGTCTCAAATCCGTTGAATAAAGCAGGAAAAAGCGTCGATTACATGGGACCATGTAGCTCGGGGGGTGGGGGATGCTGCATGAATATGTAGTTGACTATAGAATTGTCTAGAGGTCTTCACATGGCCAAAATGTGCTGTGCACGTTGTGGCCAACCCTGTGGAGAACCCGTCATAGTTGGCTCGAAAATCGCGTTAGTATTCTGACTCAATACTCCGTCTTGTCCTGCCCTCTCCATGACCATTGGGTCTGAAACGAATCGGGACGCAGTGAGAGTGTTTGCCTGAATCGGGTTTGCGTGCAAAACACCTATATAACCCGGGTAGACTACGGACGGACGGAATTGACACAAACCTATCAAGAACCTGTCACGAACCTCGAACATACCTCGTGTCGCGACACCTGCGACGATTAAAAAGTTTCGAATTAGCGCCTCCTCGACAGGCCGCCCGGGACTGCATGCAATTTCAAAGGGCCATTCCTACATTCGACGCACCAGACGGACGGCAGCCCTCATTTTTCCTGCCACCTTTTATTAGCCTAATAAATAGTTCAATAAGCTTGATGTCTAATCAACATTCCTAATTATATAACCACTTTGTAATAACCGCTGGTGCAACATGGTGCATCGGCCAGATGGCTGAATTCTTATTGGACTAATTCTAATATTCTACTATTCAGTGGACTTCACTTATTCTACCTGTCACATCACATTAATTCCCATTTTCATTCTCATAATCACTTAACCTTACTATCAACCTTCTCATCACTAAACCTAATGTGACTATTGGCTCATAACACAAGCTTTGCATAACCCCTTAATTGATGTTTTCTCTGTTTCTCACGTTTCGTGCCCTAATATGTGCTGTGGTGCGCTATTCTGATAGCTACCTCGTGGCAGGAGCAACAACGTTGGAGTGGCGCACCTCCATGGGCAGTGCATATTAAAGTATCGATCAGCCAGTCTGACCCAATGAGCGTTCGCCGGCGATTGGGCGTTTTCTCGTGAGACAGGATCCGACAGCCGGGGAGGCCCGGAGCCATGGATGCGGCCGGGGAGGCCCGGGGTTGTAGAGGCCTGGTAACGGAGGCGCCGTTCGTAGCAGGGCTACCCTCGTCGGAGAATGCGAACAGCTCAGACTGGCTAATTCGCGAGAGAAACAGAGAAAATACCAAATCAAAAAAAACTCATAAATTTTAGTCATTTAACTCATTAATATCATCATAAATACTCACAACTCAATAAACTTCACACATTTCACACGTTTTGATTGGACTTGAATTACTCATTCAATCTCCTAGCATATTGCTCATTCCTTTCTAATCCCCATTTCACATTCTCAACTGTCCTAACAAATTAATAACAATCTTAAATTCCGCCGCTAACTAATAATCGGTAATGCGCTCGAATTTCTCACTCGTCACGCCTCAATTAATCAATGATCATTCCTCCTGACACCAATCCTAGCAACTTTTAGACACTTAAACTTGGGATCTGAACAGTACCACCTCCTGTTCGTTGAAATATGGCCACAGTTAGGAGTTGCAAAACGCAAATTACGATTTGCCGTCGCAAATTAGAAGAGTTCGTCGATAATATAGATCCTAATACGGTCCTTTCGCAACAATTTCTGCAATTGCACCGACCAGGTGAACGCCTAAGAGCCCTTGTCGAACGAAAGGGAACACTTATTGAAGTTAAAACCCAAACGGAGCTTCTTTTGGGAAATGCGAAAAACAAACTGGAAGTAGCTTTCAATCTGGCAAGAAATTCAAAGGCGACTGATCCCGATAGCATGCTGGACGAGTTCGACAAACATTGGGAGCAAAACAAGGGTGAAGAAGTGGTGCAGAAGGCAGAAGAATTTGTGATCAGACTAACCGCACATCTGCGAAGGATCGAAGTATTGGAGTCGGAATTACTGCGAGATATTAGTGTGACGCCTAGTCAACCATCAGCCCAGATTACTAATAATCGCCATGATAACTCTACTTCGGCACGCATTTCATTTTCTCCTATAACGCCTCGTGTCGCTCGCCCTCCAAATTTCTCAGGCACGCCTGAATTAAGAACTAACGACTTAGCAGTTACGCCTGCAGTGGAGGAAATTTCCAATGTTCTCCCAGGGCAATTGCAAAAATTAGAAGTGGAACCCTATTTCGGTGATATTGGGTCATTCAGTGAATTCCGGAGCACTTTTGACACGCTTATTCATTCCAATCCAAATATTCCGATCTCCGCCAAATTCAGCTATTTGAAGATTGCTTTGAAAGGAAACGCCTCTCACGTAATCCAACGCATCCATAATACTAAGGAGAATTATGAGCTCGCAATAAAACTGCTGCATAAACGCTTCAATAGACCTCAGTGCGCTAGAAACTCCATATATCAGCAACTCAAGGACCTGGCGCCCGCCTCCACTACGCCTTCTTCACAGAGAAATACCTTGTGCCAAATCCAGTCACTACTAGCCCAGTTGGCAAGATATGTAGATAATACCGCTACTCTACGCATTGTTCTTGAGAAATTCCCAGAACGGACTAAGCATGAAGTAGCTAGAAGAGAGCACGCCTCAGGAACCATATGGACTTTGGAGCAATTACTAGCAGCTCTCGACGCTGTAATTGAAGAGTTTGAAGCAATAGAAACATACCAAGCGCCTGCGTCAGCTCTTCGCTCAGAATATCCTGTGAATTCCGCTACCGTTTCTCGCTCTCGTTCTCATTCTCCGCCAAATTGGGATCCAACCATCTGCTGTTTCTGTCGTTCTCGGAATCATCCATCATTCAGATGTACGCGTAACGTTTCCCCCCTCGACCGTCGACGCATCGCCCGCATGTATAAACTTTGCTGGAAGTGCTTTCAACAGGGACACAACAGCAGTGTGTGCGTTTTTCCTGCATGTGAAGTTTGCGGCTTCGACCATAGTATCTTGCTGTATGATAGGAAGGAGAAACCGCATTCGTCCAACCAGTGCCATTCAAGTGAAAACTCCCGCAATTACGGACATCGCGGACGTTCATCAACGCGTGCGCCTAGTCGCAACGATACGCGAAAAGGTTCGTCGCGGGATAGCTATAAGGAATCAAGAAGTCCCTCAAGAGATAGCCAACCTCATAGATTTTTTCGATCACACAGGCAAATTTCTCCTGACCAACAAAGATCAGTTTCCTTTTTCCTGAGTCGCAAATCGTCATCAAAATCAAATTCTTCGCATCGCTCGGATTCACAAAGCCGCTCAAGAACAGTTGCCTCAAATATTGCGCACAATCTAGAGTCTAGCACTGATTCTGAAGAAGATTTCCAGTATGGGTTCGGTTGTTTTGCAGCAAACTTTGGAACGCCTGCTGATCACTCATCAACTCTTTTCTTATCGGATTCCACGCCTATCTCTAAACTCATGATTGTGGACGCTCAAGTTTTTAATTTTGCCCGACAGTCATACGAAGACATCACAATCGCTCCAGCCGCGAAGCGGCTGGAGAGGTTTGGTTTTTCCCGGGACTTGTGACCACTTAGAATTCTGTAAAGTAGTTAATAAAACCTGTTAAACAAATTCTACAGAGGTTTTCATAGGGATATAGGTGAGAGGGTCCAGGAGGCACATGCTGACAAAATTTGAGCCAAACCGGTTCAAAACTAACAAAGTTAGATTCGGAGAGTCCTTATCGAAAATTCTTGTTGTGCGCTGTTACTGCTTCCTGCTTCCTGCTTCCTCGTTCCTTGTGCGTTACGCACCCTTAGTAGTGGTCACTGCCAATGGTCGCAGGCGATCAGTTGAACAGGCAGGTAAGTTGGTATGTGGATAGATAAGCAGGATGGTGAGTGGGTAGACAATGAGTACTTACTGTTTAACATTAACTACTTCACTTATAACTGCTTATCATATCATGTGATATTATCAGTTGGCAGATCAAATCGCTAAAACACGTTGTAGGCTGTACTTTTCGATGGGAAGAGACAAGGAAAGTGACTAACAAGTGTGTTACTTACTGATTAACATCGACTACTTCACTTATTACTGCTTATCATATCAAGTGATATTATCAGTTGGTAGGTCAAATCGCTAAAACATGTACTTTTTCGTAGAGAAGGGACAGGGAAAGTGACTAACCAGTTTGTTACTTACTGTTTAACATTAACTGCTTCACTTATTACTGCTTATCATATCAAGTGATATTATCAGTTGGTAGATCAAATCGCTAAAACACGTACTTTTTCGTAGAGAAGGGACAAGGAAAGTGACTAACAAGTGTGTTACTTACTGTTTAAGATTAGCTACTTCACTTATTACTGCTTATCATATCAAGTGATATTATCAGTTGGTAGATCAAATCGCTAAAACATGTACTTTTTCGTAGGGAAGGGACAGGGGAAGTGACTAACAAGTCTGTGACTTACTGTTTACAATTGATTCCTATTTTTTACTGCTTATCATATCAAGTGATATTATCAGTTGGTAGATCAAATAGCTAAAACACGTTGTAGGCTGTACTTTTCGGTGGGAAGGGACAAGGAAAGTGACTAACAAGTGTGTTGCTTACTGTTTAACATTACCTACTCCACTTATTACTGCTTATCATATCAAGTGATATTATCAGTTGGTAGATCAAATCGCTAAAACATGTACTTTCTCGTAGGGAAGGGACAGGGGAAGTGACTAACAAGTCTGTGACTTACTGTTTACCATTGATTCCTATTTTTTACTGCTTATCATATCAAGTGATATTATCAGTTGGCAGATCAAATCGCTGAAACACGTTGTAGGCTGTACTTTTCGGTGGGAAGGGACAAGGAAAGTGACTAACAAGTGTGTTGCTTACTGTTTAACATTACCTACTTCACTTATTACTGCTTATCATATCAAGTGATATTATCAGTTGGTAGATCAAATAGCTAAAACACGTTGTAGGCTGTACTTTTCGGTGGGAAGGGACAAGGAAAGTGACTAACAAGTGTGTTGCTTACTGTTTAACATTACCTACTTCACTTATTACTGCTTATCATATCAAGTGATATTATCAGTTGGTAGATCAAATCGCTAAAACATGTACTTTCTCGTAGGGAAGGGACAGGGGAAGTGACTAACAAGTCTGTGACTTACTGTTTACCATTGATTCCTATTTTTTACTGCTTATCATATCAAGTGATATTATCAGTTGGTAGATCAAATCGCTAAAACACGTTGTAGGCTGTACTTTTCGATGGGAAGGGACAAGGAAAGTGACTAACAAGTGTGTTACTTACTGTTTAACATTAGCTACTTCACTTATTACTGCTTATCATATCAAGTGATATTATCAGTTGGTAGGTCAAATCGCTAAAACATGTACTTTTTCGTAGGGAAGGGACAGGGGAAGTGACTAACAAGTCTGTGACTTACTGTTTACCATTGATTCCTATTTTTTACTGCTTATCATATCAAGTGATATTATCAGTTGGTAGATCAAATCGCTAAAACACGTTGTAGGCTGTACTTTTCGATGGGAAGGGACAAGGAAAGTGACTAACAAGTGTGTTACTTACTGTTTAACATTAGCTACTTCACTTATTACTGCTTATCATATCAAGTGATATTATCAGTTGGTAGGTCAAATCGCTAAAACATGTACTTTTTCGTAGAGAAGGGACAGGGGAAGTGACTAACCAGTTTGTTACTTACTGTTTAACATTAACTGCTTCACTTATTACTGCTTATCATATCAAGTGATATTATCAGTTGGTAGGTCAAATCGCTAAAACATGTACTTTTTCGTAGGGGAGGGACGGGGGAGGGGACTAACAAGTTTCTTACTTACTGTTTACCATTGATTCCTATTTTTTACTGCTTATCATATCAAGTGATATTATCAGTTGGCAGACCAAATCGCTGAAACACGTTGTAGGCTGTACTTTTCGATGAGAAGGGACAAGGAAAGTGACTAACAAGTATGTTACTTACTGTTTAACATTAACTACTTCACTTATTACTGCTTATCATATCAAGTGATATTATCAGTTGGTAGATCAAATCGCTAAAACACGTACTTTTTCGTAGAGAAGGGACAAGGAAAGTGACTAACAAGTGTGTTACTTACTGTTTAAAATTAGCTACTTCACTTATTACTGCTTATCATATCAAGTGATATTATAAGTTGGTAGATCAAATCGCTAAAACATGTACTTTTTCGTAGGGAAGGGACAGGGGAAGTGACTAACAAGTCTGTGACTTACTGTTTACCATTGATTCCTATTTTTTACTGCTTATCATATCAAGTGATATTATCAGTTGGTAGATCAAATAGCTAAAACACGTTGTAGGCTGTACTTTTCGGTGGGAAGGGACAAGGAAAGTGACTAACAAGTGTGTTGCTTACTGTTTAACATTACCTACTTCACTTATTACTGCTTATCATATCAAGTGATATTATCAGTTGGTAGATCAAATCGCTAAAACATGTACTTTCTCGTAGGGAAGGGACAGGGGAAGTGACTAACAAGTCTGTGACTCACTGTTTACCATTGATTCCTATTTTTTACTGCTTATCATATCAAGTGATATTATCAGTTGGTAGATCAAATCGATAAAACACGTTGTAGGCTGTACTTTTCGATGGGAAGGGACAAGGAAAGTGACTAACAAGTGTGTTACTTACTGTTTAACATTAGCTACTTCACTTATTACTGCTTATCATATCAAGTGATATTATCGGTTGGTAGATCAAATCGCTAAAACATGTACTTTTTCGTAGGGAAGGGACAGGGGAAGTGACTAACAAGTCTGTGACTTACTGTTTACCATTGATTCCTATTTTTTACTGCTTATCATATCAAGTGATATTATCAGTTGGCAGATCAAATCGCTGAAACGCGTTGTAGGCTGTACTTTTCGATGGGAAGGGACAAGGAAAGTGACTAACAAGTATGTTACTTACTGTTTAACATTAACTACTTCACTTATTACTGCTTATCATATCGAGTGATATTATCAGTTGGTAGATCAAATCGCTAAAACACGTACTTTTTCGTAGAGAAGGGACAGGGGAAGTGACTAACCAGTTAGTTACTTACTGTTTAACATTAACTGCTTCACTTATTACTGCTTATCATATCAAGTGATATTATCAGTTGGTAGATCAAATCGATAAAACACGTACTTTTTCGTAGGGGAGGGACGGGGGAGGTGACTAACAAGTTTCTTACTTAGTGTTTAC
Source organism: Aplectana chamaeleonis (assembly GCA_029168955.1). Taxonomy (NCBI): domain Eukaryota; kingdom Metazoa; phylum Nematoda; class Chromadorea; order Rhabditida; family Cosmocercidae; genus Aplectana; species Aplectana chamaeleonis. The sequence goes on along the minus strand of JAPDOI010000384.1, from coordinate 577,475 downwards.
CATTGATTCCTATTTTTACTGCTTATCATATCAAGTGATATTATCAGTTGGCAGACCAAATCGCTGAAACACGTTGTAGGCTGTACTTTTCGATGGGAAGGGACAAGGAAAGTGACTAACAAGTATGTTACTTACTGTTTAACATTACCTACTTCACTTATTACTGCTTATCATATCAAGTGATATTATCAGTTGGTAGATCAAATCGCTAAAACATGTACTTTTTCGTAGGGAAGGGACAGGGAAGTGACTAACAAGTCTGTGACTTACTGTTTACCATTGATTCCTATTTTTACTGCTTATCATATCAAGTGATATTATCAGTTGGCAGACCAAATCGCTGAAACACGTTGTAGGCTGTACTTTTCGATGGGAAGGGACAAGGAAAGTGACTAACAAGTATGTTACTTACTGTTTAACATTACCTACTTCACTTATTACTGCTTATCATATCAAGTGATATTATCAGTTGGTAGATCAAATCGCTAAAACACGTACTTTTTCGTAGAGAAGGGACAAGGAAAGTGACTAACAAGTGTGTTACTTACTGTTTAACATTAGCTACTTCACTTATTACTGCTTATCATATCAAGTGATATTATCAGTTGGTAGATCAAATCGCTAAAACATGTACTTTTTCGTAGGGAAGGGACAGGGGAAGTGACTAACAAGTCTGTGACTTACTGTTTACCATTGATTCCTATTTTTTACTGCTTATCCTGTTTAACATTAACTACTTCACTTATTACTGCTTATCATATCAAGTGATATTATCAGTTGGTAGATCAAATCGCTAAAACATGTACTTTCTCGTAGGGAAGGGACAGGGGAAGTGACTAACAAGTCTGTGACTCACTGTTTACCATTGATTCCTATTTTTACTGCTTATCATATCAAGTGATATTATCAGTTGGTAGATCAAATCGATAAAACACGTTGTAGGCTGTACTTTTCGATGGGAAGGGACAATGAAAGTGACTAACAAGTCTGTGACTTACTGTTTACCACTGATTCCTATTCTTTACTGCTTATCATATCAAGTGATATTATCAGTTGGTAGATCAAATCGCTAAAACACGTTGTAGGCTGTACTTTTCGATGGGAAGGGACAAGGAAAGTGACTAACAAGTGTGTTACTTACTGTTTAACATTAGCTACTTCACTTATTACTGCTTATCATATCAAGTGATATTATCAGTTGGTAGGTCAAATCGCTAAAACATGTACTTTTTCGTAGGAAGGGACAGGGAAGTGACTAACAAGTCTGTGACTTACTGTTTACTATTGATTCCTATTTTTTACTGCTTATCATATCAAGTGATATTATCAGTCGGTAGATCAAATCGCTAAAACACGTTGTAGGCTGTACTTTTTGATGGGAAGGGACAAGGAAAGTGACTAACAAGTGTGTTACTTACTGTTTAACATTAAGTACTTCACTTATTACTGCTTATCATATCAAGTGATATTATCAGTTGGTAGGTCAAATCGCTAAAACCTGTACTTTTTCGTAGAGAAGGGACAGGGAAGTGACTAACCAGTTTGTTACTTACTGTTTAACATTAACTGCTTCACTTAATACTGCTTATCATATCAAGTGATATTATCAGTTGGTAGATCAAATCGCTAAAACATGTACTTTTTTCGTAGGGGAGGGACGGGGAGGTGACTAACAAATTTCTTACTTACTGTTTACCATTGATTCCTATTTTTACTGCTTATCATATCAAGTGATATTATCAGTTGGCAGACCAAATCGCTGAAACACGTTGTAGGCTGTACTTTTCGATGGGAAGGGACAAGGAAAGTGACTAACAAGTATGTTACTTACTGTTTAACATTACCTACTTCACTTATTACTGCTTATCATATCAAGTGATATTATCAGTTGGTAGATCAAATCGCTAAAACATGTACTTTTTCGTAGGGAAGGGACAGGGAAGTGACTAACAAGTCTGTGACTTACTGTTTACCATTGATTCCTATTTTTACTGCTTATCCTGTTTAACATTAACTACTTCACTTATTACTGCTTATCATATCAAGTGATATTATCAGTTGGTAGATCAAATCGCTAAAACATGTACTTTCTCGTAGGGAAGGGACAGGGGAAGTGACTAACAAGTCTGTGACTCACTGTTTACCATTGATTCCTATTTTTTACTGCTTATCATATCAAGTGATATTATCAGTTGGTAGATCAAATCGATAAAACACGTTGTAGGCTGTACTTTTCGATGGGAAGGGACAATGAAAGTGACTAACAAGTCTGTGACTTACTGTTTACCACTGATTCCTATTCTTTACTGCTTATCATATCAAGTGATATTATCAGTTGGTAGATCAAATCGATAAAACACGTACTTTTTCGTAGGGGAGGGACGGGGGAGGTGACTAACAAGTTTCTTACTTACTGTTTACCATTGATTCCTATTTTTTACTGCTTATCATATCAAGTGATATTATCAGTTGGCAGACCAAATCGCTGAAACACGTTGTAGGCTGTACTTTTCGATGAGAAGGGACAAGGAAAGTGACTAACAAGTATGTTACTTACTGTTTAACATTAACTACTTCACTTATTACTGCTTATCATATCAAGTGATATTATCAGTTGGTAGATCAAATCGCTAAGACACGTACTTTTTCGTAGAGAAGGGACAAGGAAAGTGACTAACAAGTGTGTTACTTACTGTTTAACATTAGCTACTTCACTTATTACTGCTTATCATATCAAGTGATATTATAAGTTGGTAGATCAAATCGCTAAAACATGTACTTTTTCGTAGGGAAGGGACAGGGGAAGTGACTAACAAGTCTGTGACTTACTGTTCACCATTGATTCCTATTTTTTACTGCTAATCATATCAATCGATATTATCAGTTGGGTGATCAAATAGCTAAAACACGTTGTAGGCTGTGATTTTTCGGAAGGTATGGGACAGGGAAAGTGACTAACAAGTTTGTTGCTTACTGTTTAACAGTACCTTCTTCACTTATTACTGCTTATCATATCAAGTGATATTATCAGTTGGTAGATCAAATCGCTAAAACATGTACTTTCTCGTAGGGAAGGGACAGGGGAAGTGACTAACAAGTCTGTGACTCACTGTTTACCATTGATTCCTATTTTTTACTGCTTATCATATCAAGTGATATTATCAGTTGGTAGATCAAATCGATAAAACACGTTGTAGGCTGTACTTTTCGATGGGAAGGGACAAGGAAAGTGACTAACAAGTGTGTTACTTACTGTTTAACATTAGCTACTTCACTTATTACTGCTTATCATATCAAGTGATATTATCAGTTGGTAGATCAAATCGCTAAAACATGTACTTTTTCGTAGGGAAGGGACAGGGGAAGTGACTAACAAGTCTGTGACTTACTGTTTACCATTGATTCCTATTTTTTACTGCTTATCATATCAAGTGATATTATCAGTTGGCAGATCAAATCGCTGAAACGCGTTGTAGGCTGTACTTTTCGATGGGAAGGGACAAGGAAAGTGACTAACAAGTATGTTACTTACTGTTTAACATTAACTACTTCACTTATTACTGCTTATCATATCAAGTGATATTATCAGTTGGTAGGTCAAATCGCTAAAACCTGTACTTTTTCGTAGAGAAGGGACAGGGGAAGTGACTAACCAGTTTGTTACTTACTGTTTAACATTAACTGCTTCACTTAATACTGCTTATCATATCAAGTGATATTATCAGTTTGTAGATCAAATCGATAAAACACGTACTTTTTCGTAGGGGAGGGACGGGGGAGGTGACTAACAAGTTTCTTACTTAGTGTTTACCATTGATTCCTATTTTTTACTGCTTATCATATCAAGTGATATTATCAGTTGGCAGACCAAATCGCTGAAACACGTTGTAGGCTGTACTTTTCGATGGGAAGGGACAAGGAAAGTGACTAACAAGTATGTTACTTACTGTTTAACATTACCTACTTCACTTATTACTGCTTATCATATCAAGTGATATTATCAGTTGGTAGATCAAATCGCTAAAACATGTACTTTTTCGTAGGGAAGGGACAGGGGAAGTGACTAACAAGTCTGTGACTTACTGTTTACCATTGATTCCTATTTTTTACTGCTTATCATATCAAGTGATATTATCAGTTGGCAGACCAAATCGCTGAAACACGTTGTAGGCTGTACTTTTCGATGGGAAGGGACAAGGAAAGTGACTAACAAGTATGTTACTTACTGTTTAACATTACCTACTTCACTTATTACTGCTTATCATATCAAGTGATATTATCAGTTGGTAGATCAAATCGCTAAAACACGTACTTTTTCGTAGAGAAGGGACAAGGAAAGTGACTAACAAGTGTGTTACTTACTGTTTAACATTAGCTACTTCACTTATTACTGCTTATCATATCAAGTGATATTATCAGTTGGTAGATCAAATCGCTAAAACATGTACTTTTTCGTAGGGAAGGGACAGGGGAAGTGACTAACAAGTCTGTGACTTACTGTTTACCATTGATTCCTATTTTTTACTGCTTATCCTGTTTAACATTAACTACTTCACTTATTACTGCTTATCATATCAAGTGATATTATCAGTTGGTAGATCAAATCGCTAAAACATGTACTTTCTCGTAGGGAAGGGACAGGGGAAGTGACTAACAAGTCTGTGACTCACTGTTTACCATTGATTCCTATTTTTTACTGCTTATCATATCAAGTGATATTATCAGTCGGTAGATCAAATCGATAAAACACGTTGTAGGCTGTACTTTTCGATGGGAAGGGACAATGAAAGTGACTAACAAGTCTGTGACTTACTGTTTACCACTGATTCCTATTCTTTACTGCTTATCATATCAAGTGATATTATCAGTTGGTAGATCAAATCGCTAAAACACGTTGTAGGCTGTACTTTTCGATGGGAAGGGACAAGGAAAGTGACTAACAAGTGTGTTACTTACTGTTTAACATTAGCTACTTCACTTATTACTGCTTATCATATCAAGTGATATTATCAGTTGGTAGATCAAATCGCTAAAACATGTACTTTTTCGTAGGGAAGGGACAGGGGAAGTGACTAACAAGTCTGTGACTTACTGTTTACCATTGATTCCTATTTTTTACTGCTTATCATATCAAGTGATATTATCAGTTGGCAGATCGAATCGCTGAAACACGTTGTAGGCTGTACTTTTCGATGGGAAGGGACAAGGAAAGTGACTAACAAGTATGTTACTTACTGTTTAACATTAACTACTTCACTTATTACTGCTTATCATATCAAGTGATATTATCAGTTGGTAGATCAAATCGCTAAAACACGTACTTTTTCGTAGAGAAGGGACAGGGGAAGTGACTAACCAGTTAGTTACTTACTGTTTAACATTAACTGCTTTACTTATTACTGCTTATCATATCAAGTGATATTATCAGTTGGTAGATCAAATCGATAAAACACGTACTTTTTCGTAGGGAGTGGACGGGGAGGTGACTAACAAGTTTCTTACTTACTGTTTACCATTGATTCCTATTTTTTACTGCTTATCGTATCAAGTGATATTATCAGTTGGCAGACCAAATCGCTGAAACACGTTGTAGGCTGTACTTTTCGATGGGAAGGGACAAGGAAAGTGACTAACAAGTATGTTACTTACTGTTTAACATTACCTACTTCACTTATTACTGCTTATCATATCAAGTGATATTATCAGTTGGTAGATCAAATCGCTAAAACATGTACTTTTTCGTAGGGAAGGGACAGGGAAGTGACTAACAAGTCTGTGACTTACTGTTTACCATTGATTCCTATTTTTACTGCTTATCCTGTTTAACATTAACTACTTCACTTATTACTGCTTATCATATCAAGTGATATTATCAGTTGGTAGATCAAATCGCTAAAACATGTACTTTCTCGTAGGGAAGGGACAGGGGAAGTGACTAACAAGTCTGTGACTCACTGTTTACCATTGATTCCTATTTTTTACTGCTTATCATATCAAGTGATATTATCAGTTGGTAGATCAAATCGATAAAACACGTTGTAGGCTGTACTTTTCGATGGGAAGGGACAATGAAAGTGACTAACAAGTCTGTGACTTACTGTTTACCACTGATTCCTATTCTTTACTGCTTATCATATCAAGTGATATTATCAGTTGGTAGATCAAATCGCTAAAACACGTTGTAGGCTGTACTTTTCGATGGGAAGGGACAAGGAAAGTGACTAAAGTGTGTTACTTACTGTTTAACATTAACTACTTCACTTATTACTGCTTATCATATCAAGTGATATTATCAGTTGGTAGATCAAATCGCTAAAACACGTACTTTTTCGTAGAGAAGGGACAGGGGAAGTGACTAACCAGTTAGTTACTTACTGTTTAACATTAACTGCTTTACTTATTACTGCTTATCATATCAAGTGATATTATCAGTTGGTAGATCAAATCGATAAAACACGTACTTTTTCGTAGGGGAGGGACGGGGGAGGTGACTAACAAGTTTCTTACTTACTGTTTACCATTGATTCCTATTTTTTACTGCTTATCATATCAAGTGATATTATCAGTTGGCAGACCAAATCGCTGAAACACGTTGTAGGCTGTACTTTTCGATGGGAAGGGACAAGGAAAGTGACTAACAAGTATGTTACTTACTGTTTAACATTACCTACTTCACTTATTACTGCTTATCATATCAAGTGATATTATCAGTTGGTAGATCAAATCGCTAAAACATGTACTTTTTCGTTCGTAGCGAAGGGACAGGGGAACTGACTAACAAGTCTGTGACTTACTGTTTACCATTGATTCGTATTTTTTACTGCTTATCCTGTTTAACATTAACTACTTCACTTATTACTGCTTATCATATCAAGTGATATTATCAGTTGGTAGATCAAATCGCTAAAACATGTACTTTCTCGTAGGGAAGGGACAGGGGAAGTGACTAACAAGTCTGTGACTCACTGTTTACCATTGATTCCTATTTTTTACTGCTTATCATATCAAGTGATATTATCAGTCGGTAGATCAAATCGATAAAACACGTTGTAGGCTGTACTTTTCTGATGGGAAGGGACAATGAAAGTGACTAACAAGTCTGTGACTTACTGTTTACCACTGATTCCTATTCTTTACTGCTTATCATATCAAGTGATATTATCAGTTGGTAGATCAAATCGCTAAAACACGTTGTAGGCTGTACTTTTCGATGGGAAGGGACAAGGAAAGTGACTAAAGTGTGTTACTTACTGTTTAACATTAGCTACTTCACTTATTACTGCTTATCATATCAAGTGATATTATCAGTTGGTAGATCAAATCGATAAAACACGTACTTTTTCGTAGGGGAGGGACGGGGAGGTGACTAACAAGTTTCTTACTTACTGTTTACCATTGATTCCTATTTTTTACTGCTTATCATATCAAGTGATATTATCAGTTGGCAGACCAAATCGCTGAAACACGTTGTAGGCTGTACTTTTCGATGGGAAGGGACAAGGAAAGTGACTAACAAGTATGTTACTAACTGTTTAACATTACCTACTTCACTTATTACTGCTTATCATATCAAGTGATATTATCAGTTGGTAGATCAAATCGCTAAAACATGTACTTTTTCGTAGGGAAGGGACAGGGGAAGTGACTAACAAGTCTGTGACTTACTGTTTACCATTGATTCCTATTTTTTACTGCTTATCATATCAAGTGATATTATCAGTTGGCAGACCAAATCGCTGAAACACGTTGTAGGCTGTACTTTTCGATGGGAAGGGACAAGGAAAGTGACTAACAAGTATGTTACTTACTGTTTAACATTAGCTACTTCACTTATTACTGCTTATCATATCAAGTGATATTATCAGTTGGTAGGTCAAATCGCTAAAACATGTACTTTTTCGTAGGGAAGGGACAAGGGAAGTGACTAACAAGTCTGTGACTTACTGTTTACCATTGATTCCTATTTTTTACTGCTTATCATATCAAGTGATATTATCAGTTGGCAGATCGAATCGCTGAAACACGTTGTAGGCTGTACTTTTCGATGGGAAGGGACAAGGAAAGTGACTAACAAGTATGTTACTTACTGTTTAACATTAACTACTTCACTTATTACTGCTTATCATATCAAGTGATATTATCAGTTGGTAGATCAAATCGCTAAAACACGTACTTTTTCGTAGAGAAGGGACAGGGGAAGTGACTAACCAGTTAGTTACTTACTGTTTAACATTAACTGCTTTACTTATTACTGCTTATCATATCAAGTGATATTATCAGTTGGTAGATCAAATCGATAAAACACGTACTTTTTCGTAGGGGAGGGACGGGGGAGGTGACTAACAAGTTTCTTACTTACTGTTTACCATTGATTCCTATTTTTTACTGCTTATCATATCAAGTGATATTATCAGTTGGCAGACCAAATCGCTGAAACACGTTGTAGGCTGTACTTTTCGATGGGAAGGGACAAGGAAAGTGACTAACAAGTATGTTACTTACTGTTTAACATTACCTACTTCACTTATTACTGCTTATCATATCAAGTGATATTATCAGTTGGTAGATCAAATCGCTAAAACATGTACTTTTTCGTAGGGAAGGGACAGGGGAAGTGACTAACAAGTCTGTGACTTACTGTTTACCATTGATTCCTATTTTTTACTGCTTATCCTGTTTAACATTAACTACTTCACTTATTACTGCTTATCATATCAAGTGATATTATCAGTTGGTAGATCAAATCGCTAAAACATGTACTTTCTCGTAGGGAAGGGACAGGGGAAGTGACTAACAAGTCTGTGACTCACTGTTTACCATTGATTCCTATTTTTTACTGCTTATCATATCAAGTGATATTATCAGTTGGTAGATCAAATCGATAAAACACGTTGTAGGCTGTACTTTTCGATGGGAAGGGACAATGAAAGTGACTAACAAGTCTGTGACTTACTGTTTACCACTGATTCCTATTCTTTACTGCTTATCATATCAAGTGATATTATCAGTTGGTAGATCAAATCGCTAAAACACGTTGTAGGCTGTACTTTTCGATGGGAAGGGACAAGGAAAGTGACTAAAGTGTGTTACTTACTGTTTAACATTAGCTACTTCACTTATTACTGCTTATCATATCAAGTGATATTATCAGTTGGTAGATCAAATCGATAAAACACGTACTTTTTCGTAGGGGAGGACGGGGGAGGTGACTAACAAGTTTCTTACTTACTGTTTACCATTGATTCCTATTTTTTACTGCTTATCATATCAAGTGATATTATCAGTTGGCAGACCAAATCGCTGAAACACGTTGTAGGCTGTACTTTTCGATGGGAAGGGACAAGGAAAGTGACTAACAAGTATGTTACTAACTGTTTAACATTACCTACTTCACTTATTACTGCTTATCATATCAAGTGATATTATCAGTTGGTAGATCAAATCGCTAAAACATGTACTTTTTCGTAGGGAAGGGACAGGGGAAGTGACTAACAAGTCTGTGACTTACTGTTTACCATTGATTCCTATTTTTACTGCTTATCATATCAAGTGATATTATCAGTTGGCAGACCAAATCGCTGAAACACGTTGTAGGCTGTACTTTTCGATGGGAAGGACAAGGAAAGTGACTAACAAGTGAGTTACTTACTGTTTAACATTAGCTACTTCACTTATTACTGCTTATCATATCAAGTGATATTATCAGTTGGTAGGTCAAATCGCTAAAACATGTACTTTTTCGTAGAGAAGGGACAAGGAAAGTGACTAACAAGTTTGTTACTTACTGTTTAACATTATCTACTTCACTTATTACTGCTTATCATATCAAGTGATATTATCAGTTGGTAGGTCAAATCGCTAAAACATGTACTTTTTCGTAGAGAAGAGACAGGGGAAGTGACTAACATGTCTGTGACTTACTGTTTACCATTGATTCCTATTTTTACTGCTTATCCTGTTTAACATTAACTACTTCACTTATCACTGCTTATCATATCAAGTGATATTATCAGTTGGTAGATCAAATCGCTAAAACACGTACTTTTTCGTAGAGAGTGACTAACAAGTCTGTGACTCACTGTTTACCATTGATTCCTATTTTTTACTGCTTATCATATCAAGTGATATTATCAGCTGGTAGATCAAATCGATAAAACACGTACTTGTACTTTTTCGTAGGGGAGGACGGGGAGGTGACTAACAAGTTTCTTACTTACTGTTTACCATTGATTCCTATTTTTACTGCTTATCATATCTAGTGATATTATCAGTTGGCAGACCAAATCGCTGAAACACGTTGTAGGCTGTACTTTTCGATGGGAAGGGACAAGGAAAGTGACTAACAAGTATGTTACTTACTGTTTAACATTACCTACTTCACTTATTACTGCTTATCATATCAAGTGATATTATCAGTTGGTAGATCAAATCGCTAAAACATGTACTTTTTCGTAGGGAAGGGACAGGGGAAGTGACTAACAAGTCTGTGACTTACTGTTTACCATTGATTCCTATTTTTACTGCTTATCATATCAAGTGATATTATCAGTTGGCAGACCAAATCAACTGAAACACGTTGTAGGCTGTACTTTTCGATGGGAAGGGACAAGGAAAGTGACTAACAAGTATGTTACTTACTGTTTAACATTACCTACTTCACTTATTACTGCTTATCATATCAAGTGATATTATCAGTTGGTAGATCAAATCGCTAAAACACGTACTTTTTCGTAGAGAAGGGACAAGGAAAGTGACTAACAAGTGTGTTACTTACTGTTTAACATTAGCTACTTCACTTATTACTGCTTATCATATCAAGTGATATTATCAGTTGGTAGATCAAATCGCTAAAACATGTACTTTTTCGTAGGGAAGGGACAGGAAGTGACTAACAAGTCTGTGACTTACTGTTTACCATTGATTCCTATTTTTTACTGCTTATCCTGTTTAACATTAACTACTTCACTTATTACTGCTTATCATATCAAGTGATATTATCAGTTGGTAGATCAAATCAACTAAAACATGTACTTTCTCGTAGGGAAGGGACAGGGAAGTGACTAACAAGTCTGTGACTCACTGTTTACCATTGATTCCTATTTTTACTGCTTATCATATCAAGTGATATTATCAGTCGGTAGATCAAATCGATAAAACACGTTGTAGGCTGTACTTTTCGATGGGAAGGGACAATGAAAGTGACTAACAAGTCTGTGACTTACTGTTTACCACTGATTCCTATTCTTTACTGCTTATCATATCAAGTGATATTATCAGTTGGTAGATCAAATCGCTAAAACACGTTGTAGGCTGTACTTTTCGATGGGAAGGGACAAGGAAAGTGACTAACAAGTGTGTTACTTACTGTTTAACATTAGCTACTTCACTTTATTACTGCTTATCATATCAAGTGATATTATCAGTTGGTAAGATCAAATCACTAAAACATGTACTTTTTCGTAGGGAAGGGACAGGGAAGTGACTAACAAGTCTGTGACTTACTGTTTACCATTGATTCCTATTTTTTACTGCTTATCATATCAAGTGATATTATCAGTTGGCAGATCAAATCGCTGAAACACGTTGTAGGCTGTACTTTTCGATGGGAAGGGACAAGGAAAGTGACTAACAAGTATGTTACTTACTGTTTAACATTAACTACTTCACTTATTACTGCTTATCATATCAAGTGATAATATCAGTTGGTAGATCAAATCGCTAAAAACACGTACTTTTTCGTAGAGAAGGGACAGGGGAAGTGACTAACCAGTTAGTTACTTACTGTTTAACATTAACTGCTTCACTTATTACTGCTTATCATATCAAGTGATATTATCAGTTGGTAGATCAAATCGATAAAACACGTACTTTTTCGTAGGGGAGGGACGGGGGAGGTGACTAACAAGTTTCTTACTTACTGTTTACCATTGATTCCTATTTTTTACTGCTTATCATATCAAGTGATATTATCAGTTGGCAGACCAAATCGCTGAAACACGTTGTAGGCTGTACTTTTCGATGGGAAGGGACAAGGAAAGTGACTAACAAGTATGCTACTTACTGTTTAACATTAACTGCTTCACTTATTACTGCTTATCATATCAAGTGATATTATCAGTTGGTAGATCAAATCGATAAAACACGTACTTTTTCGTAGGGGAGGGACGGGGGAGGTGACTAACAAGTTTCTTACTTACTGTTTACCATTGATTTCTATTTTTTACTGCTTATCATATCAAGTGATATTATCAGTTGGCAGACCAAATCGCTGAAACACGTTGTAGGCTGTACTTTTCGATGGGAAGGGACAAGGAAAGTGACTAACAAGTATGTTACTTACTGTTTAACATTACCTACTTCACTTATTACTGCTTATCATATCAAGTGATATTATCAGTTGGTAGATCAAATCGCTAAAACATGTACTTTTTCGTAGGGAAGGGACAGGGGAGGTGACTAACAAGTTTCTTACTTACTGTTTACCATTGATTCCTATTTTTTACTGCTTATCATATCAAGTGATATTATCAGTTGGCAGACCAAATCGCTGAAACACGTTGTAGGCTGTACTTTTCGATGGGAAGGGACAAGGAAAGTGACTAACAAGTATGTTACTTACTGTTTAACATTACCTACTTCACTTATTACTGCTTATCATATCAAGTGATATTATCAGTTGGTAGATCAAATCGCTAAAACATGTACTTTTTCGTAGGGAAGGGACAGGGGAAGTGACTAACAAGTCTGTGACTTACTGTTTACCATTGATTCCTATTTTTACTGCTTATCATATCAAGTGATATTATCAGTTGGCAGACCAAATCGCTGAAACACGTTGTAGGCTGTACTTTTCGATGGGAAGGGACAAGGAAAGTGACTAACAAGTATGTTACTTACTGTTTAACATTACCTACTTCACTTATTACTGCTTATCATATCAAGTGATATTATCAGTTGGTAGATCAAATCGCTAAAACATGTACTTTCTCGTAGGGAAGGACAGGGAAGTGACTAACAAGTCTGTGACTCACTGTTTACCATTGATTCCTATTTTTTACTGCTTATCATATCAAGTGATATTATCAGTTGGTAGATCAAATCGATAAAACACGTTGTAGGCTGTACTTTTCGATGGGAAGACACAATGAAAGTGACTAACAAGTCTGTGACTTACTGTTTACCACTGATTCCTATTCTTTACTGCTTATCATATCAAGTGATATTATCAGTTGGTAGATCAAATCGCTAAAACACGTTGTAGGCTGTACTTTTCGATGGGAAGGGACATGGAAAGTGACTAACAAGTGTGTTACTTACTGTTTAACATTAACTACTTCACTTATTACTGCTTATCATATCAAGTGATATTATCAGTTGGTAGATCAAATCGCTAAAACATGTACTTTTTCGTAGGGAAGGGACAGGGGAAGTGACTAACAAGTCTGTGACTTACTGTTTTTTCCATTGATTCCTATTTTTTACTGCTTATCATATCAAGTGATATTATCAGTTGGCAGATCAAATCGCTAAAACACGTTGTAGGCTGTACTTTTCGATGGGAAGGGACAAGGAAAGTGACTAACAAGTATGTTACTTACTGTTTAACATTAACTACTTCACTTATTACTGCTTATCATATCAAGTGATATTATCAGTTGGTAGATCAAATCGCTGAAACACGTACTTTTTCGTAGAAGAAGGGACAGGAAGTGACTAACCAGTTTGTTACTTACTGTTTTAACATTAACTGCTTCACTTATTACTGCTTATCATATCAAGTGATATTATCAGTTGGTAGATCAATTCGCTAAAGCATGTACTTTTCCGTAGAGAAGGGACAGGAAGTGACTAACCAGTTTGTTACTTACTGTTTAACATTAACTGCTTCCATATTACTGCTTATCATATCAAGTGATATTATCAGTTGATAGATCAAATCGATAAAACACGTACTTTTTCGTAGGGGAGGGACGGGGGAAGTGACTAACAAGTTTCTTACTTACTGTTTACCATTTATACCTATTTTTTCTGCTTATCATATCAAGTGATATTATCAGTTGGTAGATCAAATCGCTAAAACACGTTGTAGGCTGTACTTTTCGATGGGAAGGGACAAGGAAAGTGACTAACAAGTGTGTTACTTACTGTTTAACATTAGCTACTTCACTTATTACTGCTTATCATATCAAGTGATATTATCAGTTGGTAGATCAAATCGCTAAAACATGTACTTTTTCGTAGGGAAGGGACAGGGGAAGTGACTAACAAGTCTGTGACTTACTGTTTACCATTGATTCCTATTTTTTACTGCTTATCATATCAAGTGATATTATCAGTTGGCAGATCAAATCGCTGAAACACGTTGTAGGCTGTACTTTTCGATGGGAAGGGACAAGGAAAGTGACTAACAAGTATGTTACTTACTGTTTAACATTAACTACTTCACTTATTACTGCTTATCATATCAAGTGATATTATCAGTTGGTAGATCAAATCGCTAAAACATGTACTTTCTCGTAGGGAAGGGACAGGGGAAGTGACTAACAAGTCTGTGACTCACTGTTTTTTCCTATGATTCCTATTTTTTACTGCTTATCATATCAAGTGATATTATCAGTTGGCAGATCAAATCGCTAAAACACGTTGTAGGCTGTACTTTTCGATGGGAAGGGACAAGGAAAGTGACTAACAAGTATGTTACTTACTGTTTAACATTAACTACTTCACTTATTACTGCTTATCATATCAAGTGATATTATCAGTTGGTAGATCAAATCGCTAAAACGTACTTTTTCGTAGGGAAGGGACAGGGGAAGTGACTAACAAGTCTGTGACTTACTGTTTTTTCCTATGATTCCTATTTTTTACTGCTTATCATATCGAGTGATATTATCAGTTGGTAGATCAAATCGATAAAACACGTTGTAGGCTGTACTTTTCGATGCGAAGGGACAATGAAAGTGACTAACAAGTCTGTGACTTACTGTTTATCACTGATTCCTATTCTTTACTGCTTATCATATCAAGTGATATTATCAGTTGGTAGATCAAATCGCTAAAACACGTTGTAGGCTGTACTTTTCGATGGGAAGGGACAAGGAAAGTGACTAACAAGTGTGTTACTTACTGTTTAACATTAACTACTTCACTTATTACTGCTTATCATATCAAGTGATATTATCAGTTGGTAGATCAAATCGCTAAAACGTACTTTTTCGTAGGGAAGGGACAGGGGAAGTGACTAACAAGTCTGTGACTTACTGTTTTTTCCTATGATTCCTATTTTTTACTGCTTATCATATCAAGTGATATTATCAGTTGGCAGATCAAATCGCTAAAACACGTTGTAGGCTGTACTTTTCGATGGGAAGGGACAAGGAAAGTGACTAACAAGTATGTTACTTACTGTTTAACATTAACTACTTCACTTATTACTGCTTATCATATCAAGTGATATTATCAGTTGGTAGATCAAATCGCTGAAACACGTACTTTTTCGTAGAGAAGGGACAGGGGAAGTGACTAACCAGTTTGTTACTTACTGTTTAACATTAACTGCTTCACTTATTACTGCTTATCATATCAAGTGATATTATCAGTTGGTAGATCAATTCGCTAAAGCATGTACTTTTCCGTAGAGAAGGGACAGGGGAAGTGACTAACCAGTTTGTTACTTACTGTTTAACATTAACTGCTTCCATATTACTGCTTATCATATCAAGTGATATTATCAGTTGATAGATCAAATCGATAAAACACGTACTTTTTCGTAGGGGAGGGACGGGGGAAGTGACTAACAAGTTTCTTACTTACTGTTTACCATTTATACCTATTTTTTCCTGCTTATCATATCAAGTGATATTATCAGTTGGTAGATCAAATCGCTAAAACATGTACTTTTTCGTAGGGAAGGGACAGGGGAAGTGACTAACAAGTCTGTGACTTACTGTTTACCATTGATTCCTATTTTTTACTGCTTATCATATCAAGTGATATTATCAGTTGGTAGATCAAATCGATAAAACACGTTGTAGGCTGTACTTTTCCGTAGGGTAGGGACAGAGGAAGTGACTAAAAAGTTTGTTACTTTTTGATGACGTCATCAAAGTGCATGGGGCATGTGATGACGTCACCAGGACGTCGACGAAAGAGAGTCGCGCGTCATTTGTAGCGCGCGCAACAAGTCAATTACTTACTGATTGTCATATCAATCCATGCTATTTGGAAAATATTGAAGATTTTCAGAGATATTACTTCGTAATATCAAGAAAAAGTGAACAATTCTATCAAAAAGGGGTCTTCCAAGCGAAAGAGGTTTGGTTCGCGTCAAAAACCTTCCAACAAAAAGTGAGCAATAGGCAAGTAGAATGGGGAGAGTCAACAAGAAGTGAACAATACCCTCTGAGACTGATTTTCTTGGACGATACTTCTTAATAGCGAAAACAAACCGTTGTGGTACTTTACGAGGAAGAGTTCAGTGCCTTTGCGAAAAAGGGTTTCTATTCGTTTCACGATATTTTGCGGGAATACCCTTGCTCAATGCTGTAATTCTATTCTATAGTTTCGCTTTTCCTTACAGCTAGACCTAACCGTCTGTCTAGGTCTTCACGACATCATCTTCTTTTCTGATGGTAAGTTTAAGGTTTGCATGCACATACTTTTTAACGGTTCTCGCGTAGTCAGGACTATTTTTGGAACCACAAAGTGCTTCCGTGTAGAACACCGCAACGGTTTGTTTTCGCTGTTAAGAAGTATCGGCTAAGAAAATCAGTCTCAGAGGGTATTGTTCACTTTTTGTTGACTCTCCCCATTCTACTTGCCTATTATTCACTTTTTGTTGGAACGTTTCTGACGCGAACCAAACCTCTTCCGCTTGGAAGACCCCTTTTTGATAGAATTGTACTTGATTATGGCTCTCAGCCAAGTTTTATTACTACATCCGCGGTCCGTCGCTTGGGACTGGCTGTCAATAATCATCAGGATATTACTCTGGTAACGCTAGGAGGTCACGTGTCCACAGAACCATCCGGTTGCGTTCAAGCTAAATTTATGGACAATTCAGGCAAAGAGTTTTCTATTTCGCTTTTTGTCAAGGACACATTGACCACGCCTCAGCGAACAGCGAAAATTGATATTGATGATAGGAAACTGCTTTCTCGCCTTGGCATAAATCAGACTGCGATAAGTAAGGACCCGAAGCGCGTAACGCCGGATATTCTTATAGGAATGGATCATTATTGGAGTATACTTACTAAAGTGCCTCCTGTGTTTTTACCTCCTGGTCTTGTGCTAAGCTACTCAAGATTTGGACCAATCATATCTGGGAGGGAATTTTTCGCTTCAAATCATTCCATGGATATTACAAAAAGAAAAGCAGACCAGAAATTGAACGATACAGCGAACAAGCTTTGGTCACTCGAAGCTATAGGAATTGCGGACGATCCTGATCCGAAGTTTGACGCCTACGAAAACGAACGGATCATCAAGGAGTTTTATGAAACAGCTCAAGTGATTGATGGATACCTACACGTACGTTTTCCATGGAAAAGCTCCCACCCACCATCAGCTGATAACAGAAGGATAGCTTATAAACGCCTACAAAGTCAATATAGAGCTCTTAGTGGTCGACCGCACCTTCTATCCGCATACGCCAAAATATTCAGTGATCAACTTTCGTCAGGAATTATAGAGGAAGCACCCGGAGGCGAACTTACTGGTGGACGAAGCTATTACCTACCGCATAAAACAGTCATTAAAGAAAGTACAACCTCACCGGTTCGAGTTGTGTTCGATGCATCCTCACATGGTAAGGGTCTCCCCAGCTTGAATGATTGCTTGCATCAAGGACCTACCATATTGCCAAGCCTTGTGGGAATTCTTCTGCGCATGCGTACTTTCCGCCTTTTGCTGATATTTGATGTCGGAGAGGCATTTCATCAAGTACGCCTCCATGAAAGTCAACGAGATGTAACTCGCTTCATATGGTTGAAAGATGTTGCAGAACCACCTAATTCCGATAATCTTCGTATATTTCGCTTCACTCGTATTCCTTTCGGATTTAACGCCTCACCGTTCCTTCTCGCTCTCTCTATCCTTTACTATCTCGGAAGATCACCGAATTATCCCTTGTATCGTGAGATCCAAAGGAATATCTACGTGGATAACGTATTATTAGGAGCGAGTGACGCCTCGGAAGCAATCTATCGATATGAAAACTCTAAATCGATTTCGCCTCTATGCATATGAACTTGAGAGAGTTCCTATGCAACTCCAAGGAAGTCAACGATGCGATTCCTGAATGCGACCGAATGAAGGATCAGAAAAAGGCAAAACTGTTGGAGCTTCACTGGAATCCTGAAGAAGACACCATCTTCATGAAGCTAAAAATCAAGTCAATAGAAGTTTCCTTAAAGCGTAGTGCTTTACGCGCTCTCGCCTCTACGTTCGATCCGCTTGGATTGGTGACGCCTTATCTGGTCAAATTCAAGATCTTCGTACAAGACTTATGGTCCAAACCCTATGACTGGGACGATCCGCTGTCGGATGATGATATGGCGAAATGGACTGATCTGTTGGATGAAGTAACCGAAACTATTTGTGCTGTTCCTCGCTTCATTTGTTCATTTAACGATGAAAAGTTCTTCGAATTGCATATATTCGGTGATGCTTCTTCACACACTTACGCTAGTTGTGCATACTTGATTTGTCGCTCGCCTACAGCGTTTTCATCTCACCTCATTATGGCAAAAAGTCGACTGAATCCAAAGAAAAAACTTTCTATGCCACGCTTTGAATTGCTCGCAATATTGATTTCATCGCGTCTAGCGAAATTTATTCATACGCAACTCGATATCACTCTTGGATCAATTCACATCTTTTCGGACTCCCAAATCGCTCTTCATTGGGTACATTCTTCTAAACCCATGGAAGTTTTCGTCAAAAACAAAGTGACGCGAATTAGGGAAATTCTAGAGGACTTCAACGAAAATATCAAAATTACGCCTAAACTTCACTATGTAGAGTCTTCTGACAACCCGGCAGATTTCGATACCCGCGGGATAAGCACACGCATTTCCAAGGGATATATCTGGTGGCGCGGCCCAAAAATTCTCCGTCTGAACGAGAGGGATTGGCCTCACTCAAATCTGGATTTTGAAATAACTCCAAACGGTGATTGCGAAACCTTGGAGATGAGCGGATTAAACGTAACAATCCCGGATGCAGAAGATCATATTTCAGTACTACCCTTCCATAAAACCAATCGATATATAAAATTGGTAAGGTCTGTGGTGTACATTTTCAAGTTCCTGCCTGCTAGCATTTTCAAACGCCAGAGTTCGCCTCGCTTAAAGGAACGCTTATTGCTTGGGTTACCGCTCATCGGACATTGCTCTACTGGACTGCAAATTACAGTCGAAGAGTTCATTCAAGCGGAGCATCTATTGCTCCTGGAACATAACAGGGAAAGCTCGAGTGTTCTCCGTCGACTTCCACTCCAGAAGTATAATGCCCAATACTCGGGAAATGGACTTATTGTATGCGTCACACGATTAGGTAACGCAACGCTGACTTCTGAGAGCAAAACGCCTATTCTGCTGATGCCCAATCACGATTTGACCAGGATCATCATACTGCATTGCCATAGACGCATGTTTCATTGTGGATTGCGATCAACTATCACCAATGTGCGCAAAGAGTTTTACATTTAATTACCCAAGTTTGGTTTAATTACCCAAGTTTGAGACCAGTTAGCGTAACATCAATTTTTGGTAGGTTGTTCGAGAAAATCCTCAAGGTATCTGGTGTCTGTGGTTGGTCAGTCTCAAATGGCAATGGGCAAGGACGATATTTTGAATGGTTCGGATGTCGAGCGGGCCGTCAAAGAACTTATGGAAGATGATGCAGTGCCTCACTACGCTCTGGTAATTCTGGCGCTCCTGCTGGAGGGGCGACGTCATACGGATGCTGCTTTACGTCTGAACGCCGAACTTCTGGACAGGCTGGATAACCTCAACAAGGAAAACACCAAGTTGAGAAGTTCTCTCCAAAGTCATTCTGCTAATCCTGAGCTTGTGAATGGAAATAGTATACCTTCTCAGACGTATTCCATTGCACTACCATCTTCTTCTCAAGTCTCATCGCCTCTTGATACCACTCGTGATAGTGAGGGTGAGAAGGAGCGCGCTCGCTCCCTGGTTCTTAGTGGTGTTCAAGAGCTGAAGCATCTTCCTGTACGGCAAAGATCGAGTCATGATGCCAATTTTGTGATGGATGTTCTTTCTCATTTAAATGTGGATTGCTCTCCGGTATCTGTTTATCGCTTAGGCTCGCCGTTTCAAGGCAAAAATCGACTTTTGAAGATTATCATGCCATGTTCTTTGTATCAGAAACAGGCGTTGAGAAATCCCTCCCGTCTGAAGTTCTTCCCCGTTGAGGGGCTCTATCTCAGAGAATCCCTGACGAAGGAAGAACGGTTCAAAAGAAGGGAGGAATATCGGAGGCGTATGAGGGCTGGCACTGGAGGTAGTGTCGAGCCAGTCTCGCCTTCTAGGGTGAGGGTGGACCGGCCGATTCTGCCTCTGGGGTAACCCCTTCTGCGGCCCCCTCATCGAACCACGACGAGTCAACGCCTGCGGATCAGGGAAACTGATTCATCCTCTCCGGTATCATTGTAGTGTTTTGAAATGTTTATATGGAAATGTAAGATCTGTCTCAAAAAACAAGGAACATATTGACCTGATTCTTTCCAATAATTATGATATTTATGCCTTCACTGAAACATGGCTCAAGTCTAGTCATTCGGTTTCGTCCTTATTGGAAAATTTCTCTCTGGACTATGAATTCAAGAGTTGTGATCGCGTTAGGAAGTCAGGAGGCGGGGTGATGTTGTTGGTGCATCGAAGGCTCTCAATATCTGTGGTTTTCTCTGAGTCGGTGGAACATGCTTATGAGATACTTTGTGCCTACCTTTACCATGAAAGTTCGAGCTTTAGGGTCGTGGTTGTGTACAGGGCCCCGTCTTGTGATTCTGCCGGAACCGAAATGCTAGTCAAAGTTTTGAGTGATTTGGTAGCGTGTGAACTCCACACGATCATCGTGGGGGACTTCAATTTGCCGAACTTCGCTCGAAGGAGTGAAGGGGATGTGGTGGTAACAAATCTATCCTGTTTGGAGGAGCTAGTTTACTGTTACGACCTGTTCCAATTTGTTCATGAGCCTACTAGAGGTCATAATGTTCTGGATCTAGTGTTCTGCACCCATGAAACTCTACTGGAAAACCTAGAAATTTTGCCTCCGGTGCGGTTAAGCGATCATAATAGCATTTCATTTGATATTCAATGTTGTGAAACAGGCTCTTCACCGGTATATCGCAGGGTTTACGCAAAGTGCGACTATGCAGCCGTCAATGGATATCTTAGCCAAATTCACTGGGTCAGTCTGTTAGAATCTACCAACAGCGTAAATAAGAAATATGAACTTTTCTTGTCAATTATCCAAGCAGCTATTGATCTGCATAAGCCGTGGAAGCTTGTGTCCTCTATTAAGTCTATTCGCCTGCCTGCTCACCTGCAAAAAATGTCTGAACATCGTGATTTTATGAAGCAAGCCGCACTGGAAATTGGGAAACATATAACGTATTCGCGAAAAAGTTCCATTCTCAGTTGGGTAGGTATAACAGTTATTTGGAGAAGAAAAAGATAGAGTCGGGAGATGAGAACTTCTATCGTTGTCTGAATTCCAAGTTACAGGAAAGGAGTAGTATTGGCTGTCTTAAGAACGGAGACCTTCTTGCAACATCGGCCAGTGATAAGGCAAACATGTTGGCGGATCATTTCGTGAATCAATTCCAAGAAGATGACGGAAATTGTCCGTCTTCATCATTCTCAGGTATTCAGCCTATGACTGATTTTCCGTGGTTTTATTCTATGAAGTTGCAGGATTTGTTAGTTAAGTGGTCTAAATCTTCCTCGATCACCCCGGATTTCATTCCTCTGTTTTTCATTCAGAAAATTGCACCCGTTATTTGTGGTCCCTTGGCCTATATCTTCAATCAGTCTCTTATCTATGGTGAAGTTCGAATCCGCTGGAAGCACTCTTTTGTAACACCAATTTTGAAGAAGGAGCCGGCCACTGATCCAGGAAGTTATAGACCAGTTAGCATAACCTCACTCTTCTGCAGACTGTTCGAGAAGGTCCTAAAAGAGCACATCGTCCTACATCTGTTTTCGAATAACATCATTCCCAGGAGCCAACATGGTTTTGTACCTGGAAGATCGGTAGAAACGAACCTTTTGGAATCCATAAACGATTGGACGAAGGCCCTTGACAAGAAATGCAGTTGTGAAGTCATTTACTTTGACTTTGCAAAGGCATTTGATCGTGTCTCACATTTGAAACTGCTATCAAAACTACGGGACCTGGGATTTCATCCGATATTGATAGAATGGCTCGCCCAATTCTTGTCTGATAGAAAGTTTCAGGTGAGGGTCGGGGATTGTTATTCCAAGGTGAGAAACATAGCGAGCGGGGTCCCACAAGGGGGTGTATTATCACCAATATTGTTTATTATTTTTACAGCTGACATTCCTATCATTTTTCATGACAAAAGTGTTACAGTAAAATTTTATGCGGATGATATAAAGCCCTACAAAGTCATTCCTGATCCATTAGATACCCAAGTGCTGCAGGAGGGAATTGACCTGATAGTTGACTGGGCGAGAGAATGGCAGCTGCCACTGGCTCCGCAAAAAACCGTATTTATGCGGGTTCATTTGGGTCCGGTGTCGACGGCCCATTCATATACATGTGCTGGTGTCGCGCTGCGAGCGGTAGACTCGGTTCGAGACCTCGGTTTTCACTACGATAGGAAGTTGGATTTTTCTGAGCATGTCAAAATCAAATGCCAATCGGCTCACAGGCGGATTTTCCAGATTTATAAGGGTATCTCCACTAGAAACAAACAGGTTCTGCTCCGAACATATAAGACTTATATACGACCCATTGTGGAATCTGGAACATTAGTATTCGCTCCGCACAAGAAAAAGGGTATTGGCGAGCTCGAAAAGGTCCAGAATAGTTTCACTCGCAAACTGTTGATTCGCATCGGTGGTTTCCTCAATTCCAAGATACCCAGGGCCCACTTAAGGAACAAATATTTTGGATTGCCAACGCTGGATTCTCGGTGCAGAGTATTTGATCTTTGCATGGTCCGCAAACTTCTGGAAAACAGCAGTATTTTCAGGCTTGCACCCTGTTTCAAATTGGTCACATCGAGAACTAGAGGTGAAATAATGAAAATATTTCTCGGTCGGCCAATTACCAGTGTTAGGGTTAGGTCTTTTCCACATAGGGTGGGTAGCGCATACTTGAAAATCGCTAGAAGAGTCACCGGCGCTGCTTCCTTGAGCCAGTTTAGGCGACGGGTATCCCAAATAGTTCTTGGCTACGAAGCATAGCATTTTCGATTGTTTCTTCTTTTCTGGAGATAGATCTTCGTTTGTTTGATTGGTAGGGTGTATGAAGAATAGGAGTATTTTTGCTCAAGTTTGCTGTCTGCTTTTTTTTCTTTCTCCCGGTCTTGTTAGTTTTTTTTTCTGTGCATCTCTTCGTATTATTATCACGCACTTGCCTTATTTGAGTGTAATAAACATATACATAGAGTTCGCGCAATCATTTTAGTCGGATGAATAAACGGGGCTGCGACGGTAGATCACCCCGCGCGAATCGAAACCCCATTCTCCAGTGAGGCCGCCAACCCCACACGGCCAGCCGCCTGGTCCATGCGTCAGACTAAAATGAAAACGGAAACCATATATACATCCCGAAAATCCGTTCAGTGGTTGAAAAAACGCTGCGTTCCTGCACTTTGACTTACTTACTTGACTTAATCGGTTGGCTTTCGCCTGACGCGGTCATTCCGCATCTTCACCGAGGTGTGCCGTCCTAGTAGTCAGCCGTGTCCATTTTTCACGGTCTTCAGCCACAATTTGAACACATTCCATCCAGCTGTCACTATTCCATTTCCTGCGAAACGAAACATCGCGCCTGAACTGTCTTTCGATGCCGAGTGACTTTAAATCCTTTTTAACCACATCCGTCCAGAACTTTCGCCTACGCCCAGGTGGCCGTTTCCAGACAGGATTTGGAAGCATTTTTAAAGCGTGTTGTACGAGACGATCCAGCGTTCTTCTTAGTATATGCCCGAGCAGTCGAAGTCGACTTTCCATTGCTGCTTGAGATGGCGTTAGGAGATGCTGGCACCTCCCTCGTGTCAAGCGTTGATGTACTGCGTCGATTTCCTTGTAAAGGTCTTCGTTATGGCATACACGCGGCCAGAAATATCCAAGCAAACGCCTAAAGCTTCCTCTCCGTGCAATCCAACCTTTCCATCTGCGTTTTCGGTGCTGCCCACGTCTCCGATCCGTACATCATGATAGGGCGAATAGCGGATAGGTAGACGCGCAACTTGACTTCCTTCGCGATGGTGGTAGACCACAAACACTTGGTTAGAGAATTGAATGCAGACGTAGCTTTCGCACATCGTTGTCGAATATCCGCTGCATAACTACCATCGTTCTTCAGCAAACAGCCCAAATAACAGAAATCGTCCACCAGTTCGATACGTTGTCCGTCCACACAAACTCCAGTTGAAGGCCTCTGAGAGACCCACATCTGCTTGCATTTGTCGGGACGAAGACGAAGTCCATAGGCTGCGGCATACTTCGAAACGAGGTTCACAATCCTTTGCAGTTTTGCGTTGTTTTCAGCGAATAACACAATGTCGTCGGCGTACTCCAGGTCGACAAGGAGCGTCCTGATGGTGTTAGGATCACATCCGCAGGAAACTGTTCTGCAACTCTACGCATGATGTCATCAACGGCGAAGTTGAAAAGAAAGGTCCTGCAACGGCTCCCTTGCCTTACTCCTGTTTTCACCTCGAAAGCTGACGTAAATCCGACAGGTGTACGAACTGCTGCTGTTGTTCCTTTGTTCATGTCCTCGATTAACCGAACATACTTTTCCGGGACTCCATCTGCTCGCAGAGCATTGAGCAATCGATCACGATGAGGAGAGTCGAACGCGGCTTCAAAGTCCAAAAAGCAAGCTGTAATGGCTTCGAAAACCGCTGCCACGATTCAATTACTCTTCTCACGACGAACACTTGGTCGATGGTCGATCTTCCAGGTCGAAAACCGGCTTGCTCATCTCTGGTCGTTCCTTCACGATGTTTGATAAGTCGCTCGAGAATGATACGTTCTAAAACCTTGTACATGACACGAAGTAGAGAGATTCCTCTGTAGTTCTTAGGATCCGTGACGGATAGCTTCTTGTGAAGAGGTACGATGATCGCATGTCTCCACGAATCGGGTATCCTTTCGCTCATCCATATGGCACGGATGGTGTTGGTCATTTCACGAATCCCAGACGGAGGAAGAGCTTTCAGCATTTCAGCAGTGATGTTGTCATCTCCACCTGCCTTTCCATTCTTCATTTTCCGGACACAATCCAAAACTTCCAGACTCAGTCGACGGATCCTCACTGACATCGTAATGTGCTCTCTGAACATGCGGGAGCTCAGGTACTGATGGCGCTGGACGATTCAGTAGTGAACTGAAGTAATCCTTCCATATAGGCAGTGTCGCATCACCAACTGCAATTCCATTGGTAGTGTTCAAGACAGGAGAACATCTCTTCATCTTCCCGCTATACTGTCGCAGCAACGTGTAGGCTTTCCTCGGATTCTTCTCCTCCCAAAGCCTTCTCGACCTCCTTACCTCTACAGCTCCACCCTCGTTCGCGGTCACTTTGAAGCTGCCGACGCAACTTCCTCCTCAGACGCTTCTCCTCCACGAAGTTTCCTGCAGTTCGGAGAGCACATACTCTGTTGTAGGTAGATGTCGTTTCTTCTGAGACGTAGGCGAACTTCTTCTTAGGCTGTACAACCGGGAGTGCCTCTTTCGAAGCGTCCTGGATGCATTTGACAAAAGAATCCGCGTCGCAAAGTTTCTTCTTAGTCCGTACTCCGATGTGAATAGAAACGCGTTGTCGGAAATTCCTTCTGCACTCTTCATCTCTGAGACTTGTCATGTCAATCCTCTGGAGAGGCTGAGCCCCTCGCTTCCTCTTATGAATCCTCGCAGTGAAGTTCAACAGAACAGGACGGTGATCCGAATCGAATGCGACATTCCACACAGCTCTAGATCTTCGAATGTCCGATACTGGAATATTCCTCGTCAGGACATAGTCAAGCTGTAGTTTCAAAGTTGTCATCTTCCGCTTCCGCTGCTCTTCTGGAGATAGCCGGGTTGGTCCCTGCCACGTAAGCTGATGGCGGCGATGATTCCTCTTGAATGTCGATGCAATAATCAGACCACTGCGTTCACAAAAGTCGACAAGGCGGTAGCCATTGTCCGATGTTTGCTCCACTGGGTAGAACCATTTACCGAGTACTTCGGATTCCTGATCAAGTCCCATCTTCGCATTTGCGTCAATCCCCACGACAACAGCATGTTGACAAGGTATCCTGGCCAGCAACGTATTGAGTCCCTCATAAAACGCATCCTTCGAATTGTCTTCGGCGGTTTCAGTGGGCGCATGAGCACTCACTATCCACAGATTGAATCCTCTGTGATCCCGCAGTCGTACGAATGCATTCCGACACGACGTTGAGCCGAACTCCTTGACCATACCATTGAAATCCTTCCTTACAGCTATTGCACAGCCTCCCACTCTCCTATCGTCAGCGTTACCGCAGTAGATGGGGTACTCTCCGACGCTGATGACGGGTCTATCTCTGAGGCGGGTTTCCTGCAAAGCAGCAAACGGTGCATGGAAATAGCTCAGAAGTCTGGATAGCGCAGTTTTTTGGATATCACTCGACAGCGATCGACAGTTCAGGGTGGCGAAATTGTGGCTTGTGGCCAAAGACTCCATGACTCCCTAGGTACGGATCCTAAGGTGTTATGGACCGGAGGCCTTAGTGTGCCGGACGGCGACACCTTTATGCAATGTGCGGGATACTTTCGCGATATAGTTGTGCACGCTATATCGCTCGAACGTTCCCTGTGTACACTCAAACGTCTGCTGGGTTCAGTAGAAGCAGGGGCACCAACGAGCAGGTACCAACAGACTTGTATACACACGTTCCTGCACAATTTGCAAAAAGGCCAATTCGCACGCCTATCATTACCCAAATATGCCAAGCCTCCCAAAAGCAAGGGTTATCCAATGTCGCCCCTTTGAAAAAGTAGGATTGGACTATTTGGGACCTCTTTAGTGCAAAAATGAATCGGACTGCACAGCTAAGGTATGGATCTGCTTGATAACCTGCACCTCAACCAGAGCTATTCACTTGGAGGTAGTGTCGAATGGGACGACCAAGGAATTCCTGATGGCACTGCGGAGATTCATCGCCTGGAGAGGAGTACCGAAGCTCATCATAAGTGATAACGCCTCGACATTCAAATCCGAAAGCGAATGCATATCCGAGCTTTTGGCCGAACAAGCCACCTCCGATTTCTTCGTGAACCAAAAAATCACTTGGAATATCATTACCCCGCTTTCGCCTTGGAAAGGCAGGTTTTACGTACGCCTAGTTGGACTTTTCAAAAACGCTTCCAAGAAAACTGTAGGACGTTCCATTTTACCCATTTCACAATTTAGGACTTTGGTAGTGGAAATAGAAGCACACTCAACTGCAGGCCCATCACAGCAGTCATGTCGAATGAATATGGCATGGACGCATTGAGACCTATCGACTTTATTTCGCCTAAAGTGGATCTTGGAATCGCTTCAGCAGAATTAGAGTACTGCCAGGATAATTCCATGCCAAAAGAGCAACTTTTGGTCTGGTATCAAGGAACCACAGCAATTTTGGATAGATTTTGGGAAGTACGGCATGAGGAGTATCTCACAGCTCTTTCAGACAGAAGTGGAACTCGGATAAAACAAGGTCAACTTGCGAAATGCCAACCTGAGGTCAACGACGTGGTTATTGTGGCGGATGAATCACTACCCCGTGGTCGATGGCCCCTAGCGGTATTTACGAAATTGAATCGCGACAATGATGGAGAAATCAGAATCAGAACAGCGATTGTACGCACGCCTAAGAGAAAACAGTTAACGCGATCCAAAAAACCACCTTTACCCACTAAAACTCGCTGATTCCGAAGAAATCGCACCAAAAACGGAAGAAAATACGAAAAAACGACAGCAACCGTCTCGGAAATGCAAAACGCAAACTTCGTACCAAGAATAAGACTAATTGAAAAAAAAACGCCTAATATTAAACACCTACCGCCGAACACTTTCATCCTACTCGCCGAGTATCCAAGCATGTGGTCAATTTCTCCGTCATTTTGTGACCCCCGCCACAGCTCCAGTTAAAGGACGCAACAGCAAGCGCGCTCCACGGTCAACAAGGGTTACGGTTAAATCGTAATTTACTATTTTGGGCAAAAACACCTAGTAAACGGAGATGAATGAAAGAAACTGGAACACAACGGACAATTGATTAGGAAATGAACCTATTTTGAATAGAAACGCCTAGATTTGGACTCTACTTAACTGTGAATTTCATTGTAACACAATCGGAAAACGGCTTTGCTGAATGTATCCATAAATGCTAAACTCACGTTTTCGCATCCGTGTCGCGACTCATGCTTCTTCGCTCCGATATCAAGGTTGATTGCAGCTTTGTTTCAGGTAAAACGAAGAAGGATCTGACCAACCCACGTCGAATATGACAGATTCACCAAAATCGTCGTCGAGGAAATTGTCTGATGACTCATCACCTATCGATGATGAAATTGATGCTCTCATCCTCGACCAGCTGGAAGTAGACAACGCGTCGTATGATTCGCTCCATATTCCAGGAGGCGTTGAGGAGGAAGCTTTCAAGAAAGTTGTGGACTCGCTGGAATCAATGGAGCACGAAGAAGTTCGTTCAGAAGGCAGAATCTTACAGAAAATGAACGTCCCACCCCCATGCGAAAACAACTTCTGCATTGGTCCTGGATTTCCAACACCACAAGATAAGGGATCGCGATTGCCAACTATTCTAGAGAGAATTTCTGCTCTTTCGGAAGGCCGTCATCCTGATGCCGAAGTGCTTCACAGTCGTGATGACGATTCCCACAATGATCTGCTGCCGACAAAATATCAATTTGCTGCCAACCTTGCCGAAAACCTGACTTTGGCCGTTAACATCGATCATGTGTTCTCAATCAAACAACTTGGGAATCGCGACTTGAGGCATGTCGACGCGTACTTGAAGGATGAATTGTACCTGACCCTCAGAGAACTTGTGACGAAGGAAGTTGTCGTACCTACGCCCAATCGAATTCGCGATGGCTTGGATAACGACTTCACAATCTTCACAGTCACGCAGGCGCTGAAGGCACTCAACAACAATTGCAAGGCAATGAATTCGCTGCACATTGAAGTGTCCCAAACACCATGGGACGATACCAATACGATGCTGAAATGGATCCTCGACGCAACTACACTGATTTCAAATATCAACTGCCAGAGAAGCATAAATGATCGCAGGCTGATTCCGAGAATCTTCGACAAGCCGCAAGATCTGACGAAGCTTGCCAACAGCTTGGCCCATTTTGGTGTGTCACCAATCAAGATCGATTCTCTATACACCGACGCAGACACCACACTGATGTACGCCTACGAGATTATTACCAAGCTCCAAGCAGCTCTCCGCACTAGGTCCGACACCTGTAACGAAGGTGACTCAGACCGTAATCGTCGTCATCCTTCCGAGGGCAACGACTCGTTCAGAGCTCGCGAAACTTCCGGCGCCCCACGAGAAAGTTCTCGCAAACCTTCGTTGTCTTCATCTCGCCACCATTCTAGATCTCGCTCATGCCACCGATCTGACTCCACCTCGCGTCGTCGATCCGCCTCCCGCCAACGCCTCCGATCCACATCTCCCTCGCACAACAGGTCCAGCTCGCATCCATTCCATTCTTCACGCTGGCCTCAGGCTGGACAGCAGTCCAGAAATGCGATTCTCTCGACGAATTCTCCCTCGAACTACATAGGTTGTATTTTCTGTGGAAGTCGCTTACATTATACCGCCGAGTGTCGTAAAACCCGCAAGCTCTCTGTAAGAGCTATATTCATCGCCAAAGGAGGAAGATGTATTAAATGCCTGAGTCATCATGATCGCGGAGAATGCAAACGCCGCAGCTGGTGCCTATACTGCCACGCCTACTCGCACCACCAGGCACTATGCACCGAATGCGAAGTTGTGGACAACGACATTAAATAGCCTTTGGAGGAGTTTTACCTGGCCATCGGTGAGATGGCAGAGGACGCCGACGCCTCACACAGCAATCGCAAACGAGCGAGAAATGATTTGGATTGAATATTTGTTGATGGATTAAATCTGTTACTGATCTGAGTTGCTCACACGTGTTACGTTTGGTTTCACTGATGGATTCTTACACAGTTTCTGACGCCTATTTCAGACAGATTTGCGCCTCAAAATCGACTTTAGTGGAAAATAAGGTTGCAAACTGGCATTTGTTTATAACGAAGGTCTATGAAGGGTCGAGTCAAAGCACGCCTATAAATGCCACTGGTCCAGGCGGCCTATCCAAAGTCAGTTACGACTGGATTCGCCTCACCGTTACGCCTAATACACAAAGTACAAAATACGAAGCATTTTCCGGCTTCAGGTAACTACTCGCTTATTCACGCCTTGTCACTTCTGTTAACAGCCGCACTTGGATGCATGAAACTATTGAATGCCTATCGAATGCTCAAAAGGGTCGGTCTTGATCAATTCCTGGGTGGTCAGTTTGCAATAGTAGCTGAAGTCAATTTACCAGCACCCGTGTCATCATTCCGAGTCGAAGTCAATGCCCGGAAATCTTCTGCCGTCGCCCGGAATGTCGCGACACCTGCGACGAATTATAAGTTTCGAATTAGCGCCTCCTTGACAGGCCGCCCGGGACTGCATGCATACCGTAACGCTACGAGACCACCCGCAAAGGGCCAATTTCAAAGGGCCATTCCTACATTCGACGCACCCGACGGACGGCAGCCCTCATTTTTCCTGCCACCTTTTATTAGCCTAATAAACAGTTCATTAACCTTGATGTCTAATCAACAATCCTAATTATATAACCACTTTGTAATAACCGCTGGTGCAACACCTCGAACACTTCGGCTCCGCCAGGTTCTTAGCCTGTCGATGAAATTTTTTCCGTCTTTTGGAGAAAGGGTGTGGGAGGAAAGCGGTTAGGGAGGAACAAATAAGTTTGGAGAAACCAGGTATTATCTTTGGAAAGATCCTCAGATTGGTCTCGGTACCGTGAACCTGTTTAGATCCAGTCAAGACCCGTTCATTGATAAATTTTCGGCGCCGAGAACAAGTTTCGCGGCTGGTTTGTAAAGCCGCAAACCTGCCAGGTCGGTGCACTAAAGCCGCCGAGTTGTAGCCTGATGAGCTGCAACTCGGTAGGTTTGCGAGAGGGCGACAAACTTTATCACAGCTGACAAACTCGCCAGGTCCTTATCTCGCATCCCATCTGCTATTCCTCGTTGTCGGCTGCAAGCTCAGCAAACGGAGAAGAATTTCGCGCTATTGCCCTCTTCGGAGCAAGGTATAATCCGTGTCCCAGCCCTCAGCAAAGACGCCAATTTTGGCACGGTTCGCCACACGGACGTCATCTTCGCCACGGTTCACAACGAAGAAGCTCTCCTCGCGATGGGGCGTGGGAACGATCCTCTCAGGGTCTGAATGTAAGGTCTAAAAAGTGACGCTAGTTCACCTTCTCGGACCGGAATTAAAGGCAGCGTTCACGATGATCATCATCGGTGATTTTCCTCAGTGAAATGATAGGCGAGAAGGACCCTAGGCTGCCAGTGTCGAAAGAACGGTAAAAAGCGGGCCAGGAGTGACAAAATAACGGCTGCGAACAAGCGTTCTGGTGAACCAGAACCACCCCGTGCTCTAGATCCACCCCCTCGATTTGAACAAATAAAGACTGAGATTACAGGAATGATCAAGTCAAGGAAAAGCTGATCAGTGAGCTTATCGCTTGCTTGCATTGAATGCTATCATCCTTCATAGCGGTCACTTCCTCCACGCTCAAAAAGCAACGTAAACAAGGGAGGACCCATCTTGGCTGAAAAACGCGACTTTCGCTTCCTTTTCAAGCGTGCTTCGCTATATAGGGCACCAGACCTGTAAACCGTGGAGATATTGGAAGTGAAATTTATTGCAAACACTGCCTTTAAAGGCAGTGTTCACGATGAGAATAGCTTTTCTGCTTTTTTACTTATCTTGAAGAAGGTCGCACGCTGATTCCAATGATGTTCTTAGAATCGTACAAGACCTTCTAGGAACGGAGTTATGGTCCCTCAAAGTTGAGCTGGGGAAGCATGGTGGACGAGTTGTTCGAGGCTTGTAACTTCCGTCTTTTGCAGCCGCTGTATGCGAGCTGACCTGAGTAAAGAGAAAAGTTGAGAGTGAAGGAAAGAACGGGGCTATTGATCGGAATCCATCGCTTATCTCACAATCCCGAGCATTCATTTGTTCACGTCGGTGGGCGTGGAAAGTGCATCTGGGGTGTAACGAGCTGACGGATGTCCAACTTTGTGGGCCGTAGGGAACCGTTCCGAGCTCATTTTCTTTTTTTTAACGTTAGGGTTGAGCTAGGCCCCGCAGCTGCCGATCTCCACCAAAAAGTCAGACATGGTTTTTATCGTGAACACTTCCTTTGAACGACCAACCGTCCCTTCAGTGAGAGTGGCCGCTTTATACACTGCGTAACACGAAGATAGGACACCCCCTGAAACTGCTGGTCTCAAGTTTGTTGAGCGAGATAGATCTATTATGTCAGCGGAGCTGTGATTAGGAACTAGATTAACCCCTGTTTATCTTTTTAGAGTAAGATCAAATGTTTTACGTGGTGTATAAAAAAAGACACCGCCGGGATCTATCGGGATTCACGTTCGATAAAATTGTGTAATCACAAAGTTGAATTCGTCGACAAGCAGCAGCCTACTACCCGGAGATGCTGCTATTTGATAGCCGCTTCTGCTGTTAGTCTCAGACGTTCTCTGTTGTCTACAGGGCGTCGATCCGCCCTGAACGAGTCACCGCTGGCGAACAGGCAGCTCTACGCGGGGTCGTTCCGGTGTGCTGTTGAGCAGGGGGCGACGGGCTGTTAAATAGCCCATCGACCGGCAATCCCGCGGAGTGCCTTAAATCGACACAGACCGAGTTGTTGTCCACAGGACGTCAATTCGGGATGTCTACGGCTGCGCAGGTCGATGGTCTGTTCTGCAGAACATTCGCGGGGAGGGTATTGGTAGCGTCCATCAATCAATGTATCACGAAGATTGTGCCGTCCGAGTTCTCATTTTTGGTTATGTTAGATTTGCAATTCGCTTTTTTAAATGATGCTGTACACTTCTATAACAATTCTTCTTATTTTTTGATTATGTGAGATCTCTGATTCGTTTTTCAATAACGTCTTTCCGTGGAAGGGGTGTTGGTGTCCTGCCGAGAGGTGGACCTCGCGGATTTCCCCGTGGTGGACCCGAAGGTTTCCGTGGTTTACGGAGCTTTCAGCAACTGCCTTCGTAGGCAGATTTTGATTTTTTCCATCCCTTTAGGTGTGTCATTTGCGTCATTTTTAGTTGTTTGTCAGGAATCTGATCATTCGGGGGTGTTCATTTACCCTGATTCCCATCCATGTTGTCAATATTCGAGGAAAGGTACTGTGCTTATCTGGGTCAAATTCCGGTCCGCAATTGCGTCTCGACATGCTTTGCGGCCGCACGCGCTCGAGTTAATCGAGTTTCCAGCTACAAAGCCGACTCGATATGGCTTTTTTAAACAGTTTTCCTCAATTTTGTTTAGTTTCCAGTTTCTAAAACCCACCTAGAGTCAACAGATCGGCAGCTGCGGCGTTAAAAACTCTTCCGACTCGGAAGCGCGCGGCCGCAAAGCGTGTCGAAACGCAATTGCGGACCGGAATTTGACCCAGATAAGGACAGTAAATGTAGCGAGATGAAAAAACTGTAGATTTGAAAAAATAAGCGTAGTTAGCCGATATCACCTTTTCTGGTTAACAAGGGAAGCCGTTTTAGCGTAGTCCGGAATCAGTGAAATGGAGTACCTTGCGAGCTCAAAAATGTGCGTGCCGAATGCGTGTCGAATATGTATCCAACTCGAGTGGCCACTCCCATTGAAAGAGTGTATTGCAGGGACACGTGCTCCAAAAAGCAGCGCGTGCTGCAAAATTTTGCCGTAGGAGCACGTGTTGCAAAATTTTATCGCAGGAGCACGTGCTGCAAGCTAGTCCAGCGTTATCGTAGCTGCACATCGGCACGCGACGCGCCCGGCACACCGACATGCGACTCGGCCAGCTCGCCGAGCACCATCTGGGCCGCGATTGGTTGGACGAGGTCTCCAGCGGCTGGGCAAGCAAAGCACCGTAAACTAGTGTAATTGAACAAGCGAGGCTGCCGGCAGCTGTGTCCCGCCTCAAGAGTTTTTCGCATTTTTTCCATTTTTGGTAATTTTTTTTTCATCGAGTTGAATGAGTATCATGCACGCATTGAAAGTTTTATTTGTTGGGGCACGTGCTGTAATCTGAAACACTATAAGAGCACGTGCTCCCTAGCAGCACGTTCTCTGACTGTGCTCCTAACCGCCTTGTCTTCGGGTTGAATGCATATTTGGCGCGCATTGAATACGGCGATAATCTGGTAGGATGTTCTTGCTACTAGTAGCGGAAAATGTGAGTGACTCCGGTATAATCGTAGCCTGCCTAGACTCACTCTGAAAGAAGTTATGAGCGTTTATATATCTTCGCGGCAAGGTAAGGGTACCCACCATGGAATTTTTGAGGTTTTTTTTTTAAATTTTTCTCCGGATACTGCCATAAACGATGACTGCTGAACACGAATCTGGGGTTCGCTTGTCGGAATTTATAGGTTTACTGTAGATTACGGTAGGTAACATGTTATTCAGGAGGCAGAACGTAATAGTTTGAAAACAGACAAGTGGACATCGAATTCGTATTCAGCACCCCAAAAAACCCCACATAGAAACTTTGAGACAAATCTGTGACATTGATCGAACTACCGTATACTATAGCTGTACAATTTCGAAAAAATTTTCGAACGAATGCAATTTGAAAAAAATCGTTCAACGAAATTTCGAACGAACGAAAATTGAAAAAAAATCGTTCGACGAAATTTTGAACGAACGGAATTTGAAAAAATTACGTTCGACGAATTTTCGAACGAACGAAAAAAATATCGAAAAATTTTTCAAAAATTTCGTTCGTGTACAGCTATGCCGTACACCCAACGTAATCTATCGTAAGCTGTCAAAAATCCATAAACTGACATCAGATTCGTGTTGAGCTTTTTAAATAAACCCCAAAAGAACGATTTGAGCCACATCTTTTGTCACATTCCAGAAATCGTCGAAAGTCGATTTTGCCGTCAAATTTTTCTGCCAGTGGTAAGCTTTGAACAAGTTTAGGAAAAACCACAGGTAAACCTCAGATACGTGATCAGCACCACAAATCAACCCCAGGTTGAATTTTTAGTCAAATCTGGAGAAAAAATTTTTTCAACACTTTCTGTACCCCGTAATTGCTATAATTGAACGATGAACCAAAAATCGATACAAGTCAAGAACGCCATCAGTCTGCACATAGCTCGTAGAATGCGCTTTCACCCAAACTTTGCCTTGGGGGGGCTGTTTCGGGCCCTGAACAAGATTACGAGGTCTGTTTCCCGATTTTCATAAAATTAATGCGCTTTTTTCGAGGGTACAATAGGTACAAAAATCGAAGAAAAAAACTGCTATAACGTTTTCCAGGGTGACTCTAGGCAGCTGCAAAGGACATACTTGGACTCTACGTCCGAAACTGGCTCTAGAAAAGTACATTTCATTTGGAATGGTTTGTATAACTTATAGTATTTCATTTGGAAGCAGTAGAGTGTTGTCCGCAAAAGGACATCATTATTAAAATAATGTAACGTCGGTATAGATCCTAATGAGACTTTGCGTTTACTCTCGAAGGTTGGCGCAAACTCGGTGTCATATGCTATTACGTAGGAGCACCGAGTTTGCGCCAACCTCCAAAGAGGAACGAAAAGTCTTATTAGGATCCACGCCAATGTTAGTTTTTCTTTAGAAAATTTGATTGAGAGGGTCCAATTTCTCTGTTCCGCTTAGATTAGAACTGAAATAAGGGAAATCGGGCCTCATCATCAGGTTTCGAAAGAAGGCATACCGCCGTCCAAAGGCAGCATACACGCTCACAAACGTGGTCGAGATAACAACATAAATAGGACCGCACGGCCCCTACCTTGTCGTCAAATACGTTTGAAGCGCCAAAAACCATCCAGGATGGCAATATCCTTTGGTTCCGAGCCGGATTTACTCTGTTTTCTCGCGCGCTTGTGCGGAGCGAAGGTATAGACAGCGAGAAATTGTGTGGAGAAGGAGACGCAGCGTACGCACGCAGACGCACGCGACGAACGGAAATAAATCACACTCGGAAACAGGATATACTTGGCAATTTTGAGCAATCTTGCCTTCCACGCCAGTGTTTTCCCACCCATTCGAGTACGAGAATGAGAAAAGAAACTTGAGAAAACATGTGATAAGTTAGAGTGATAGCATTACCAAATGGGAGTGCACGAGAGAAACAACATTTCAAAAAGTCACCCGAAGTAGAGCGGCATTCTCAAAAATGGACGAGAGTTATGTGGTATGCAGACATGTTACATTCAAGTAAATCAAGCTATTTCTCTCGTGCGCTTCCATGAGTTAGTGCTATCACTCTATCTTATCACATGTTTTCTCATGTTTCATTTCTAATTCTCGTACTCGAATGGGTGGGAAATACAGACGTGGAAGGCAAGATTGCTCAAACATTGTCACATACTGTCATCTTGGATGGTTTTTGACGCTTCATACGTCGTAGACAACATGGTAGGAGCCGTGCGGTCCTATTTATGCTGTTATCTCCACCATGTTGTGAGTGTGTATGCTGCCCTTAAAGGCAGTGGTCGCGTCCAAATATGTTTGTCGTCTTTTTCCCTCTAAACCCTTTTCTGGGTCTCGAGTAGTAGGATCTATAAGAAAAAATCGCGAAAAAACCGCTGTTTTGGGCCAAATTTAAAGCCTGAACTTTCTTGTCTTTGATGGTGGACGAGCCCACTCCACACCATCGGCATCGATGACCTCTTATATCAAGAACATCAGCTGCCTTGAAAATGAATTTCAATCAATGAACCTTCGGATCTATGTACACATCTAATCAAAAACATTGACTGGAGTGCTTTCTTTCATTGCTCAACTGCATTTATCAGGTAAATTAGCATTTATTTCTTCCTCTGAATGTCGATGATTTTTGACTGCTCGGCATGAGACGGCGATCTTTTTCGTCATCGCTGTGCACGTGTGCACGAACTGGCATTTTTGGGCCTTAGTATCTCTGTTTCTAGTTCTTTTGCAACCTCGCTACCTTCATAGTTTTTCAGCTGTGTTTGATCTAAGCTGATTTTTGTAATTTTTTCGATAACGTTTTTCATCGTGACCACTGCCTTTAAGGGGTGACGTCATAAAGCGGTTGATGCTCCACTGGGATGGTAATACCAGGTCTACAGGATGTTGATATGATGTGAACGCGGAATCGGGGATGGAGGCCCTCCTCCGATGGGATGTCTACAGCAAAAGCGTTCCCGCGGATAGGTTGTCTACGGCACCAAGGAGGGGGGCGACGGGCAGTTCTCGAGGGGCGATCCATGCCCCTTTTGGATGTCTACAGGGAGCATTGCGTGAGGTGACATCCCATTCGTGTCCTGTGGACAACAGCGAACGTCTGAGGTAGTAGCTACAGCAGGTGTGGTGCTGATCTCCTTGTACGCGGGTCCGATTGCTATTTTTCCGGCGTACTACCCCTTTACTGTCTGAGTAGGCAGTGTCCCAATCTTCCTACCCCACGGTCTCGCTTTTATCGTTTTTGCATGCTCCACTTCAGCATTTCCGATGGGTCGCACACTGGCAGGCCACCTTCTCTCGATTTCGTAGCTTCTTGTCTCGCCATTGAGGAAGATACCCTACAAAACCGCAGTGTCTGGCAGAACTTGCGCTGCAAGCTTCGCGCATGTCGTGGAAATATGTATGCAATGTGAGCGTCACAGGATTTGACGAAGACCATACCCGCAATGGCTACTGGCTTGGATTTGACGACACGGGTATACCAACGACAAGGGTAATACAACACGGGTGTTCCAACAACGCGAGTTATACAACCCCCGACCACTACGGAAAAAGGGGTAATGATCACAGTAAATTCTTTTCAAATAGTTTACGTGAATGAAATAGTTTACTGAGAACACTTATGTAACGGTTTTTGGCAGAGTTCAATCCAATTGTGTTAGTGCTGTGTCATGAATCTCTGGGAGATCCTTGATATCAGGAGTAGATCCATCAGTTGGAAAGGTGAATGACGAGTTCCTTACGAATCTAGTTGACTCGCAATCCGTCATCTTTATTTTGTGAGTGGTATTGCATAAAAAGCAACCCATTTATGTTCCACACGCTTAGTGAAAATGCCTATGAAACAGAGCAACCTTACCTCATTCCTGCTAACCCTCAAAAATGATGGCTGAACTGCTGCTGGAAGTTGCGATACGAAGTTGTCCTCTCGGGCTGCTGTAAAAATCGATGTTGGTGCCATTGTTCTGTGTATGTAAACGCAGTAAACAGTAGAAGTCTCTTGATATGGCTTTTTGCGCACACTGCTTTCTTACGTACAATACCCCCGCTAAGTTTTGTAAAAACGGGGAGCATCTGGCAAACTTGGCAAAGAAGCGTCCGATGCATGTAATTTTTCTAAATGGAGACTTTTTTGATTTTTGAAAACGCTGTAATATTGCCAGATCGAATTGCTACCTAACTATGTGACTTGTGTGCCGAAATTCCCTAAAATTGCTTTGTTTCTGAGGGAAATTGGTTTTCCAATCGTTTTTCAAAAACGTCGCGAGCGACGAAGTGCGGCGAAACTTTGAGGAGTATTCGTACAGGTAACTGTATAACAATCTGTATGCTTTCTTCATAATTTAGGTCCAGGTGACAGAATCTTAACGTTTATGTTGGTTGAATTTTCGAAATCCTTCATTTAGACCTGCCGTAACTGGCCTGAGACACTCGACACAGTCTCCAAAGATCAGTGTTTAGTTTGGCGGGTAGAGAAAATTTAGAATTCCGCCTGAATCTCGCCGTTAGAATGCGAGTCTCAGGTAGGGCTTGAGTTCTTCGACTATATATAGGCACTCCCCCTTCCGCTTGATTCTCGGATCTTTCGCCCGAATCCAAAATGTCTCCAGGGTCTCTCTTTCAGCGAGAAATTGACTTACCCGCGAGTAAGACCCTGGAGGCATTTTGGATCCAAGCGAACAATCCGAGAATCAACTGGAAGGATGAATGCCGATATATGGCCGGAGAACTCAAGCCCTACCTCAGACTCGCATTCTAACATCGAGAGGTAGCGGCACCACCACCGTTCCGCTTTTACAAATCGTTCTGCGGTGGGATTCTCCTACAAAAGGGACCTTAACGGCATGGAACTTGTGCTACTGTAACCCTCGCATTTGCTCTGGAGCAAGTTATCGTATTATCGAGCGCCAGCATAGCACTCAAATAAGATTTAAGTCAGAGATCAAAAAGTGGAAATGTTTTTGTCTGAAAACCGAGCCTATTTATCATATAAATTGTGTGTTCAGGTATATGTAACTCATTTCAGGTTTTTTCTTGCCTATGGCCTGTAGTAAACCCGCCACTATGGCGATTTCAACAGGAACTTTGTTGGGTGACCATAAAATGTTCGGGCGGCAGTCTGTTGAGCAGAGCAACGCAACGATTCGGTGGTTTTGTCTACCTTGATCTGCCGAATCGCCGTCGTATGACACTGATGGGACTCCACTCTAACTTTCGGGCTCATAATTGAACATAGGAATTAACAGGGTAGCAAAGGGACCATCAGTCCCTCTATCACAACCCATTTACAACAAACTGCACCGTTAAATGTTTTTATAGGCGTGTGAGGTGTTCGCTATGGGTCAACTACGTTTGTGGATTAAATTTTCTAACTGATTAGTGATACCGTCAAAATACTATTAATATTATTCATTCTTCTTCTCCTTCCTGTTAGAGAACATCAAGATAACACTACTTATAATCCTCAGTATAATAATAGTAATAATCATAATATTCGTAATAATAATAATAAAAATAATAATAATAATAATAATAATAATAATAATAATAATAATAATAATAATAACAATAATAATAATAATAAAAATAATAATAATAATAATAATAATAATAATAACAATAATAATAATATTAATAATAATAATAATAAAAATAGTAATAATAATAATAATAATAATAATAATAATAATAATAATAATAAAAATAATAATATTAACGATATTATTGAAAAATATTAGAATTATTATTGACTTTTCCGCCATTATCAGCGTTGTTATTTTATTGCTATCGATATAATGAAGTAATTTCATCGTTACTATTATTATTTCTGTTATTTTTTTCCACTATTATCCCGTTTGAGCATCACCACACTTACTGTTAATACTTCTATTACTGCTCCCCCTAGCTTTCACGCTTTTTGCCGCCATCTGCCGCAACCTCATCAAGGCCGACCAAGCACGCTATGGCACATTATTAGAGAAATCGGTTTCAGTGACCTGGGAATTCTTCGGAGATTTCTAGAGTCTGATCGCGCAGCGGCGCGATCGCCGACAAGCGGCACACCCAATCATAGCCTTCAAAATCGCGCCGCACTACTCTCCTAGCCTTCAGATGGTATTGCACGCCTCTAAATGAAATGAAATTGAGTGTGTAGAAGATTCCTTGAGAGATTGATTGACACCAATATTTTATTCCCACAAACCTGAAATCCACTTCACTTTCCCTGTCATGATGACAGTGCAAGGTCACTAGTGTGCTGCTTATATTTTGATCATGCAGTGGTCAGAGGTTGAAGGCGTACGAATGAGGTATACAGTTCTCTGATAGTGAGTGGGAATGACAAAGCTGTGAACCATCTCCATCCTACACTTGCTGTTTTTCTTAGTCTTCAGTGGTGGCAGAGGTACGGTCCGTACCTCAGCCACCACCCAAGCACACAGAAGGTTTGAAAAAACAAAGTATTCATCATAAGAATAGCCTACGTTTTGAGCAAGACAAAGTTTGTCTCTCCGCCACCAGTGCGAGCAGGAGAGGCAGCGGTAGGGTGGAACAAAAGGAGAAGCAGCATATGCACGCACACGCATGCGATCGACCCGAGTACTCAACGCTCCCAAATTCATTCGGATAACTACCCAGCTCTCAAGGAAACAAAGGTGGAAGCCATACGATGTTAGACGCAAAATCTTTGCTGACGTGCGACATCTGATGAGCGGACCATGCTACCAGGTTGTTCAATAAGTTTTGTCGTTCGATAAGAGAGGGCGTTGCTAACAGCCTAAAATTTTTCTGTTCTGTTGGTACACTCTTCGTATAAACGTATGTGAAGTTTCATTTCAATCTGTCAATTCATTCTTTGTTTACAAGCCATTTAGTGTCGCCGTGTCACAGCAATGGAAAAATTGAATATCGTGCAGTGATAAAATTCTTATTTTTGGAAGGTGTAGCATCGAAAAAAATTCACGAACGATCACTAGAATTGTATAATGATTGTTCACCTACAATTGGAACAGTGGAAAGATGGGTTGCTGAATTTAAACGTGGTCGTACAAGCCTTGAAGACAATCCACGTGAAGGACGTCGAAAAAGCGCATCAACACCATAAATCATAGCCAAAATACAGGATATGGTCTTGGAAGATCGTCGATTGACTAAGAGAGATTTAGTAAAGGCTCTACACATCTCATTAGGCAGTGCGAGCCATATTTTAGGTGCAGTTTTGGGTTTTAAAAAGCTGTGTGCACAATGGGTACTGCAATCGCTAACAATGGAACAAAACAGTCGGAGCGTTTCAATAAGGAGAAAAGGAATTTTGTGCGTCGATTCATCACTATGGATATGGATCAGACTTGGGTCTGTCACCATAATCCTGAATCAAAACAAGAGGCTAAAGGGTGGTATGAACCTGGCTGTTCGGCTTCGAAACGAGTTCTTGTCCGGAAATCGGCCAAGAAGGGCATGGCATCAGTTTTTTTGGGATGCGAAAGTCAGTTTTTTGGGATGCGAAAGGAACTTTGTTAAGAGATTACTCGCAAACTGGTAAAACAAATACTTATGAATTTTATTGCAATCTTTTGGACTAGTTGAAGGAAAAAATTCGTAAAAAAAGACCCGGTTTGCAGGAGAAGATTCCTTTTTCAACAGAACAATGCACCGTGTTACTAGAGCATTTTGACAATGGCTAAAATCCGTGCATTAAAGTCCGAATTGTTAGAACATCCACCGTATTCACCAGATTTGGCCCCCAGCGACTTCCATTTGT
Organism: Aplectana chamaeleonis; assembly: GCA_029168955.1. Lineage (NCBI taxonomy): Eukaryota > Metazoa > Nematoda > Chromadorea > Rhabditida > Cosmocercidae > Aplectana > Aplectana chamaeleonis. The sequence goes on along the minus strand of JAPDOI010000384.1, from coordinate 534,933 downwards.
TTTCAGAACTCAAAAAATTTATGCGTGGTAAGCGTTTCTCATCAAATGGGGAGGTCATAACGGCCGTTGAAGCGTATTTTGCAGACCTTCTGGGTTCTCATTTCAGGGATGGGATCCACTGATTGGAGGATCGTCGGAGCAAGTGTATTAATGTTCAGGGAGATTATGCTAAACAATAAAGTGTATTTTGAACCAAAAAAAATTGGGTTTTTCATATCAAACAACAAAACTTATTGGACAACCTGGTATATTACTATTCGAAAGGAATGGGATGTTTGCAGAAAATCAGAAAGGTAGTTTAGGGTATGATGGTAGGTAGTAGCTACCCAAGAACAGTAGAGACCTTCATTCTATGACACACTTAGTAGCTACCCAAGAACAGTAGAGGCCTTCATTCTATGACACACTAAGGAAGGTTCGAGCAATCATTCACATCGCCGCGCGCTCTGCATTGCACAAGGATGCGATTACATCAGTGGCTTCAATTTAAGCAGTGCGCAAGGAACGGCGCAGAGAGAGCAGAATTCGAAATGCACCTCCCGCTGCGGCTAAATGTGATTGTATTACAGAAGATTACAAATCATAACTGATCTTTCAATTCAAATTTCAACAAAAAACAAGATAATAATCCAAAAAAGCTTTATTTGAAAGCACCTTTGACTTCACTGATCAAATTTGTATTATGCTTCCGATGAAACACTTTCCCGGCAACGAAGAAGACACTAGTGAAGCTGCAGTGAGCGGCGATACTCCAAACAAATACGTGATTCTACAAGTATGAAAACTTGAAAATTATCAGACAGAAAAGTAAAACAGAGATGAAAAACGCTTCCGAATCTCTACCAAAATTCGAACGGTTCGGAGCCTATGGCAACATTAATGTCGAAGAAACGGCTCATAACTGCTATTGATTAAAGCAAACAACGGAAAAATCAACTTTAACAAAAAATGCGATGATCAAATGGTCGAACTATTCCTCATGATGCTCGAAGTCAGTAGAATTCGGCGTTCAGTCTACTTACCTTGGAAACAAATAGGAGTGGAGTCACACTGACAAGGGATAGCAATGGAATAATGCGTTCTCGTTTGGCTGTGTCTGAAATATGTCGCGCGTCCGGTTCACACTCGCCCTGAAGTGTCGATACCCGCCGAGAAATCCATTTCTAGAAGAAAGAAAAACCGGATATCTTGGTCAAATCGGAAGGTTATCCCGGATACGGTAAGCCAGAGGAATCAGTCTTCACTAGAGCTACCGGTTACGAACCCGTTATACACTCCGGAAATGGTTGATAAAAATCGTACGCGCAAGAAAAACTACTGTGGTAAAGCCAAGGAGGTCACGGAGCGACCTCTCGCGATAGGGGAGAGAGGGTATAGGCGCGCCCCGTTAGACAAAAATACGGCAAGTCACCCAACATTAGTGACAAAATGCAGTGGACTATGCGGTGTACTTGAATGGGGCAAAAACAGTACGCGTACCTCAGAGTTAGCTGGTAAAAAGCCGTTACGTATGCAGTTGGATTCCTCAAGAAGACTGTCAAAGGGAGTCGGTGGTGAATCGGTACAGACGGTCAGACACCAACGAAAACTAGGCAGACCCGAACAGAATAGTTATCTCCTTCCGAGAACAATTTGTTTCAGGGTCGAAGTCGGATCGCCACAAGTGGACCCGTTGCATATGTTACTCCCAGGTACGTGCAACATGTTTCGCACCAAGGCACAGACGGCTCTACCTAGTGCGCGATCAGATCTAGCTCGATCGAAGCCCGTCAACAACACATTCGATCTGGCAAACGTCGCAACAGCTATCGATCCGTTCTGGGCTGGTAGATTCAAAGAAGATGAACTTCTGGCAAAGAGATCGAGGCAACTGTCTATTCTGGCCCTGTCTGAAGCCTATGCATTCAGCACTGCTCGGAGTGCCGGACAGGAACAGAGGGCCATGCATTCGCCTTCGCTTCAAGCTCTCCCTGGATACATTGAATCGTACTATGCTCAAGCTGTCCTGCGACTCGATGAGATTCCGCAGAAGAATGACGACTGTGCGATGAACCCCCTATCACTTTCCACCTTTACAACTCGAAGAAACTGAAATGTATTGTTGAAGACGAGCAGACCACCGACAAAAAAGACGATTACAGGCCCGCCAAGAGAACATCAAAGATTAATCGACCACAAGTTATTTTCGTTACGCAGACGCCGGAAGAAAAACGACTTAGCCCCTTTCAAAGCAGATTATCATCATGAAGAACAAGCAGTTTGCCCGGAGTCGAAGCTCCTCGAGCAGGGGCGTGTGAAGGCGGCTATCAGCCCGATAAGACTTGTTGTTTGTTATTGTTTGATAGACCACCATACAAAAGGGCCATGTGGTATGGAATGAAGGATTCTCTGCTCAATCTACTCTCCACAGCGGCAGCTTCTGAAACGATGCCACGTCAACTTACATTAAAAAATAATCCAGACTATGCTCGGCTTCATTAAACATTGAATTGATTAAATTCACACGATTTGATTATTATTTTCTTCTCGGTGTAGATTTTTGTAGTTGCTTGTTCCAATCAGTAGCCGTTGAGAAGAGTGAGCGGGGGTTGCGCTTTACACAGGAGGTTCAGGGCCGTGTAGGGCTATTGAGGGCTCTTTCTTAGCTGTTTCTTAAACATTATGGCCCGGAGTAAAGCCACCACTCAGTCAAGGTGAACTGAGTGAGAGGTAAGACGAGCCCGAAAAGTTTCAGACACGACTCAGACGAGTCCGAAATTATAGCGATTTGGCAGGTCATTGGTCGACCGCCACACTCAAAGACAGTGGTCACGACGAAAAGCGGTTGTCGAGTTCTTGCCATAAATGAGTTCTTTTTATGCCTAGGGTCTCAACTGTAGCGGAAGAATGGCGAAAAGCTCCCTGGTTTTGATAAAAATCATGAAGTTTTTTACACCATTACCTGACAAAGGTCGAGTGTTTCCCAATCCCCGAGCGCTGGTCAATCACGTTATCACCTTCTAGTCGGGGCCCGTTGCAATCAATGGTGACCGACCGTCAGCTGGACACCAATGTCGATGTCGCTGAAAAAAATTGGAAAAGAGGCGTCGAAAACTTGCTCGGTCTGCGCCCATTGCGCTACACAAGACGCAATATTACACAACTCTCCTCTGAACGATTTAAGTTGCTCCGTCGCTCCTTAAAAAAGTCAGGCTTGTGATTTGATAGAAGTAAAAAAAGCTGTAGAAAAGCATTCATGGTAAAGTACAAAATCTATCGAAAGTATGGGTGGGTAAATAACAGGAAAAGTTCTCAAAGCAGTGCATAATAATAGTGGAAACTTCTTCAAATGTTGATACCACCACTTTGTGGATCGATCAATGGTCTCCAATCATTGGGTTTGATGGTAGGTATAACGCGGTGATCGAAGTGGCCGAACATCAAAGCACCCGATTAGGTGGACAGCGGAGCGCACTATTGGAGCAGTTGGTGTGCGCGCCTTGTATGAGATGTGTGTCCGAGGTACCGCTCTCGCGCACGACTGTGGTTTTTGCGAGCAACTGCTCGTGTTTTATCACTTGATGGTGTCGAGTGGCGGAGCTGCCAAGACCAAGATGGTGCAGTAGGTGTGCGCTCCGTTGTTGGACGAGTGTCCCGAGTTCATATCCTATATTAGATCGTGGTTTTTGCGCCAAAGGATGCGACACTTCGTGACAAACACGAGACAAACACATGACATCGGTGTTAGTTGTCATTTCTTGTCACGAAATATTTTTCGTATTGTTGCGACAACGCGAGAGGGTTTACTACCAGTCCAGGCGGTTTCGTCAAAATTTGCAAATTTTTCCCGCCCGCAGAGTCTGTATTTCGCTTTAAAGGCAGCATACACGCTCGTAAACGTGGTTGGGATTACAATGTGGATCGAGCCTTATGGCTTACAACATAATGCCCACGCATTAATTACCCCCAACGCGTCAACCCCTAACTACATGAGTTAGAAGTTGGCCCCGCCCTGTATTTTCACGCCCCCTGTATTTGCCATTTTCCTCCAACGCAGGGTAGCTGGGCCATCTTCGCCGTCAGTAACGTGAGTGGTTCACTTGTTAGGCAATCTACGAACAGTACCAACGGTGAATATGACCGAGGAACCTTGCGTTGCAGGAAAAGGGCAAATACAGGGGGCGTGAAAATACAGGGCCGGACCAACTTCTAACTCATGTAGCGGCATTATGGGTCGTTTTTGACACTTCAAAATGCGTAGGCGTTGTAATCTGGGCCATACCATTCTATTTCCGTAGATATCTCGATCACGTTTACGCTCGTGTATGCTGCCTTTAATTGAACAAATCACTCCTTGAGTCGAGTAGGAGAACACAATTCTCCGGCATTTGCTGGATGAAAACATCCTCGAAAAATGCAAGTGTTGTTAACGTCGTCATGATATGGGGTGTTCCGCTGACGACGTAAAGTTTCTTCGTTCTGAGTGAATCCTTCAATGGGAAGCGCCCACTCGGCTCTGGTAATAGGACAAAGCATTCCTCCAACCTTGCCTGATAGGAAATTGAGGGGCATGACGGTTAGATTACGGGTGGTCGCAGAAGCCGGCTGCACCAAGCGCACCGTCTTCTGTTACTTAATGGTTCTCGCAACTTGTTCAAAATATGTCGGGTAATACTTCCCAATCATATAAGCTCCCCAAAACAATGGGAAAACTTTGATGGGACACAAAACCTTGAATTCCTTGTACCCGAGTGTATTTCACTGTCGATATGACTATATCGCGCAGCAAAAGGATAAGATGACATTTGTGATATAATTTTCGATCAAAATAGGAAAGTTCCGTGAATTTGCGAAAAAAAACGCTCTGGCGGAGATTCGAACCCTGGTCTTATGCCCACCACTGCCCCTTCCTCCCTTTGCGCCGTTGATGCTGTTGGTTCGACCGCTTAACCATTCATAGACTAGGAGGAGGTCGATGGCCGGCAAACTATCGGAGCTTATAACTCCTTCGAATCTATCTTTCGCGGCGGGTACCCAACACTATTTCACCACGAAATGCGTGAACATTCCCCCATGACATTAGATTTCTACCGTTCAGACCTAGGCTTCTTATACTTCCCTTGTAAGATAAGCATGAAACCTCCAGAATGGTTTTCTGGTTGTCGTGTGTCTTTAAAGGCAGTGTTCACGAAGAAAAAATTTTGGCTTTTTTTTTTCTGGCAATTTTGGCTTTAAAAAATTTTTTGGCCAAAACGTAAGCTTTGGGTCCCTCTAAGAAGATTAAGAACGGAAGTGCGACGGAAAACGGCCGGTAAGTGGGTGAAAACCTCGTGGGCCAGCCAACCCATTGGGCCACTCCGCCCACGTCCTATAACAGTTCCCCTGAATTCGTGGTTGAATGAGCGATGGTTTCCGATAAAAACCCCGTTCTTCCCTTCATTCTCAACGTCTCTCTTTCCTCAGGTTAGCTCGCACACATCGGCTGCAAAAAAAACGGGAGTTACAGGCCTCGGACAACTCCTCCACAATTTTCCCTTGCTGAATTTCGAGGGGCCATAACTCCGTTTTTATGGGGACTTCTACTAATCCAGGGACATCATTGAAATCAGCACGAGACCTTTTTCAAGGTAGGCGGAGAAACAGAAAAACGACTTTCATCGTGAACACTGCCTTTAAGGTTATTCGGTACGCATGCTCAGCCCTGTCTTCGAGAGAAGATGCAGCGCAGTATCACAAGCGATGACTTTGGCTACCTTACCGAGGACCAGTTGAACACAAGCAACAACGGTCCGAGGATTTGAAGGATATTCAGCTAGGGAGTCGAATAGGTTTAAAGATGGTCGCTTCCAATGTGATTACCTCGCGAAGAAATGCTCAAATATCGCGCGCCTAGAACTGGCTAGGGACTGCTTTAAAGGCAGTGTTCACGATAAAAATCGTTTTTCTGTTTTTTGCCTATCTTGTGAAAGGCCCCATGCTGATTCCAAAGATGTCTTTGAAATCGTACAAGACCTTCTGGGAACGGAGTTATGGTCTCTCAAACGTTGAGCTAAGGAAACATGGTGGACGAGTTGCCAGAGGCTTGTAACTTCCGTATTTCGCAGTCGATGTATGCGAGCTGGCCTGAGTGAAGAGAGAAGTGGAGAATGAAGGGAAGAACGGGGCTAATGATTAGGAACCATCGCTCATCTCACGATCTCGAGCATTCATTTGTTCACGTCTGTGGGTGTGTGTTGCGCTTTTCGGGTTTGCCTTGCGCTCTAAGTGGCAACTTCGGGCTTTTCTGGAGGTTTTCCTGGCTTGTTTTGATGCCTTCTTTCAATGTCTACGTTATAGTGTGCCCCTCCACTACCAATTCCTAGTGAAACTGAAACACTTTTTCTATCGTGAACACTGTCTTTAAACTTCCCGTAGAGATTTGAATAACCATGTTGTCTTTGCTGTAGGTCTGTGAGAGTAAATAAATGATACGTGCTTGAATTTCACTGAAATGTTCCGGGGATTTCAAAAAATGGATATTCATTGTTTCAAAAATAACTGTGGGTGCTAACCATCACGGAACCTTTGGGGTGTTGAAAATTTTTTATTTTGGATTCAGCTCAAAACTTGCACCTGGAGGTTATTCAGGGCGCTGAACCTAAATCCCTGACTTAAGGTTACGGCAGGTTACGGTTTCAACCGGCGTTACTTACCTTAAAACTACGAAAATCGAAAAATGGACCTAAATTTCGTGTTCAGCCTCCCAACTAACACCCACAGCGAAATTCGGGTCAAATGTGAGACTTTGACCGAGCTACCGTATACCCACCGTAATCCACAGTAATCTATCGAAAATCGATAAACGGGTTGCAGATTCGTGTTAGGCAGCCCGAATAACCCCTACGTACAAGTTTTGAGGCGATTTGATCGCAGCATTTTCGAAATTGTCAAAAGTGGCGTTTTTCCAGCAAAATTTACCCCATTTTGAAGCTTCGGACCAAATTAGATGGGATTTTTAGATTATTAGTGAATGGGCTTCAGATTTTGTAATTAGCACTCAGTAAAACCCATAGAAACAAGTTTTCAGCCCAATCCGAGACAATTTCTTCAAACGTCCACTCCCCGAGTACCCTTTTATCCACGCAAAGCTGAGAAAAATGCCCAAAAAAATGGAAACAGCAGATTTCCAAAAAACTTTTGGAAATCTGCTGTTAACCTCTGAGGCATTTAGGGGATTTAAAAAACGGATTATCAATGCTGTGTCCCATACCTACAACTACCAAAACATGGCTTTATAAAAGCCCACCGGAAATGTAAGGTAAGCCCTAGTGAGTCTCCGGAGTAACCGCTTTTTCCAACGTCATGTGCAGCCTGAAGCGGAAAACGATATTCAGTCGGGAAACTTCAATAAGCTACATACTCTTCACAATGAATGAAGGCCGCCTTTCACATATCGTTTTGACTCACGGGAACGTTTTCTCGCTCGAGGTATGAACGACTACTGCATCCGCTTGGTGAGAAGTCCAGGAAATTCATGCATGAGGTGCCTCACCCAATCATCAGGATCGCTAATAACTTTGGAACTGCAACTTCTGGAGAGGGAGTGGTAAGAAGAAAAGCATGAAAGATTCGAGATCGAGTCACGGGTTTCGGCACGAAGACTCTGTCCTATGGCCCCGAGATTTGGGCGTGAAACGCTCAAAAAAGCGCGGAAATAGGCTTTCCGAAGCGCGGAATGCGAAATTCTGCTCGTCCATGTTCCAAAGGCTAGACACCACTGATGTTCGAAAAGCAAAAGCAAAATTGAACAGGAAACCTACCAGAGCATCAGCAAATTTTACTTTGTTCATTCGCGCGCTTGTGCGGAGCGAGGGTAGAGACAGCGAGAAAGTTTGGGGAGAGGGAGACGCAGCGTACGCGCTCACACGCGCGCGATGAACGGAAATAAATTTTACTCGGAAACAGAGGATATATAGCGAGAGGAATGCATTGCTTAAGGTTGAAATCATCTTGGTGAACGTGGTTTTGTTTTACATCAATGCCTGGTGTGCTGAATCAGAATCTCCAACCGCCTACTGCCAGCGGAATTTCCTCAAATGTCAGAGTAAGGATATGCGGGGCTCGAACTTTTCTCGCTTCAATCCCGTGGACTTCTCCGTCCAAAACTACCGTATTTCCTGTAATTGAACACCCCCCTCTAACTGAACACTTCCCTCTAATTCAACCCCCTTTCGGTGGAGGTTGAAGAATGGAACACCCACTCTATTAGAGCCAACCCCCCCCCCCCTTCTGCTGAAAAGACATTGGAGACCCATTCCTACCGGACGTGAACTGCTATGCGCCGCTCGAGATGTCGACATCCAAAAGTTTGTTGGCATTTTCGAAGAGAATGATCTTAAGAAAGACCTAAATAAGTACTTTGTTGATGATGATCTCTTGAAGCTCGTCGAATAAATCATTATTGTCCCACTTTGAATTGCCTAATAAACTCGTTTGCCCATATTGACTCTGGAATTGCAAGTTGAAAATTAGAACCTCCCCCTCTATTTGAACTCCACCCTCTAACTGAACCCCCGTCTTGGAGGAGGTTCGAAAATTATACACCCAGGTGTTAAATTACAGGAAATACGCTATCTACAAAAGAAGCTGTGGTGGCCTCCTCATCACCGTTTGGTTGCTTTGACCACAGTCTCAGAAGAAATGTTAAAAATCCACGTTGACTCCCTGTTCTCCACCGTTAAGACGATCATCAAGATTTAAGCCTTCTTTCGGCACTTTCGAAACTTTCAACTTCAGTACCCTACACAATGATGACCGTCTTCGCTCTTTTGAGAATCGCGGTGTCACTGAAAGAGAGATGCGGCCGACAGGCCTTGCATATCAGGATTCGAGAGGATGGGGTATGATTCTTTTGGAGAGGTGCGTGTCCTTGAAACGCAACACTAGGCCCACGTCACAACTGGAGCTTTCTCATCCAGTCTACGTGATGAATGCACAGGTCGACCAGAAACATAATTATGTTGATTCCTCCCCACTAGTCAAAATTTCCGTACAACTCAAGGCTAGATATCCACAAGATGGGCGTCTTTTTCAGCAGTGCAAAGTGTGATAGACCCGCAAAGGGTTTGTTTTGAAAGGGGCTTGCGGCAATCAGTAAACCGTAAGCAAGCTTGGTGCGATGGGAGTGTTCGCCGACCAAAAGACTGGTGCCGATACCGGTACGACAATCAGGTGAGAGAGAATACGCTATGATTAGTCCTTTGATGGCGAAGGACAGTCCACACCGCGATCAGCAGCGCGCGGTTTGGGTTATAACCGGAGTCACAATTTCCATTGTTAGTAGCAAGTAGTAGGTTCAAGGTTCTCAATTTCGCTCACTTCAAACTACGATCGTATGGTTTTTCTTGTGATAGTACAGGAGTGGAGTAAAACTGGTCTAGATGAATGCAGTGTTCACGATAAAACAGCCTTTGAATTTCCACCGGAAATCAAGAGCTCCGTGGGCCACGTTAATTCAATACACAGAATGAGACTTACGTAAAGGCTTCGACTGGTAAATGCGACAGAAGGCCGCTGCACTCACGTCGTCGCTGGAGCGCCGCGTGCAGTGCGTTTAGCCAGTTTGACTGCTCTTTGGTGCGTTCTTTTATGTGTATTCAGCCTACAAGCCGGCACGGGGCCCAATACAACAACAGTGTCGGCTAAAAGCGAATAATAAATTGCTCTATAAGGTCCCAAAACTTGAATGTGGTGTGCCCGCCCCACCCACTTCCCCTGTGGCGACCGAGGAAGTGGGTGGGGTGAGCCCACCACATTTAAGTTTCGGGGCCGTATAATGCTATAGGTTGCTCGCTTCAAGCCCGTTTTCGACACTGATAATGCAGTGGGCCTCGAATCCTTCGGTTTCTGGTGGTATTTTCATCCTGGATGATCTTCGGCGCTTCAAACGTCGTTTACGACATGGTAGGAGCAGTGCGGTCCTATTTATGCTGTTATCTCCACCATGGTTGTGAGCGTGTATGCTGCCTTCAAGCTTAGAATTTCCCTTTTGTCTATTCAAGTGATTTCTATCTCACGTACATATGTATACTAAAAATTTCTTCAAGGAATGCTCGAAAGAGTATTGTTTCGAAACACAACATCGAACCTATTCGATATATAAACACCTCGTCACTAAGTGCTGAGGTGTTCCTCATCGAATGTGGCTTTGGATACGTGTGAGCTTATTACTAATTATCAGTTTAGAATTACGAATTACGATTTACGATTTAGAAAATTACAAAATCTAATTACGCACAGCCCTGATACCGTAGCCTACCTTAATTCATAGAAAATCGATAAAAGGGTTGCAGGTTCGTGTAGGGCAGGCCGAATAACTCTTATGTACAAGTTTTGAGGCGATTTGTTCGTAGTATTCTTGAAATCGTCATCAGTCGCGTTTGGGCAGCAAAGTTTCCCCGATTTTGAAACTTCGGACCAAATCAGATGAAATTTTCCAAATATTGACAAATGGGCCTCGGATTTGTAATCAGCACCCAAAACAACACCTGGAAACGAGTTTAGGCTCAATCTGAGACTATTTTCTGAACGCCCTAAAAATTGTCATTCGTGTCCCCTTTTCCTATTAAAGGCAGTGTTCACGAAAGAAATCGTTTCTCTGTTTCTCCGCTTACCTTCGAAACGGCCCCATGCTGATTCCAATGATGTCTCTTAAATAGTACAGAACCTTCTGGGAATGTAGTTATGGTCCCTCAAAGATTGAGCTAAGGAAACACGATGGACGAGTTGTCCGAGGCTTGTAACTTCCGCCTTTTGCAGCCGATGCATGCGAGCTGACCTGAGTGAAGAGAGAAGTTGAGAATGAAGGGAAGAAGGGGGCTATTGATCGGAAACCATAGCTCATCTCAGGATCTGGAGTTTTCATTTGTTCACGTAGGTGGGCGTGAGTTGCGCTTTCGGGGTTTGCCTTGCGCTCGAATTGGAAGCTTCGGACTCTTTTGGAGCTTTTCCTGGCTCGTTTTCATGCGTTCTTTCGACGTCAAAGTTACAGTGTGCTCCTGCACTGCTCATTCCTAGTGGAAACTGAAACACATTTTTTATCGTGAACACTGCCTGTAAAGGCAGGGTTCGCGATAAGAACGATTTGGTCATCCCAAAAGCAAAAATGAATGAAAAAATCCGAAAATTCTCGGGGAAAACGCTCAAAAACAAGGTATAACGGCTAATTACCTGTGTTGGCCGGCCCCTATTTAACGAGATTTTTGTTAATGCTTGTTTATCCACCTTTTATTTTGCTGTTGAGGTGGTCAGTGATCTCCAGAAAAGCTTAAAAATTACTTCGGAAGCAAAACAAAAGTTAACAAAACAGACTTTTATAGAAATCCCGTTATTTGGGGGCGGAAGGACACCAAGCAATAACTTGTTCCTGAGCGCCTTTTATCCAATTTTTCACTTATTTTCACTTTTGTGATGCCCAGGTCGACCTTTCCATAAGGTTAGCAGAACAACCTATTTTCTCGCGAACCCTGCCTTTAACAAAGCTATCAAAATGACCACTTTTGCGAATCTCCTGTAAAACTCTGAGGCATTAAGTCGATTCTGAGTACGGAATATTGGAGCACTGCCCCCACCCTAGAACATACTAAAGTTGCATTCCGAAACTCCATGTTATGTGTGCAGCCCTGCCTTGTGAGGGATGTTAGCGTGAATATGGAGCGAATTCTCTCTCGTTGCTCAGGAGTTCTTTGTTGGAATCTACGCGGTAAAACTCGCGCTAAATATAAGTTCAACGCCCGTAAACTCGTGTTTTCGGCCCTATTCATTACCGCCCCTGAGTGCGGAGCGGAGCGCTCGGTTATGAGGAAAGGTAAGTGCTGACGTTTAATGAATTTTCGTCATGGATGCAAACGGTGACCTCAAACATCTCATCGCCGTGGCCCAATCTATTATGGGATCTCTTCGTCAACCCGGTAAAAGAGTGGGATACCGATCTATTTGAAACTGTTCAAAACAACTACATACACCTGCAAACTGATGATGAGATGTTTTGGCCTCACATAATCTCAAGTACCTAGTGGCACTGAAAGAGCCAGGATTCTGAAACTGCCTAGTCTTTGCAGAAGAAGAGAGATAGCCAATCCTGTAATGATGTTTAAAATGCTAACTAGAAAATTACCCATTGATCCATTGAAGTTTTTTGGAACTCCAATTACGAGAAGCCTTAATGGGAGGCTTAGGCTTCATATCCACGTAGCGAGGTCACAAGTCAGATCACATTTTTTCACTTATCGTAACGTAAGAAAGTTCAACCAAATTCTGTGCGAAAATGCAGGCGTTCTGAGTATGTTCTTGAATGCTTTGGAGTCTCTTCTGTGGAGTAACGAGCTGTCTTGAATCTCTTCCTGAATATAGCTTCCCCCTCTCAGGTTTTATGCTCATTGCGTTTGCTAAAACTATTCCACTTTTTCTGTAGTGAAATAATTTCTGTGTACTTTGAGTTCTACCCTTCGAGTATTGAGTTCGTTCATTCCACTGTGTTGTTTTTAGCGGATTTCCCGCGTCTTCGATTAATAAATATCTCAATCTCAGAGAGGTGACGAGAAGTAATTCTCTAAACACATCTCGATCTTGCTCGACCCTTGAGCACGAAGGGAGTTCAGGGCTGGGATTCATGAACGCACTGGGTCCCGGCAGGGTTTGGTTTGGATAGCTGCCCAGCGGGGACCAAACCAAACCAAACCACCACCTCGAAGGTGCGGTTGCGTGGGACCCAGGTGTAGCCCAGTCTTAAAGGCAGCATACACGCTTGTAAACGTGGTTGGGATAACAATGTGAATCGAACCGTAAGGCTTACAACATAATGCCTACGCATTTTGAAGTGTCAAACATGACCCACAACGCCGCTACATAAGTCAGAAGTTAGCCCCGCCCTGTATTTTCACGCCCCCTGTATTCGCCATTTTCCTCCAACGCAGGGTTGCTGGGCCATCTTCGCCGTCATTGACGTGTGTGGTTCACTTCTTAGGCAATCTACCAAAAGTATCGACGGTGAAGATGACCCAGCAACCTTGCGTTGCAGGAAAAGGGCGAATACAGGGGGCGTGAAAATACAGGGCTGGGCCAACTTCTAACTCATGTAGCGGTATTGTGGGTCGTTTTTGACACTTCAAAATGAGTAGGCGTTGTAATCTAGGCCATGCCATTCTGTTTCCTTAGTTATCTCAATCACGTTTACGAGCGTGTATGCTGCCTTTACCCAAACCTAGCGATGATGAATCGCTAGTTTGCGGACGTTTCGAACCAAACCCTGCTGGAACCACGGATTAGCGTTCATGAATCCCAGCCCAGTTTCACTGATCACATGTACTCTTTCCGAATCGCTCTTGAGGGAGAGATAAAATGCCACGACTACGGAGATCAAGTAATCAGTTTAAGATCAGAATTTCTCAAAATTGAAGGAAGCCATGATAATGATCCAACCAAAGCAGCGGTTTTCTTAAAAAATTAGATATGAAAAAATCAACACCGACCTCGTATCAAAAAGCGCACGTAATCGGCCGGGAGGACGGCGCAAATCACATGCGATAGAACGAGCACGCACACAAGCAGCTGGAGCCAATAGCCGTGCTCTCGTTGCATATGACTGAAATGGGCAGGTCATTCACTATAAGGTGATCTTTTTTTTTCAATTAAGAGGAAATTTCTAGCATAGCGATGTAAAACGCTTAAGAGACAGAACGGGAATTATTCCACAGCGGACAATACTTTTTATTATATTTAGTCGGCGCACATGCTACGCGATGGACGAGAAGGAGAAGCTTTTAAAGTACTTCGTCGATGACTACTTCAATATCCGCGAATTGAAGACGCTTCGCCCGTGGGAGCCGAGTGGAGCAGCATTGCCAGACACTCAGAACACGCAAGACAGTCCCTAGGACAGATGTGGGTTTTCTTATTGCTCGATGCTTGGCTATTTTCAGAACGTTAGATCTATCCAGCAGATTAAAAATTGGTAGAATTGAAATTTTATATTGAACAGAAACATCCAGATTTTTTTGCAATTTGTGAAACTTGGTTGCATGCAAACTCACCATTTCATCTATATGAGATAACTGGATATGACATGCATCAAATATGCAGAACTGGGACTAAAAAGGGTGGTGGAATGATGGTGTGGATGAAAACGGAATTGGTAGCACAACAATCGTCGTATTCCAGTCTTCATTGGAGATATTAACCTCAAAGTTGCTGGACGACCTTTCTCTGATAAGCTTCTTGCAAGAAACCTTTCAAACTACCAGTTACTTCCGTCACGAGGTTCAGCTGTTCTCGATGTTTGCGTCTCATTCAAAAAGGTTAAGGAACTACTATCAGAGTTTGTATTCGACTCTGTCTCAAGTGACCATTTAGCCATAAGAACGACATTATTCAGACCCAATAGACCGCCCAGAGAAGAGCAGACAAAATAGTACTGCTCAAGGGACTGGAATTCTTTCACTTATGAAAACTTCCAGAGATCACTTCAAAAGATAGATTGGAGTGGTTTTAATTGTCAGGTTTCAACAAATGAGGTTAATCAAGCGACTGATACATTTACCGAGAATATTCTCGCAGCATTCAACCAGACGGTACCGCTGAGGGTAAGAAGTAGAGTGAGGACCGAATATTCGAGTTCGAATAAATATTCGAATTTTTCGAACGAATTTTTGTTCGAACATTCGAATATTCGAAAAGTGTGAATATTCGAACATTATTCGAATTCGACTATTCGCAAAAGGTGAAAATTCGAACATTATTCGAATTCGACTATCCGGGAAAGGTGAATATTCGAATATTATTCGAATTCGACTATTCGGGAAAGGTGAATATTCGAATATTATTCGAATTCGACTATTCGGGAAAGGTGAATATTCGAATATTATTCGAATTCGACTATTCGGGAAAGGTGAATATTCGAATATTATTCGAATTCGATTATTCGCAGAGGTGAAAATTCGAACGTTATTTTAATTTGAATACCCGAGCTGGTTGAACAAAAATATGAAAATCAGCTCTAACGTATGAAGGAATCGACATACCTTTCAAGACTGATGTCAGTCTCTTCAGTACTCCATTATTCCATTTTCCCGAACGCAAGAACTAAATTTTTCCCCACACCGTCTGATGAGGCTACTAGGGCGGTTCTAACAGGGGGAGCCATATGGCAATCGCACTTGGCCACTCCCATTTTTCCATGCCGCTGGGCAATGATAACACCAACCACAGCTTCGTTGGGTGGAGCCATGTACTCCACCAACCCTCACCTCTGGGCAGGTGAAGAGGGAACCTCCATCATTGGGAAAACCGGTGACAACCGGTGAAACGCACCGAGGCACAGGAGGAGATGCGAATACGTGGGGGTGGGGTTTATCCCTCAGTTGACCAATCACCCACGTCTTAAGGGGTGGAGAGCCGTCTGTCGATTGGCCGACGGAGCAATGAACTCCGCCCCGTACTCCGATACCCCCCCCCCCAGTACGCGCCCCGAAAAAGAATGAAAGTCACCCAACATTCATGCAAGTCATTTTCAAGATTGTGTGGGTGTCACTGCCGGTTTTTCGTCCATAACTTTTTTGTGCTCGGAGATAGGATTCTGCGTCAACTTGTGCTTCCAGTTTTGAAAACTATTCTCGATCCTTCAGCCTAATTCATTTTACGAAACACCGGTTTTTCGCCTATAACTCTTTAACCTGGTGAGGGTTGTTTTTGAAATCTACGTAAAATTCTGTGTCGAATGATCCTAACTTTGCTCGCTCCATACTCTGAGAGGATCCCCCGCGATCGTTCAAGGATAGAATCTCCGGTTTCTGGTAGGGGCCGAGAGGATTCTAGCATGGGGCTATCGCGCAACGATCTCGAAATTCTGCCAGTCTCAACCTGAGGGCGAATCGCGTCTATACATTGTACGTATTCGGGGCATTACATCGCGGATCCGCGACGAACCGAGCTTGGAATTATCGCGGGACGATCACGAGATTCTTCCAGCCTTCTGATGGTACCGCATCCAGGCCCTCTCGATGTTTCACCCGAGCGAGTGTTGCCTATCAGATCAACACGAAGCTATGAGGTATTGCCCTCGCTGCATTTCGCGCTGCTTTACAAATCTGTGCAACATGAGAACGCGGGAGCGGGGGGAGACGATCACGGTACCATCGCGGATCGCGAGTGCACCACGGTTTTAGAGCGGTAAACCTCTCAACGATCGCGGTATTATCACGGTATGAGAACGAGAATGTCAACGGATGAGTCGATTGGGTAACTATCGCGGAACGAACGCGAATCACGGGAGCATCACGGTACTAGCGCAAAAGATTCTCTCAGAGTAAGCCAGCCAGGTCGGTGGAGCCGAGCCCCGTTGTTGGCTCCAGTAGAACTCTGCGCCTCTCATTTAAAGGCAGTATTCACGATGATTTTCATCCGCGAGTTTTTTACATAAAAAAATGCGCTGGCCTCCAAGTGTTACCAAAATTACGAAGAAATGGCGAGAAACGCATTAAAACGTCGTATTTCAGTGACATTATTCTTTAAAGGCAGTGGTCGCGCTTGAATATGCTCGTCTTCTTTCCCTCTCTAAACCTTTTTGTGGGTATAGAGTAGTAGAACCTAGAAGAAAAAATCGCGAAAAATAGCTGTTCTGGGCCGATTTTGAAGCCTTAACTTTCTTGTCTTTTGATGGTGGACAAGTCCTCCCCACATAATCGGCATCGATGATCTCTAATATCAAGAACATCAGCTGGCTTGAACTTGAACTTCAATCAATGAACTTTCGGATTTATGTACACATCTAGTCAAAAACTTTGGCTGAAGTGCTTGCTTTCATAGTTCAACTGTTCTTTTGAGTAAATTTGCATTTATTTCTTCCTCTGAGTGTCGATGATTTTTGGCTGCTTGGCATGAGACTGTGATCTTTCTGTGCACGTGTGCACGAACTGGAAATTTAGGGTCTTAATAACTCTAATTCTAACCCGTTTTTCACCGCGTTACCTTCATAATTTTTTGGCTGTTTTTGATCTAAGCTGGTTTTTGTAGTTTTTTCGATAACGTTTTTCATCGTGACCACTGCCTTTAACATGGGCCAGTTGTCCGATCGGATAAACATGCTAATGGTGGTTGTCACCGTTGGAAAACTGTGTCAATCGAAAATAGAAGAATATTTCATGCAAAGCAGAATCAGTTAGGGTTCTAAGGAAGGAACGGAGCAATAGAGAGTAAGATTTGCAAATGACGCGTCCACAAAAGATTCCATTCTCACAATAAACAATTCCTGTAATACTTAAGAGGCGGGGTGATACTTAAAGATTTCGCGTACTTCTGTTGCGTTTTTCTCAATTTCTACGTCATTTTAGATCTACCCGGGGGCAAGTTAATCGATATAGCGAATATTTTATAATTAAAGATTATCGTGAACACTGCCTTTAAACCATAGAGGCGAAAGCACCCTATGGAGATAACTATGGAGCTCAGCTCCACCAATCTCGCTGGCTTATGGGGCACGCAAAGTTAGTAAGGTCCTCGAATATGCTCCTTAGGCTAAGCTACAGAGGAAAAGTTGATTTTGTAGCATTCTTCGCGTTGTAGCCCGTACAGGTCTAGAGATGAGTCGTGCCTTATTAATTTCAATTGTAAGTGGAAATAAAGTTCTAGAAGAAGAATTCAACTTGTTAGTGCCGCTCACTTCGCAGCTGCGCGATAATGCTATGGATGCTTAAATTATTCGTCATTCGAATATTCGAATTTCGAATATTCGTTTGTTCGAAATAAAAAATGAACGAATTTATTCGAAATTCGTTCGTTCGAAATAAAAAATGAACGAATTTATTCGAAATTCATTCGTTCGGAATAAAAAATGAACGAATTCATTCGAAATTCGTTCGTTCGGAATAAAAAATGAACGAATTTATTCGAAATTCGTTCGTTCGGAATAAAAAATGAACGAATTTATTCGAAATTCGTTCTTTCGGAATAAAAAATGAACGAATTTATTCGAAATTCGTTCGTTCGGAATAAAAAATGAACGAATTTATTCGAAATTCGTTCGTTCGGAATAAAAAATGAACGAATTCATTTGAAATTCGTTCGTTCGAAATAAAAAATGAACGAATTTATTCGAAATTCGTTCGTTCGGTCTCTTTTTAAAAAGTCCTCACTCTAGTAAGAAGGAAGGTTGATACGTATCTGCCGCTAGAGTTGAGGAGATGGATGGGAGAACGTAATCGTATACTCAAAGATACTTACTGTGATCCGGCCAATATGGAGCTAAAAAAATATCTGAGAAAAATAAGAAACTTTGTAATCGGTATGAGGCGGGAATTCGAAAAAAAAAACAAAATGAACAAAAACTTCGAGCGATTTAGAATTGAACCGGCAAAAAGTTGGAAATTGTTACACAAGCTAATGGGTCGGGAAAATAAGGAAAATGCATGTGAATTAACGGCTCAGACCTTAAATGATTTTTCCGCAACTCCGAAAGAGTGGTCAAAATTGTTACCATTTCCTGCCCATCAAAGCCATGGAGAATCTTATGACCAATTTCAATTGAAAAAAAAATCATGACATTGTGTTCAAAAGTCTTCAGCTCACGATATCCAACAAAGCTCCTGGCCTAGATTTAGTCACTAATAAAATGCTCAAGCTAGGAAAACATGAAATTGTCCCTAAACTAACCACGCTCTTTAATGGCATAATTAGGACAGGAGTCTTCCAAGAAAAATGGAAAGTTGCTAAGGTCATCACAATTTATAAAAAGAAGGGGATAAAACATCACCAGAGAGTTACCGACCAATATCGCTGTTACCGTGTACGTCGAAGTTATTTGAGAGATGCATCTATGATCAGATCTATGCTGTATTAGAACCCAGGCTCCCCCTTCACAGCACAGCTTCAGAAAATGTCATTCCATAATAACTGCTCTACTTGAAGTCAATGATGAAATTCTGTTATCAACGGAAAACAAGAAGCTGGCATATTTGATGCAGCTAGATTTAGGCGAGGCGTACCATACTGTTAACCCACATATCCTTCTTCAGAGTTTAGATGACAGTTTATACATGAACGAAAAAACGTTTCAACTAATGGCGGGATACCTTACAGGACGGAAAATCAGAACTTTCTCGAATGATAAGATGTCTGATATTAGGGAGGTTCCAATTGGTATACCACAAGGAGGAGTTCTTCCACCATTGCTGTTTACTTCTATGTGAGCGGGTTACAGTACCTAAAACTTGATGGCAAAATGGTGGCTTACGCAGATGATGTGCAGCTGATTTACACCAGTGAAGCGCAAAATGAAGTGGCAGTCCAAAAAAACATGCAATGACATGAAGGTTCTGACGACCTTATTCAATGGCCTCCATTTACTACTGAATCATGGCAAGACCGTAATTAGTAGATTTGGCACTCGGCAACAGCTGAAAAAGCAAACCCTAACACTCGTTCTGATGTCTGTGGTTTCACATTGGAACTCAAGGCATGCGTGAGAAATCTTGGCTTATTGATGGACGAAAGCTTGACATACCACGATCATTTCTTGAAAATTTCGAGAGAATGTTCGAAAACACTGTACCACTTGAAAGTTATCCGACCACTCATGGCAACTCAGAATGTAAATCTTCTGATTGAATCTCTTGTTATATTAAAAAAACGGACTTTTCTGCCGATTCCGGGGACTGCCGCATCATCAGAACTACAATATTTCAAGCAGATAATCAATATTTCCCTAAGAGTCATACATAATCTCAGAAAGTTCGATCATATAAGTCACCTTAAAGGCAGCATACACGCTCGCAAAAGTTTTTGAGATAGCTACATTAGTGGGGTCGTACGGGCACTAGAAGGGCCCTCACGAAGTTGCAAGCGTTAAAAACTAGTTGAAACGACCGCATTTGAGCCGTACTGAGCCACCAAATCATACTTTCTCCGCCCACCGATACGGGCTCCACCCCTCAATACAAATATTCAATGCTCGATTACAGTCATTTTGGCTCATTTTTTACGCCTCTAACGGCGTAAGCGTTCCAGAAAGGACCGTACGAGTACATTGGCGTCGTTATCCCAACAAATTCGTAGCTAGGTCCGCTATTTCAGCCAATGCCGTACAACTCGTCCACTTCCGGACCCATATAGAACGAACCGTTATATCTTCATTCCAGTCGATTTTTTTTCGGTTTTTTCGTTATATCTGAATACTAACGGCTTCAGGCCTTCAATTTGTTCCATAATATTGATATCAATTTTGAGCGTGTATGCTGCCTTTAAAGGCTATATATTTTATATTCAGAGATAACGGAAAAACCGGAAAAAATCAACTGAAATGAAGATTTAACGGTTTGTTCTATATTGGCCCAGAAGCGTACGAGTTGTACCGCATTGGCTGAAATAACGGAGCTAGCGACAAATTTGTTGGGATAACGAAGCTAATGTACTGGCACGGCCCTTCCTGGAACGCTTACGACGTTAGAAGCGTAAGAAATTAGCCAAAATGACCGTAATCGAGCACTGAACATTTGTATTAAGGGGCGGAGCCCGTATCGGCGGCGGAGAAAGGATGATTTTGTGACTCAATACGGCTCAAATACGGTAATATTAACTCGTTTTCAACTCTTCCAACTTCGTGAGAGCTCTTCTAGGGCCCGTACGACCCCACTAATGTGGTTATCTCAACAACTTTTGCGAGCGTGTATGCTACCTTTAAAGGCAGTGGTCACGATGAAAAACGTTATCGAAGAAACTACAAAAATCAGCTTAGATCAAAAACAGCTGAAAAACTATGAAGGTAGCGCGGAGAAAAACGGTCTACAAATAGAGTTTCTAGGGCCCAAAGAAGCTAGTTCGTGCACACGTGCACAGCGATGAAGAAACAGATCGCAGTCTCATGCCGAGCAGTCAAAAATCATCGACATTCAGAGGACGAAATAAATGCAAATTTAACGAATAAAAACAGTTGAATAATGAAAGCATCACTTCAGTCAATGTTTTTGACTAGATGTGTACATAAATTCGAAGGTTCATTGATTGACATTCAATTTCAAGCTAGCTGATGTTCTTGATATAAGAGGTCATCGATGCCGATGATGTGGAGAGGGCTCGTCCACCATCAAAAGACAAGAAAGTTCAGGTTTCAAATTCGGCCCAAAACAGTGGTTTTTTCGCGATTTTTTCTTATAGGTCCTACTACTCGAGACCCAGGAAAGGATTTGGAGAGAAAAAGACGACAAGCATATTTGATCGCGACCACTGCCTTTAAGGAAACGGTGAAATGGGCAGACATAGATGAAATGGTAAAGAACGAGTTTGCAAGAATTCTGAACAGTTCAGTAAATGGTTCTGCGAGTAATTATTTGAACGGTCAGTTGAAAATATCCTTGTATGACCGTACTCGAAGGCCACATTATTTATGCGAAAGATTCAAGACTACAGCTGGGCAAAAAAACCTTCAAGCATCGAGCAACGGCAATACTCAACCGTTGATTCGAATACAAGTGCGATATGATGTCGATATATGTATTATTCTATCAAATTATATCACGTAAAGGTGCATCACCTATCGTGTAAATAAATAATTCAATTCAATTCAATGCTATTCATGAGATTTTTGTGGTTCTCGAGTGTTAGTTTAGGAGGTCCATTGCTCGCATGACTTCGAAGGAGACCGACGAAGGCGTACTTGATTTGGCCGCAAAACACTACTTAGTTTGAGACGGAGAATCCATCATTGTTAAACGAAGTGAAGAAGAGCATTTCAGGTTCTCCATTGAGCAGAAATGATTGAATCAAGCGTACATGACGCTTTCAACACCAAAGAAGGACCATGACCTTCTAGGTTTCGAAAAGTTAGCAGTGTTGGTTATGTCTTAAAAAAAGTAAGAGGGGTTCCAGGGAAATCATGGAAAATAAAATATTAGGGAGAGACATTTCATCATCATTTACACGAGTTCACAAAACCATCCTGAGAAAGACCTGGTTCATATTTGTTACAACCAGCGACGCTATGGTACGATTATCGTCGAAATCGATCGAAAATTAGCGCCAATTATACAGTGTCGCGGTCAAGAGTCGCTGCAGGTATGAACTCGACCTAGGTCCAATGACCATTTCGAAAAAGGTCCCATTCTGATTCCAATGATGTCTCTAGAATTGTACAAGACCTTCTGAGAAAGGAGTTATGGCCCTTCAAAAATCCAGCTACGGAAGCATGGTGGACGAGTTGTCCGAGGCTTGTAACTTCCGTCTTTTGCAGCCAATGTATGCGAGCTGACCTGAGTAAAGAGAGAAGTTGAGACTGAAGGCAAAAACGGGGCTTTTGATCGTAAACCTTAGCTCATCTCACGATCTCGAGTGATCCTATGTTCACGTCGAAGGGCGAAAAGGGCCGGACTTTCTTAAAGGCAGTGTTCACGATAAAAACGTGTTTCAGTTTCCACTAGGAATGGGTATTGGAGGGGCACACTGTAACGTTGACGTCGAAAGAATGCATGAAAGGGAGGCAGGAAAAGCTCCAAAACAGCCCGAAGTTGCCGATTCGAGCGCAAGGCAAACCCCAAAATCGCATCACACGCCCACCAACCTGAACAAATGAATGCTCGAGATCGTGAGATGAGGGATGGTTTCTAATTATTAGTCCCGTTCTTACCTTCACTCACAACTTTTCTCTTTACTCAGGTCAGCTCGCATACATCGGCTGCAAAAGACGGAAGTTACAAGCCTCCGACAACTCGTCCGCCATGTTTCCTTAGCTCAATTTTTGAGGGACCATAATTCCGTTCCTAGAAGGTCTTGTACTATTTCAGAGACATCATTGGAAACAGCATGGGGCCGTTCTCAAGATAGGTGGAAAAACAGAAAAACGATTTTTATCGTGCACACTGCCTTTAAAGGCGCAGTCCAAGCTCAGAGATAAAATCTGATATTTCCACGTATTTGTAAAGTAGACCCACCCTATCACGGAAGCCACTTTGGCACGCCCCTTTTTTGATCTTTCAAGCTCAATACTGGCGAAATGAGTGATGACTTCCGGTGAATAAATCCGTTTTTTCCTTCATTCTCAGGGTTCTCTCTTTATTCAGGTTGGTTCGCATGCATCGGTTGCAAATGACGGAAGTTACGAACCTCGGACAACTCGTCCACCATGCTTCCGTAGAACAATTTTTGAGGGGCCATAGCTTCGTTCCTAGGGGATCATCTGCGATTCTAGAGACATCATTGGACTCAGCGTGACACCTTTTTCAAGATAAGCAGCACGAGCCGCACCAAGTAGGAATCGGAGCCGCCTTACAGTTCAGCTCGTTCTCCTAATCTCCGGGCCACTGCTGTTGCTGTTTGGGCGAACCGGAGCAGCCTGGAAAGCAACAGCAGTGGCTCGGACAACAACAGAAGCCGACTCGTAGATTGGGAACACGAGCCGAACTGTCAGGCGGCTTGGGCCTCAGAATCACCTAATTGCAAGACCGTCTTTAATATTATCAGTGTTTCACTATGATCTCGAGAACAGATCTCATTTATTTTCCTGTACCCGTTGCAAAACGGGAGCCACGAGCCAGAGGCTAACCAATTCAAGAGAATGAAACGGGCTGTTGCTGGCTCTACAACGCAGTCGACCGCATCTCCGTTCACCCGATACAATAAGAACAAGTTGAGAAATAGTAGGAGTCCGACTCTTAAATTACTGCATTCAGTCCCGAATGGATTGCTATCAGTAGGGATCTTTCATACTACTCAGCGCCTATTCTGGCGATGACGTTGAATGTTGCTGCGGTGCAATTGTGACGAAGCGAGATTAATTCCACGATCAACTCAAACAAGCCATTGCTTGGAGCGGAACTGGCTACTCTCAATAATGGCTTCACCGCCAGGGCAGCAGCCGAGAGTCCAAATCCAACTATGACTCTCATCCGGTTGCTATAGCAGCCTCGGCTCCCATCCGGCCTCTATCAATGCGACTGCGGTGCCATCACGAAAGATTGGAAGACGCATGCTTGGTTGTTTTTCGAGTGGTGACGTGAGGGTCACGTGATCAGCAGATACAAAGACGGCTCGTTACGCACAGACGGGCAGTTGACCTTTCGAGGCCTTACCTGAAAGGTGACTTTCGGTCACCCTCTGGAGGACAATTTCTGACCGCTGAGGGAATTCCATATGACCTGCAATGAGGAGGGCTTCTTCATTGGAGACAGGATCGTGTTGAAATTTTTAATAAAAATTCAGAAAACAGAAAATCGAGCTTGTCAGAAAACAGTGATTAGTAAAGCAAAGACCAAAAAGACCAGAAAAGAAAAATTTCAGAAAAAATGCTCAATGCATTTTAACTTTTTTTAATTGTAGCGAGATACAATTATGCCTGCAATATAATATCTACTGAACTGCACAAATCAGCTATGGCAACTTTCACAGTCCTCACCACAAGAGCGGCACGCGCGTGACGCGGTGGACTACGAGGGTTCTCGACACCGCCCAAACCGCCATGGCGGTTTTACCATTGCAACTTTCTCAGTTTAAAGGCAGCATACACGCTCGTAAACGTAACTGAGATATCTACGGAATTAGAATGGTATGGCACCGAACACGACGCCCACGGCTTTTGAAGCATCAAAAACAACCCACAATGACGCTACACGAATCAGAAGTTGGCCTCGTCCCTGTATCTTCCCGCCCCCTGTATTTGCGTCCTCCTCCAAAACAGGGGTGTTGGGCTATTTCCACCGTCGTCGATGTGTGTGGTTTACGTATTGTGCCCATTCCACAACCCACAAACGTCGCCGGCGGTGGAAATGGCCCAGTACCCCTGTTTTTGAAGAGGACGCAAATACAAGGGGCGTGCAGATCTAGGGGCGGGGCCGAGTTCTCACTCGTGTAGCGTCATTGTGGGTCGTTTTTGATGCTTTAAAATGCGTGGGCGTTGTGTCCTGTGTCATACCAATCTAATTACGTAGTTATCTCAGTTGCCTTTACGAGCGTGCATGCTGCCTTCAAGTACACTCCAACATAAATAACTCTGGAACTACTCCAGGCTAACGTATACGCAAATTCAATCCAGAAACTTCTGTCATGTCACCTTTGAGGCTCAACTTTGACTTGCACCGCCCTGTTGGTGCCGCCGGCAATTTCATAGTTGTTTCCCGCTCGTCCCGGTCGTGCTGCGCGGTGAGAACTTCCGAAACCCACCGCACGCTTTCCATGCGTCACGCGCGTGAAGCGCTTGCGGTGAAGACTGTGAAAGATGCCTATAAAACATTGATAGTAGCAATGACGGGCCAATGACGGAAAGTTAATCATCAAAGGCTTTCACGTTGGGAGTCTTGACCGAGAATAGCCCACCTGGCTTAACAGCTGTTTCTGGAGATCTAATTCTCGATTATTTCTTGGCTACTACTCGGCTGCAACAATGTTGTTTGCAAAATAGCCGAGAAAAAACCGAGCAAACATGGGTAGCTGAACCCACGGCGGTCTTGACATCCAAGTTTTCCTCAAGAATACGTTGTATACTTCCATTGGAGAGTATTCATTTGCGACTGTTTCTCGGCGAGCATTATTGAACGGCTGTTTCGCGGCAACGCGGCAGCTATTTTCCGACCGATTCTCGGCTATTACGCGGAGAGCAGGCATTTTGTGGCTATTTATTGGCTAGTGCTCCGCGAAAACTCTCAGAGCACGCACCTGTCAGAGAGTAGTACGTAAGCGCAACAGAGGTTGCATATGTACTAGAAAAGACATCGAATATAACCCCTTCCTGTCAGCAGCAGCTGCCGCCAACATCTAATTGCAGCAGCTACTGACAACTAGGGGTTGAATTCGATGTCTGCACCGGGACCAGGGATGTGCGGCAAACGATTTTCATATATCGGCAAACGGCAACCGGCAAGAAAATCCCAAAAACTGCCGGCAAATGGCAATCGGTAAACGAAAAACGGCAAAAAAACCTCATTCAAAAGTTATTCACATGTGCCTCTATACTTTTTTTCCTTTTTCTCCAATACTTATGTCAACATTCTAATAAATCCTATTCTAGGGACCAGTTCCATTTCAAAGCATCACATGAACAAAAACAAGACACGTGGGATCTCATGAAAATAAAAAACGCCGCTGCGGCTTTGCGAGGAAGAGCTGCTCCCCACAGGCACTGAAACAGCACTATCGCGAAATCGCAGCGGCAATGTCGTGGCGGCCCCTCGATAGTGCCGCCGCGGCTCCACGGTAGTGCCGCCGCAGCTCTGCGGTAGTGGCGCTGCGGCTCCGCAGTAGTGCCGCGGTGGCTTTGCGGTAGTGCCGTTGCGGCTCCGCGGTAGCACCGCTGCGGGTCCGCGGTGGTGCTGCTGCGGGTCCGCGGAGGTGCATCTGCGGGTCCGCGGTGGCGCCACTGCGGCTCCACGGTCGGTGGCTGCGCTCTGACAAAATATGACCGACTGCGAGTTACTCATATGAAATGAGTCATAAAACAACTGAGTGGGCCTTTGAACAAAAAAACACACCTGAAGTGCTTAAGTCCTTAGTCTGATAGGGACAGAGTGTATACCCGTTAT
Organism: Aplectana chamaeleonis; assembly: GCA_029168955.1. Classification (NCBI taxonomy): domain Eukaryota; kingdom Metazoa; phylum Nematoda; class Chromadorea; order Rhabditida; family Cosmocercidae; genus Aplectana; species Aplectana chamaeleonis. Next base: position 508,426 of record JAPDOI010000384.1, on the reverse strand, counting down.
TTCGACCTAGGAGATTAGATTAGATTAGATTAGATTTATTACGACATATGAGACGTCGTGAGAAAGAAAGAAAAAGAAAACAAAATTACAATAATATGTACTAAGCAACCGCGAAAGGATCACACGATATGCAATAGGGAAATGCCGAGTGAAAAAAAAATCCGTTCCAATTATTTGCTTTCTGAAAAACCTGTGAACCACGTAACACTAACTGCTGAGCAACCTCGCTTCAACAAAACGCTTAAAACTCAAAATGTTTCAACATGTGCAGTGTTCTGCATCAACTGGCCGTAAACAGTGGCGGCTCTAACAGCAAAAGCATGAGCTGCTGTGTTAGATCGCGCTCTAGCAGTGAAAACTTCATACCGTTCACCTCTCGTTCTAGTTCGTCTTAGGCGGAAGAACTGTTGGAAACCTATCTTGATTTTACCGTTAATCAGTTTGTAGACCATACAAGCGTCAAAAACTTTCCTTCTTGATTCTAGCGTAGGCAAGTTGAAATACCTATTTCGGAAATGGGATTTCGGAATTCTATTATACAAAAATCCATTCTTCCTGATCAATAGCTTTCTAGTGAAGCTATTCTGGCATTTTTCAAGCTTCAGAATATCTTTCCTTTTGCAAGGATTGAAAACGGCTGTTCCACACTCCATCAACGGCCGAATGTAGGTTTTATATGCTTTCAAGAGGACGTTGGTGTTGTTCGTAGAAAGCGCCTTGAACAGGTGAAAAATGCGAAGGTGAACCTTGCTTTGGACACTTTGAACGTGACCCGAGAAGTCCAATCTATGATCATACAGGAAGCCCAAATCCCTCACTGACCTCGCCGGAACAACGATGCTTCCTTCTACAGTATAATTGAAAATCACCTCAGAGTTACCCAAGCGGAGATAGATAGTTTTGTGCGGAGCAAGGGGTAACTGCCATATCCTAGACCACTGAGAGATAACGCTGATTGCATTTTGGAGTTCTGAACAATCGGAAGACGATTCAATCTTCCTACATAGTTTCAGGTCATCCGCGTACTGCTCACACACAACGTTAACACTTGAAAAAGTAGAAGGCAAGTCAGCGATGAAAATATTGAACAAGACTGGGGAAAGTACCCCGCCCTGAGGGACACCACTTTTTGCTGGATGAACACTCGAAAATGCTGACCCAACCTTGACCTGGAATGTTCGATCGGATAAAAATGCTTCGATCCATCTACTTACTATTGGGTGGAACTGCAGCACATTGATCTTATGCATTAGCTTTCTATGACTCACCCGATCAAATGCCTTAGCGAAGTCAAAATATATTACATCACAGGCACCTTTCTCATCGAGTATCTTAGTCCAACTGTTAACACATTCCAACAGGTTTGTTTCAACGGACCTACCATTGACGACACCATGTTGTGATCTCGGGATTATGTTATTGTTGTCCAAGTGCTCGACAATATGTTTTTTCAAAAATTTTTCAAAAAGTCTACAAAAAATAGAGGTAATGCTAACAGGTCTGTAGTTCACTGGATCGCTAGATGGCTCTTTCTCCAGAACCGGAGTAACAAAAGCGTGCCTCCACCGTGAAGGCACTCCGCTAAACATCAGGGACTGGTTGAAAATGTACGCCAAAGGATTTGCAATGACCAAAGCTGTGCCGTGAATGAAAGGCCAGGGCACCAAATCAGGTGTAACTGAAGAAGATCGAGGCCACTTCATCAATGCCTGATAAATTTCATGCGGCTGGAACCATGGGAATGATTTCATCGGTATGGCAACTTCAGAATGAAAATCTGGAATACGCCCATCATCCATCAAATACACGTTAGCAAAGTGCCTGGCTAAAACAGTGGCTTTATCGGCTTCAGTAAAAGCGATTCCCCCTTCATGTCTGAGGCATCCAATTCCAGTTCTCTGGGAAAGTTTTGAATTCACGTATCTGAAAAAAACATTTTTATTGTTTGACTCAATTATTCTTTTTTCAATGCTTCTGTTGAACTTTTTGAGTTCCTCGTGAAATCGATTGGCAAAGTCTGTATACCCAGCCCAATATCCAGACGATCTAGCATAATTATAAAGACTATCCCTATGCTCCAACATTTTCTCCAGGTGTGCAGGAAGATTACCTAACTTCGCATGAACTGGAACCCATGGAGCATACTTGTCCATTGCATTTTGTAAAATCTCAATGAACAATTCGTATCTTTCATTTACTGTTTCAAGAACTTCAAATGACTCTCGCCATCTGATATTTCCCAAAAAATTGCAAGTCTTTACAAAGTCACACCTGGAAAAGACACGGCGATATACAAAAAAGTTATTAGGCTTAGAACCCGAGATGTCAAAAAGTATGCTATCGTGATCACTTAGACCAATGGGAGGTTGGATTGATACATTGACGCATCGATTCGGCTCAGAAGAAATGAGTAAATCAAGAATGGAAGCTCCTCTAGTTGAGTCTTTCACCAACTGCGATAATTCGTGATCATTTAACATATTTATGAACGCTGCTGAAGAAGAGGAATTTGTGCATAGCGTTTGCCAGCAAATATCCGGAAAATTGAAATCCCCCACAATAACTACAAAATATTCTGAGGTGACTAAATCACTTATCGCTTTCACTAGTTGCTCCGAGTTTGACGCAGTACATGAAGGCATCCTATAAAGAACCACAAACCGGACCGGGTTGCCATTTAAGTAAATATCCAATGCAAGGATCTCATACCCGTCCCTTACAGATTCCGAAAGAATGCGGAAAGGTGCTTCTCACAAAGATCGCTACACCGCCGCCTTTACGACGGGGACGATCGCAGCGAATAACATTGTAGTCATTAAGCCAATTACCGAACATTGTGGAAACAAGATGGTGACTTTTTAGCCAGGTTTCGGAGAAAGCAAAAATATCGAAACGAGAAATAAGAACATTATCAACGTGGCTCGAATTACTTGCCAAGGATCTTATATTAGCATAGAGACATCGAATATTATAAGAACGCCCACAAGAACCAAAACTGCTGTGATGGTGGTGAGCAGGCAACCTTCATAAGTTACCTTGGGTGCCAGAGGTAGTTTGAGCCACGTTCACACTCCCACTTCCTGAACTCACAACAGCATTTAAAGGATTTGCTGAAGGCTGTGTCCCTGAAGTGAGAGAAAGTCTAGCTTCACGTCTGCGCTTTATCTCCTCCCCAGTCAGAGAATCCCTGAGGAAAACTCTGCCTGGGAAGGAACGCAGTCGAGAAGCCCTCTGCACAGATTGTACCTGATGAGAACGAGTAGGTAGCACTACTTTCAACGGTATTTTGTTTCTATCATTCGGACGTCCTAAACGATACACAGCGATTGGCCTACATTCCACATTTAGATGCTCAAGAATATCTATGACCTTATCATAATCATACACAGTCCTACTACTACTTGACAGTGAATTGGACTCAGGAACATTGCAAACAACGACTGATCTTAGCCTCTCCTTTTCATCACAATGGACAAATGAGCCCTCACTGAGGTCAGTATTCACAATAGTACTTGTAGAAACATTACGGTTTGCCTGCAGCTGGGCCTTCAGTTCTTCATTCTCCCGATGAAGGCTGATGTTCTCTTCAATAATGTTCTGAAGTTGATCTGCGATCTGCGACAGGACGGTTTTGACGCAGGCCGGCACTTTCTTCGATTTGTTGACCTCATTGATAGCATCCACCATCGAAATTGGTGCGTTCGAGCCACTCGTGCTGCTCCTCAGTGAATTCTTAATGGAAGGAACAGAGGCAGCCATCTCAGCAAAAGAAATCGCCAAGTTCAATGATCGCAAAACCAGAAAATCAGTAAATCAGTCACCTGCCAGCGAGGCAAGGTTCAATGCTCGCTATGATATATCCCCTTGCCAGAGATGATCGAAATGGCAGGAATACAGACAGATCAGTCGAAAATAGCCACAGAAAAGACGTGGGAGAAACGGGCGACCCAACCACACGTGGCCGACTGCACGGAATGTACCTCAAACTTGGGTAATTAAACCGGGATACGGGATGTACGTCAAATTTGGGCTATTGAACCAGCAGCAATCTCGTTTTACCACACATAATAGTGAAACGTAGTCGACGCGAGTTCGCTGGCGCATTCTCGCAGAGTTCGTGCGGTTCCAACACGGAACTGCAGCGGTACTGTCACGTTAATGCCGCGGCGTTGTCGACCCTCAAGACACTGCAACAGATTCTTCACGGCACAGTAATCATCACGGGGCTGCAGCGGTACAACCGTGAAACTATCGCGGTACTTTTCTGGCACTGCCGCGGCATGCTTTCTCATAGTTCCTACCCACGTGTGTCGCACAAATGCTTCCTGCTTCTTTTAGCTATACCAGAATCTGTTGAGACTCTGGAACAGAAACTAGAGCACCACATTGCAGTTGGACTATCTACTGTCAGCTTAACGCGAGCTGACAGTGAAAATGGACATTGTATACGAATAAAGAAAAAGATGGATAGCATTCTAAAACGTCTATCGGAGGAGTTCTTCAAAAGCTACCCATCTTATCCCCCATTCACACACTTCTTCCAATTTCTCTGTCAGCTCGCGTTAAGTTGCAGTTTTGCGCGAACTCACCGCGAGCTGAGAAATGTTAAAAAAATCTATAGAAGTTTTTTTCTAAATCAATATTTTTTCCAAAAAAGACAGAATGAACCAATTTTAAGAGAAATTTTCCTCGCCCTAAGCGTATCTAGTGGCTCATAACGTGACATGTCGGTGCGTAGTTTCAGAAATGCCTGGTACCTCGTCTGAAAATCGTCAAATATGAAGCTCGCGTTCAGCTGCAGTTTACCACAAACTTACCGCGAGTGAACTCGAGTTTTCGATCCCATTTACTACCACCCTAGATAAGTCAAAACCCCGGATAACGGTTAGGCGAACAACGGATAATCGGATAACCCCTAGTGCCTGCATGGCCGCGAGAATAGGCTGCGTTTCCTTTCATTGTTTTGCCGAGTTTTGCCGGCAAAATAACAAAAATTTCTGCAAACGACAAATGGCAAACGGCAATTGCCGCACATCCCTGACCGGGATGCTACCCCTATTGTGTAGGAGTACTACCCTACGAGCGCGTGAGCAGGCTTCGCGATCAAAACGATTGTTGCATTCTCTTCATCATAATGTAGATTTGTTCATCACAATCTTATATATAAAGAATGGAATAAGTAAAAAAAGTGAAATTTTTGGGAAAAACTGCAGGTGTCCGCACGACCCTCAATTAACGAGGTTTTCGTTAATGCTCATCCGTCCTTCATTTTGTTCCTAAAGTAGTCAGCAGCCTCTAGAAGTGCTGAGAAATTAGTTAAGAAGCTATGGCAAAGCGGGCATTCAGAAATCTCAATAATTGGGGGCGGGCGGACACCTAGCAATAACTTATCGCGAACCCTGCCTCCAACAGCAATCGCACCATTGAGCACAAAACATACCTCGTAAAGAACTGAATAGGGTGCACTGTTCCACAAAGCTGGTTTTCGTTGATTTTTTCGGATTTTTTTTCTGATTTTTGCAAATTTTTTAAAAGACAGAAAGATAAGGGCGAAAACGGCCAGAGAACAGAAATTTCCGCTCACCCCTGATTGGGGACTAGAGCTGTGCGGAAAAAAAATTTCAAGATTTTCGGAATTGGAAACGAAAGATAATTTGCAAAAAATTGCTGGAAACGGAGATCCGGAAACTGAAAAGACCAAAAATTTATGGGTTGTCCCATTGTCACGCAGCCGCTACCTGTAGCCACCTCCACCTGTCTCCGCCCAGAGGACAGGCTGTACGTGCAAAAAAACATGTCTCGATTCTTAATGCTGTTGCGGAGGTAGACAAACGAAAAAGAGGACTCCGAAGAAAAGCTCCACAAAAGTCATTTATTCTCGAAAGAAAGCTGTTCAAAAAATCCTCCCCCCACCCCAAAAGCAATCGGATTCCTGCCACGCCTAATTTGTGTCATCAATCTTGAGGAGAGCAATTTTAGATCCGCGAACTTTATCGAGGATCTCAGCCAGCCTCAGAAAGTCGATTGAACACAAGTGATTAAATTAAAGGCATCGCTCACGATGGATTCCGTTTTCGAGTTTTCCATATATAATGAGAGCTATAGTTCCCTACATAAAAGCTACGTTGAAAAAACTGCCAAAAATCCACTAAAAACCCCTTTACCAGACCGAAAATATAAAATCGACTTCTCAGAAAGGATGAGTCGATGTTTTGTGCTGTTTTGACCGACGGTCTCATGATCAAATGAAGTTTATCTCTTTTGCTGAGGAGGGGTGGAGGGTAAGCTTAATTAATGGCTTCAATAGCGAGTTTCATTGTTATACAGCCACCGCGAATTTTGAGATTTAGCATTCTGATTGGGTGTTCATTGGGTGGGATTGGCTCTGATTAATTCCAAATCTCCGAAAACCATGCTTAACATTTTTTCAAGGAGAAGTTTGTGTTCATTTTTTAATAGGGGAGTTTTCCAAAACCTTCGATTCTTCACTGTTTCATTATTGTAAAGCCACCTTTGAAAACCTCAGTATTCAATCAAAGGAACACAACACGAGCTGGTTCATAAAGGGTGATAGGCTACCGAGAACTTGACGGAGGGGGTGGATTGACGCCTCTTGCTGAATAATTGCGCATTTCTGACGCCGGCTGTTGCGAAAGAATAACAAATGACTGTGGAAACGTTTCTGATACATTTTCTCGAGTGCACCTGGTTTATGATAATGCCGGTCAGAGGATTGCACGGCCACAGGACTCTTCCCAGACAATCACGTGGACATCATCCAAACTGCGCCTTCCGAAGGAAATGGTATCCACTATTCCAGTCGCATCCGGTCGTTCGGTTTTTGCGAGAGTAGTATGAAAGCTCCCTCAATCCTTATTCAGAGAATGCTTGCTCAAGGCTTGAGACAGAATCGAATAGTTACTCGTATATTCGATTTGTTCGACAAATTATGCTTCTAACTTTTTTCGTATGATCGATTCAACAGACAATATGAATTCACTACTTCCCCGGTTAATCGATTCATTCGAAAATTCAGTGTTTTTTTTATTTTTCGATTCATTCCATAGTTTAAAATTCCTAATCTTCTTCTTCTCATATTCAGTGGTCACGATGAAAAACGTTATCAAAAAAACTACAAAAAACAGCTTAGATCAAAAACAGCGCGGTGAAAAACGGGCTAGATTTAGAGTTCCTAGGGCCCAAAGAAGCCCATTCGTGCACACGTGCACAGCGATGACGAAAAAGATCGCAGTCTCATGCCGAGCAGTCAAAAATCATCGATGTTCGGAGGAAGAAATAAATGCGAATTTCCCTAATAAAAACAGTCGAGCAATGAAAAAAAGCACTCCAGTCAATGTTTTTGAGTAGATGTGAACATAAATTCGAAGGTTCAGTGATTAAAATTCAATTTCAAGCCAGCTGATGTTTTTATATAAGAGGTCATCGATGCCGATGATGTGGAGTGGGCTCCTCAGACAACAGGTGCGGACTGACCGCTGGCAATCAAGGCCTCTCCGGGCGGTACGCCGGCAAGTTGCGGGCGGATCGCTGCTCACCGTGGCCTCGGCGGGCGGATCGCTGGCTATCAAAGCCTTTGCGGGCGGATCGATGCGTTTTGGCGGGCGGATAGCGGCGCCTGGGAAACTTGAACACCCTAGCGGGCGGATCGCCGGCAAGCTTTAAAGCGGCGATCCGCCCGCAACCTGCCAGCGATCCGACGCAAGGGCTTTGATAGCCAGCGATCCGCCCGCTGAGCTGTGAGATGCAGCGATCCGCCCGCAACTTGCCGGCGATCCGCCCGCCAGGGCTTGGATAGCCAGCGATCCGCCCGCTCAAATTGTACACGGTGAAACTGGTCAATCAATGATGAGTGGATTGGAGTTCATTTATTGATCCACTGCCACGCCATAAATCCCCATCCGCCATCTCTACTTCAGTGTCATAGTTGTTTCACTTCTATATGTCGCTTTTTTCTTGATGTTGCTTAATTGTTGAAAGATCTTATAATGCTTACCTTTTATTTAGCTCAATAGAGTACGTGTTATTTAATTCTCCCAGTTTATCGCTAGTATCCTAATTCGGGGAAGCGGTTGTCTTTGAAAAAAAAACATATGGTGTATGCTAGAAATGGAGAGAAAAACGCTTCGCTCAAAAGATGGCGGAATACCATCTACGTCGCGGCTATTTAGAGATATGATAGAAACCATACAATATCGTTAAATTCTTGGCACAGATGATGCTATGTACTATACTTCGGCGACTCGTAAATTTTTTCGAATAATCGAGTTTTCGACTAAGTCGATTTTTGAAAATTTCGAATAATCGAGTTTTCGACTAAGTCGATTTTTGAAAATTTCGAATGATCGAGTTTTCGACTAACTCGATTTTTGAAAATTTCGAATAATCGAGTTATCGACTAACTCGATTTTTCAAAATTTCGAATAATCGAGTTTTCGACTAAGTCGATTTTTGAAAATTTCGAATAATCGACTTTTCGACTAAGTCGATTTTTGAAAATTTCGAATAATCGAGTTGTCGACTAAGTCGATTTTTGAAAATTTCGAATAATCGAGTTTTCGACTAAGTCGATTTTTGAAAATTTCGAATAATCGAGTTTTCGACTAACTCGATTTTTGAAAATTTCGAATAATCGAGTTATCGACTAACTCGATTTTTCAAAATTTCGAATAATCGAATAGTCGAATTGACTCGATTTTTCGAATAATCGAATGGTCATGTTTTTGACTAACTCAATTTTTCCAGTTTTCAACAATTGAGTTTCTGAAGCACCTTATCTCGACTATTTTGAGCATACCACATTCTACTGCTTCAAGACATTGATTAAAAGTATATCTGGTGATGAAAAACGCCATCTTCACACAGTAAAACGGCCGGAACCAATACTCATGTATTAATGTCCATTAGCAATATCCATCGACCAAATTCCAGAAGCTTCAGGAAACCAAACAAATTTCACTATAGGAGAGTAATACGGTTCAACGAAACGAGATCATTTAATGGATGAACAATCAGAATTCATCTTTGGAGACGATAATCATGGAAAAAGCCGGAGCTGAGTGTGACAATAATTAGGCAGGGCAAATCGTAGTCTACTTCTAGATCATCCAAACTCATAGTGGACTCTCCGTCATGATATTCAGCCTCTTCGGCTAGACTTTAGCCGTTTTCCTCGTCTTTTTGGCCTTCATGGCCTTTTTCGTCTTCTTGCCCGATTTTTTCGACGGAGAGTGCAGCTTCTCCTCCGTGTCTGCGAAGCTGTGCTTCTGTGGCCACAATAGAAGCTGTTAGTTTTCTGGATCTCCCACCTTTTTTCTAAGAGAAAGAAGAATAAAGCCAAGCATCAAAAACGAATTTGAAAACCAAAAGTTTCTGTTGCTTTGCGACGTTCCGCTGGTCCCAATGCATTCAAGCCTCTTGCATGCCTTTTTTTCTCGAGCAAGGTGAAATAATTGACCGTCATGTATTAATTTCCAGGCTATCGCGCGACCGTCTTGTTATTTCTAATGAGTTTATCGGTATGCTCACACGTGAGGATTCAGGAATTTTGGCGTAAATCAATACCGGCTTTAGGTGAAAAAGATGGTCGTGAGCCGTACGAGAACATTCGAGAACTATGAGCAAATAACAACTGGCGGCGAATTAGGTGCATGGTCTTCAACTGCATTTTGAAACAGTTTAACTGAAGGAGAACTTCTTTGACTCGAAACAGTCGACTATCGAATTTATTCGACTGTTCGGGTCTATCGAATAATCGAGTCTTCGACTAAGTCGATTTTTGAAAATTTCGAATAATCGAGTTTTCGACTAAGTTGATATCTGAAAACTTCGAATAATCGAGTTTTCGACTAACTCGATTTTCAGGAATTTCGAATAATCGAGTTTTCGACTAATTCGGTTTTTCAAACTTTCGAATAATCGAGTAGTCGGATGACTCGATGTCGACTGTTTCAGTCGATACCAAGACTCGATGACTCGACTCGACATAAGTATACTATGTACCCATCCACGTTTTACAAGAGAAAGCTCAGGTCGCATCAGCGAAAACGACTTGTGTTGTCAGTATTTCTTGGGCAACTAAGGTGGTGGTCGTAATGTATTCCGATTACGAAAGGGACGGGCAGAGGGGGATGATCGGAGCGCATGAGTGGACGAACGGGGGAGAAGCGAAGCGAAGCGCGTGAATGGAAGAGTCACCGAGTTTTCCCCGCCTCTCCTGCGCTTGGAGTCATTTACGATCATCCACTGACGGCTCACTTGGCCTGTTTTCAGTTTTCGCTTTGAAATTGTTCGAAAAAATATTCGAATATATTCGAGTCGATTTCATTCGAAACTATTCAAAATTCGGACCTCGAAAAAAAAGAGGCCATTCGAATATATTCAAAAATCGGACGTTAAAAAAAGGGAGTCATTCGAATCTATTCGATATTCGGTCTTTTCTTCCAGGGCACAACTTAAGTAAACTGGTGTCAACCTTGTTTTTAGAGGAAGCGAGCCTCCTTCGAGGGAAGTAGATATATGACGCATTTTTCAGGCGCAGGAGTCAGATGGCAGCGGCGTCCTCGGTTCAGTTACTAAAGTTTGCGGTGCTTGAACCTTATCTGGAGGTCCCTCTCACCCGGTGAAGGCCCTAACAGAGGTTGGGAGGAGTCGTCGCGCCGCGTGTCGGGGTGCCGGCCGCATCGTGTGTCGCTGTGCCGGCCGCGTCGCGTGTCGGCGCGCAGGCGGTGTCCCGTTTTGGCGTGCAGGCTAGCTGTGTGGGCGCAGTGTTGAATTCGAGTGATGAGGTTCCCCAATTTGGATATGTGGACCGTGACTGCCCACATTTTTGAGGATTTTCTATGGGAGGATACGAAAGGTAAGAATTTGAAAACCTGAATATACCCGAAAGTCCGAGTTTCAAAGTAGTCGAATTACGATATTTGAAATGTCGTATCGGCATGGATCCTAGTGAGACGTTCTGTTCCCTAGTAAACGTCGGCGCAAGCTCGGTGCCATATGCTAATACATAGGTGCACCAAGTTTGTGCCAACCTTCAATCAGGAACGCATGGTAAATAGAATTTCATTATTCCGAGACCCACAATGTAGATTTTTCTGGAACTTAAGCAATGTAGGGAGCCCTTACTAACTTTGTGAAAGTGCCGAGTGAGCCAAATTGTCCGCTCTAGCACAATGTGATTTTACTCCATTTGCCAAAAGATGAAAATACGACTAGTTGTAGCTAGCGAAACGTTTTGGCGCGATTTAGTTAGTTGGCCGTATTCATGAAACAAAGGGAGCCTCCCGGGAAGGTCCAAAGTTCGCCCAACGCATACACTGGCTGCTTATAAGAACCCTTCCGGGGGCGGCATGCACGTACACGGCGGGTTAGGTTGGGGTTAGGCAGGGTTTGGAGGGTCGGCGCGTTTGATGATAGCAGCGCGAGGGCTAAAAGAAGGTTAGGCTAGCACTGAAAAATGGTTCCCTCGCAAAACCTACGTAGGAGGTTGGGGCAGCCGAAACCCCGTTGAGACCCCAAATATTGATTATCTCCTGCACTTGCACAGCAATGACCAAACGCGCCGACGCCCCAAGCCCTGCCTAACCCCAACCTAACCCGCCGCGTACGTGCATGCTGCCCCGGGAGGCTCCCGTAGTTTCGTGGATATGGCCACAGAACTTTTCAGGGTGATTGTGAACTGGCGCCCTGAAAGGATGGTCGCGTGAATGATTCCACAATATCCAACCTGCGCCCCATATCGGAGCACAATCGAACCGCAAAGTACACTACTAGCGCAGCTGATGAGCTTCAAATCTCTACTGCCCTAATCGGAGTTAACTTTGGGTCTGCAGCTGCAAACAACCGTAGTTGCAGCGAGCAGCTCGGATATACTAGAGCTGGGTCTACGGGGTCACGGCACTATCATTTAGGTCCCAGCAGGATTGTTTGTAAGCTGCGTGCTGCAACAGACCTTATCTGCAAAGGCGGAGCGCTATTTCACTCCTGTTCGGACACTGCGGGGCGGGCTGGACGTAATTCTTTTGAGAGACTGGGGCATTGCATTCAATTTTCGAAGAGCTTGACCAACTGCCGTGTCTGGTGTTCGAAGAGGCCTATCGTACACCGGTGGGTCAATCTGTCGTGAACCAACTTCTAAGAAAAATTGTAAAGTTTTCAAACATTAAAGGGTAGAATATGAGACACGGGACGGAGTAAACGAATTGATTCATTATGTGGGTATAAGGCAGTAGATGAGCAGTACTGAGGTGTGCAGAAGTACGGCCGGCACCGGTTGCCCACATACCTTGCGTTCCTTATTGTGACTTGGCGCAAGCTCGGTGCACGCAAGTTATGTATAACATAGGCACATCGGCTTTGCTTCAAGAAACAATAAGGAAAGCAAAATATCAAAGCGATCTGTTGTCGACTATACGCCGGTTGGGGTCTAGGGTGCAGCAAAAACTTCAGGGCTTCAGTTTCTTGGGCAGTAAAAAAATTTTGACCGGATTTTTTGGCCCAGGTTTTCCTCAACATGCTTAGGTAGTCAACTCTTTAGGTTGATTAACACTGCGTCATAGGCGCTTAAAGGCACAGTCCAAGCTTAGGGGCCAAATCTAAGACTTCCACATAATTATGAAGTAGACCCACCCCGTATAACACCTGCCAAGTGAGAGCTCTCGATTCCACAGAATAAGCGAGATATAGGAGGAAGCCAATTTGGGGCGCCCACACCAGGAAGCCACTTTGGCACCCCCCTTTACGATCTTTCGAGCTGAACAGTGGCGAGATGAGTGATGATTTCCGATCAATAGCACCGTTCTTCCCTACATTCTCAGCCTCCCTCTTTATTGAGGTCGGCTCGCATCCATAGGTTGCAAATGACGGAAGCTACAAGCCTCGGACAACTCGTCCACCATGCTTCCGCAGCTCAATTTTTGAGGGGCCACAACTCCGCTCCCAGGGGCCTTGTACGACTAGAGAGACATCATTGGAATCAGCGTGAGACCATTTTCAAGATAAGAAGGGAAACAGAAAATCGATTTTGAGGTTGGACTGTGCCTTTAAGAATTGGTCCCCGACCCGAGGGATCAAAAGGAGAAGGGGTCCAAATTACGGGTACATCGCTGATAACCGGCGTGTAGATCGCTGATAACTGGCGGGTGGATCGATGATAACTGCCGGGCGGATCGCTGTTTACTGGCGGGCGGATCGCTGGCTACTGGCGGGCGGATCGCTGGTTACCGGCGGGCGGATCGCTGGCTACTGACGGGCGGATCGCTGGCTACTGGCGGGTGGATCGCTGGCTACTGCCGGGCAGATCGCTTGCTACCGGCGGGCGGATGGCTGGCTACTGGCGGGCGGATGGCTGGCTACTGGCGGGCGGATCGCTGGCTACTGGCGGGCGGATGGCGGGGGGGATGTCGATCCGCCCGCCAAAAGCCAGCTATCCGCCCGCACCTACTGTCTGAGTCGTCTACCATCAAAAGACAAGAACGTTCAGGCTTTTAATTTGGCCCAAAACAGTGGTTTTTTTCCTTATAGGTCCTACTACTCGAGACCCAGAAAAGGATTTGGAGAGAAAAAGACGACAAGCATATTTGATCGCGACCACTGCCTTTAATTTTCTCGATCAACGGTGAAATCTGATTTTGATTCATTCGCATATTGGATTCATTCAGGAAATCGAATTATACGGTCTTTCTGATATTCGACCATATTTAGTGACGACGTTCGAATATTCGGACACCAGAACTATTGCTCATTTATTTCTTTGAATTATTTATAAAACTAGTCGTATTACCTTATTTTTGTCCCTCTAATCTAGCATCATTTCACTGGAATCTCACTGCAAAAAGGTCAATAAAGTTCGTTTCAACCCTTACTTCAGACGAGCTTTATTGGTACAGTCTTCCCGGGTCTCTTCAGTAAAGAAGAAGACTGTTTCATCCGTTTGAAACTTTTGGCTAATATTGTTGCATTAAAATATGTAATGTATTAGCAAAAGTAGTCAGGTGAATTTTTTTGCTGAAGGGCCCAAGAGAAAAAGTCGTAAAAAGGAAAATTCTCTGAAGGATCATTGATTAAAACAGGAAAAATATTTTTCATAACTTACATGCTTGCGACTTTGTCGCTCTTGCAACAATATAAAATGAGCAATTTAATCTCGCAGGTAAACCACGACATGATAAAGCGGTCGACCATGTTGTGTAAAAGATAATGGAGAATAGATTCGCCTTCGGTTTGATTCCGTAATCATTTTCATTATGATGATTGTGTGCTATTATCAAATAGTTGTCTTATCATTTTGTGAAGCTGCTTCCAACTTGTATTTAACCCGTATTTGAGGGCTATGAAAGAATTTTTATTTTTTACATCTTAATATACTATTATGTATAACGTTTTCAGAATAGGCGTTTCTACATAACAAACTTTTCAAGTACTTAACACGATCAATGAAATCGCTAAATAAACTAGTCCTAGCTATTCTTAGCACCTCTGTATATATAACAGATGATTTGATACGAATTGAAATGTTCGAATGAAAATGAGGAAGACGTATCACACTGACTTGAAAGTTATCTGTTTTATTGAAAGGTTTGGTTATAATCACATCATTTATTATCTTCAAGTCAAGGTCCAAATAATTACAATGGTATTCATTGAAGTGAGTCTTTTCTAAACTCATTGTATTTTTGTATATATTTTGTAGCCTATCTAGAATGTAGTTTTCGCTACGGTTAAGAATAAGAAGGAGATCATCCATATATCTATAGGGATAAAACGTTCTATGGGAAGAAATTTTCTCCACTGAAAATTCATATTCAAAGATTGAAAGCATTAAATCGGCATGTAAGTAAATAAAGTTACCACCTTGTGGAACTCCATTGATTTGTTTATATATAATTTGTCCAAAGGTGCAGAAGCTGTTTTTGAGCAAGTAATCAGTAGAATATACAAGATCTGTAGCGGTATAGTACTTGTGCTTAATAGATTTAACTTCATCAGTGTAGTATATAGTTTCATACCCATTAAAAGCAATGTACTTTTTACCTGCATTCTTGAAGCAAATGTGTAGCACTTTTTTAATATTTTTAATGATAACATCATGGGGTAAATTTGTAAACATGTTAGTGAAATCAGCAGAGAATAGTTTCTTCTCTTTCATCTCTATGTCTGTGAGTTTATTACTTATATTTATGTCATTAATTGACCAAGAATCAATGAAATTTTTATTTCTGCTTTTAACAGACTTGTTGTATTTTTTGAAATGATCACAATCTCCAGTGATGAATCCAAATTTAACTGGATTTTTATGGAGCTTCGGTATACAATAAATATGTGGAATATTAGCATCAGGAATCGTCTTAATTTTCATATTGTTATAAAGTGTTCTGTATCTATGTATTAAATATATCATCAATAGTTTCTCTATCAAATT
The DNA here is from genome assembly GCA_029168955.1 of Aplectana chamaeleonis. Classification (NCBI taxonomy): domain Eukaryota; kingdom Metazoa; phylum Nematoda; class Chromadorea; order Rhabditida; family Cosmocercidae; genus Aplectana; species Aplectana chamaeleonis. The sequence continues at coordinate 492,987 of JAPDOI010000384.1, read as the reverse complement.
TTTCATATGTATTTTTACTGTCTCTTAAATTGAAATTATTATTTTGTTAGCTAATACCCATTTCTGTGCACATTGCCTGCAGATAGTATTTTTTACAAGTAAAACTATAATTATTGTTTGCTTTATCAAGAGGACATATGATAAAATTGTTCTTGAGTTCATTCAATTCAAATCTATTGTATTCATCTAAGTATTCATCATTCAAGTTATTGTAATAAAGAAAAGGTTTGAACTTATTTTTGATCTTTGTCTTGAGCCAACTAATTATATCAACAAAGATATTGTCATCAGTAATTCGATATTTGACTGAAACTGTCTTTACAAATATATCCACTACATTACCAGTCCATATATGAATATCTCTTCTAGTAGCTTCATTATTTTGGATGTATTTAGTACCTAAACTCAGGATCCTTCTAAGACTTTCATCAGACACCATAGTAAGGTCTCCAGTTATAACATGTTCAAGTTTCTTATCTACATATTTCTTGTATCTTGATATATTACATATGCAATCTTGTTGAAATCGTCTGTGCAAGCTATCGAGATTGAGATTCCTCAGAGCATTATTGTAGTTGATAACTTTTTTTGAAAAGGAGGCACGTAAGTATATATCACCCTGAGGGCAGGTATGTGACATTAGTGTTATTTTTAATTAGATCACTTATATAAATATTATTGAAGATTCTATTGATATTGACACAATCTATAATTTTATGAATATATTCAATAATAATGTTCAGATAAGGTTTATTTTGAACATCTTTATTATTTTTAGTGTTGATCTTGAAATGAAATTTTCAAAGAATGCTGATTGTGTCTATTCTGTGAGGATGTGTCTATTCTTATCGCTAATTTCAGCCAAAAACTTATTGTCATAACATAAGTTACAAAGTTGTATCAAATTCGTTTTTTGCAATTTATGTAAATACTTATATATGCCAATAACCATATTGCAATTATTTACGTAATAAATAAGCTCATGTACATCTATTCGATGTTTATTATGTTTATTCTTTTTACGACCATTTCTGGTTCTTTCTTTTTTAATTTGGAGAGCAAAGTAAGGGTGGTTATCCTTATGTCTCAGAGGATTACCAATATCGGAGATAATCCCATATCCTTTTGTGTTATCATTTAAGCCAAAAGGAAAGACAGAGTTGCGTAACTTAATCCAAAATAAATCTTTCTCGGCCAATACATTTTTATCATTATTGTCTACACATGAGTCTGAAATGCTCACAGTGATATGAGCGTTTTCACATAAAACATTACCATCAAAATGATCACATAAATAATCTCTAATGTCTTGTTTTTTGATATGATATAAATGTTCCCTGACTCTGAATTTAAGTTTTCTTGATGTAATACCCACATATTGCATATTACAATTGTTGCAAGTTAGACAGTAAACAATGTTTTCTTTATTACAATTATCATTCACAGAGTTATATGTATTCGTTCTCAATTTGGGATGTTTCGAATATATATGTGGATTTTTATCAATAATATTACATATGTTACAGTTAGAACCACAATTATTCGCTATGTTGTAATTACCAAAATTTAGTACTGTGTTAACACTGTTTTCCTTGTTTTCAATAAAGACAATAAGTTTATAATAATTAGAGGAAGAATAATCGCTGCTTGACTGAGACGCAGGCCTAGAATTTTGAGTATGTGATCGACCCCTACCACATACCCATGTTGTGTGGGTTGAGGTGTTCGGTGGGGCTGCCATCTAGGTCACCGCCAACATAAATATGTTACCTAGTTAGAGTAAGCATCTATATAAGGTAATGGTAAGTAATTTATTAGATTTTTGTAGCTGAGTTTAGAAGCCATCACCCCACAATTTGGCAAGCTTCATGTACTCCCATTAGAAAAAACCCTCTTTTTTTGAAAACAAGAGGTATGGCCCTCTTATTATTCAGAACAGACAAGTTAATGGATAAGAGTCCAACCAAGCGAGTTGTCGGAATTTTTTTTGATAATGAAAATTTTATAAATATATTTTTGTTATAAGAGTATATAAAGGTAGGAAAAAATTTTAAGGCAAAGAAGAAAGGTAAGTAGTATATGAGATAAATAAAGATATAGAAGTAGAATCTTACCTATGATAGAAGTGGAAGAATAGCCTACCTGTTTGATAATAAATAACATTGCTATGTGTTTGAAGAAAACTAAGACTTGCATGCTCGACAGATGAAAAGATTCATTGAAGGAAATGAAAGTGCTAAGATTTAAAATAATTAGAAAAAGCACAAGGTAATTACAATATTATTGGTAACTGTATATTATTGTTGAATAGGTCCAACATTAGGATCGGAAAAAGGAGCAAGGTGAAAGATTTAGATTACAATTGAAATATATATATATATATATATATATATATATATATATATATATATATATATATATATATATATATATATATATATATATATATATATATATATATATATATATATATATATATATATATATATATATATATATATATATATATATATATATATATATATATATATATATATATATATATATATATATATATATATATATATATATATATATATATATATACTAGTGACCCTTCGGGTCCCTAGCCCTTGGCAGCCACTTGACCTTAAGGCAGCGTACCCTGTTTTGGAGCCTATTTCACTCGTATCTATAGCGCTAGCTTTTTGATTCTTGACCAACCATAGTTTGCAAACACATGAATTTTGACGGCTGATGAAAAAAGTACATAAAAAAAGAGAAGCAGTTGTTCCCTCGCTGGCCCTTTCTCAAATTGGTGAGCCAGCTCCCTTCTCTGTTCAGAGGAACGGAGGCCCTCGCCCTATTTCAAAAACAGGGGGGCTTGTAGAGAAGAAAGCCAGCTTCCTCCTCTGCTGAGAGAAAGAGGCGCCTTCGGCCTGTTTTAGAAACGCTGGGTGGGCCTTAGGCCTCCTTGTAGAGAAGAAAACCAGCTTCCTTTTCTGCTAAGAAAAAGAGGAGCCTTCGGCAACTTTAGAAACGCAGGGGTGGGCTTCGGCCCCTTTGTAGAGAAGAAAGCCAGCTTCCTCCTTTGCTAAGAGAAAGAGGGGCCTTCGGTCTGTTTTAGAAACGCAGGGGTAAGCTTTAGGCTCCCTTGTAGAGAAGAAGGCTACCTTCCTTCTCTGCTAAGAGTAAGAGGGGTCTTCGGCATTTTTAGAAACGCAGGGGTGGGTCTCCGCCCCCCTTGTGAAGAAAAAAACCAGCTTCCTTCTCTGCTAAGAGGAAGATGGGCCTTCGGCCTGTTTTTAAAACGTAGGGATGGGCTTTAGGCCCCCTTGTAAGTAACAAACCCAGCTCCCTCTCCTGCTAAGAGAAAAAGGGACCTTCGGCCTGTTTTAAAACGCAGGGGTCCTTGTAGAGAAAAAAGTCAGCTCCCTTTTCTGCCAAAAAAGAGGGGCCTCCTTTCTGTTTAAAAACGCAGGGGTGGGCCTTCGGCCCCCTCGTAGAGAAGGAGGCCAGCTCCCTTTTCTGCTAAGAGAAATAAGGACCGAGCCCCCCCCATCTACGCAAAATTCGTTCGGCTTCGCCGAACGATGGGCCGGCTTGGCGGGTCACCCTCCGTGTAGTATTGATTAGGCTTCGCCGAACGGTGGGCCGGCTTGGCGGGCCACCCTTCGTGTAGTACTCGTTTGACTGCGTCAAACGATGGGCCGGCTTGGCGGGCCACCCTCCTTGCAGTATTCGTTTGGCTTCGCCAAAAGATTGGTCGGCTTGGCGGGCCACCCTCCGTGTAGCATTCGTTCGGCTCCGCCGAACGATGGGCCGACATGGCGGGCCACCCTCCGTGTAGTATTCGTTCGGCGCCGCCGAACGATGGGTCGGCTTGGCGGGCCACCCTCCGTGTAGTATTAGTTTGGCTTCGCCAAAGGATTGGTCGGCTTGGCGGGCCACCCTCCGCGTAGCATTCGTTCGGCTGCGCCGAACGATGGGCCGGCTTAGCGGGCCACCCTCCGTATAGTATTCGTTCGGCTTCGCCGAACGATGGGTCGGCTTGGCGGGCCACCCTCCGTGTAGAATTCGTTTGGCTTCGCCGAAAGATGGGCCGGCTAGGCGGGCCACCCTCCGTGTAGTATTTATTCGAAAGCGCCGAACGTTGAGCCGGCTAGGCGGGCCACCCTCCGTGTAGCATTCGTTTGGCTTCGCCGAACGATGGGCCGGCTTGGCGGGCCACCCTCCGTGTAGCATTCGTTCGGCTGCGCCGAACGATGGGCCGGCTTGGCGGGCCACCCTCCGTGTAGTATTCGTTTGGCTTCGCCAAAAGATTGGTCAGCTTGGCGGGCCACCCTCCGTGTAGCATTCGTTCGGCTGCGCCGAACGATGGGCCGGCTTGGCGGGCCACCCTCCGTGTAGCATTCGTTTGGCTTCGCCGAACGATGGGCCGGCTTGGCGGGCCACCCTCCGTGTAGCATTCGTTCGGCTGCGCCGAACGATGGGCCGGCTTGGCGGGCCACCCTCCGTGTAGCATTCGTTCGGCTCCGCCGAACGATGGGCCGGCTTGGCGGGCCACCCTCCGTGTAGTATTCGTTTGGCTTCGCCGAACGATGGGTCGGCTTGGCGGGCCACCCTACGTGTAGCATTTGTTCGGCTGCGCCGAACGATGGGCCGGCTTGGCGGGCCACCCTCCGTGTAGCATTCGTTCGGCTGCGCCGAACGATGGGCCGGCTTGGCGGGCCACCCTCCGTGTAGCATTCGTTCGGCTGCGCCGAACGATGGGCCGGCTTGGCGGGCCACCCTCCGTGTAGTATTCGTTTGACTTTGCCAAAAGATTGGTCAGCTTGGCGGGCCACCCTCCGTGTAGCATTCGTTCGGCTGCGCCGAACGATGGGCCGGCTTGGCGGGCCACCCTCCGTGTAGTATTCATTCGAAAGCGCTGAACGTTGGACCGGCTTAGCGGGCTACCCTCCGTGTAGTATTAGTTTGGCTTCGCCGAACGATGGGCCGGCTTGGCGGGCCACCCTCCGTGTAGCATTGGTTTGGCTTCGCCGAACGATGGGCCGGCTTGGCGGGCCACCCTCTGTGTAGTATTCGTTTGGCTTCGCCGAACGATAGGTCGGCTTGGCGGGCCACCCTCCGTGTAGCATTGGTTTGGCTTCGCCGAACGATGGGCCGGCTTGGCGGGCCACCCTCCGTGTAGTATTTATTCGAAAGCGCCGAACGTTGGGCCGGCTTGGCGGGCCACCTTCCGTGTAGCATTCGTTTGGCTTCGCCGAACGATGGGCCGGCTTGGCGGGCCACCCTCCGTGTACCATTCGTTTGGCTTCGCCGAACGATGGGCCGGCTTGGCGGGCCACCCTCCGTGTAGTATTCATTCGAAAGCGCTGAACGTTGGACCGGCTTAGCGGGCTACCCTCCGTGTAGTATTAGTTTGGCTTCGCCAAAAAATTGGTCGGCTTGGCGGGCCACCCTTCGTGTAGCATTCGTTCGGCTCCGCCGAACGATGGGCCGGCTTGGCGGGCCACCCTCTGTGTAGTATTCGTTTGGCTTCGCCGAACGATGGGTCGGCTTGGCGGGCCACCCTCCGTGTAGCATTGGTTTGGCTTCGCCGAACGATGGGCCGGCTTGGCGGGCCACCCCCCGTGTAGTATTCATTCGAAAGCGCCGAACGTTGGGCCGGCTTGGCGGGCCACCCTCCGTGTAGCATTCGTTTGGCTTCGCCGAACGATGGGCCGGCTTGGCAGGCCACCCTCCGTGTACCATTCGTTTGGCTTCGCCGAACGATGGGCCGGCTTGGCGGGCCACCCTCCGTGTAGTATTCATTCGAAAGCGCCGAACGTTGGGCCGGCTTGGCGGCCCACCCTCCGTGTAGTATTCGTTTGGCTTCGCCAAAAAATTGGTCGGCTTGGCGGGCCGCCCTCCGTGTAGCATTCGTTCGGCTCCGCCGAACGATGGGCCGGCTTGGCGGGCCACCCTCCGTGTAGTATTTGTTTGGCTTCGCCAAAAGATTGGTCAGCTTGGCGGGCCACCCTCCGTGTAGCATTCGTTCGGTTGCGCCGAACGATGGACCGGCTTGGCGGGCCACCCTCCGTGTAGCATTCGTTCGGCTGCGCCGAACGATGGGCCGGCTTGGCGGGCCACCCTCCGTGTAGCATTCGTTCGGCTGCGCCGAACGATGGGCCGGCTCCGCGGGCCACCCTCCGTGTAGCATTCGTTCGGCTGCGCCGAACGATGGGCCGGCTTGGCGGGCCGCCCTCCGTGTAGCATTCGTTCGGCTCCGCCGAACGATATGCCGGCTTGGCGGGCCACCCTCCGTGTAGTATTCGTTTGGCTTCGCCAAAAGATTGGTCAGCTTGGCGGGCCACCCTCCGTGTAGTATTCATTCGGAAGCGCCGAACGTTGGGCCGGCTTGGCGGGCCACCCTCCGTGTAGCATTGGTTTGGATTCGCCGAACGATGGGCCGGCTTGGCGGGCCACCCTCCGTGTGGTATTCATTCGAAAGCGCCGAACGTTGGGCCGGCTTGGCGGGCCACCCTCCGTGTAGTATTCGTTTGGCTTCGCCAAGAAATTGGTCGGCTTGGCGGGCCACCCTCCGTGTAAAATTCATTCGAAAGCGCCGAGCGTTGGGCTGACTTGGCGGGCCACCCTCCGTGTAGTATTCGTTTGGCTTCGCCAAAAGATTGGTCGGCTTGGCGGGCCACCCTCCGTGTAGCATTCGTTCGGCTCCGCCGAACGATGGGCCGACATGGCGGGCCACCCTCCGTGTAGCATTTGTTTGGCTTTGCCGAACGATGGGCCGGCTTGGCGGGCCACACTCCGTGTAGTATTCGTTCGAAAGCGCCGAACGTTGGGCCGGCTTGGCGGGCCACCCTCCGTGTAGTATTCGTTCGGCGCCGCCTCACGATGGGTCGGCTTGGCGGGCCACCCTCCGTGTAGCATTCGTTTGGCTTTGCCGAACGATGGGCCGGCTTGGCGGGCCACCCTCCGTGTAGCATTCGTTCGGCTCCGCCGAACGATGGGCCGGCTTGGCGGGCCACCCTCCGTGTAGTATTCGTTTGGCTTCGCCTAAAGATTGGTCAGCTTGGCGGGCCACCCTACGTGTAGCATTCGTTCGGCTGCGCCGAACGATGGGCCGGCTTGGCGGGCCACCCTCCGTGTAGCATTCGTTCGGCTGCGCCGAACGATGGGCCGGCTTGGCGAGCCACCCTCCGTGTAGCATTCGTTCGGCTGCGCCGAACGATGGGCCGGCTTGGCGGGCCACCCTCCGTGTACCATTCGTTTGGCTTCGCCGAACGATGGGCCGGCTTGGCGGGCCACCCTCCGTGTAGTATTCATTCGAAAGCGCCGAACGTTGGGCCGGCTTGGCGGCCCACCCTCCGTGTAGTATTCGTTTGGCTTCGCCAAAAAATTGGTCGGCTTGGCGGGCCACCCTCCGTGTAGCATTCGTTCGGCTCCGCCCTCAGCGCACATGGCGGGCCACCCTTCGTGTAGCATTTGTTTGGCTTTGCCGAACGATGGGCCAGCAGCGGGCCACACTCCGCGTAGTATTCGTTCGAAAGCGCCGAACGATTGGGCCAGCTTGGCGGGCCACCCTCCGTGTAGCATTCGTTCGGCGCGCCTCACGATGGGTCGGCTTGGCGGGCCACCCTCCGTGTAGCATTCGTTTGGCTTTGCGCCGAACGATGGGCCGGCTTGGCGGGCCACCCTCCGTGTAGCATTCGTTCGGCTCCGCCGAACGATGGGCCGGCGGCGGGCCACCCTCCGTGTAGTATTCGTTTGGCTTCGCCTAAGATTGGTCAGCTTGGCGGGCCACCTACGTGTAGCATTCGTTCGGCTGCGCCGAACGATATGCCGGCTTGGCGGGCCACCCTCCGTGTAGCATTCGTTTGGCTTCGCCGAACGATTGGGCGGCGAGCCACCCTCCGTGTAGCATTCGTTCGGCTGCGCCGAACGATGGGCCGGCTTGGCGGGCCGCCCTCCGTGTAGTATTCATTCGAAAGCGCCGAACGATAGGTCGGCTTGGCGGGCCACCCTCCGTGTGGTATTCATTCGAAAGCGCCGAACGTTGGGCCGGCTTGGCGGGCCACCCTCCGTGTAGTATTCGTTTGGCTTCGCCAAGAAATTGGTCGGCTTGGCGGGCCACCCTCCGTGTAAAATTCATTCGAAAGCGCCGAGCGTTGGGCTGACTTGGCGGGCCACCCTCCGTGTAGTATTCGTTTGGCTTCGCCAAAAGATTGGTCGGCTTGGCGGGCCACCCTCCGTGTAGCATTCGTTCGGCTCCGCCGAACGATGGGCCGACATGGCGGGCCACCCTCCGTGTAGCATTTGTTTGGCTTTGCCGAACGATGGGCCGGCTTGGCGGGCCACACTCCGTGTAGTATTCGTTCGAAAGCGCCGAACGTTGGGCCGGCTTGGCGGGCCACCCTCCGTGTAGTATTCGTTCGGCGCCGCCGAACGATGGGTCGGCTTGGCGGGCCACCCTCCGTGTAGCATTCGTTTGGCTTTGCCGAACGATGGGCCGGCTTGGCGGGCCACACTCCGTGTAGCATTCGTTCGGCTCCGCCGAACGATGGGCCGGCTTGGCGGGCCACCCTCCGTGTAGTATTCGTTTGGCTTCGCCTAAAGATTGGTCAGCTTGGCGGGCCACCCTACGTGTAGCATTCGTTCGGCTGCGCCGAACGATGGGCCGGCTTGGCGGGCCACCCTCCGTGTAGCATTCGTTCGGCTGCGCCGAACGATGGGCCGGCTTGGCGAGCCACCCTCCGTGTAGCATTCGTTCGGCTGCGCCGAACGATGGGCCGGCTTGGCGGGCCGCCCTCCGTGTAGTATTCATTCGAAAGCGCCGAACGATAGGTCGGCTTGGCGGGCCACCCTCCGTGTAGCATTCGTTCGGCTGCGCCGAACGATGGGCCGGCTTGGCGAGCCACCCTCCGTGTAGCATTGGTTTGGATTCGCCGAACGATGGGCCGGCTTGGCGGGCCACCCTCCGTGTAGTATTCATTCGAAAGCGCCGAACGTTGGGCCGGCTTGGCGGGCCACCCTCCGTGTAGTATTCATTCGAAAGCGCTGAACGTTGGGCCGGCTTAGCGGGCTACCCTCCGTGTACCATTCGTTTGGCTTCGCCGAACGATGTACCGGCTTGGCGGGCCACCCTCCGTGTAGTATTCATTCGAAAGCGCTGAACGTTGGACCGGCTTAGCGGGCTACCCTCCGTGTAGTATTAGTTTGGCTTCGCCAAAAACTTGGTCGGCTTGGCGGGCCACCCTCCGTGTAGCATTCGTTCGGCTCCGCCGAACGATGGGCCGGCTTGGCGGGCCACCCTCTGTGTAGTATTCGTTTGGCTTCGCCGAACGATGGGTCGGCTTGGCGGGCCACCCTCCGTGTAGCATTGGTTTGGCTTCGCCGAACGATGGGCCGGCTTGGCGGGCCACCCTCTGTGTAGTATTCGTTTGGCTTCGCCGAACGATAGGTCGGCTTGGCGGGCCACCCTCCGTGTAGCATTGGTTTGGCTTCGCCGAACGATGGGCCGGCTTGGCGGGCCACCCTCCGTGTAGTATTCATTCGAAAGCGCCGAACGTTGGGACGGCTTGGCGGGCCACCTTCCGTGTAGCATTCGTTTGGCTTCGCCGAACGATGGGCCGGCTTGGCGGGCCACCCTCCGTGTACCATTCGTTTGGCTTCGCCGAACGATGGGCCGGCTTGGCGGGCCACCCTCCGTGTAGTATTCATTCGAAAGCGCTGAACGTTGGACCGGCTTAGCGGGCTACCCTCCGTGTAGTATTAGTTTGGCTTCGCCAAAAAATTGGTCGGCTTGGCGGGCCACCCTCCGTGTAGCATTCGTTCGGCTCCGCCGAACGATGGGCCGGCTTGGCGGGCCACCCTCTGTGTAGTATTCGTTTGGCTTCGCCGAACGATGGGTCGGCTTGGCGGGCCACCCTCCGTGTAGTATTCATTCGAAAGCGCCGAACGTTGGGCCGGCTTGGCGGGCCACCCTCCGTGTAGTATTCGTTTGGCTTCGCCAAAAGATTGGTCAGCTTGGCGGGCCACCCTCCGTGTAGCATTCGTTCGGCTGCGCCGAACGATGGGCCGGCTTGGCGGGCCACCCTCCGTGTAGCATTCGTTCGGTTGCGCCAAACGATGGGCCGGCTTGGCGGGCCACCCTCCGTGTAGCATTCGTTCGGCTGCGCCGAACGATGGGCCGGCTTGGCGGGCCACCCTCCGTGTAGCATTCGTTCGGCTGCGCCGAACGATGGGCCAGCTTGGCGGGCCGCCCTCCGTGTAGCTTTGCTTTGGATGTGCGGAAGGATGGGCCGGGTTGGCGGGCCACCCTCGGTGTAGTATTCATTCGAAAGCGCCGAACGTTGGGCCGGCTTGGCGGGCCACCCTCCGTGTAGTATTCATTCGAAAGCGCTGAACGTTGGGCCGGCTTAGCGGGCTACCCTCCGTGTACCATTCGTTTGGCTTCGCCGAACGATGGGCCGGCTTGGCGGGCCACCCTCCGTGTAGTATTCATTCGAAAGCGCTGAACGTTGGACCGGCTTAGCGGGCTACCCTCCGTGTAGTATTAGTTTGGCTTCGCCAAAAAATTGGTCGGCTTGGCGGGCCACCCTCCGTGTAGCATTCGTTCGGCTCCGCCGAACGATGGGCCGGCTTGGCGGGCCACCCTCTGTGTAGTATTCGTTTGGCTTCGCCGAACGATGGGTCGGCTTGGCGGGCCACCCTCCGTGTAGCATTGGTTTGGCTTCGCCGAACGATGGGCCGGCTTGGCGGGCCACCCTCCGTGTAGTATTCGTTTGGCTTCGCCGAACGATGGGTCGGCTTGGCGGGCCACCCTCCGTGTAGCATTCGTTTGGCTTTGCCGAACGATGGGCCGGCTTGGCGGGCCACACTCCGTGTAGCATTCGTTCGGCTCCGCCGAACGATGGGCCGGCTTGGCGGGCCACCCTCCGTGTAGTATTCGTTTGGCTTCGCCAAAAGATTGGTCAGCTTGGCGGGCCACCCTCCGTGTAGCATTCGTTCGGCTGCGCCGAACGATGGGCCGGCTTGGCGGGCCACCCTCCGTGTAGCATTCGTTCGGCTGCGCCGAACGATGGGCCGGCTTGGCGGGCCACCCTCCGTGTAGCATTCGTTCGGCTGCGCCGAACGATGGGCCGGCTTGGCGGGCCACCCTCCGTGTACCATTCGTTTGGCTTCGCCGAACGATGGGCCGGCTTGGCGGGCCACCCTCCGTGTACCATTCGTTTGGCTTCGCCGAACGATGGGCCTGCTTGGCGGGCCACCCTCCGTGTACCATTCGTTCGGTTGCGCCGAACGATGGGTCAGCTTGGAGGGCCACCCTCCGTGTAGCATTCGTTCGGCTGCGCCGAACGATGGGCCGGCTTGGCGGGCCACCCTCCGTGTAGCATTCGTTCGGCTGCGCCGAACGATGGGCCGGCTTGGCGGGCCACCCTCCGTGTAGCATTCGTTCGGCTGCGCCGAACGATGGGCCGGCTTGGCGGGCCACCCTCCGTGTAGTATTCATTCGAAAGCGCCGAACGTTGGGCCGGCTTGGCGGGCCACCCTCCGTGTAGCATTCATTGGGTTGCGCGGAACGATTGGTCAGCTTGGCGGGCCACCCTCCGTGTAGCATTCGTTCGGCTGCGCCGAACGATGGGCCGGCTTGGCGGGCCACCCTCCGTGTAGCATTCGTTCGGCTGCGCCGAACGATGGGCCGGCTTGGCGGGCCACCCTCCGTGTAGCATTCGTTCGGCTGCGCCGAACGATGGGCCGGCTTGGCGGGCCACCCTCCGTGTAGCATTCGTTTGGCTGCGCCGAACGATGGGCCGGCTTGGCGGGCCGCCCCCCGTGTAGCATTCGTTCGGCTCCGGTGAACGATGGGCCGGCTTGGCGGGCCACCCTCCGTGTAGTATTCGTTTGGCTTCGCCGAACGATTGGTCAGCTTGGCGGGCCACCCTCCGTGTAGTATTCATTCGAAAGCGCCGAACGTTGGGCCGGCTTGGCGGGCCACCCTCCGTGTAGCATTCGTTTGGCTTCGCCGAACGAGGGGCCGGCTTGGCGGGCCACCCTCCGTGTAGTATTCTTTTAAAAGCGCCAAACTTTGGGCCGGCTTGGCGGGCCACCCTCCGTGTAGTATTTGTATGGCTTCGCCAAAAGATTGGTCGGCTTGGCGGGCCACCCTTCGTTTAGGATTCGTTCGAAAGCGCCGAACGATGGGCCTGCTTCGCCGGCCACCCTCCTTGTAGTATTCGTTTGGCTTCGCCGAACGATGGGCCGGCTTGGCGGGCCACCCTCCGTGTAGCATTCGTTCGGCTCCGCCGAACGATGGGCCGGCTTGGCGGGCCACCCTCTGTGTAGTATTCGTTTGGCTTCGCCGAACGATGGGTCGGCTTGGCGGGCCACCCTCCGTGTAGCATTCGTTCGGCTGCGCCGAACGATGGGCCGGCTTGGCGGGCCACCCTCCGTGTACCATTCGTTTGGCTTCGCCGAACGATGGGCCGGCTTGGCGGGCCACCCTCCGTGTAGCATTCGTTCGGCTGCGCCGAACGATGGGCCGGCTTGGCGGGCCACCCTCCGTGTAGCATTCGTTCGGCTGCGCCGAACGATGGGCCGGCTTGGCGGGCCACCCTCCGTGTACCATTCGTTTGGCTTCGCCGAACGTGGGGCCGGCTTGGCGGGCCACCCTCCGTGTAGTATTCATTCGAAAGCGCCGAACGTTGGGCCGGCTTGGCGGCCCACCCTCCGTGTAGTATTAGTTTGGCTTCGCCAAAAAATTGGTCGGCTTGGCGGGCCACCCTCCATGTAGCATTCGTTCGGCTCCGCCGAACGATGGGCCGGCTTGGCGGGCCACCCTCCGTGTAGCATTCGTTCGGCTGCGCCGAACGATGGGCCGGCTTGGCGGGCCACCCTCCGTGTAGCATTCGTTCGGCTGCGCCGAACGATGGGCCGGCTTGGCGGGCCACCCTCCGTGTAGCATTCGTTCGGCTGCGCCGAACGATGGGCCGGCTTGGCGGGCCACCCTCCGTGTAGCATTCGTTCGGCTGCGCCGAACGATGGGCCGGCTTGGCGGGCCACCCTCCGTGTAGCATTCGTTTGGCTTTGCCGAACGATGGGCCGGCTTGGCGGGCCACACTCCGTGTAGCATTCGTTCGGCTCCGCCGAACGATGGGCCGGCTTGGCGGGCCACCCTCCGTGTAGTATTCGTTTGGCTTCGCCGAACGATGGGCCGGCTTGGCTGGCCACCCTACGTGTAGCATTCGTTTGGCTTAGCCGAACGATGGGCCGGCTTGGCGGGCCACCCTCCGTGTAGCATTCGTTCAGCTTCGCCGAACGATGGGTCGGCTTGGCGGGCCACCCTCCGTGTAGCATTCGTTCGGCTCCGCCGAACGATGGGCCGGCTTGGCGGGCCACCCTCCGTGTAGTATTCGTTCGGCTGCGCCGAACGATGGGCCGGCTTGGCGGGCCACCCTCCGTGTAGCATTCGTTCGGCTGCGCCGAACGATGGGCCGGCTTGGCGGGCCACCCTCCGTGTAGCATTCGTTCGGCTCCGCCGAACGATGGGCCGGCTTGGCGGGCCACCCTCCGTGTAGTATTCATTCGAAAGCGCCGAACGTTGGGCCGGCTTGGCGGGCCACCCTCCGTGTAGTATTCGTTTGGCTTCGCCGAACGATGGGCCGGCTTGGCGGGCCGCCCTCCGTGTAGCATTTGTTCGGCTGCGCCGAACGATGGGCCGGCTTGGCGGGCCACCCTCCGTGTAGTCTTCGTTGGGCTGCGCCGGACGATGGGCCGGCTTGGCGGGCCACCCTCCGTGTAGCATTCGTTTGGCTTCGCCGAACGATGGGCCGGCTTGGCGGGCCACCCTCCGTGTACCATTCGTTTGGCTTCGCCGAACGATGGGCCGGCTTGGCGGGCCACCCTCCGTGTACCATTCGTTTGGCTTCGCCGAACGATGGGCCTGCTTGGCGGCCCTCCCTCCGTGTAGTGTTCGTTGCGCCGAACGATGGGCCGGCTTGGCGGGCCCCCCTCCGTGTAGCATTCGTTCGGCTGCGCCGAACGATGGGCCGGCTTGGCGGGCCACCCTCCGTGTAGCATTCGTTTGGCTTCGCCGAACGATGGGCCGGCTTGGCGGGCCACCCTCCGTGTAGTATTCATTCGAAAGCGCCGAACGTTGGGCCGGCTTGGCGGGCCACCCTCCGTGTAGTATTCGTTTGGCTTCGCCAAAAGATTGGTCAGCTTGGCGGGCCACCCTCCGTGTAGCATTCGTTCGGCTGCGCCGAACGATGGGCCGGCTTGGCGGGCCACCCTCCGTGTAGCATTCGTTTGGCTTCGCCGAACGATGGGCCGGCTTGGCGGGCCACCCTCCGTGTAGTATTCATTCGAAAGCGCCGAACGTTGGGCCGGCTTGGCGGGCCACCCTCCGTGTAGCATTCGTTCGGCTGCGCCGAACGATGGGCCGGCTTGGCGGGCCACCCTCCGTGTAGCATTCGTTCGGCTGCGCCGAACGATGGGCCGGCTTGGCGGGCCACCCTCCGTGTAGCATTGGTTTGGATTCGCCGAACGATGGGCCGGCTTGGCGGGCCACCCTCCGTGTAGTATTCATTCGAAAGCGCCGAACGTTGGGCCGGCTTGGCGGGCCACCCTCCGTGTAGTATTCATTCGAAAGCGCTGAACGTTGGGCCGGCTTAGCGGGCTACCCTCCGTGTACCATTCGTTTGGCTTCGCCGAACGATGGGCCGGCTTGGCGGGCCACCCTCCGTGTAGTATTCATTCGAAAGCGCTGAACGTTGGACCGGCTTAGCGGGCTACCCTCCGTGTAGTATTAGTTTGGCTTCGCCAAAAAATTGGTCGGCTTGGCGGGCCACCCTCCGTGTAGCATTCGTTCGGCTCCGCCGAACGATGGGCCGGCTTGGCGGGCCACCCTCTGTGTAGTATTCGTTTGGCTTCGCCGAACGATGGGTCGGCTTGGCGGGCCACCCTCCGTGTAGCATTGGTTTGGCTTCGCCGAACGATGGGCCGGCTTGGCGGGCCACCCTCTGTGTAGTATTCGTTTGGCTTCGCCGAACGATAGGTCGGCTTGGCGGGCCACCCTCCGTGTAGCATTGGTTTGGCTTCGCCGAACGATGGGCCGGCTTGGCGGGCCACCCTCCGTGTAGTATTCATTCGAAAGCGCCGAACGTTGGGCCGGCTTGGCGGGCCACCTTCCGTGTAGCATTCGTTTGGCTTCGCCGAACGATGGGCCGGCTTGGCGGGCCACCCTCCGTGTACCATTCGTTTGGCTTCGCCGAACGATGGGCCGGCTTGGCGGGCCACCCTCCGTGTAGTATTCATTCGAAAGCGCTGAACGTTGGACCGGCTTAGCGGGCTACCCTCCGTGTAGTATTAGTTTGGCTTCGCCAAAAAATTGGTCGGCTTGGCGGGCCACCCTCCGTGTAGCATTCGTTCGGCTCCGCCGAACGATGGGCCGGCTTGGCGGGCCACCCTCTGTGTAGTATTCGTTTGGCTTCGCCGAACGATGGGTCGGCTTGGCGGGCCACCCTCCGTGTAGCATTGGTTTGGCTTCGCCGAACGATGGGCCGGCTTGGCGGGCCACCCTCCGTGTAGTATTCATTCGAAAGCGCCGAACGTTGGGCCGGCTTGGCGGGCCACCCTCCGTGTAGCATTCGTTTGGCTTCGCCGAACGATGGGCCGGCTTGGCGGGCCACCCTCCGTGTACCATTCGTTTGGCTTCGCCGAACGATGGGCCGGCTTGGCGGGCCACCCTCCGTGTAGCATTGGTTTGGCTTCGCCGAACGATGGGCCGGCTTGGCGGGCCACCCTCCGTGTAGTATTCATTCGAAAGCGCCGAACGTTGGGCCGGCTTGGCGGGCCACCCTCCGTGTAGTATTTGTTCGGATTCGCAAAATGATGGATCGGCTTTGCGGGCCACCCTCCGTGTAGCATTCGTTCGGCTTCGCCGAACGATGATGGGTCGGCTTGGCGGGCAACCCTCCGTGTAGTATTCAAACGATCGGCCGGCTTTACCGACCCCCTGCCCCCATCTACGCAGTATTCGAAAAAAAAAACGAATAGAAGAACCTTTTCTTACAGAAAAAAATTCTTCAAAAATGAATGCGTCACGAGAAAAAAGATTCTTTGCTGAACAACCTGCGATTTCTTTGCCGAAGAACCCAATGAAGAATTTTTGGGCAAAATGTTCTGCATAAACGTTTTTTCTTCCAATTATTCTTTCGAAATAAATTTTGTTTGTTCTCAAATTTTGCTTGTTCTTTCAGAGGAATTCTGAAAACTTTAATAACTCCGTAGTGAAAAATATTCCAGCCAGAGAAATTTGGCGAGAAAATGAGCTGTGAGAATTCTCTTCATTTTGGCACGAGAATCTATCAGAAAAAAAAGGTTAAAATGTCTGTCTTTCTACCTGAAAATCGTACAAAAATTCTTTGAAAAAAAAACCTGGCTGCAAAATTTTCCACGGTAGGGTTCTCCGGTTTTTCAACCTCGCCAAAAATTAGCAAACTACCAAACAACAAGTCAGAACAAAGAAAAAATTAAACGGTAAATAAAGAGGCAAAATAAAAAAAATAATTGTAGAACCAGAAAAATCAAACGCACAATTGAAAAAAAACAGCTCAGTGAGCGGTAACGCTACAAGACCGAAGTGCTGACATTAACCGCAAACAGAATGAAGAGCAAAGAGAGCGGCACAAACTTAAAAACGTGAGAAAAAGAGGAAAATCGGTAAACGGAAATAAAAATAATCAGCTGTGAGGCGCCGCGCGGCACGCCGCGCTGCTTATCGACAACGCTGAAGAGTTGAGGCGCAGCCAATTCCGCGGATTTCTGGTCGCGCCGTTTCCATTCTTTATATATAGGACTAGTGACCCTTCGGGTCCCTAGCCCGTGGCAGCCACTTGACCTTAAGGCGGCGTACCCTGTTTTGGAGCCTATTTCACTCGTATCTATAGCGTTAGCTTTTTGTTTCTTGACCAACCATAGTTTGCAAACACATGAATTTTGACGGCTGATGAAAAAAGTACATAAAAAAAGAGAAGCAGTTGTTCCCTCGCTGGCCCTTTCTCAAATTGGTGAGCCAGCTCCCTTCTCTGTTCAGAGGAACGGAGGCCCTCGCCCTATTTCAAAAACAGGGGGGCTTGTAGAGAAGAAAGCCAGCTTCCTCCTCTGCTGAGAGAAAGAGGCGCCTTCGGCCTGTTTTAGAAACGCTGGGTGGGCCTTAGGCCTCCTTGTAGAGAAGAAAACCAGCTTCCTTTTCTGCTAAGAAAAAGAGGAGCCTTCGGCAACTTTAGAAACGCAGGGGTGGGCTTCGGCCCCTTTGTAGAGAAGAAAGCCAGCTTCCTCCTCTGCTAAGAGAAAGAGGCGCCTCCGACCTGTTTTGGAAACGCAGGGTGGGCCTTAAGCCCCCTTGTAGAGAGGAAAGCCAGCTTTTTCTCCTGCTAGGAAAGAGAGGGGCCTTCGGCATCTTTAGAAACGCAGGGGTGGGCCTTCGGCCCCTTTGTAGAGAAGAAAGCCAGCTTCCTCCTTTGCTAAGAGAAAGAGGGGCCTTCGGTCTGTTTTAGAAACGCAGGGGTAAGCTTTAGGCTCCCTTGTAGAGAAGAAGGCTACCTTCCTTCTCTGCTAAGAGTAAGAGGGGTCTTCGGCATTTTTAGAAACGCAGGGGTGGGTCTCCGCCCCCCTTGTGAAGAAAAAAACCAGCTTCCTTCTCTGCTAAGAGGAAGATGGGCCTTCGGCCTGTTTTTAAAACGTAGGGATGGGCTTTAGGCCCCCTTGTAAGTAACAAACCCAGCTCCCTCTCCTGCTAAGAGAAAAAGGGACCTTCGGCCTGTTTTAAAACGCAGGGGTCCTTGTAGAGAAAAAAGTCAGCTCCCTTTTCTGCCAAAAAAGAGGGGCCTCCTTTCTGTTTAAAAACGCAGGGGTGGGCCTTCGGCCCCTCGTAGAGAAGGAGGCCAGCTCCCTTTTCTGCTAAGAGAAATAAGGACCGAGCCCCCCCCCCCCATCTACGCAAAATTCGTTCGGCTTCGCCGAACGATGGGCCGGCTTGGCGGGTCACCCTCCGTGTAGTATTGATTAGGCTTCGCCGAACGGTGGGCCGGCTTGGCGGGCCACCCTTCGTGTAGTACTCGTTTGACTGCGTCAAACGATGGGCCGGCTTGGCGGGCCACCCTCCGTGTAGTATTCATTTGGCTTCCCCGAACGATGGGCCGGCTTGGCGGGCCACCCTCCGTGTAAAATTCATTCGAAAGCGCCGAGCGTTGGGCTGACTTGGCGGGCCACCCTCCTTGCAGTATTCGTTTGGCTTCGCCAAAAGATTGGTCGGCTTGGCGGGTCACCCTCCGTGTAGTATTGATTAGGCTTCGCCGAACGGTGGGCCGGCTTGGCGGGCCACCCTTCGTGTAGTACTCGTTTGACTGCGTCAAACGATTGGCCGGCTTGGCGGGCCACCCTCCGTGTAGCATTCGTTTGGCTTTGCCGAACGATGGGCCGGCTTGGCGGGCCACACTCCGTGTAGTATTCGTTCGAAAGCGCCGAACGTTGGGCCGGCTTGGCGGGCCATCCTCCGTGTAGTATTCGTTCGGCTCCGCCGAACGATGGGCCGGCTTGGCGGGCCACCTCCGTGTAGTATTAGTTTGGCTTCGCCAAAAGATTGGTCGGCTTGGCGGGTCACCCTCCGCGTAGCATTCGTTCGGCTGCGCCAAACGATGGGTCGGCTTGGCGGGCCACCCTCCGTGTAGAATTCATTCGAAAGCGCCGAGCGTTGGGCCGACTTGGCGGGCCACCCTCCTTGCAGTATTCGTTTGGCTTCGCCAAAAGATTGGTCGGCTTGGCGGGCCACACTCCGTGTAGTATTCGTTCGAAAGCGCCGAACGTTGGGCCGGCTTGGCGGGCCATCCTCCGTGTAGTATTCGTTCGGCTGCGCCGAACGATGGGCCGGCTTAGCGGGCCACCCTCCGTATAATATTCGTTCGGCTTCGCCGAACGATGGGTCGGCTTGGCGGGCCACCCTCCGTGTAGAATTCGTTTGGCTTCGCCGAAAGATGGGCCGGCTAGGCGGGCCACCCTCCGTGTAGTATTTATTCGAAAGCGCCGAACGTTGAGCCGGCAAGGCGGGCCACCCTCCGTGTAGCATTCGTTTGGCTTCGCCGAACGATGGGCCGGCTTGGCGGGCCACCCTCCGTGTAGTATTCATTCGAAAGCGCTGAACGTTGGGCCGGCTTAGCGGGCCACCCTCCGTGTAGTATTAGTTTGGCTTCGCCAAAAAATTGGTCGGCTTGGCGGGCCACCCTCCGTGTAGCATTCGTTCGGCTCCGCCGAACGATGGGTCGGCTTGGCGGGCCACCCTCCGTGTAGCATTCGTTTGGCTTCGCCGAACGATGGGCCGGCTTGGCGGCCCACCCTCCGTGTAGTATTCGTTGCGCCGAACGATGGGCCGGCTTGGCGGGCCACCCTCCGTGTAGCATTCGTTCGGCTCCGCCGAACGATGGGCCGGCTTGGCGGGCCACCCTCCGTGTAGTATTCGTTTGGCTTCGCCTAAAGATTGGTCAGCTTGGCGGGCCACCCTCCGCGTAGCATTCGTTTGGCTTCGCCGAACGATGGGCCGGCTTAGCGGGCCACCCTCCGTATAGTATTCGTTCGGCTTCGCCGAACGATGGGTCGGCTTGGCGGGCCACCCTCCGTGTAGAATTCGTTTGGCTTCGCCGAAAGATGGGCCGGCTAGGCGGGCCACCCTCCGTGTAGTATTTATTCGAAAGCGCCGAACGTTGAGCCGGCAAGGCGGGCCACCCTCCGTGTAGCATTCGTTTGGCTTCGCCGAACGATGGGCCGGCTTGGCGGGCCACCCTCCGTGTAGTATTCATTCGAAAGCGCCGAACGTTGGGCCGGCTTAGCGGGCCACCCTCCGTGTAGTATTAGTTTGGCTTCGCCAAAAAATTGGTCGGCTTGGCGGGCCACCCTCCTTGCAGTATTCGTTTGGCTTCGCCAAAAGATTGGTCGGCTTGGCGGGCCACCCTCCGTGTAGCATTCGTTCGGCTCCGCCGAACGATGGGTCGGGTGGGCGGGCCACCCTCCGTGTACCATTCGTTTGGCTGTGCCGATCGATGGGCCGGCTTGGCGGGCCACACTCCGTGTAGTATTCGTTCGAAAGCGCCGAACTTTGGGCCGGCTTGGCGGGCCATCCTCCGTGTAGTATTCATTCGAAAGCGCTGAACGTTGGGCCGGCTTAGCGGGCGACCCTCCGTGTAGTATTAGTTTGGCTTCGCCGAAAAATTGGTCGGCTTGGCGGGCCACCCTCCGTGTAGCATTCGTCCGGCTCCGCAAAACGATGGGTCGGCTTGGCGGGCCACCCTCCGTGTAGCATTCGTTTGGCTTCGCCGAACGATGGGCCGGCTTGGCGGCCCACCCTCCGTGTAGTATTCGTTTGGCTTCGCCGAACGATGGGCCGGCTTGGCGGGCCACCCTCCGTGTAGCATTCGTTCGGCTCCGCCGAACGATGGGCCGGCTTGGCGGGCCACCCTCCGTGTAGTATTCGTTTGGCTTCGCCTAAAGATTGGTCAGCTTGGCGGGCCACCCTACGTGTAGCGTTCGTTCGGCTGCGCCGAACGATGGGCCGGCTTGGCGGGCCACCCTCCGTGTAGCATTCGTTCGGCTGCGCCGAACGATGGGCCGGCTTGGCGGGCCACCCTCCGTGTAGCATTCGTTCGGCTCCGCCGAACGATGGGCCGGCTTGGCGGGCCACCCTCCGTGTAGTATTCGTTTGGCTTCGCCAAAAGATTGGTCAGCTTGGCGGGCCACCCTCCGTGTAGCATTCGTTCGGCTGCGCCGAACGATGGGCCGGCTTGGCGGGCCACCCTCCGTGTAGCATTCGTTCGGTTGCGCCGAACGATGGGCCGGCTTGGCGGGCCACCCTCCGTGTAGCATTCGTTCGGCTGCGCCGAACGATGGGCCGGCTTGGCGGGCCACCCTCCGTGTAGCAATCGTTCGGCTGCGTCGAACGATGGGCCGGCTTGGCGGGCCACCCTCCGTGTAGTATCCGTTTGGCTGCGCCGAACGACGGGCCGACATGGCGGGCCACCCTCCGTGTAGTATTCGTTCGGCGCCGCCGAACGATGGGTCGGCTTGGCGGGCCACCCTCCGTGTAGCATTCGTTTGGCTTTGCCGAACGATGGGCCGGCTTGGCGGGCCACCCTCCGTGTAGCATTCGTTCGGCTGCGCCGAACGATGGGCCGGCTTGGCGGGCCACCCTCCGTGTAGCATTCGTTCGGCTCCGCCGAACGATGGGCCGACATGGCGGGCCACCCTCCGTGTAGTATTCGTTCGGCGCCGCCGAACGATGGGTCGGCTTGGCGGGCCACCCTCCGTGTAGCATTCGTTCGGCTCCGCCGAACGATGGGCCGGCTTGGCGGGCCACCCTCCGTGTAGTATTCGTTTGGCTTCGCCTAAAGATTGGTCGGCTTGGCGGGCCACCCTCCGCGTAGCATTCGTTCGGCTGCGCCGAACGATGGGCCGGCTTAGCGGGCCACCCTCCGTATAGTATTCGTTCGGCTTCGCCGAACGATGGGTCGGCTTGGCGGGCCACCCTCCGTGTAGAATTCGTTTGGCTTCGCCGAAAGATGGGCCGGCTAGGCGGGCCACCCTCCGTGTAGCATTCGTTTGGCTTCGCCGAACGATGGGCCGGCTTGGCGGGCCACCCTCCGTGTAGTATTAGTTTGGCTTCGCCAAAAGATTGGTCGGCTTGGCGGGCCACCCTCCGCGTAGCATTCGTTCGGCTGCGCCGAACGATGGGCCGGCTTAGCGGGCCACCCTCCGTATAGTATTCGTTCGGCTTCGCCGAACGATGGGTCGGCTTGGCGGGCCACCCTCCGTGTAGAATTCGTTTGGCTTCGCCGAAAGATGGGCCGGCTAGGCGGGCCACCCTCCGTGTAGTATTTATTCGAAAGCGCCGAACGTTGAGCCGGCAAGGCGGGCCACCCTCCGTGTAGCATTCGTTTGGCTTCGCCGAACGATGGGCCGGCTTGGCGGGCCACCCTCCGTGTAGTATTCATTCGAAAGCGCTGAACGTTGGGCCGGCTTAGCGGGCCACCCTCCGTGTAGTATTAGTTTGGCTTCGCCAAAAAATTGGTCGGCTTGGCGGGCCACCCTCCGTGTAGCATTCGTTCGGCTCCGCAAAACGATGGGTCGGCTTGGCGGGCCACCCTCCGTGTAGCATTCGTTCGGCTCCGCCGAACGATGGGCCGGCTTGGCGGGCCACCCTCCGTGTAGCATTCGTTCGGCTCCGCAAAACGATGGGTCGGCTTGGCGGGCCACCCTCCGTGTAGCATTTGTTCGGCTCCGCCGAACGATGGGCCGGCTTGGCGGGCCACCCTCCGTGTAGTATTCGTTTGGCTTCGCCTAAAGATTGGTCAGCTTGGCGGGCCACCCTACGTGTAGCATTCGTTCGGCTGCGCCGAACGATGGGCCGGCTTGGCGGGCCACCCTCCGTGTAGCATTCGTTCGGCTGCGCCGAACGATGGGCCGGCTTGGCGGGCCACCCTCCGTGTAGCATTCGTTCGGCTCCGCCGAACGATGGGCCGGCTTGGCGGGCCACCCTCCGTGTAGTATTCGTTTGGCTTCGCCAAAAGATTGGTCAGCTTGGCGGGCCACCCTCCGTGTAGCATTCGTTCGGCTGCGCCGAACGATGGGCCGGCTTGGCGGGCCACCCTCCGTGTAGCATTCGTTCGGTTGCGCCGAACGATGGGCCGGCTTGGCGGGCCACCCTCCGTGTAGCATTCGTTCGGCTGCGCCGAACGATGGGCCGGCTTGGCGGGCCACCCTCCGTGTAGCAATCGTTCGGCTGCGTCGAACGATGGGCCGGCTTGGCGGGCCACCCTCCGTGTAGCATTCGTTCGGCTCCGCCGAACGATGGGCCGACATGGCGGGCCACCCTCCGTGTAGTATTCGTTCGGCGCCGCCGAACGATGGGTCGGCTTGGCGGGCCACCCTCCGTGTAGCATTCGTTTGGCTTTGCCGAACGATGGGTCGGCTTGGCGGGCCACCCTCCGTGTAGAATTTGTTTGGCTTCGCCGAAAGATGGGCCGGCTAGGCGGGCCACCCTCCGTGTAGTATTTATTCGGCTCCGCCGAACGATGGGCCGACATGGCGGGCCACCCTCCGTGTAGTATTCGTTCGGCGCTGCTGAACGATGGGCCGGCTTGGCGGGCCACCCTCCGTGTAGCATTCGTTCGGCTCCGCCGAACGATGGGCCGGCTTGGCGGGCCACCCTCCGTGTAGTATTAGTTTGGCTTCGCCAAAAGATTGGTCGGCTTGGCGGGCCACCCTCCGCGTAGCATTCGTTCGGCTGCGCCGAACGATGGGCCGGCTTAGCGGGCCACCCTCCGTATAGTATTTGTTCGGCTTCGCCGAACGATGGGTCGGCTTGGCGGGCCACCCTCCGTGTAGAATTCGTTTGGCTTCGCCGAAAGATGGGCCGGCTAGGCGGGCCACCCTCCGTGTAGTATTTATTCGAAAGCGCCGAACGTTGAGCCGGCAAGGCGGGCCACCCTCCGTGTAGCATTCGTTTGGCTTCGCCGAACGATGGGCCGGCTTGGCGGGCCACCCTCCGTGTAGTATTCATTCGAAAGCGCTGAACGTTGGGCCGGCTTAGCGGGCCACCCTCCGTGTAGTATTAGTTTGGCTTCGCCGAAAAATTGGTCGGCTTGGCGGGCCACCCTCCGTGTAGCATTCGTTCGGCTCCGCAAAACGATGGGTCGGCTTGGCGGGCCACCCTCCGTGTAGCATTCGTTTGGCTTCGCCGAACGATGGGCCGGCTTGGCGGCCCACCCTCCGTGTAGTATTCTTTGCGCCGAACGATGGGCCGGCTTGGCGGGCCACCCTCCGTGTAGCATTCGTTCGGCTCCGCCGAACGATGGGCCGGCTTGGCGGGCCACCCTCCGTGTAGTATTCGTTTGGCTTCGCCAAAAGATTGGTCAGCTTGGCGGGCCACCCTCCGTGTAGCATTCGTTCGGCTGCGCCGAACGATGGGCCGGCTTGGCGGGCCACCCTCCGTGTAGCATTCGTTCGGTTGCGCCGAACGATGGGCCGGCTTGGCGGGCCACCCTCCGTGTAGCATTCGTTCGGCTGCGCCGAACGATGGGCCGGCTTGGCGGGCCACCCTCCGTGTAGCATTCGTTCGGCTGCGCCGAACGATGGGCCGGCTTGGCGGGCCACCCTCCGTGTAGCATTCGTTCGGCTCCGCCGAACGATGGGCCGACATGGCGGGCCACCCTCCGTGTAGTATTCGTTCGGCGCCGCCGAACGATGGGTCGGCTTGGCGGGCCACCCTCCGTGTAGCATTCGTTTGGCTTTGCCGAACGATGGGCCGGCTTGGCGGGCCACACTCCGTGTAGTATTCGTTCGAAAGCGCCGAACGATGGGCCGGCTTGGCGGGCCACCCTCCGTGTAGTATTCATTCGAAAGCGCTGAACGTTGGACCGGCTTAGCGGGCTACCCTCCGTGTAGTATTACTTTGGCTTCGCCAAAAAATTGGTCGGCTTGGCGGGCCACCCTCCGTGTAGCATTCGTTCGGCTCCGCCGAACGATGGGCCGTCTTGGCGGGCCACCTTCTGTGTAGTATTCGTTTGGCTTCGCCGAACGATGGGTCGGCTTGGCGGGCCACCCTCCGTGTAGCATTGGTTTGGCTTCGCCGAACGATGGGCCGGCTTGGCGGGCCACCCTCTGTGTAGTATTCGTTTGGCTTCGCCGAACGATAGGTCGGCTTGGCGGGCCACCCTCCGTGTAGTATTCATTTGAAAGCGCCGAACGTTGGGCCGGCTTGGCGGGCCACCTTCCGTGTAGCAATCGTTTGGCTTCGCCGAACGATGGGCCGGCTTGGCGGGCCACCCTCCGTGTACCATTCGTTTGGCTTCGCCGAACGATGGGCCGGCTTGGCGGGCCACCCTCCGTGTAGTATTCATTCGAAAGCGCTGAACGTTGGACCGGCTTAGCGGGCTACCCTCCGTGTAGTATTAGTTTGGCTTCGCCAAAAAATTGGTCGGCTTGGCGGGCCACCCTCCGTGTAGCATTCGTTCGGCTCCGCCGAACCATGGGCCGGCTTGGCGGGCCACCCTCTGTGTAGTATTCGTTTGGCTTCGCCGAACGATGGGTCGGCTTGGCGGGCCACCCTCCGTGTAGCATTGGTTTGGCTTCGCCGAACGGTGGGCCGGCTTGGCGGGCCACCCTCCGTGTAGTATTCATTCGAAAGCGCCGAACGTTGGGCCGGCTTGGCGGGCCACCCTCCGTGTAGCATTCGTTTGGCTTCGCCGAACGATGGGCCGGCTTGGCGGGCCACCCTCCGTGTACCATTCGTTTGGCTTCGCCGAACGATGGGCCGGCTTGGCGGGCCACCCTCCGTGTAGTATTCATTCGAAAGCGCCGAACGTTGGGCCGGCTTGGCGGCCCACCCTCCGTGTAGTATTCGTTGCGCCGAACGATGGGCCGGCTTGGCGGCCCACCCTCCGTGTAGTATTCGTTGCGCCGAACGATGGGCCGGCTTGGCGGGCCACCCTCCGTGTAGCATTCGTTCGGCTCCGCCGAACGATGGGCCGGCTTGGCGGGGCACCCTCCGTGTAGTATTCGTTTGGCTTCGCCGAACGATGGGTCGGCTTGGCGGGCCACCCTCCGTGTAGCATTGGTTTGGCTTCGCCGAACGGTGGGCCGGCTTGGCGGGCCACCCTCCGTGTAGTATTCATTCGAAAGCGCCGAACGTTGGGCCGGCTTGGCGGGCCACCCTCCGTGTAGCATTCGTTTGGCTTCGCCGAACGATGGGCCGGCTTGGCGGGCCACCCTCCGTGTACCATTCGTTTGGCTTCGCCGAACGATGGGCCGGCTTGGCGGCCCACCCTCCGTGTAGTATTCATTCGAAAGCGCCGAACGTTGGGCCGGCTTGGCGGCCCACCCTCCGTGTAGTATTCGTTGCGCCGAACGATGGGCCGGCTTGGCGGCCCACCCTCCGTGTAGTATTCATTCGAAAGCGCTGAACGTTGGGCCGGCTTAGCGGGCCACCCTCCGTATAGTATTCGTTCGGCTTCGCCGAACGGTGGGTCGGCTTGGCGGGCCACCCTCCGTGTAGAATTCGTTTGGCTTCGCCGAAAGATGGGCCGGCTAGGCGGGCCACCCTCCGTGTAGTATTTATTCGAAAGCGCCGAACGTTGAGCCGGCAAGGCGGGCCACCCTCCGTGTAGCATTCGTTTGGCTTCGCCGAACGATGGGCCGGCTTGGCGGGCCACCCTCCGTGTAGTATTCATTCGAAAGCGCTGAACGTTGGGCCGGCTTAGCGGGCCACCCTCCGTGTAGTATTAGTTTGGCTTCGCCAAAAAATTGGTCGGCTTGGCGGGCCACCCTCCGTGTAGCATTCGTTCGGCTCCGCAAAACGATGGGTCGGCTTGGCGGGCCACCCTCCGTGTAGCATTCGTTTGGCTTCGCCGAACGATGGGCCGGCTTGGCGGCCCACCCTCCGTGTAGTATTCGTTGCGCCGAACGATGGGCCGGCTTGGCGGGCCACCCTCCGTGTAGCATTCGTTCGGCTCCGCCGAACGATGGGCCGGCTTGGCGGGCCACCCTCCGTGTAGTATTCGTTTGGCTTCGCCTAAAGATTGGTCAGCTTGGCGGGCCACCCTACGTGTAGCGTTCGTTCGGCTGCGCCGAACGATGGGCCGGCTTGGCGGGCCACCCTCCGTGTAGCATTCGTTCGGCTGCGCCGAACGATGGGCCGGCTTGGCGGGCCACCCTCCGTGTAGCATTCGTTCGGCTCCGCCGAACGATGGGCCGGCTTGGCGGGCCACCCTCCGTGTAGTATTCGTTTGGCTTCGCCAAAAAATTGGTCAGCTTGGCGGGCCACCCTCCGTGTAGCATTCGTTCGGCTGCGCCGAACGATGGGCCGGCTTGGCGGGCCACCCTTCGTGTAGCATTCGTTCGGTTGCGCCGAACGATGGGCCGGCTTGGCGGGCCACCCTCCGTGTAGCATTCGTTCGGCTGCGCCGAACGATGGGCCGGCTTGGCGGGCCACCCTCCGTGTAGCATTCGTTCGGCTGCGCCGAACGATGGGCCGGCTTGGCGGGCCACCCTCCGTGTAGCATTCGTTCGGCTCCGCCGAACGATGGGCCGACATGGCGGGCCACCCTCCGTGTAGTATTCGTTCGGCGCCGCCGAACGATGGGTCGGCTTGGCGGGCCACCCTCCGTGTAGCATTCGTTTGGCTTTGCCGAACGATGGGCCGGCTTGGCGGGCCACACTCCGTGTAGTATTCGTTCGAAAGCGCCGAACGATGGGCCGGCTTGGTGGGCCACCCTCCGTGTAGTATTCATTCGAAAGCGCTGAACGTTGGACCGGCTTAGAGGGCTACCCTCCGTGTAGTATTACTTTGGCTTCGCCAAAAAATTGGTCGGCTTGGCGGGCCACCCTCCGTGTAGCATTCGTTCGGCTCCGCCGAACCATGGGCCGGCTTGGCGGGCCACCCTCCGTGTAGTATTACTTTGGCTTCGCCAAAAAATTGGTCAGCTTGGCGGGCCACCCTCCGTGTAGCATTCGTTCGGCTGCGCCGAACGATGGGCCGGCTTGGCGGGCCACCCTTCGTGTAGCATTCGTTCGGTTGCGCCGAACGATGGGCCGTCTTGGCGGGCCACCCTCTGTGTAGTATTCGTTTGGCTTCGCCGAACGATGGGTCGGCTTGGCGGGCCACCCTCCGTGTAGCATTGGTTTGGCTTCGCCGAACGACGGGCCGGCTTGGCGGGCCACCCTCTGTGTAGTATTCGTTTGGCTTCGCCAAACGATAGGTCGGCTTGGCGGGCCACCCTCCGTGTAGTATTCATTCGAAAGCGCCGAACGTTGGGCCGGCTTGGCGGGCCACCTTCCGTGTAGCAATCGTTTGGCTTCGCCGAACGATGGGCCGGCTTGGCGGGCCACCCTCCGTGTACCATTCGTTTGGCTTCGCCGAACGATGGGCCGGCTTGGCGGGCCACCCTCCGTGTAGTATTCATTCGAAAGCGCTGAACGTTGGACCGGCTTAGCACGCTACCCTCCGTGTAGTATTAGTTTGGCTTCGCCAAAAAATTGGTCGGCTTGGCGGGCCACCCTCCGTGTAGCATTCGTTCGGCTCCGCCGAACCATGGGCCGGCTTGGCGGGCCACCCTCTGTGTAGTATTCGTTTGGCTTCGCCGAACGATGGGTCGGCTTGGCGGGCCACCCTCCGTGTAGCATTGGTTTGGCTTCGCCGAACGGTGGGCCGGCTTGGCGGGCCACCCTCCGTGTAGTATTCATTCGAAAGCGCCGAACGTTGGGCCGGCTTGGCGGGCCACCCTCCGTGTAGCATTCGTTTGGCTTCGCCGAACGATGGGCCGGCTTGGCGGGCCACCCTCCGTGTACCATTCGTTTGGCTTCGCCGAACGATGGGCCGGCTTGGCGGGCCACCCTCCGTGTAGTATTCATTCGAAAGCGCCGAACGTTGGGCCGGCTTGGCGGCCCACCCTCCGTGTAGTATTCGTTGCGCCGAACGATGGGCCGGCTTGGCGGCCCACCCTCCGTGTAGTATTCGTTGCGCCGAACGATGGGCCGGCTTGGCGGGCCACCCTCCGTGTAGCATTCGTTCGGCTCCGCCGAACGATGGGCCGGCTTGGCGGGCCACCCTCCGTGTAGTATTCGTTTGGCTTCGCCTAAAGATTGGTCAGCTTGGCGGGCCACCCTACGTGTAGCATTCGTTCGGCTGCGCCGAACGATGGGCCGGCTTGGCGGGCCACCCTCCGTGTAGCATTCGTTCGGCTGCGCCGAACGATGGGCCGGCTTGGCGGGCCACCCTCCGTGTAGCAATCGTTCGGCTCCGCCGAACGATGGGCCGGCTTGGCGGGCCACCCTCCGTGTAGTATTCGTTTGGCTTCGCCAAAAGATTGGTCAGCTTGGCGGGCCACCCTCCGTGTAGCATTCGTTCGGTTGCGCCGAACGATGGGCCGGCTTGGCGGGCCACCCTCCGTGTAGCATTCGTTCGGCTGCGCCGAACGATGGGCCGGCTTGGCGGGCCACCCTCCGTGTAGCATTCGTTCGGCTGCGCCGAACGATGGGCCGGCTTGGCGGGCCGCCCTCCGTGTAGCATTGGTTTGGATTCGCCGAACGATGGGCCGGCTTGGCGGGCCACCCTCCGTGTAGTATTCATTCGAAAGCGCCGAACGTTGGGCCGGCTTGGCGGGCCACCCTCCGTGTAGTATTCATTCGAAAGCGCTGAACGTTGGGCCGGCTTAGCGGGCTACCCTCCGTGTACCATTCGTTTGGCTTCGCCGAACGATGGGCCGGCTTGGCGGGCCACCCTCCGTGTAGTATTCATTCGAAAGCGCTGAACGTTGGACCGGCTTAGCGGGCTACCCTCCGTGTAGTATTACTTTGGCTTCGCCAAAAAATTGGTCGGCTTGGCGGGCCACCCTCCGTGTAGCATTCGTTCGGCTCCGCCGAACGATGGGCCGGCTTGGCAGGCCACCCTCTGTGTAGTATTCGTTTGGCTTCGCCGAACGATGGGTCGGCTTGGCGGGCCACCCTCCGTGTAGCATTGGTTTGGCTTCGCCGAACGATGGGCCGGCTTGGCGGGCCACCCTCTGTGTAGTATTCGTTTGGCTTCGCCGAACGATAGGTCGGCTAGGCGGGCCACCCTCCGTGTAGCATTGGTTTGGCTTCGCCGAACGATGGGCCGGCTTGGCGGGCCACCCTCCGTGTAGTATTCATTCGAAAGCGCCGAACGTTGGGCCGGCTTGGCGGGCCACCTTCCGTGTAGCAATCGTTTGGCTTCGCCGAACGATGGGCCGGCTTGGCGGGCCACCCTCCGTGTACCATTCGTTTGGCTTCGCCGAACGATGGGCCGGCTTGGCGGGCCACCCTCCGTGTAGTATTCATTCGAAAGCGCTGAACGTTGGACCGGCTTAGCGGGCTACCCTCCGTGTAGTATTAGTTTGGCTTCGCCAAAAAATTGGTCGGCTTGGCGGGCCACCCTCCGTGTAGCATTCGTTCGGCTCCGCCGAACGATGGGCCGGCTTGGCGGGCCACCCTCTGTGCAGTATTCGTTTGGCTTCGCCGAACGATGGGTCGGCTTGGCGGGCCACCCTCCGTGTAGCATTGGTTTGGCTTCGCCGAACGGTGGGCCGGCTTGGCGGGCCACCCTCCGTGTAGTATTCATTCGAAAGCGCCGAACGTTGGGCCGGCTTGGCGGGCCACCCTCCGTGTAGCATTCGTTTGGCTTCGCCGAACGATGGGCCGGCTTGGCGGGCCACCCTCCGTGTACCATTCGTTTGGCTTCGCCGAACGATGATGGGTCGGCTTGGCGGGCAACCCTCCGTGTAGTATTCAAACGATCGGCCGGCTTTACCGACCCCCTGCCCCCATCTACGCAGTATTCGAAAAAAAAAACGAATAGAAGAACCTTTTCTTACAGAAAAAAAATCTTCAAAAATGAATGCGTCACGAGAAAAAAGATTCTTTGCTGAACAACCTGCGATTTCTTGGCCGAAGAACCCAATGAAGAATTTTTGGGCAAAATGTTCTGCATAAACGTTTTTTCTTCCAATTATTCTTTCGAAATAAATTTTGTTTGTTCTCAAATTTTGCTTGTTCTTTCAGAGGAATTCTGAAAACTTTAATAACTCCGTAGTGAAAAATATTCCAGCCAGAGAAATTCGGCGAGAAAATGAGCTGTGAGAATCCTCTTCATTTTGGCACGAGAATCTATCAGAAAAAAGGTTAAAATGTCTGTCTTTCTACCTGAAAATCGTACAAAAATTAGTTGAAAAAACCTGGCTGCAAAATTTTCCACGGTAGGGTTCTCCGGCTTTTTCAACCTCGCCAAAAAATTAGCAAACTACCAAACAACAAGTCAGAACAAAGAAAAAAATTAAACGGTAAATAAAGAGGCAAAATAAAAAAAATAATTGTAGAACCAGAAAAATCAAACGCACAATTGAAAAAACAGCTCAGTGAGCGGTAACGCTACAAGACCCAAGTGCTGACATTAACCGCAAACAGAATGAAGAGCAAAGAGAGCGGCACAAACTTAGAAACGTGAGAAAAAGAGGAAAATCGGTAAACGGAAATAAAAATAATCAGCTGTGAGGCGCCGTCAGTGGCATGCGCGCGCTGCTTATCGACAACGCTGAAGAGTTGAGGCGCAGCCAATCCCGCGGATTTCTGGTCGCGCCGTTTCCATTCTTTATATATAGGACTAGTGACCCTTCGGGTCCCTAGCCCGTGGCAGCCACTTGACCTTAAGGCGGCGTACCCTGTTTTGGAGCCTATTTCACTCGTATCTATAGCGTTAGCTTTTTGTTTCTTGACCAACCATAGTTTGCAAACACATGAATTTTGACGGCTGATGAAAAAGTACATAAAAAGAGAAGCAGTTGTTCCCTCGCTGGCCCTTTCTCAAATTGGTGAGCCAGCTCCCTTCTCTGTTCAGAGGAACGGAGGCCCTCGCCCAATTTGAAAAACAGGGGGGCTTGTAGAGAAGAAAGCCAGCTTCCTCCTCTGCTGAGAGAAAGAGGCGCCTTCGGCCTGTTTTAGAAACGCTGGGTGGGCCTTAGGCCTCCTTGTAGAGAAGAAAACCAGCTTCCTTCTCTGCTAAGAAAAAGAGGAGCCTTCGGCAACTTTAGAAACGCAGGGGTGGGCTTCGGCCCCTTTGTAGAGAAGGAAGCCAGCTTCCTCCTCTGCTAAGAGAAAGAGGCGCCTCCGACCTGTTTTGGAAACGCAGGGTGGGCCTTAAGCCCCCTTGTAGAGAGGAAACCAGCTTTTTCTCCTGCTAGGAAAGAGAGGGGCCTTCGGCATCTTTAGAAACGCAGGGGTGGGCCTTCGGCCCCTTTGTAGAGAAGAAAGCCAGCTTCCTCCTTTGCTAAGAGAAAGAGGGGCCTTCGGTCTGTTTTAGAAACGCAGGGGTAAGCTTTAGGCTCCCTTGTAGAGAAGAAGGCTACCTTTCTTCTCTGCTAAGAGTAAGAGGGGTCTTCGGCATTTTTAGAAACGCAGGGGTGGGTCTCCGCCCCCTTGTGAAGAAAAAACCAGCTTCCTTCTCTGCTAAGAGGAAGATGGGCCTTCGGCCTGTTTTTAAAACGTAGGGATGGGCTTTAGGCCCCCTTGTAAGTAACAAACCCAGCTCCCTCTCCTGCTAAGAGAAAAAGGGACCTTCGGCCTGTTTTAAAACGCAGGGGTCCTTGTAGAGAAAATAGTCAGCTCCTTTTCTGCCAAAAAAGAGGGGCCTCCTTTCTGTTTAAAAACGCAGGGTGGGCCTTCGGCCCCCGTAGAGAAGGAGGCCAGCTCCCTTTTCTGCTAAGAGAAATAAGGACCGAGCCCCCCCCCCCATCTACGCAAAATTCGTTCGGCTTCGCCGAACGATGGGCCGGCTTGGCGGGTCACCCTCCGTGTAGTATTGATTAGGCTTCGCCGAACGGTGGGCCGGCTTGGCGGGCCACCCTCCGTGTAGTATTCGTTCGGCGCCGCCGAACGATGGGCCGGCTTGGCGGGCCACACTCCGTGTAGTATTCGTTCGAAAGCGCCGAACGTTGGGCCGGCTTGGCGGGCCATCCTCCGTGTAGTATTAGTTTGGCTTCGCCAAAAGATTGGTCGGCTTGGCGGGTCACCCTCCGCGTAGCATTCGTTCGGCTGCGCCGAAAGATGGGTCGGCTTGGCGGGCCACCCTCCGTGTAGAATTCATTCGAAAGCGCCGAGCGTTGGGCTGACTTGGCGGGCCACCCTCCTTGCAGTATTCGTTTGGCTTCGCCAAAAGATTGGTCGGCTTGGCGGGCCACCCTCCGTGTAGCATTCGTTCGGCTCCGCCGAACGATGGGTCGGCTTGGCGGGCCACCCTCCGTGTAGCATTCGTTTGGCTTTGCCGAACGATGGGCCGGCTTGGCGGGCCACACTCCGTGTAGTATTCGTTCGAAAGCGCCGAACTTTGGGCCGGCTTGGCGGGCCATCCTCCGTGTAGTATTCGTTCGGCTCCGCCGAACGATGGGCCGGCTTGGCGGGCCACCCTCCGTGTAGTATTAGTTTGGCTCCGCCAAAAGATTGGTCGGCTTGGCGGGCCACCCTCCGCACAGCATTCGTTCGGCTGCGCCGAACGATGGGCCGGCTTAGCGGGCCACCCTCCGTATAGTATTCGTTCGGCTTCGCCGAACGATGGGTCGGCTTGGCGGGCCACCCTCCGTGTAGAATTCGTTTGGCTTCGCCGAAAGATGGGCCGGCTAGGCGGGCCACCCTCCGTGTAGTATTTATTCGAAAGCGCCGAACGTTGAGCCGGCAAGGCGGGCCACCCTCCGTGTAGCATTCGTTTGGCTTCGCCGAACGATGGGCCGGCTTGGCGGGCCACCCTCCGTGTAGTATTCATTCGAAAGCGCTGAACGTTGGGCCGGCTTAGCGGGCCACCCTCCGTGTAGTATTAGTTTAGCTTCGCCAAAAAATTGGTCGGCTTGGCGGGCCACCCTCCTTGCAGTATTCGTTCGGCTTCGCCGAACGATGGGCCGGCTTGGCGGGTCACCCTCCGTGTAGTATTGATTAGGCTTCGCCGAACGGTGGGCCGGCTTGGCGGGCCACCCTCCGTGTAGCATTCGTTTGGCTTTGCCGAACGATGGGCCGGCTTGGCGGGCCACACTCCGTGTAGTATTCGTTCGAAAGCGCCGAACGTTGGGCCGGCTTGGCGGGCCATCCTCCGTGTAGTATTCGTTCGGCTCCGCCGAACGATGGGCCGGCTTGGCGGGCCACCCTCCGTGTAGTATTAGTTTGGCTTCGCCAAAAGATTGGTCGGCTTGGCGGGTCACCCTCCGCGTAGCATTCGTTCGGCTGCGCCGAACGATGGGTCGGCTTGGCGGGCCACCCTCCGTGTAGAATTCATTCGAAAGCGCCGAGCGTTGGGCTGACTTGGCGGGCCACCCTCCTTGCAGTATTCGTTTGGCTTCGCCAAAAGATTGGTCGGCTTGGCGGGCCACCCTCCGTGTAGCATTCGTTCGGCTCCGCCGAACGATGGGTCGGCTTGGCGGGCCACCCTCCGTGTAGCATTCGTTTGGCTTTGCCGAACGATGGGCCGGCTTGGCGGGCCACACTCCGTGTAGTATTCGTTCGAAAGCGCCGAACTTTGGGCCGGCTTGGCGGGCCATCCTCCGTGTAGTATTCGTTCGGCTCCGCCGAACGATGGGCCGGCTTGGCGGGCCACCCTCCGTGTAGTATTAGTTTGGCTTCGCCAAAAGATTGGTCGGCTTGGCGGGCCACCCTCCGCGTAGCATTCGTTCGGCTGCGCCGAACGATGGGCCGGCTTAGCGGGCCACCCTCCGTATAGTATTCGTTCGGCTTCGCCGAACGATGGGTCGGCTTGGCGGGCCACCCTCCGTGTAGAATTCGTTTGGCTTCGCCGAAAGATGGGCCGGCTAGGCGGGCCACCCTCCGTGTAGTATTTATTCGAAAGCGCCGAACGTTGAGCCGGCAAGGCGGGCCACCCTCCGTGTAGCATTCGTTTGGCTTCGCCGAACGATGGGCCGGCTTGGCGGGCCACCCTCCGTGTAGTATTCATTCGAAAGCGCTGAACGTTGGGCCGGCTTAGCGGGCCACCCTCCGTGTAGTATTAGTTTAGCTTCGCCAAAAAATTGGTCGGCTTGGCGGGCCACCCTCCTTGCAGTATTCGTTTGGCTTCGCCAAAAGATTGGTCGGCTTGGCGGGCCACCCTCCGTGTAGCATTCGTTCGGCTCCGCCGAACGATGGGTCGGCTTGGCGGGCCACCCTCCGTGTAGCATTCGTTTGGCTTTGCCGAACGATGGGCCGGCTTGGCGGGCCACACTCCGTGTAGTATTCGTTCGAAAGCGCCGAACTTTGGGCCGGCTTGGCGGGCCATCCTCCGTGTAGTATTCGTTCGGCTCCGCCGAACGATGGGCCGGCTTGGCGGGCCACCCTCCGTGTAGTATTAGTTTGGCTTCGCCAAAAGATTGGTCGGCTTGGCGGGCCACCCTCCGCGTAGCATTCGTTCGGCTGCGCCGAACGATGGGCCGGCTCAGCGGGCCACCCCCCGTATAGTATTCGTTCGGCTTCGCCGAACGATGGGTCGGCTTGGCGGGCCACCCTCCGTGTAGAATTCGTTTGGCTTCGCCGAAAGATGGGCCGGCTAGGCGGGCCACACTCCGTGTAGTATTCGTTCGAAAGCGCCGAACTTTGGGCCGGCTTGGCGGGCCATCCTCCGTGTAGTATTCGTTCGGCTCCGCCGAACGATGGGCCGGCTTGGCGGGCCACCCTCCGTGTAGTATTCATTCGAAAGCGCCGAACGTTGGGTCGGCTTGGCGGGCCACCCTCCGTGTAGCATTCGTTTGGCTTCGCCGAACGATGGGCCGGCTTGGCGGGCCACCCTCCGTGTACCATTCGTTTGGCTTCGCCGAACGATGATGGGTCGGCTTGGCGGGCAACCCTCCGTGTAGTATTCAAACGATCGGCCGGCTTTACCGACCCCCTGCCCCCATCTACGCAGTATTCGAAAAAAAAAACGAATAGAAGAACCTTTTCTTACAGAAAAAAAATCTTCAAAAATGAATGCGTCACGAGAAAAAAGATTCTTTGCTGAACAACCTGCGATTTCTTGGCCGAAGAACCCAATGAAGAATTTTTGGGCAAAATGTTCTGCATAAACGTTTTTTCTTCCAATTATTCTTTCGAAATAAATTTTGTTTGTTCTCAAATTTTGCTTGTTCTTTCAGAGGAATTCTGAAAACTTTAATAACTCCGTAGTGAAAAATATTCCAGCCAGAGAAATTCGGCGAGAAAATGAGCTGTGAGAATTCTCTTCATTTTGGCACGAGAATCTATCAGAAAAAAAAGGTTAAAATGTCTGTCTTTCTACCTGAAAATCGTACAAAAATTAGTTGAAAAAAAAAACCTGGCTGCAAAATTTTCCACGGTAGGGTTCTCCGGCTTTTTCAACCTCGCCAAAAAATTAGCAAACTACCAAACAACAAGTCAGAACAAAGAAAAAAATTAAACGGTAAATAAAGAGGCAAAATAAAAAAAATAATTGTAGAACCAGAAAAATCAAACG
This sequence comes from Aplectana chamaeleonis, assembly GCA_029168955.1. Classification (NCBI taxonomy): domain Eukaryota; kingdom Metazoa; phylum Nematoda; class Chromadorea; order Rhabditida; family Cosmocercidae; genus Aplectana; species Aplectana chamaeleonis. The sequence goes on along the minus strand of JAPDOI010000384.1, from coordinate 456,956 downwards.
CACAATTGAAAAAAAACAGCTCAGTGAGCGGTAACGCTACAAGACCCAAGTGCTGACATTAACCGCAAACAGAATGAAGAGCAAAGAGAGCGGCACAAACTTAGAAACGTGAGAAAAAGAGGAAAATCGGTAAACGGAAATAAAAATAATCAGCTGTGAGGCGCCGCGCGGCACGCCGCGCTGCTTATCGACAACGCTGAAGAGTTGAGGCGCAGCCAATCCCGCGGATTTCTGGTCGCGCCGTTTCCATTCTTTATATATAGGACTAGTGACCCTTCGGGTCCCTAGCCCGTGGCAGCCACTTGACCTTAAGGCGGCGTACTCTGTTTTGGAGCCTATTTCACTCGTATCTATAGCGTTAGCTTTTTGTTTCTTGACCAACCATAGTTTGCAAACACATGAATTTTGACGGCTGATGAAAAAAGTACATAAAAAAAGAGAAGCAGTTGTTCCCTCGCTGGCCCTTTCTCAAATTGGTGAGCCAGCTCCCTTCTCTGTTCAGAGGAACGGAGGCCCTCGCCCAATTTGAAAAACAGGGGGGCTTGTAGAGAAGAAAGCCAGCTTCCTCCTCTGCTGAGAGAAAGAGGCGCCTTCGGCCTGTTTTAGAAACGCTGGGTGGGCCTTAGGCCTCCTTGTAGAGAAGAAAACCAGCTTCCTTCTCTGCTAAGAAAAAGAGGAGCCTTCGGCAACTTTAGAAACGCAGGGGTGGGCTTCGGCCCCTTTGTAGAGAAGGAAGCCAGCTTCCTCCTCTGCTAAGAGAAAGAGGCGCCTCCGACCTGTTTTGGAAACGCAGGGTGGGCCTTAAGCCCCCTTGTAGAGAGGAAAGCCAGCTTTTTCTCCTGCTAGGAAAGAGAGGGGCCTTCGGCATCTTTAGAAACGCAGGGGTGGGCCTTCGGCCCCTTTGTAGAGAAGAAAGCCAGCTTCCTCCTTTGCTAAGAGAAAGAGGGGCCTTCGGTCTGTTTTAGAAACGCAGGGGTAAGCTTTAGGCTCCCTTGTAGAGAAGAAGGCTACCTTTCTTCTCTGCTAAGAGTAAGAGGGGTCTTCGGCATTTTTAGAAACGCAGGGGTGGGTCTCCGCCCCCCTTGTGAAGAAAAAAACCAGCTTCCTTCTCTGCTAAGAGGAAGATGGGCCTTCGGCCTGTTTTTAAAACGTAGGGATGGGCTTTAGGCCCCCTTGTAAGTAACAAACCCAGCTCCCTCTCCTGCTAAGAGAAAAAGGGACCTTCGGCCTGTTTTAAAACGCAGGGGTCCTTGTAGAGAGAAAAGTCAGCTCCCTTTTCTGCCAAAAAAGAGGGGCCTCCTTTCTGTTTAAAAACGCAGGGGTGGGCCTTCGGCCCCTCGTAGAGAAGGAGGCCAGCTCCCTTTTCTGCTAAGAGAAATAAGGACCGAGCCCCCCCCCATCTACGCAAAATTCGTTCGGCTTCGCCGAACGATGGGCCGGCTTGGCGGGTCACCCTCCGTGTAGTATTGATTAGGCTTCGCCGAACGGTGGGCCGGCTTGGCGGGCCACCCTCCGTGTAGCATTCGTTTGGCTTTGCCGAACGATGGGCCGGCTTGGCGGGCCACACTCCGTGTAGTATTCGTTCGAAAGCGCCGAACGTTGGGCCGGCTTGGCGGGCCATCCTCCGTGTAGTATTAGTTTGGCTTCGCCAAAAGATTGGTCGGCTTGGCGGGTCACCCTCCGCGTAGCATTCGTTCGGCTGCGCCGAAAGATGGGTCGGCTTGGCGGGCCACCCTCCGTGTAGAATTCATTCGAAAGCGCCGAGCGTTGGGCTGACTTGGCGGGCCACCCTCCTTGCAGTATTCGTTTGGCCTCGCCAAAGATTGGTCGGCTTGGCGGGCCACCCTCCGTGTAGCATTCGTTCGGCTCCGCCGAACGATGGAGTCGGCTTGGCGGGCCCCCCTCCGTGTAGCATTCGTTTGGCTTTGTCGAACGATGGGCCGGCTGGGCGGGCCACACTCCGTGTAGTTTTCGTTCGAAAGCGCCGATCTTTGGGCCGGCTTGGGGGGCCATCCTCCGTGTAGTATTCGTTCGGCTCCGCCGAACGATGGGCCGGCTTGGCGGGCCACCCTCCGTGGAGTATTAGTTTGGCTCCGCCAAAGATTGGTCGGCTTGGCGGGCCACCCTCCGCACAGCATTCGTTCGGCTGCGCCGAACGATGGGCCGGCTTGGCGGGCCACACTCCGTGTAGTATTCGTTCGAAAGCGCCGAACGATGGGTCGGCTTGGCGGGCCACCCTCCGTGTAGAATTTGTTTGGCTTCGCCGAAAGATGGGCCGGCTAGGCGGGCCACCCTCCGTGTAGTATTTATTCGGAAGCGCCGAACGTTGGGCCGGCTTAGCGGGCCACCCTCCGTGTAGCATTCGTTTGGCTTTGCCGAACGATGGGCCGGCTTGGCGGGCCACACTCCGTGTAGTATTCGTTCGAAAGCGCCGAACGTTGGGCCGGCTCAGCGGGCCACCCTCCGTGTAGTATTAGTTTAGCTTCGCCAAACGATTGGTCGGCTTGGCGGGCCCCCCTCGGTGTAGTATTCGTCCGGCGCCGCCGAACGATGGGCCGGCTTGGCGGGTCACCCTCCGTGTAGTATTGAGTAGGCTTCGCCGAACGATGGGTCGGCTTGGCGGGCCACCCTCCGTGTAGCATTCGTTTGGCTTTGCCGAACGATGGGCCGGCTTGGCGGGCCACACTCCGTGTAGTATTAGTTTGGCTTCGCCAAAAAATTGGTCGGCTTGGCGGGCCACCCTCCATGTAGCATTCGTTCGGCTCCGCCGAACGATGGGTCGGCTTGGCGGGCCACCCTCCGTGTAGCATTTGCTTGGTTTCGTCAAACGACTGGTCGGGTTGGCGGGCCCCCCTCCGTGTAGCATTCGTTCGGCTGCGCCGAACGATGGGCCGGCTTGGCGGGCCACCCTCCGTGTAGTATTCGTTCGGCTGCGCCGAACGATTGGTCGGGTTGGCGGGCCACCCTTCGTGTAGTATTCATTCGAAAGCGCCGAACGTTAAGCCAGCTTGGCGGGCCACCCTATGTGTAGCATTCGTTTGGCTTCGCCGAACGAGGGGCCGGCTTGGCGGGCCACCCTCCGTGTAGTATTCTTTTGAAAGCGCCAAACGTTGGGCCGGCTTGGCGGGCCACCCTCCGTGTAGTATTCGTTCGGCTTCGCCAAACGATTGGTCGGCTTGGCGGGCCACCCTCCGTGTAGCATTCGTTCGGCTGCGCCGAACGATGGGCCGTCTTGGCGGGCCACACCTTCGTGTAGTGTTCGTTTGGCTTCGCCGAACGATGGGTCGGCTTGGCGAGCCACCCTCCGTGTAGCTTTCGCTTGGCTTCGACGAACGATGGGCCGGCTAAGCGGGACACCCTCCGTGTAGTATTCGTTCGGCTTCGCCGAACGTTGGGCCGGCTTGGCGGGCCACCCTCCGTGTAGCATTCGTTTGGCTTCGCCGAACGATGGGCCGGCTTGGCGGGCCACCCTCCGTGTAGTATTCGTTCGGCTCCGCCGAACGTTGGGCCGGCTTGGCGGGCCACCCTCCGTGTAGTATTAGTTTGGCTTCGCCAAACGATTGGTCGGCTTGGCGGGCCACCCTTCGTGTAGCATTCTTTCGGCTCCGCCGAACGATGGGCCGGCTTGGCGGGCCACCCTCCGTGTAGTATTCGTTCGGCTTCGCCAAACGATGGGTCGGCTTGGCGAGCCACCCTCCGTGCAGCTTTCGCTTGGCTTCGACGAACGATGGACCGGCTTGGCGGGCCACCCTCTGTATAGTATTCACTCGAAAGCGCCCAACGTTGGGCCGGCTTGGCGGGACACCCTCCGTGCAGCTTTCGCTTGGCTTCGACGAACGATGGACCGGCTTGGCGGGCCACCCTCTGTATAGTATTCACTCGAAAGCGCCCAACGTTGGGCCGGCTTGGCGGGACACCCTCCGTGTAGTATTTGCTTGGTTTCGCCAAAAGATTGGTCGGGTTGGCGGGCCACCCTTCGTGTAACATTCGTTTGGCTTCGCCGAACGATGGACCGGCTTGGCGGACCACCCTCCGTGTAGCATTCGTCCGGCTTCGCCGAACGATGGGTCGGATTGGCGGGCCACCCTTCGTATAGCATTCGTTTGGCTTCGCCGAACGATGGGCCGGCATGGCGGGCCACCCTCCATGTAGTATTCGTTCGAAAGCGCCGAACGTTGGGCCGGCTTGGCGGGCCATCCTCCGTGTAGTATTCGTTCGGCTCCGCCGAACGATGGGCCGGCTTGGCGGGCCACCCTCCGTGTAGTATTCGTTTGGCTTCGCCAAAAGATTGGTCAGCTTGGCGGACCACCCTCCGTGTAGCATTGGTCCGGCTTCGCCGAACGATGGGCCGCCATGGCGGGCCACCCTCCATGTAGTATTTGTCTGGCTTCGCAAAACGATGGGTCGGATTGGCGGGCCACCCTCCGTGTGGCATTCGTTTGGTTTCGCAGAACGATGGGCCGGCTTGGCGGGCCACCCTCCGTGTAGTTCTCGTTTGGCTCCGCCGAACGATGGGCCGGCTTGGCTGGCCACCCTACGTGTAGCATTCGTTTGGCTTAGCCGAACGATGGGCCGGCTTGGCGGGCCACCTTCCGTGTAGCATTCGTTCGAAAGCGCCGAACGTTGGGCCGGCTTGGCGGGCCACCCTCCGTGTAGTATTCGTTTGGCTTCGCCGAACGATTGGTCGGCTTGGCGGGCCACCCTCCGTGTAGCATTCGTTTGGCTTCGCCGAACGATGGGCCGGCTTGGCGGGCCACCCTCCGTGTAGTATTCGTTTGGCTTCGCCGAAAAGATTGGTCGGCTTGGCGGGCCACCCTCCGTGTAGCATTCGTTCGGCTGCGCCGAACGATGGGCCGGCTTGGCGGGCCACCCTCCCGTGTAGTATTCATTCCGCTTCGCCCAACAACGGGCCGGCCTGGCGGGCCCCCCTCCGTGTAACATTCGTTTGGCTTCGCCGAACGATGGGCCGGCTTGGCCGGCCACCCTCCGTGTAGTATTCGTTTGGCTCCGCCGAAGGATGGGCCGGCTTTGCCGGCCATCCTCCGTGTAGTAGTCGTTTGGCTCCGCCGAACGATGGGCCGGCTTTGCCGGCCACCCTCCGTGTAGTATTCGTTCGGCTTCGCTGAACGATGCGCTGGCTTGGCAGCCACCCTCCGTGTAGTATTCGTATGGCTTCGCCAAAAGATTGGTCGGCTTGGCGGGCCACCCTCCGTATAGCATTCGTTTGGCTTCGCCGAACGATGGGCCGGCTTGGCGAGCCACCCTCCGTGTAGCATTCATTCCGCTTCGCCGAACGATGAGCCGGCTTGGCGGGCCACCCTCTGTGTAGTATTCGTTTGGCTTCGCCGAACGATAGGTCGGCTTGGCAGGCCACCCTCCGTGTAGCATTGGTTTGGCTTCGCCGAACGATGGGCCGGCTTGGCGGGCCACCCTCTGTGTAGTATTCGTTCGGCTCCGCCGAACGATGGGCCGGCTTGGCGGGCCACCCTCCGTGTAGTATTCGTTTGGCTTCGCCGAACGATGGGTCGGCTTGGCGGGCCACCCTCCGTGTAGCATTGGTTTGGCTTCGCCGAACGATGGGCCGGCTTGGCGGGCCACCCTCCGTGTAGTATTCGTTCCGCTTCGCCGAACGATGAGCCCGCTTGGCGGGCCACACCTTCGTGTAGTGTTCGTTTGGCTTCGCCGAACGATGGGCCGGCTTGGCGGGCCACCCTCCGTGTAGTATTCGTTTGGCTTCGCCGAACGATAGGTCGGCTTGGCGGGCCACCCTCCGTGTAGTATTCATTCCGCTTCGCCGAACGATGGGCCGGCTTGGCGGGCCACCCTCTGTGTAGTATTCACTCGAAAGCGCCGAACGTTGGGCCGGCTTGGTGGGACACCCTCCGTGTAGTATTTGCTTGGTTTCGCCAAAAGATTGGTCGGGTTGGCGGGCCACCCTTCGTGTAGCATTCTTTCGGCTCCGCCGAACGATGGGCCGGCTTGGCGGGCCACCCTCCGTGTAGTATTCGTTCGGCTGCGCCGAACGATGGGCCGGCTTGGCGGGCCACCCTCCGTGTAGCATTCGTTCGGTTGCGCCGAACGATGGGCCGGCTTAGCGGGCCACCCTCCGTATAGTATTCGTTCGGCTTCGCCGAACGATGGGTCGGCTTGGCGGGCCACCCTCCGTGTAGCATTCGTTCCGTTGCGCCAAACGATGGGCCGGCTTGGCGGGCCACCCTCCGTGTAGTATTCGTTTGGCTTCGCCAAAAGATTGGTCAGCTTGGCGGGCCACCCTCCGTGTAGCATTCGTTCGGCTGCGCCGAACGATGGGCCGGCTTGGCGGGCCACCCTCCGTGTAGCATTCGTTCGGCTGCGCCGAACGATGGGCCGGCTTGGCGGGCCACCCTCCGTGTAGCATTCGTTCGGCTCCGCCGAACGATGGGCCGGCTTGGCGGGCCACCCTCCGTGTAGTATTCGTTTGGCTTCGCCACAAGATTGGTCAGCTTGGCCGGCCACCCTCCGTGTAGCATTCGTTCGGCTGCGCCGAACGATGGGCCGGCTTGGCGGGCCACCCTCCGTGTAGCATTCGTTCGGTTGCGCCGAACGATGGGCCGGCTTGGCGGGCCACCCTCCGTGTAGCATTCGTTCGGCTGCGCCGAACGATGGGCCGGCTTGGCGGGCCGCCCTCCGTGTAGCATTGGTTTGGCTTCGCCGAACGATGGGCCGGCTTGGCGGGCCACCCTCCGTGTAGTATTCATTCGAAAGCGCCGAACGTTGGGCCGGCTTGGCGGGCCACCCTCCGTGTAGTATTCATTCGAAAGCGCTGAACGTTGGGCCGGCTTAGCGGGCTACCCTCCGTGTACCATTCGTTTGGCTTCGCCGAACGATGGGCCGGCTTGGCGGGCCACCCTCCGTGTAGTATTCATTCGAAAGCGCTGAACGTTGGACCGGCTTAGCGGGCTACCCTCCGTGTAGTATTCGTTTGGCTTCGCCAAGAAATTGGTCGGCTTGGCGGGCCACCCTCCGTGTAGCATACGTTCGGCTCCGCCGAACGATGGGCCGGCTTGGCGGGCCACCCTCTGTGTAGTATTCGTTTGGCTTCGCCGAACGATGGGTCGGCTTGGCGGGCCACCCTCCGTGTAGCATTGGTTTGGCTTCGCCGAACGATGGGCCGGCTTGGCGGGCCACCCTCCGTGTAGCATTCGTTCGGCTGCGCCGAACGATGGGCCGGCTTGGCGGGCCACCCTCCGTGTAGCATTCGTCTGGCTTCGCCGAACGATGGGCCAGGCGGCGGGCCACCCTCCGTGTAGCATTCGTTCGGCTGCGCCGAACGATGGGCCGGCTTGGCGGGCCACCCTCCGTGTACCATTCGTTTGGCTTCGCCGAACGATGGGCCGGCTTGGCGGGCCACCCTCCGTGTAGTATTCATTCGAAAGCGCCGAACGTTGGGCCGGCTTGGCGGGCCACCCTCCGTGTAGCATTCGTTTGGCTTCGCCGAACGATGGGCCGGCTTGGCGGGCCACCCTCCGTGTACCATTCGTTTGGCTTCGCCGAACGATGGGCCGGCTTGGCGGGCCACCCTCCGTGTAGTATTCATTCGAAAGCGCTGAACGTTGGACCGGCTTAGCGGGCTACCCTCCGTGTAGTATTAGTTTGGCTTCGCCAAAAAATTGGTCGGCTTGGCGGGCCACCCTCCGTGTAGCATTCGTTCGGCTCCGCCGAACGATGGGCCGGCTTGGCGGGCCACCCTCTGTGTAGTATTCGTTTGGCTTCGCCGAACGATGGGTCGGCTTGGCGGGCCACCCTCCGTGTAGCATTGGTTTGGCTTCGCCGAACGATGGGCCGGCTTGGCGGGCCACCCTCCGTGTAGTATTCATTCGAAAGCGCCGAACGTTGGGCCGGCTTGGCGGGCCACCCTCCGTGTAGCATTCGTTTGGCTTCGCCGAACGATGGGCCGGCTTGGCGGGCCACCCTCCGTGTAGCATTCGTTTGGCTTCGCCGAACGATGGGCCGGCTTGGCGGGCCACCCTCCGTGTAGTATTCATTCGAAAGCGCCGAACGTTGGGCCGGCTTGGCGGGCCACCCTCCGTGTAGTATTCGTTTGGCTTCGCCAAAAGATTGGTCAGCTTGGCGGGCCACCCTCCGTGTAGCATTCGTTCGGCTGCGCCGAACGATGGGCCGGCTTGGCGGGCCACCCTCCGTGTAGCATTCGTTCGGCTGCGCCGAACGATGGGCCGGCTTGGCGGGCCACCCTCTGTGTAGTATTCGTTTGGCTTCGCCGAACGTTGGGCCGGCTTAGCGGACTACCCTCCGTGTACCATTCGTTTGGCTTCGCCGAACGATGGGCCGGCTTGGCGGGCCACCCTCCGTGTAGCATTCGTTCGGCTGCGCCGAACGATGGGCCGGCTTGGCGGCCCACCCTCCGTGTAGTATTCGTTTGGCTTCGCCAAAAAATTGGTCGGCTTGGCGGGCCGCCCTCCGTGTAGCATTCGTTCGGCTGCGCCGAACGATGGGCCGGCTTGGCGGGCCACCCTCCGTGTAGCATTCGTTCGGCTGCGCCGAACGATGGGCCGGCTTGGCGGGCCACCCTCCGTGTAGCATTCGTTCGGCTCCGCCGAACGATGGGCCGGCTTGGCGGGCCACCCTCCGTGTAGTATTCGTTTGGCTTCGCCAAAAGATTGGTCAGCTTGGCGGGCCACCCTCCGTGTAGCATTCGTTCGGCTGCGCCGAACGATGGGCCGGCTTGGCGGGCCACCCTCCGTGTAGCATTCGTTCGGTTGCGCCGAACGATGGGCCGGCTTGGCGGGCCACCCTCCGTGTAGCATTCGTTCGGCTGCGCCGAACGATGGGCCGGCTTGGCGGGCCGCCCTCCGTGTAGCATTGGTTTGGATTCGCCGAACGATGGGCCGGCTTGGCGGGCCACCCTCCGTGTAGTATTCATTCGAAAGCGCCGAACGTTGGGCCGGCTTGGCGGGCCACCCTCCGTGTAGTATTCATTCGAAAGCGCTGAACGTTGGGCCGGCTTAGCGGGCTACCCTCCGTGTACCATTCGTTTGGCTTCGCCGAACGATGGGCCGGCTTGGCGGGCCACCCTCCGTGTAGTATTCATTCGAAAGCGCTGAACGTTGGACCGGCTTAGCGGGCTACCCTCCGTGTAGTATTAGTTTGGCTTCGCCAAAAGATTGGTCAGCTTGGCGGGCCACCCTCCGTGTAGCATTCGTTCGGCTCCGCCGAACGATGGGCCGGCTTGGCGGGCCACCCTCTGTGTAGTATTCGTTTGGCTTCGCCGAACGATGGGTCGGCTTGGCGGGCCACCCTCCGTGTAGCATTGGTTTGGCTTCGCCGAACGATGGGCCGGCTTGGCGGGCCACCCTCCGTGTAGTATTCGTTCGGCTCCGCCGAACGATGGGCCGGCTTGGCGGGCCACCCTCCGTGTAGCATTCGTTTGGCTTCGCCGAACGATGGGCCGGCTTGGCGGGCCACCCTCCGTGTAGCATTCGTTTGGCTTCGCCGAACGATGGGCCGGCTTGGCGGGCCACCCTCCGTGTAGTATTCATTCGAAAGCGCCGAACGTTGGGCCGGCTTGGCGGGCCACCCTCCGTGTAGTATTCATTCGAAAGCGCCGAACGTTGGGCCGGCTTGGCGGGCCACCCTCCGTGTACCATTCGTTTGGCTTCGCCGAACGATGGGCCGGCTTGGCGGGCCACCCTCCGTGTAGTATTCATTCGAAAGCGCCGAACGTTGGGCCGGCTTGGCGGCCCACCCTCCGTGTAGTATTCGTTTGGCTTCGCCTAAAGATTGGTCAGCTTGGCGGGCCACCCTACGTGTAGCATTCGTTCGGCTGCGCCGAACGATGGGCCGGCTTGGCGGGCCACCCTCCGTGTAGTATTCGTTTGGCTTCGCCGAACGATGGGTCGGCTTGGCGGGCCACCCTCCGTGTAGCATTGGTTTGGCTTCGCCGAACGATGGGCCGGCTTGGCGGGCCACCCTCCGTGTAGCATTCGTTTGGCTTCGCCGAACGATGGGCCGGCTTGGCGGGCCACCCTCTGTGTAGTATTCGTTTGGCTTCGCCGAACGATGGGTCGGCTTGGCGGGCCACCCTCCGTGTAGTATTCATTCGAAAGCGCCGAACGTTGGGCCGGCTTGGCGGGCCACCCTCCGTGTAGCATTCGTTTGGCTTCGCCGAACGATGGGCCGGCTTGGCGGGCCACCCTCCGTGTACCATTCGTTTGGCTTCGCCGAACGATGGGCCGGCTTGGCGGGCCACCCTCTGTGTAGTATTCGTTTGGCTTCGCCGAACGATGGGCCGGCTTGGCGGGCCACCCTCCGTGTACCATTCGTTTGGCTTCGCCGAACGATGGGCCGGCTTGGCGGGCCACCCTCCGTGTAGTATTCATTCGAAAGCGCCGAACGTTGGGCCGGCTTGGCGGGCCACCCTCCGTGTAGTATTCGTTTGGCTTCGCCGAACGATGGGTCGGCTTGGCGGGCCACCCTCCGTGTAGTATTCGTTGCGCCGAACGATGGGCCGGCTTGGCGGCCCACCCTCCGTGTAGTATTCGTTTGGCTTCGCCGAACGATGGGCCGGCTTGGCGGGCCACCCTCCGTGTAGTATTCATTCGAAAGCGCCGAACGATGGGCCGGCTTGGCGGGCCACCCTCCGTGTAGCATTAGTTCGGCTGCGCCGAACGATGGGCCGGCTTGGCGGGCCACCCTCCGTGTAGCATTCGTTTGGCTTCGCCGAACGATGGGCCGGCTTGGCGGGCCACCCTCCGTGTAGTATTCGTTCGGCTGCGCCGAACGATGGGCCGGCTTGGCGGGCCACCCTCCGTGTAGTATTCGTTTGGCTTCGCCGAACGATGGGCCGGCTTGGCGGGCCACCCTCCGTGTAGCATTCGTTCGGCTGCGCCGAACGATGGGCCGGCTTGGCGGGCCACCCTCCGTGTAGTATTCGTTCGGCTTCGCCGAACGATGGGCGGGCTTGGCGGGCCACCCTCCGTGTAGCATTCGTTCGGCTGCGCCGAACGATGGGCCGGCTTGGCGGGCCACCCTCCGTGTAGCATTCGTTCGGCTCCGCCGAACGATGGGCCGGCTTGGCGGGCCACCCTCCGTGTAGTATTCGTTTGGCTTCGCCGAACGATGGGCCGGCTTGGCGGGCCACCCTCCGCGTAGCATTCGTTTGGCTTCGCCGAACGATGGGCCGGCTTGGCGGGCCACCCTCCGTGTAGTATTCATTCGAAAGCGCCGAACGTTGGGCCGGCTTGGCGGGCCACCCTCCGTGTAGCATTCGTTTGGCTTCGCCGAACGATGGGCCGGCTTGGCGGGCCACCCTCCGTGTAGTATTCTTTTGAAAGCGCCAAACGTTGGGCCGGCTTGGCGGGACACCCTCCGTGTAGTATTTGCTTGGTTTCGCCAAAAGATTGGTCGGGTTGGCGGGCCACCCTCCGTGTAGTATTCTTTTAAATCGGCCAAACGTTGGGCCGGCTTGGCGGGCCACCCTCCGTGTAGTATTCGTCTGGCTTCGCAAAACTATGGGTCGGATTGGCGAGCCACCCTCCGTGTAGCATTCGTTTGGCTTCGCCGAACGATGGGCCGGCTTGGCGGGCCACCCTCCGTGTAGTGTTCGTTCGACTCCGCCGAACGATGGGTCGGCTTGGCGAGCCATCCTCCATGTGGCATTCGTTCGGCTGCGCCGAACGATGGGCCGGCTTGGCGGGCCACCCTCCGTGTACCATTCGTTTGGCTTCGCCGAACGATGGGTCGGCTTGGCGGGCCACCCTCCGTGTAGTATTCATTCGAAAGCGCCGAACGTTGGGCCGGCTTGGCGGGCCACCCTCCGTGTAGCATTCGTTTGGCTTCGCCGAACGATGGGCCGGCTTGGAGGGCCACCCTCCGTGTACCATTCGTTCGGCTTCGCCGAACGATGGGCCGGCTTAGCGGGCCACCCTCTGTGTAGTATTTGTTTGGCTTCGCCGAACGATGGGCCGGCTTGGCGGGCCACCCTCCGTGTACCATTCGTTTGGCTTCGCCGAACGATGGGCTGGCTTGGCGGGCCACCCTCTGTGTAGTATTCGTTTGGCTTCGCCGAACGATGGGTCGGCTTGGCGGGCCACCCTCCGTGTAGCATTCGTTCGGCTGCGCCGAACGATGGGCCGGCTTGGCGGGCCACCCTCCGTGTAGCATTCGTTTGGCTTCGCCGAACGATGGGCCGGCTTGGCGGGCCACCCTCCGTGTAGTATTCATTCGAAAGCGCCGAACGTTGGGCCGGCTTGGCGGGCCACCCTCCGTGTAGCATTCGTTTGGCTTCGCCGAACGATGGGCCGGCTTGGCGGGCCACCCTCTGTGTAGTATTCGTTTGGCTTCGCCGAACGATGGGTCGGCTTGGCGGGCCACCCTCCGTGTAGTATTCATTCGAAAGCGCCGAACGTTGGGCCGGCTTGGCGGGCCACCCTCCGTGTACCATTCGTTTGGCTTCGCCGAACGATGGGCCGGCTTGGCGGGCCACCCTCCGTGTAGCATTCGTTTGGCTTCGCCGAACGATGGGCCGGCTTGGCGGGCCACCCTCCGTGTAGTATTCGTTTGGCTTCGCCAAAAAATTGGTCGGCTTGGCGGGCCGCCCTCCGTGTAGCATTCGTTCGGCTCCGCCGAACGATGGGCCGGCTTGGCGGGCCACCCTCCGTGTAGCATTCGTTTGGCTTCGCCGAACGATGGGCCGGCTTGGCGGGCCACCCTCCGTGTAGCATTCGTTCGGCTGCGCCGAACGATGGGCCGGCTTGGCGGACCACCTTCCGTGTAGCATTCGTCTGGCTGCGCCGAACGATGGGCCGGCTTGGCGGGCCACCCTCCGTGTAGCATTCGTTTGGCTTCGCCGAACGATGGGCCGGCTTGGCGGGCCACCCTCCGTGTACCATTCGTTTGGCTTCGCCGAACGATGGGCCGGCTTGGCGGGCCACCCTCCGTGTACCATTCGTTTGGCTTCGCCGAACGATGGGCCGGCTTGGCGGGCCACCCTCCGTGTAGTATTCATTCGAAAGCGCCGAACGTTGGGCCGGCTTGGCGGGCCACCCTCCGTGTAGCATTCGTTTGGCTTCGCCGAACGATGGGCCGGCTTGGCGGGCCACCCTCCGTGTAGCATTCGTTCGGCTCCGCCGAACGATGGGCCGGCTTGGCGGGCCACCCTCCGTGTAGTATTCGTTTGGCTTCGCCAAAAGATTGGTCAGCTTGGCGGGCCACCCTCCGTGTAGCATTCGTTTGGCTTCGCCGAACGATGGGCCGGCTTGGCGGGCCACCCTCTGTGTAGTATTCGTTTGGCTTCGCCGAACGATGGGCCGGCTTGGCGGGCCACCCTCCGTGTACCATTCGTTTGGCTTCGCCGAACGATGGGCCGGCTTGGCGGGCCACCCTCCGTGTAGCATTCGTTTGGCTTCGCCGAACGATGGGCCGGCTTGGCGGGCCACCCTCCGTGTACCATTCGTTTGGCTTCGCCGAACGATGGGCCGGCTTGGCGGGCCACCCTCTGTGTAGTATTCGTTTGGCTTCGCCGAACGATGGGTCGGCTTGGCGGGCCACCCTCCGTGTAGTATTCATTCGAAAGCGCCGAACGTTGGGCCGGCTTGGCGGGCCACCCTCCGTGTAGCATTCGTTTGGCTTCGCCGAACGATGGGCCGGCTTGGCGGGCCACCCTCCGTGTAGTATTCATTCGAAAGCGCCGAACGTTGGGCCGGCTTGGCGGGCCACCCTCCGTGTACCATTCGTTTGGCTTCGCCGAACGATGGGTCGGCTTGGCGGGCCACCCTCCGTGTAGCATTCGTTTGGCTTCGCCGAACGATGGGCCGGCTTGGCGGGCCACCCTCCGTGTAGTATTCGTTTGGCTTCGCCGAACGATTGGTCAGCTTGGCGGGCCACACCTTCGTGTAGTGTTCGTTCGGCTTCGCCGAACGATGGGCCGGCTTGGCGGATTACCCTCCATGTAGTTCTCGTTTGGCTTTGCCAAACGATGGGCCGGCTTGGCGGGCCACCCTCCGTGTAGCATTCGTTTGGCTTCGCCGAACGATGGGCCGGCTTGGCGGGCCACCCTCCGTGTACCATTCGTTTGGCTTCGCCGAACGATGGGCCGGCTTGGCGGGCCACCCTCCGTGTAGTATTCATTCGAAAGCGCCGAACGTTGGGCCGGCTTGGCGGGCCACCCTCCGTGTAGTATTCGTTTGGCTTCGCCAAAAGATTGGTCAGCTTGGCGGGCCACCCTCCGTGTAGCATTCGTTCGGTTGCGCCGAACGATGGGCCGGCTTGGCGGGCCACCCTCCGTGTAGTATTCGTTTGGCTTCGCCAAAAGATTGGTCAGCTTGGCGGGCCACCCTCCGTGTAGCATTCGTTCGGTTGCGCCGAACGATGGGCCGGCTTGGCGGGCCACCCTCCGTGTAGCATTCGTTCGGCTGCGCCGAACGATGGGCCGGCTTGGCGGGCCACCCTCCGTGTAGCATTCGTTCGGCTGCGCCGAACGATGGGCCGGCTTGGCGGGCCGCCCTCCGTGTAGCATTCGTTCGGCTCCGCCGAACGATGGGCCGGCTTGGCGGGCCACCCTCCGTGTAGTATTCGTTTGGCTTCGCCAAAAGATTGGTCAGCTTGGCGGGCCACCCTCCGTGTAGTATTCATTCGGAAGCGCCGAACGTTGGGCCGGCTTGGCGGGCCACCCTCCGTGTAGCATTGGTTTGGATTCGCCGAACGATGGGCCGGCTTGGCGGGCCACCCTCCGTGTGGTATTCATTCGAAAGCGCCGAACGTTGGGCCGGCTTGGCGGGCCACCCTCCGTGTAGTATTCGTTTGGCTTCGCCAAGAAATTGGTCGGCTTGGCGGGCCACCCTCCGTGTAAAATTCATTCGAAAGCGCCGAGCGTTGGGCTGACTTGGCGGGCCACCCTCCTTGCAGTATTCGTTTGGCTTCGCCAAAAGATTGGTCGGCTTGGCGGGCCACCCTCCGTGTAGCATTCGTTCGGCTCCGCCGAACGATGGGCCGACATGGCGGGCCACCCTCCGTGTAGTATTCGTTCGGCTGCGCCGAACGATGGGCCGGCTTGGCGGGCCACCCTCCGTGTAGCATTCGTTCGGCTGCGCCGAACGATGGGCCGGCTTGGCGGGCCACCCTCCGTGTAGTATTCATTCGAAAGCGCTGAACGTTGGACCGGCTTAGCGGGCTACCCTCCGTGTAGTATTACTTTGGCTTCGCCAAAAAATTGGTCGGCTTGGCGGGCCACCCTCCGTGTAGCATTCGTTCGGCTCCGCCGAACGATGGGCCGGCTTGGCGGGCCACCCTCTGTGTAGTATTCGTTTGGCTTCGCCGAACGATGGGTCGGCTTGGCGGGCCACCCTCCGTGTAGCATTGGTTTGGCTTCGCCGAACGATGGGCCGGCTTGGCGGGCCACCCTCTGTGTAGTATTTGTTTGGCTTCGCCGAACGATAGGTCGGCTTGGCGGGCCACCCTCCGTGTAGCATTGGTTTGGCTTCGCCGAACGATGGGCCGGCTTGGCGGGCCACCCTCCGTGTACCATTCGTTTGGCTTCGCCGAACGATGGGCCGGCTTGGCGGGCCACCCTCCGTGTAGTATTCATTCGAAAGCGCCGAACATTGGGCCGGCTTGGCGGCCCACCCTCCGTGTAGTATTCGTTTGGCTTCGCCAAAAAATTGGTCGGCTTGGCGGGCCGCCCTCCGTGTAGCATTCGATCGGCTCCGCCGAACGATGGGCCGGCTTGACGGGCCACCCTCCATGTAGTATTCATTCGGAAGCGCCGAACGTTGGGCCGGCTTGGCGGGCCACCCTCCGTGTAGCATTCGTTCGGTTGCGCCGAACGATGGGCCGGCTTGGCGGGCCACCCTCCGTGTAGCATTCGTTCGGCTCCGCCGAACGATGGGCCGGCTTGGCGGGCCACCCTCCGTGTAGTATTCGTTTGGCTTCGCCAAAAGATTGGTCAGCTTGGCGGGCCACCCTCCGTGTAGCATTCGTTCGGCTGCGCCGAACGATGGGCCGGCTTGGCGGGCCACCCTCCGTGTAGCATTCGTTCGGCTGCGCCGAACGATGGGCCGGCTTGGCGGGCCACCCTCCGTGTAGTATTCATTCGGAAGCGCCGAACGTTGGGCCGGCTTGGCGGGCCACCCTCCGTGTAGCATTGGTTTGGATTCGCCGAACGATGGGCCGGCTTGGCGGGCCACCCTCCGTGTGGTATTCATTCGAAAGCGCCGAACGTTGGGCCGGCTTGGCGGGCCACCCTCCGTGTAGTATTCGTTTGGCTTCGCCAAAAGATTGGTCAGCTTGGCGGGCCACCCTCCGTGTAGTATTCATTCGAAAGCGCCGAACGTTGGGCCGGCTTGGCGGCCCACCCTCCGTGTAGTATTCGTTTGGCTTCGCCAAAAAATTGGTCGGCTTGGCGGGCCGCCCTCCGTGTAGCATTCGTTCGGCTCCGCCGAACGATGGGCCGGCTTGGCGGGCCACCCTCCATGTAGTATTCGTTTGGCTTCGCCAAAAGATTGGTCAGCTTGGCGGGCCACCCTCCGTGTAGCATTCGTTCGGTTGCGCCGAACGATGGGCCGGCTTGGCGGGCCACCCTCCGTGTAGCATTGGTTTGGATTCGCCGAACGATGGGCCGGCTTGGCGGGCCACCCTCCGTGTAGTATTCGTTTGGCTTCGCCAAAAGATTGGTCAGCTTGGCGGGCCACCCTCCGTGTAGCATTCGTTCGGCTGCGCCGAACGATGGGCCGGCTTGGCGGGCCACCCTCCGTGTAGCATTCGTTTGGCTTCGCCGAACGATGGGCCGGCTTGGCGGGCCACCCTCCGTGTACCATTCGTTTGGCTTCGCCGAACGATGGGCCGGCTTGGCGGAACACCCTCCGTGTAGTATTCATTCGAAAGCGCCGAACATTGGGCCGGCTTGGCGGCCCACCCTCCATGTAGTATTCGTTTGGCTTCGCCAAAAAATTGGTCGGCTTGGCGGGCCGCCCTCCGTGTAGCATTCGATCGGCTCCGCCGAACGATGGGCCGGCTTGACGGGCCACCCTCCATGTAGTATTCGTTTGGCTTCGCCAAAAGATTGGTCAGCTTGGCGGGCCACCCTCCGTGTAGCATTCGTTCGGTTGCGCCGAACGATGGGCCGGCTTGACGGGCCACCCTCCGTGTAGCATTCGTTCGGCTCCGCCGAACGATGGGCCGGCTTGGCGGGCCACCCTCCATGTAGTATTCGTTTGGCTTCGCCAAAAGATTGGTCAGCTTGGCGGGCCACCCTCCGTGTAGCATTCGTTCGGTTGCGCCGAACGATGGGCCGGCTTGACGGGCCACCCTCCGTGTAGCATTCGTTCGGCTGCGCCGAACGATGGGCCGGCTTGGCGGGCCACCCTCCGTGTAGCATTCGTTCGGCTGCGCCGAACGATTTGTCAGCTTGGCGGGCCACCCTCCGTGTAGTACTCATTCGGAAGCGCCGAACGTTGGACCGGCTTGGCGGGCCACCCTCCGTGTAGCATTGGTTTGGATTCGCCGAACGATGGGCCGGCTTGGCGGGCCACCCTCCGTGTGGTATTCATTCGAAAGCGCCGAACGTTGGGCCGGCTTGGCGGGCCACCCTCCGTGTAGTATTCGTTTGGCTTCGCCAAGAAATTGGTCGGCTTGGCGGGCCACCCTCCGTGTAGTATTCATTCGAAAGCGCCGAACGTTGGGCCGGCTTGGCGGCCCACCCTCCGTGTAGTATTCGTTTGGCTTCGCCAAAAAATTGGTCGGCTTGGCGGGCCGCCCTCCGTGTAGCATTCGTTCGGCTCCGCCGAACGATGGGCCGGCTTGGCGGGCCACCCTCCATGTAGTATTCGTTTGGCTTCGCCAAAAGATTGGTCAGCTTGGCGGGCCACCCTCCGTGTAGCATTCGTTCGGTTGCGCCGAACGATGGGCCGGCTTGGCGGGCCACCCTCCGTGTAGCATTGGTTTGGATTCGCCGAACGATGGGCCGGCTTGGCGGGCCACCCTCCGTGTGGTATTCATTCGAAAGCGCCGAACGTTGGGCCGGCTTGGCGGGCTACCCTCCGTGTAGTATTCGTTTGGCTTCGCCAAGAAATTGGTCGGCTTGGCGGGCCACCCTCCGTGTAGTATTCATTCGAAAGCGCCGAACGTTGGGCCGGCTTGGCGGCCCACCCTCCGTGTAGTATTCGTTTGGCTTCGCCGAAAAATTGGTCGGCTTGGCGGGCCGCCCTCCGTGTAGCATTCGTTCGGCTCCGCCGAACGATGGGCCGGCTTGGCGGGCCACCCTCCATGTAGTATTCGTTTGGCTTCGCCAAAAGATTGGTCAGCTTGGCGGGCCACCCTCCGTGTAGCATTCGTTCGGTTGCGCCGAACGATGGGCCGGCTTGGCGGGCCACCCTCCGTGTAGCATTCGTTCGGCTGCGCCGAACGATGGGCCGGCTTGGCGGGCCACCCTCCGTGTAGCATTCGTTCGGCTGCGCCGAACGATGGGCCGGCTTGGCGGGCCGCCCTCCGTGTAGCATTCGTTCGGCTCCGCCGAACGATGGGCCGGCTTGGCGGGCCACCCTCCGTGTAGTATTCGTTTGGCTTCGCCAAAAGATTGGTCAGCTTGGCGGGCCACCCTCCGTGTAGTATTCATTCGGAAGCGCCGAACGTTGGGCCGGCTTGGCGAGCCACCCTCCGTGTAGCATTGGTTTGGATTCGCCGAACGATGGACCGGCTTGGCGGGCCACCCTCCGTGTGGTATTCATTCAAAAGCGCCGAACGTTGGGCCGGCTTGGCGGGCCACCCTCCGTGTACCATTCGTTTGGCTTCGCCGAACGATGGGCCGGCTTGGCGGGCCACCCTCCGTGTAGTGTTCATTCGAAAGCGCCGAACGTTGGGCTGACTTGGCGGGCTACCCTCCTTGCAGTATTCGTTTGGCTTCGCCAAAAGATTGGTCGGCTTGGCGGGCCACCCTCCGTGTAGCATTCGTTCGGCTCCGCCGAACGATGGGCCGACATGGCGGGCCACCCTATGTGTAGTATTCGTTCGGCGCCGCCGAACGATGGGTCGGCTTGGCGGGCCACCCTCCATGTAGTATTCGTTTGGCTTCGCCAAGAAATTGGTCGGCTTGGCGGGCCACCCTCCGTGTGAAATTCATTCGAAAGCGCCGAGCGTTGGGCTGACTTGGCGGGCTACCCTCCTTGCAGTATTCGTTTGGCTTCGCCAAAAGATTGGTCGGCTTGGCGGGCCACCCTCCGTGTAGCATTCGTTCGGCTCCGCCGAACGATGGGCCGGCTTGGCGGGCCACCCTCCGTGTAGTATTCGTTCGGCGCCGCCGAACGATGGGTCGGCTTGGCGGGCCACCCTCCGTGTAGCATTCGTTTGGCTTTGCCGAACGATGGGCCGGCTTGGCGGGCCACACTCCGTGTAGTATTCGTTCGAAAGCGCCGAACGTTGGGCCGGCTTGGCGGGCCACCCTCCGTGTAGTATTCGTTCGGCGCCGCCGAACGTTGGGCCGGCTTGGCGGCCCACCCTCCGTGTAGTATTCGTTTGGCTTCGCCGAAAAATTGGTCGGCTTGGCGGGCCGCCCTCCGTGTAGCATTCGTTCGGCTCCGCCGAACGATGGGCCGGCTTGGCGGGCCACCCTCCATGTAGTATTCGTTTGGCTTCGCCAAAAGATTGGTCAGCTTGGCGGGCCACCCTCCGTGTAGCATTCGTTCGGTTGCGCCGAACGATGGGCCGGCTTGGCGGGCCACCCTCCGTGTAGCATTCGTTCGGCTGCGCCGAACGATGGGCCGGCTTGGCGGGCCACCCTCCGTGTAGCATTCGTTCGGCTGCGCCGAACGATGGGCCGGCTTGGCGGGCCGCCCTCCGTGTAGCATTCGTTCGGCTCCGCCGAACGATGGGCCGGCTTGGCGGGCCACCCTCCGTGTAGTATTCGTTTGGCTTCGCCAAAAGATTGGTCAGCTTGGCGGGCCACCCTCCGTGTAGTATTCATTCGGAAGCGCCGAACGTTGGGCCGGCTTGGCGGGCCACCCTCCGTGTAGCATTGGTTTGGATTCGCCGAACGATGGGCCGGCTTGGCGGGCCACCCTCCGTGTGGTATTCATTCGAAAGCGCCGAACGTTGGGCCGGCTTGGCGGGCCACCCTCCGTGTAGTATTCGTTTGGCTTCGCCAAAAGATTGGTCGGCTTGGCGGGCCACCCTCCGTGTGAAATTCATTCGAAAGCGCCGAGCGTTGGGCTGACTTGGCGGGCTACCCTCCTTGCAGTATTCGTTTGGCTTCGCCAAAAGATTGGTCGGCTTGGCGGGCCACCCTCCGTGTAGCATTCGTTCGGCTCCGCCGAACGATGGGCCGACATGGCGGGCCACCCTCCGTGTAGTATTCGTTCGGCGCCGCCGAACGATGGGTCGGCTTGGCGGGCCACCCTCCGTGTAGCATTCGTTTGGCTTTGCCGAACGATGGGCCGGCTTGGCGGGCCACACTCCGTGTAGTATTCGTTCGAAAGCGCCGAACGTTGGGCCGGCTTGGCGGGCCACCCTCCGTGTAGTATTCGTTCGGCGCCGCCGAACGATGGGTCGGCTTGGCGGGCCACCCTCCGTGTAGCATTCGTTTGGCTTTGCCGAACGATGGGCCGGCTTGGCGGGCCACACTCCGTGTAGCATTCGTTCGGCTCCGCCGAACGATGGGCCGGCTTGGCGGGCCACCCTCCGTGTAGTATTCGTTTGGCTTCGCCTAAAGATTGGTCAGCTTGGCGGGCCACCCTCCGTGTAGTATTCGTTTGGCTTCGCCAAAAGATTGGTCAGCTTGGCGGGCCACCCTCCGTGTAGCATTCGTTCGGCTGCGCCGAACGATGGGCCGGCTTGGCGGGCCACCCTCCGTGTAGTATTCGTTTGGCTTCGCCAAAAGATTGGTCAGCTTGGCGGGCCACCCTCCGTGTAGCATTCGTTCGGCTGCGCCGAACGATGGGCCGGCTTGGCGGGCCACCCTCCGTGTAGCATTCGTTCGGCTCCGCCGAACGATGGGCCGGCTTGGCGGGCCACCCTCCGTGTAGTATTCGTTTGGCTTCGCCAAAAGATTGGTCAGCTTGGCGGGCCACCCTCCGTGTAGCATTCGTTCGGCTGCGCCGAACGATGGGCCGGCTTGGCGGGCCACCCTCCGTGTAGCATTCGTTCGGTTGCGCCGAACGATGGGCCGGCTTGGCGGGCCACCCTCCGTGTAGCATTCGTTCGGCTGCGCCGAACGATGGGCCGGCTTGGCGGGCCACCCTCCGTGTAGCATTCGTTCGGCTGCGCCGAACGATGGGCCGGCTTGGCGGGCCGCCCTCCGTGTAGCATTGGTTTGGATTCGCCGAACGATGGGCCGGCTTGGCGGGCCACCCTCCGTGTAGTATTCATTCGAACGCGCCGAACGTTGGGCCGGCTTGGCGGGCCACCCTTCGTGTAGTATTCATTCGAAAGCGCTGAACGTTGGGCCGGCTTAGCGAGCTACCCTCCGTGTACCATTCGTTTGGCTTCGCCGAACGATGGGCCGGCTTGGCGGGCCACCCTCCGTGTAGTATTCATTCGAAAGCGCTGAACGTTGGACCGGCTTAGCGGGCTACCCTCCTTGCAGTATTCGTTTGGCTTCGCCAAAAGATTGGTCGGCTTGGCGGGCCACCCTCCGTGTAGCATTCGTTCGGCTCCGCCGAACGATGGGCCGACATGGCGGGCCACCCTATGTGTAGTATTCGTTCGGCGCCGCCGAACGATGGGTCGGCTTGGCGGGCCACCCTCCGTGTAGCATTCGTTTGGCTTTGCCGAACGATGGGCCGGCTTGGCGGGCCACACTCCGTGTAGTATTCGTTCGAAAGCGCCGAACGTTGGGCCGGCTTGGCGGGCCACCCTCCGTGTAGTATTCGTTCGTCTGCGCCGAACGATGGGCCGGCTTGGCGGGCCACCCTCCGTGTAGCATTCGTTCGGCTGCGCCGAACGATGGGCCGGCTTGGCGGGCCACCCTCCGTGTAGCATTCGTTCGGCTCCGCCGAACGATGGGCCGGCTTGGCGGGCCACCCTCCGTGTAGTATTCGTTTGGCTTCGCCGAACGATGGGCCGGCTTGGCGGGCCACCCTCCGTGTAGTATTCGTTTGGCTTCGCCGAACGATGGGCCGGCTTGGCGGGCCACCCTCCGTGTAGCATTCGTTCGGCTGCGCCGAACGATGGGCCGGCTTGGCGGGCCACCCTCCGTGTAGTATTCGTTTGGCTTCGCCAAAAGATTGGTCAGCTTGGCGGGCCACCCTCCGTGTAGCATTCGTTCGGCTGCGCCGAACGATGGGCCGGCTTGGCGGGCCACCCTCCGTGTAGCATTCGTTCGGCTCCGCCGAACGATGGGCCGGCTTGGCGGGCCACCCTCCGTGTAGTATTCGTTTGGCTTCGCCAAAAGATTGGTCAGCTTGGCGGGCCACTCTCCGTGTAGCATTCGTTCGGCTGCGCCGAACGATGGGCCGGCTTGGCGGGCCACCCTCCGTGTAGCATTCGTTCGGTTGCGCCGAACGATGGGCCGGCTTGGCGGGCCACCCTCCGTGTAGCATTCGTTCGGCTGCGCCGAACGATGGGCCGGCTTGGCGGGCCACCCTCCGTGTAGCATTCGTTCGGCTGCGCCGAACGATGGGCCGGCTTGGCGGGCCGCCCTCCGTGTAGCATTGGTTTGGATTCGCCGAACGATGGGCCGGCTTGGCGGGCCACCCTCCGTGTAGTATTCATTCGAAAGCGCCGAACGTTGGGCCGGCTTGGCGGGCCACCCTCCGTGTAGTATTCATTCGAAAGCGCTGAACGTTGGGCCGGCTTAGCGGGCTACCCTCCGTGTACCATTCGTTTGGCTTCGCCGAACGATGGGCCGGCTTGGCGGGCCACCCTCCGTGTAGTATTCATTCGAAAGCGCTGAACGTTGGACCGGCTTAGCGGGCTACCCTCCGTGTAGTATTAGTTTGGCTTCGCCAAAAAATTGGTCGGCTTGGCGGGCCACCCTCCGTGTAGCATTCGTTCGGCTCCGCCGAACGATGGGCCGGCTTGGCGGGCCACCCTCCGTGTAGTATTCGTTTGGCTTCGCCAAAAGATTGGTCAGCTTGGCGGGCCACCCTCCGTGTAGCATTCGTTCGGCTGCGCCGAACGATGGGCCGGCTTGGCGGGCCACCCTCCGTGTAGCATTCGTTCGGTTGCGCCGAACGATGGGCCGGCTTGGCGGGCCACCCTCCGTGTAGCATTCGTTCGGCTGCGCCGAACGATGGGCCGGCTTGGCGGGCCACCCTCCGTGTAGCATTCGTTCGGCTGCGCCGAACGATGGGCCGGCTTGGCGGGCCGCCCTCCGTGTAGCATTGGTTTGGATTCGCCGAACGATGGGCCGGCTTGGCGGGCCACCCTCCGTGTAGTATTCATTCGAAAGCGCCGAACGTTGGGCCGGCTTGGCGGGCCACCCTCCGTGTAGTATTCATTCGAAAGCGCTGAACGTTGGGCCGGCTTGGCGGGCCACCCTCCGTGTACCATTCGTTTGGCTTCGCCGAACGATGGGCCGGCTTGGCGGGCCACCCTCCGTGTAGTATTCATTCGAAAGCGCTGAACGTTGGACCGGCTTAGCGGGCTACCCTCCGTGTAGTATTAGTTTGGCTTCGCCAAAAAATTGGTCGGCTTGGCGGGCCACCCTCCGTGTAGCATTCGTTCGGCTCCGCCGAACGATGGGCCGGCTTGGCGGGCCACCCTCTGTGTAGTATTCGTTTGGCTTCGCCGAACGATGGGTCGGCTTGGCGGGCCACCCTCCGTGTAGCATTGGTTTGGCTTCGCCGAACGATGGGCCGGCTTGGCGGGCCACCCTCCGTGTAGTATTCGTTTGGCTTCGCCGAACGATGGGTCGGCTTGGCGGGCCACCCTCCGTGTAGCATTGGTTTGGCTTCGCCGAACGATGGGCCGGCTTGGCGGGCCACCCTCCGTGTAGTATTCATTCGAAAGCGCCGAACGTTGGGCCGGCTTGGCGGGCCACCTTCCGTGTAGCATTCGTTTGGCTTCGCCGAACGATGGGCCGGCTTGGCGGGCCACCCTCCGTGTACCATTCGTTTGGCTTCGCCGAACGATGGGCCGGCTTGGCGGGCCACCCTCCGTGTAGCATTCGTTTGGCTTCGCCGAACGATGGGCCGGCTTGGCGGGCCACCCTCCGTGTACCATTCGTTTGGCTTCGCCGAACGATGGGCCGGCTTGGCGGGCCACCCTCCGTGTAGTATTCATTCGAAAGCGCCGAACGTTGGGCCGGCTTGGCGGCCCACCCTCCGTGTAGTATTCGTTTGGCTTCGCCAAAAAATTGGTCGGCTTGGCGGGCCGCCCTCCGTGTAGCATTCGTTCGGCTCCGCCGAACGATGGGCCGGCTTGGCGGGCCACCCTCCGTGTAGTATTCGTTTGGCTTCGCCAAAAGATTGGTCAGCTTGGCGGGCCACCCTCCGTGTAGCATTCGTTCGGTTGCGCCGAACGATGGGCCGGCTTGGCGGGCCACCCTCCGTGTAGCATTCGTTCGGCTGCGCCGAACGATGGGCCGGCTTGGCGGGCCACCCTCCGTGTAGCATTCGTTCGGCTGCGCCGAACGATGGGCCGGCTTGGCGGGCCACCCTCCGTGTAGCATTCGTTCGGCTGCGCCGAACGATGGGCCGGCTTGGCGGGCCGCCCTCCGTGTAGCATTCGTTCGGCTCCGCCGAACGATGGGCCGGCTTGGCGGGCCACCCTCCGTGTAGTATTCGTTTGGCTTCGCCAAAAGATTGGTCAGCTTGGCGGGCCACCCTCCGTGTAGCATTCGTTCGGCTGCGCCGAACGATGGGCCGGCTTGGCGGGCCACCCTCCGTGTAGCATTCGTTCGGTTGCGCCGAACGATGGGCCGGCTTGGCGGGCCACCCTCCGTGTAGCATTCGTTCGGTTGCGCCGAACGATGGGCCGGCTTGGCGGGCCACCCTCCGTGTAGCATTCGTTTGGCTTCGCCGAACGATGGGCCGGCTTGGCGGGCCACCCTCCGTGTACCATTCGTTTGGCTTCGCCGAACGATGGGCCGGCTTGGCGGGCCACCCTCCGTGTAGTATTCATTCGAAAGCGCCGAACGTTGGGCCGGCTTGGCTGCCCACCCTCCGTGTAGTATTCGTTTGGCTTCGCCAAAAAATTGGTCAGCTTGGCGGGCCACCCTCCGTGTAGCATTCGTTCGGCTCCGCCGAACGATGGGCCGGCTTGGCGGGCCACCCTCCGTGTAGTATTCGTTTGGCTTCGCCAAAAGATTGGTCAGCTTGGCGGGCCACCCTCCGTGTAGCATTCGTTCGGTTGCGCCGAACGATGGGCCGGCTTGGCGGGCCACCCTCCGTGTAGCATTCGTTCGGTTGCGCCGAACGATGGGCCGGCTTGGCGGGCCACCCTCCGTGTAGCATTCGTTCGGCTGCGCCGAACGATGGGCCGGTTTGACGGGCCACCCTCCGTGTAGCATTCGTTCGGCTGCGCCGAACGATGGGCCGGCTTGGCGGGCCGCCCTCCATGTAGCAATGGTTTGGATTCGCCAAAAGATTGGTCAGCTTGGCGGGCCACCCTCCGTGTAGCATTCGTTCGGCTGCGCCGAACGATGGGCCGGCTTGGCGGGCCACCCTCCGTGTAGCATTCGTTCGGCTCCGCCGAACGATGGGCCGGCTTGGCGGGCCACCCTCCGTGTAGTATTCGTTTGGCTTCGCCAAAAGATTGGTCAGCTTGGCGGGCCACCCTCCGTGTAGCATTCGTTCGGCTGCGCCGAACGATGGGCCGGCTTGGCGGGCCACCCTCCGTGTAGCATTCGTTCGGTTGCGCCGAACGATGGGCCGGCTTGGCGGGCCACCCTCCGTGTAGCATTTGTTCGGCTGCGCCGAACGATGGGCCGGCTTGGCGGGCCACCCTCCGTGTAGCATTCGTTCGGCTGCGCCGAACGATGGGCCGGCTTGGCGGGCCGCCCTCCGTGTAGCATTGGTTTGGATTCGCCGAACGATGGGCCGGCTTGGCGGGCCACCCTCCGTGTAGTATTCATTCGAACGCGCCGAACGTTGGGCCGGCTTGGCGGGCCACCCTCCGTGTAGTATTCATTCGAAAGCGCTGAACGTTGGGCCGGCTTAGCGGGCTACCCTCCGTGTACCATTCGTTTGGCTTCGCCGAACGATGGGCCGGCTTGGCGGGCCACCCTCCGTGTAGTATTCATTCGAAAGCGCTGAACGTTGGACCGGCTTAGCGGGCTACCCTCCGTGTAGTATTAGTTTGGCTTCGCCAAAAAATTGGTCGGCTTGGCGGGCCACCCTCCGTGTAGCATTCGTTCGGCTCCGCCGAACGATGGGCCGGCTTGGCGGGCCACCCTCCGTGTAGTATTCGTTTGGCTTCGCCAAAAGATTGGTCAGCTTGGCGGGCCACCCTCCGTGTAGCATTCGTTCGGCTGCGCCGAACGATGGGCCGGCTTGGCGGGCCACCCTCCGTGTAGCATTCGTTCGGTTGCGCCGAACGATGGGCCGGCTTGGCGGGCCACCCTCCGTGTAGCATTCGTTCGGCTGCGCCGAACGATGGGCCGGTTTGGCGGGCCACCCTCCGTGTAGCATTCGTTCGGCTGCGCCGAACGATGGGCCGGCTTGGCGGGCCGCCCTCCGTGTAGCAATGGTTTGGATTCGCCGAACGATGGGCCGGCTTGGCGGGCCACCCTCCGTGTAGTATTCATTCGAACGCGCCGAACGTTGGGCCGGCTTGGCGGGCCACCCTCCGTGTAGTATTCATTCGAAAGCGCTGAACGTTGGGCCGGCTTAGCGGGCTACCCTCCGTGTACCATTCGTTTGGCTTCGCCGAACGATGGGCCGGCTTGGCGGGCCACCCTCCGTGTAGTATTCATTCGAAAGCGCTGAACGTTGGACCGGCTTAGCGGGCTACCCTCCGTGTAGTATTAGTTTGGCTTCGCCAAAAAATTGGTCGGCTTGGCGGGCCACCCTCCGTGTAGCATTCGTTCGGCTCCGCCGAACGATGGGCCGGCTTGGCGGGCCACCCTCTGTGTAGTATTCGTTTGGCTTCGCCGAACGATGGGTCGGCTTGGCGGGCCACCCTCCGTGTAGCATTGGTTTGGCTTCGCCGAACGATGGGCCGGCTTGGCGGGCCACCCTCTGTGTAGTATTCGTTTGGCTTCGCCGAACGATAGGTCGGCTTGGCGGGCCACCCTCCGTGTAGCATTGGTTTGGCTTCGCCGAACGATGGGCCGGCTTGGCGGGCCACCCTCCGTGTAGTATTCATTCGAAAGCGCCGAACGTTGGGCCGGCTTGGCGGGCCACCTTCCGTGTAGCATTCGTTTGGCTTCGCCGAACGATGGGCCGGCTTGGCGGGCCACCCTCCGTGTACCATTCGTTTGGCTTCGCCGAACGATGGGCCGGCTTAGCGGGCCACCCTCCGTGTAGCATTCGTTTGGCTTCGCCGAACGATGGGCCGGCTTGGCGGGCCACCCTCCGTGTACCATTCGTTTGGCTTCGCCGAACGATGGGCCGGCTTGGCGGGCCACCCTCCGTGTAGTATTCATTCGAAAGCGCCGAACGTTGGGCCGGCTTGGCTGCCCACCCTCCGTGTAGTATTCGTTTGGCTTCGCCAAAAAATTGGTCGGCTTGGCGGGCCGCCCTCCGTGTAGCATTCGTTCGGCTCCGCCGAACGATGGGCCGGCTTGGCGGGCCACCCTCCGTGTAGTATTCGTTTGGCTTCGCCAAAAGATTGGTCAGCTTGGCGGGCCACCCTCCGTGTAGCATTCGTTCGGTTGCGCCGAACGATGGGCCGGCTTGGCGGGCCACCCTCCGTGTAGCATTCGTTCGGCTGCGCCGAACGATGGGCCGGCTTGGCGGGCCACCCTCCGTGTAGCATTCGTTCGGCTGCGCCGAACGATGGGCCGGCTTGGCGGGCCACCCTCCGTGTAGCATTCGTTCGGCTCCGCCGAACGATGGGCCGGCTTGGCGGGCCACCCTCCGTGTAGTATTCGTTTGGCTTCGCCAAAAGATTGGTCAGCTTGGCGGGCCACCCTCCGTGTAGCATTCGTTCGGCTGCGCCGAACGATGGGCCGGCTTGGCGGGCCACCCTCCGTGTAGCATTCGTTCGGTTGCGCCGAACGATGGGCCGGCTTGGCGGGCCACCCTCCGTGTAGCATTCGTTCGGCTGCGCCGAACGATGGGCCGGCTTGGCGGGCCACCCTCCGTGTAGCATTCGTTTGGCTTCGCCGAACGATGGGCCGGCTTGGCGGGCCACCCTCCGTGTACCATTCGTTTGGCTTCGCCGAACGATGGGCCGGCTTGGCGGGCCACCCTCCGTGTAGTATTCATTCGAAAGCGCCGAACGTTGGGCCGGCTTGGCGGCCCACCCTCCGTGTAGTATTCGTTTGGCTTCGCCAAAAAATTGGTCAGCTTGGCGGGCCACCCTCCGTGTAGCATTCGTTCGGCTCCGCCGAACGATGGGCCGGCTTGGCGGGCCACCCTCCGTGTAGTATTCGTTTGGCTTCGCCAAAAGATTGGTCAGCTTGGCGGGCCACCCTCCGTGTAGCATTCGTTCGGCTGCGCCGAACGATGGGCCGGCTTGGCGGGCCACCCTCCGTGTAGCATTCGTTCGGTTGCGCCGAACGATGGGCCGGCTTGGCGGGCCACCCTCCGTGTAGCATTCGTTCGGCTGCGCCGAACGATGGGCCGGCTTGGCGGGCCACCCTCCGTGTAGCATTCGTTCGGCTGCGCCGAACGATGGGCCGGCTTGGCGGGCCGCCCTCCGCGTAGCAGTGGTTTGATTCGCCGAACGATGGGCCGGCTTGGCGGGCCACCCTCCGTGTAGTATTCATTCGAACGCGCCGAACGTTGGGCCGGCTTGGCGGGCCACCCTCCGTGTAGTATTCATTCGAAAGCGCTGAACGTTGGGCCGGCTTAGCGGGCTACCCTCCGTGTACCATTCGTTTGGCTTCGCCGAACGATGGGCCGGCTTGGCGGGCCACCCTCCGTGTAGTATTCATTCGAAAGCGCTGAACGTTGGACCGGCTTAGCGGGCTACCCTCCGTGTAGTATTAGTTTGGCTTCGCCAAAAAATTGGTCGGCTTGGCGGGCCACCCTCCGTGTAGCATTCGTTCGGCTCCGCCGAACGATGGGCCGGCTTGGCGGGCCACCCTCTGTGTAGTATTCGTTTGGCTTCGCCGAACGATGGGTCGGCTTGGCGGGCCACCCTCCGTGTAGCATTGGTTTGGCTTCGCCGAACGATGGGCCGGCTTGGCGGGCCACCCTCCGTGTAGTATTCATTCGAAAGCGCCGAACGTTGGGCCGGCTTGGCGGGCCACCCTCCGTGTAGCATTCGTTTGGCTTCGCCGAACGATGGGCCGGCTTGGCGGGCCACCCTCCGTGTACCATTCGTTTGGCTTCGCCGAACGATGGGCCGGCTTGGCGGGCCACCCTCCGTGTAGTATTCATTCGAAAGCGCCGAACGTTGGGCCGGCTTGGCGGCCCACCCTCCGTGTAGTATTCGTTTGGCTTCGCCAAAAAATTGGTCGGCTTGGCGGGCCGCCCTCCGTGTAGCATTCGTTCGGCTCCGCCGAACGATGGGCCGGCTTGGCGGGCCACCCTCCGTGTAGTATTCGTTTGGCTTCGCCAAAAGATTGGTCAGCTTGGCGGGCCACCCTCCGTGTAGCATTCGTTCGGTTGCGCCGAACGATGGGCCGGCTTGGCGGGCCACCCTCCGTGTAGCATTCGTTCGGTTGCGCCGAACGATGGGCCGGCTTGGCGGGCCACCCTCCGTGTAGCATTCGTTCGGCTGCGCCGAACGATGGGCCGGTTTGGCGGGCCACCCTCCGTGTAGCATTCGTTCGGCTGCGCCGAACGATGGGCCGGCTTGGCGGGCCGCCCTCCGTGTAGCAATGGTTTGGATTCGCCGAACGATGGGCCGGCTTGGCGGGCCACCCTCCGTGTAGTATTCATTCGAACGCGCCGAACGTTGGGCCGGCTTGGCGGGCCACCCTCCGTGTAGTATTCATTCGAAAGCGCTGAACGTTGGGCCGGCTTAGCGGGCTACCCTCCGTGTACCATTCGTTTGGCTTCGCCGAACGATGGGCCGGCTTGGCGGGCCACCCTCCGTGTAGTATTCATTCGAAAGCGCTGAACGTTGGACCGGCTTAGCGGGCTACCCTCCGTGTAGTATTAGTTTGGCTTCGCCAAAAAATTGGTCGGCTTGGCGGGCCACCCTCCGTGTAGCATTCGTTCGGCTCCGCCGAACGATGGGCCGGCTTGGCGGGCCACCCTCTGTGTAGTATTCGTTTGGCTTCGCCGAACGATGGGTCGGCTTGGCGGGCCACCCTCCGTGTAGCATTGGTTTGGCTTCGCCGAACGATGGGCCGGCTTGGCGGGCCACCCTCCGTGTAGTATTCATTCGAAAGCGCCGAACGTTGGGCCGGCTTGGCGGGCCACCTTCCGTGTAGCATTCGTTTGGCTTCGCCGAACGATGGGCCGGCTTGGCGGGCCACCCTCCGTGTAGTATTCGTTTGG
This sequence comes from Aplectana chamaeleonis, assembly GCA_029168955.1. NCBI lineage: Eukaryota > Metazoa > Nematoda > Chromadorea > Rhabditida > Cosmocercidae > Aplectana > Aplectana chamaeleonis. The sequence continues at coordinate 426,477 of JAPDOI010000384.1, read as the reverse complement.
CTTCGCCAAAAGATTGGTCAGCTTGGCGGGCCACCCTCCGTGTAGCATTCGTTCGGTTGCGCCGAACGATGGGCCGGCTTGGCGGGCCACCCTCCGTGTAGCATTCGTTCGGCTGCGCCGAACGATGGGCCGGCTTGGCGGGCCACCCTCCGTGTAGCATTCGTTCGGCTGCGCCGAACGATGGGCCGGCTTGGCGGGCCACCCTCCGTGTAGCATTCGTTCGGCTGCGCCGAACGATGGGCCGGCTTGGCGGGCCGCCCTCCGTGTAGCATTCGTTCGGCTCCGCCGAACGATGGGCCGGCTTGGCGGGCCACCCTCCGTGTAGTATTCGTTTGGCTTCGCCAAAAGATTGGTCAGCTTGGCGGGCCACCCTCCGTGTAGCATTCGTTCGGCTGCGCCGAACGATGGGCCGGCTTGGCGGGCCACCCTCCGTGTAGCATTCGTTCGGTTGCGCCGAACGATGGGCCGGCTTGGCGGGCCACCCTCCGTGTAGCATTCGTTCGGTTGCGCCGAACGATGGGCCGGCTTAGCGGGCCACCCTCCGTGTAGCATTCGTTTGGCTTCGCCGAACGATGGGCCGGCTTGGCGGGCCACCCTCCGTGTACCATTCGTTTGGCTTCGCCGAACGATGGGCCGGCTTGGCGGGCCACCCTCCGTGTAGTATTCATTCGAAAGCGCCGAACGTTGGGCCGGCTTGGCTGCCCACCCTCCGTGTAGTATTCGTTTGGCTTCGCCAAAAAATTGGTCGGCTTGGCGGGCCGCCCTCCGTGTAGCATTCGTTCGGCTCCGCCGAACGATGGGCCGGCTTGGCGGGCCACCCTCCGTGTAGTATTCGTTTGGCTTCGCCAAAAGATTGGTCAGCTTGGCGGGCCACCCTCCGTGTAGCATTCGTTCGGTTGCGCCGAACGATGGGCCGGCTTGGCGGGCCACCCTCCGTGTAGCATTCGTTCGGCTGCGCCGAACGATGGGCCGGCTTGGCGGGCCACCCTCCGTGTAGCATTCGTTCGGCTGCGCCGAACGATGGGCCGGCTTGGCGGGCCACCCTCCGTGTAGCATTCGTTCGGCTGCGCCGAACGATGGGCCGGCTTGGCGGGCCGCCCTCCGTGTAGCATTCGTTCGGCTCCGCCGAACGATGGGCCGGCTTGGCGGGCCACCCTCCGTGTAGTATTCGTTTGGCTTCGCCAAAAGATTGGTCAGCTTGGCGGGCCACCCTCCGTGTAGTATTCATTCGGAAGCGCCGAACGTTGGGCCGGCTTGGCGGGCCACCCTCCGTGTAGCATTGGTTTGGATTCGCCGAACGATGGGCCGGCTTGGCGGGCCACCCTCCGTGTGGTATTCATTCGAAAGCGCCGAACGTTGGGCCGGCTTGGCGGGCCACCCTCCGTGTAGTATTCGTTTGGCTTCGCCAAGAAATTGGTCGGCTTGGCGGGCCACCCTCCGTGTAGTATTTGTTTGGATTCGCAAAATGATGGATCGGCTTTGCGGGCCACCCTCCGTGTAGTATTCATTCGGAAGCGCCGAACGTTGGGCCGGCTTGGCGGGCCACCCTCCGTGTAGCATTGGTTTGGATTCGCCGAACGATGGGCCGGCTTGGCGGGCCACCCTCCGTGTGGTATTCATTCGAAAGCGCCGAACGTTGGGCCGGCTTGGCGGGCCACCCTCCGTGTAGTATTCGTTTCGCTTCGCCAAGAAATTGGTCGGCTTGGCGGGCCACCCTCCGTGTAGTATTTGTTTGGATTCGCAAAATGATGGATCGGCTTTGCGGGCCACCCTCCGTGTAGCATTCGTTCGGCTTCGCCGAACGATGATGGGTCGGCTTGGCGGGCAACCCTCCGTGTAGTATTCAAACGATCGGCCGGCTTTACCGACCCCCTGCCCCCATCTACGCAGTATTCGAAAAAAAAAACGAATAGAAGAACCTTTTCTTACAGAAAAAATTCTTCAAAAATGAATGCGTCACGAGAAAAAAGATTCTTTGCTGAACAACCTGCGATTTCTTTGCCGAAGAACCCAATGAAGAATTTTTGGGCCAAATGTTCTGCATAAACGTTTTTTCTTCCAATTATTCTTTCGAAATAAATTTTGTTTGTTCTCAAATTTTGCTTGTTCTTTCAGAGGAATTCTGAAAACTTTAATAACTCCGTAGTGAAAAATATTCCAGCCAGAGAAATTTGGCGAGAAAATGAGCTGTGAGAATTCTCTTCATTTTGGCACGAGAATCTATCAGAAAAAAAAAGGTTAAAATGTCTGTCTTTCTACCTGAAAATCGTACAAAAATTCTTTGAAAAAAAAACTGGCTGCAAAACTTTCCACGGTTGGGTTCTCCGGTTTTTTCAACCTCGCCAAAAAATTAGGAAACTACAGAACAACAAGTCAGAACAAAGAAAAAAATAAAACGATAAATAAAGAGGCAAAATAAAAAAATAAGTGTAGAACCAGAAAAATCAAACGCACAATTGAAAAAAAAACAGCTCAGTGAGCGAAAACGCTACAAGACCGAAGTGCTGACATTAACCGCAAACAGAATGAAAAGCAAAGAGAGCGGCACAAACTCAAAAACGTGAGAAAAGGAGGAAAATCGGTAAACGGAAATAAAAATAATCAGCTGTGAGGCGCCGCGCGAAACGCCGCGCTGCGTATCGACAACGCTGAAGAGTTGAGGCGCAGCCAATTCCGCGGATTTCTGCTCGCGCCGTTTCCATTCTTTATATATAGGATATATATATATATATATATATATATATATATATATATATATATATATATATATATATATATATATATATATATATATATATATATATATATATATATATATATATATATATATATATATATATATATATATATATATATATATATATATATATATATATATATATATATATATATATATATGCATATATGGGGGTGTGTATACAAGTCTGTTGGTACCTGCTCGTTGGTGCCCCTGCTTCTACTGAACCCAGCAGACGTTTGAGTGTACACAGGGAACGTTCGAGCGATATAGCGTGCACAACTATATCGCGAAAGTATCCCGCACATTGCATAAAGGTGTCGCCGTCCGGCACACTAAGGCCTCTGGTCCATAACACCTTAGGATCCGTACCTAGGAGTCATGGAGTCTTTGGCCACAAGCCACAATTTCGCCACCCTGAACTGTCGATCGCTGTCGAGTGATATCCAAAAACTGCGCTTATCCAGACTTCTGAGCTATTTCCATGCACCGTTTGCTGCTTTGCAGAAACCCGCCTCGAGGATAGACCCGTCATCAGCGTCGGAGAGTACACCATCTACTGCGGCAACGCTGACGATAGGAGAGAGGGAGGCTGTGCAATAAGCTGTGAGGAAGGATTTCAATGGTATGGTCAAGGAGTTCGGCTCAACGTCGTGTCGGAATGCATTCGTACGACTGCGGGATCACAGAGGATTCAATCTGTGGATAGTGAGTGCTCATGCGCCCACTGGAAACCGCCGAAGACAATTCGAAGGATGCGTTTTATGAGGAACTCAATACGTTGCTGGCCAGGATACCTTGTCAACATGCTGTTGTCGTGGGGATTGACGCAAATGCGAAGATGGGACTTGATCAGGAATCCGAAGTACTCGGTAAATGGTTCTACCCAGTGGAGCAAACATCGGACAATGGCTACCGCCTTGTCGACTTTTGTGAACGCAGTGGTCTGATTATTGCATCGACATTCAAGAGGAATCATCGCCGCCATCAGCTTACGTGGCAGGGACCAACCCGGCTATCTCCAGAAGAGCAGCGGAAGCGGAAGATGACAACTTTGAAACTACAGCTTGACTATGTCCTGACGAGGAATATTCCAGTATCGGACATTCGAAGATCTAGAGCTGTGTGGGATGTCGCATTCGATTCGGATCACCGTCCTGTTCTGTTGAACTTCACTGCGAGGATTCATAAGAGGAAGCGAGGGCTCAGCCTCTCCAGAGGATTGACATGACAAGTCTCAGAGATGAAGAGTGCAGAAGGAATTTCCGACAACGCGTTTCTATTCACATCGGAGTACGGACTAAGAAGAAACTTTGCGACGCGGATTCTTTTTGTCAAATGCATCCAGGACGCTTCGAAAGAGGCACTCCCGGTTGTACAGCCTAAGAAGAAGTTCGCCTACGTCTCAGAAGAAACAACATCTACCTACAACAGAGTATGTGCTCTCCGAACTGCAGGAAACTTCGTGGAGAAGCGTCTGAGGAGGAAGTTGCGTCGGCAGCTTAAAAGTGACCGCGAACGAGAGTGGACGTGTAGAGCTAAGGAGTTCGAGAAGGCTTGGGAGGAGAAGAATCCGAGGAAAGCCTACACGTTGCTGCGACAGTATAGCGGGAAGATGAAGAGATGTTCTCCTGTCTTGAACACTACCAATGGAGTTGCAGTTGGTGATGCGACGCTGCCAATATGGAAGGATTACTTCAGTTCACTACTGAATCGTCCAGCGCCATCAGTACCTGAGCTCCCGCATGTTCAGAGAGCACATTACGATGTCAGTGAGGAACCGCCGACTGAGTCTGAAGTTTTTGGATTGTGTCCGGAAAATGAAGAATGGAAAGGCAGGTGGAGATGACAACATCACTGCTGAAATGCTGAAAGCTCTTCCTCCGTCTGGGATTCGTGAAATGACCAACACCATCCGTGCCATATGGATGAGCGAAAGGATACCCGATTCGTGGAGACATGCGATCATCGTACCTCTTCACAAGAAGCTATCCGTCACGGATCCTAAGAACTACAGAGGAATCTCTCTACTTCGTGTCATGTACAAGGTTTTAGAACGTATCATTCTCGAGCGACTTATCAAACATCGTGAAGGAACGACCAGAGATGAGCAAGCCGGTTTTCGACCTGGAAGATCGACCATCGACCAAGTGTTCGCCGTGAGAAGAGTAATTGAATCGTGGCAGCGGTTTTCGAAGCCATTACAGCTTGCTTTTTTGGACTTTGAAGCCGCGTTCGACTCTCCTCATCGTGATCGATTGCTCAATGCTCTGCGAGCAGATGGAGTCCCGGAAAAGTATGTTCGGTTAATCGAGGACATGAACAAAGGAACAACAGCAGCAGTTCGTGCACCTGTCGGATTTACGTCAGCTTTCGAGGTGAAAACAGGAGTAAGGCAAGGAGCCGTTGCAGGACCTTTTCTTTTCAACTTCGCCGTTGATGACATCATGCGTAGAGTTGCAGAACAGTTTCCTGCGGATGTGATCCTAACACCATCAGGACGCTCCCTTGTCGACCTGGAGTACGCCGACGACATTGTGTTATTCGCTGAAAACAACGCAAAACTGCAAAGGATTGTGAACCTCGTTTCGAAGTATGCCGCAGCCTATGGACTTCGTCTTCGTCCCGACAAATGCAAGCAGATGTGGGTCTCTCAGAGGCCTTCAACTGGAGTTTGTGTGGACGGACAACGTATCGAACTGGTGGACGATTTCTGTTATTTGAGCTGTTTGCTGAAGAACGATGGTAGTTATGCAGCGGATATGCGACAACGATGTGCGAAAGCTACGTCTGCATTCAATTCTCTAACCAAGTGTTTGTGGTCTACCACCATCGCGAAGGAAGTCAAGTTGCGCGTCTACCTATCCGCTATTCGCCCTATCATGATGTACGGATCGGAGACGTGGGCAGCACCGAAAACGCAGATGGAAAGGTTGGATTGCACGGAGAGGAAGCTTTTTAGGCGTTTGCTTGGATATTTCTGGCCGCGTGTATGCCATAACGAAGACCTTTACAAGGAAATCGACGCAGTACATCAACGCTTGACACGAGGGAGGTGCCAGCATCTCCTAACGCCATCTCAAGCAGCAATGGAAAGTCGACTTCGATTGCTCGGGCATATACTAAGAAGAACGCCGGATCGTCTCGTACAACACGCTTTAAAAATGCTTCCAAATCCTGTCTGGAAACGGCCACCTGGGCGTAGGCGAAAGTTCTGGACGGATGTGGTTAAAGAGGATTTAAAGTCACTCGGCATCGAAAGACAGTTCAGGCGCGATGTTTCGTTTCGCAGGAAATGGAATAGTGACAGCTGGATGGAATGTGTTCAAATTGTGGCTGAAGACCGTGAAAAAATGGACACGGCTGACTACTAGGACGGCACACCTCGGTGAAGATGCGGAATGGCCGCGTCAGGCGAAAGCTAACCGGATTAAGTCAGTAAGTCATATATATATATATATATATATATATATATATACAGTATATTTCGGTTATATACAATATATATATATATATATATATATATATATATATATATATATATATATATATATATATATACAGTAGCAAGGTTGCAAAATTATACGACATACGACATACAACCGTTCCTGCGGTTCCAAACTTCGCGCGTCAAGTCGGGAGACAAACTGATTCAACGCGCTAATCGATGCAGCACCTCAAATACCCCTGGGCAATGGCACGAATCTCCATGAATTTAGAGCCACTAGGAGCCACCTAGCAGGAAACTGGCAACGGAAATTGTTAAAAAATGACCGTTGCAAAATTATACGACATACCTGACGTTCTCGCAGAAATTTCTATTCTTCGTCATCTGAATCAGTTCGTTCATGGTAAAACCAAATTAGAAACATCAAGTTAGTAGTCTTAGAGATGTGACGAAATGGCGCTATAGTGATGGAGGCCCAGGTGGTCGTACTTTGTGCTCCGATTCTTTTATTATATGGAAGGATAAGCCTGATGATTTTTCAGGCCAAAAAATTTTTTCTCCTTTCCTGATGCAGGTAAACGACGCGAAATTGGTGTCAAATGGGTATTTGACGCGCTGATCACGAATTTGCTATCAATTTTGCATTTAAAAGTCTCGTTAATGAGTTATGGAGTGAGTTTGGGTTGGGGAGGTTGTGTAGTATCAGAATTTGAAGCGTTATCCGACTGGTGGTTAAAGAATAGTCCTTGATTACTTTTGTAGAATCAATCCGTGAAGTTGTCGTCGTTGAAGAAGGTTTTTAAGCTACATAGAAATCCTCGAATGGATCTTAAAGCTGCTTGAAAAGATTTTGATAACTATTCATCGGGGTTTGGGGCGGGGTATAAAGTCCGGGAGGTGGTTTTAAGTCACGTCAATGATCCTGTCGTGTCACCAACGCACGAAGGTCGTGACCCCAGGTGATGCCGAGAATTGAATCTCCCCACGCAATGAGGGTGAAGTCGTTTGGCTGAAGAAAGGAAAGAACTCGAAGTTCTCGCTGATTTTTTGGCTATTTCGATGACAGAATGTTGAGAACAGAAAAACGTAATCCCCAACCTACCCCTAAATGAGTGCACAATCGTATGAGCCTAACTACTCTTTGAAGGTTTTGGTGGAGTGAAATGCACCTACAGCTCAATTCTGTTTAGGAGTGGTTAGAGATGTGACGAAATAGTGCTATAGTGATGGAGGCCCAGGTGGTCGTACTTTGTGCTCCGATTCTTTTATTATATGGAAGGATAAGCCTGATGATTTTTCAGGCCAAAAAATTTTTCTCCTTTCCTGATGCAGTAAACGACGCGAAATTGGTGTCAAATGGGTATTTGACGCGCTGATCACGAATTTGCTATCAATTTTGCATTTAAAAGTCTCGTTAATGAGTTATGGAGTGAGTTTGGGTTGGGGAGGTTGTGTAGTATCAGAATTTGAAGCGTTATCCGACTGGTGGTTAAAGAATAGTCCTTGATTACTTTTGTAGAATCAATCCGTGAAGTTGTCGTCGTTGAAGAAGGTTTTTAAGCTACATAGAAATCCTCGAATGGATCTTAAAGCTGCTTGGAAAAGATTTTGATAACTATTCATCGGGGTTTGGGGCGGGGTATAAAGTCCGGGAGGTGGTTTTAAGTCACGTCAATGATCCTGTCGTGTCACCAACGCACGAAGGTCGTGACCCCAGGTGATGCCGAGAATTGAATCTCCCACGCAATGAGGGTGAAGTCGTTTGGCTGAAGAAAGGAAAAGAACTCGAAGTTCTCGCTGATTTTTGGCTATTTCTGATGACAGAATGTTGAGAACAGAAAACGTAATCCCCAACCTACCCCTAAATGAGTGCACAATCGTATGAGCCTAACTATACTTTGAAGGTTTTGGTGGACTGAAATGCACCTACAGCTCAATACTGTTTTGGAGTGGTTAGAGATGTGACGAAATAGTGCTATAGTGATGGAGGCCCAGGTGGTCGTACTTTGTGCTCCGATTCTTTTATTATATGGAAGGATAAGCCTGATGATTTTTCAGGCCAAAAAAATTTTTCTCCTTTCCTGATGCAGTAAACGACGCGAAATTGGTGTCAAATGGGTATTTGACGCGCTGATCACGAATTTGCTATCAATTTTGCATTTAAAAGTCTCGTTAATGAGTTATGGAGTGAGTTTGGGTTGGGGAGGTTGTGTAGTATCAGAATTTGAAGCGTTATCCGACTGGTGGTTAAAGAATAGTCCTTGATTACTTTTGTAGAATCAATCCGTGAAGTTGTCGTCGTTGAAGAAGGTTTTAAGCTACATAGAAATCTCGAATGGATCTTTAAAGCTGCTTGAAAAGATTTTGATAACTATTCATCGGGGTTTGGGGCGGGGTATAAAGTCCGGGAGGTGGTTTTAAGTCACGTCAATGATCCTGTCGTGTCACCAACGCACGAAGGTCGTGACCCCAGGTGATGCCGAGAATTGAATCTCTTCCACGCAATGAGGGTGAAGTCGTTTGGCTGAAGAAAGGAAAAGAACTCGAAGTTCTCGCTGATTTTTGGCTATTTCGATGACAGAATGTTGAGAACAGAAAAACGTAATCCCCAACCTACCCCTAAATGAGTGCACAATCGTATGAGCCTAACTATACTTTGAAGGTTTTGGTGGACTGAAATGCACCTACAGCTCAATACTGTTTTGGGAGTGGTTAGAGATGTGACGAAATAGTGCTATAGTGATGGAGGCCCAGGTGGTCGTACTTTGTGCTCCGATTCTTTTATTATATGGAAGGATAAGCCTGATGATTTTTCAGGCCAAAAAAATTTTTCTCCTTTCCTGATGCAGTAAACGACGCGAAATTGGTGTCAAATGGGTATTTGACGCGCTGATCACGAATTTGCTATCAATTTTGCATTTAAAAGTCTCGTTAATGAGTTATGGAGTGAGTTTGGGTTGGGGAGGTTGTGTAGTATCAGAATTTGAAGCGTTATCCGACTGGTGGTTAAAGAATAGTCCTTGATTACTTTTGTAGAATCAATCCGTGAAGTTGTCGTCGTTGAAGAAGGTTTTTAAGCTACATAGAAATCCTCGAATGGATCTTAAAGCTGCTTGAAAAGATTTTGATAACTATTCATCGGGGTTTGGGGCGGGGTATAAAGTCCGGGAGGTGGTTTTAAGTCACGTCAATGATCCTGTCGTCACCAACGCACGAAGGTCGTGACCCCAGGTGATGACGAGAATTGAATCTCCCCCACGCAATGAGGGTGAAGTCGTTTGGCTGAAGAAAGGAAAAGAACTCGAAGTTCTCGCTGATTTTTTGGCTATTTCGATGACAGAATGTTGAGAACAGAAAACGTAATCCCCCAACCTACCCCTAAATGAGTGCACAATCGTATGAGCCTAACTATACTTTGAAGGTTTTGGTGGACTGAAATGCACCTACAGCTCAATACTGTTTTGGAGTGGTTAGAGATGTGACGAAATAGTGCTATAGTGATGGAGGCCCAGGTGGTCGTACTTTGTGCTCCGATTCTTTATTATATGGAAGGATAAGCCTGATGATTTTTCAGGCCAAAAGTATTTTTCTCCTTTCCTGATGCAGTAAACGACGCGAAATTGGTGTCAAATGGGTATTTGACGCGCTGATCACGAATTTGCTATCAATTTTGCATTTAAAAGTCTCGTTAATGAGTTATGGAGTGAGTTTGGGTTGGGGAGGTTGTGTAGTATCAGAATTTGAAGCGTTATCCGACTGGTGGTTAAAGAATAGTCCTTGATTACTTTTGTAGAATCAATCCGTGAAGTTGTCGTCGTTGAAGAAGGTTTTTAAGCTACATAGAAATCCTCGAATGGATCTTAAAGCTGCTTGAAAAGATTTTGATAACTATTCATCGGGGTTTGGGGCGGGGTATAAAGTCCGGGAGTGTGGTTTTAAGTCACGTCAATGATCCTGTCGTGTCACCAACGGCACGAGTCGTGACCCCAGGTGATGCCGAGAATTGAATCTCCCCACGCAATGAGGGTGAAGTCGTTTGGCTGAAGAAAGGAAAAGAACTCGAAGTTCTCGCTGATTTTTTGGCTATTTCGATGACAGAATGTTGAGAACAGAAAACGTAATCCCCAACCTACCCTAAATGAGTGCACAATCGTATGAGCCTAACTATACTTTGAAGGTTTTGTGGACTGAAATGCACCTACAGCTCAATACTGTTTTGGAGTGGTTAGAGATGTGACGAAATAGTGCTATAGTGATGGAGGCCCAGGTGGTCGTACTTTGTGCTCCGATTCTTTTATTATATGGAAGGATAAGCCTGATGATTTTTCAGGCCAAAAAATTTTTCTCCTTTCCTGATGCAGTAAACGACGCGAAATTGGTGTCAAATGGGTATTTGACGCGCTGATCACGAATTTGCTATCAATTTTGCATTTAAAAGTCTCGTTAATGAGTTATGGAGTGAGTTTGGGTTGGGGAGGTTGGGTAGTATCAGAATTTGAAGCGTTATCCGACTGGTGGTTAAAGAATAGTCCTTGATTACTTTTTGTAGAATCAATCCGTGAAGTTGTCGTCGTTGAAGAAGGTTTTTAAGCTACATAGAAATCCTCGAATGGATCTTAAAGCTGCTTGAAAAAGATTTTGATAACTATTCATCGGGGTTTGGGGCGGGTATAAAGTCCGGGAGGTGGTTTTAAGTCACGTCAATGATCCTGTCGTGTCACCAACGCACGAAGGTCGTGACCCCAGGTGATGCCGAGAATTGAATCTCCCCACGCAATGAGGGTGAAGTCGTTTGGCTGAAGAAAGGAAAAGAACTCGAAGTTCTCGCTGATTTTTTGGCTATTTCGATGACAGAATGTTGAGAACAGAAAACGTAATCCCCAACCTACTCCCTAAATGAGTGCACAATCGTATGAGCCTAACTATACTTTGAAGGTTTTGGTGGACTGAAATGCACCTACAGCTCAATACTGTTTTGGAGTGGTTAGAGATGTGACGAAATAGTGCTATAGTGATGGAGGCCCAGGTGGTCGTACTTTGTGCTCCGATTCTTTTTATTATATGGAAGGATAAGCCTGATGATTTTTCAGGCCAAAAAATTTTTCTCCTTTCCTGATGCAGTAAACGACGCGAAATTGGTGTCAAATGGGTATTTGACGCTGATCACGAATTTGCTATCAATTTTGCATTTTAAAGTCTCGTTAATGAGTTATGGAGTGAGATTGGGTTGGGGAGGTTGTGTAGTATCAGAATTTAGCGTTATCCGACTGGTGGTTAAAGAATAGTCCTTGATTACTTTGTAGAATCAATCCGTGAAGTTGTCGTCGTTGAAGAAGGTTTAAGCTACATAGAAATCCTCGAATGGATCTTAAAGCTGCTTGAAAAGATTTTTGATAACTATTCATCGGGGTTTGGGGCGGGGTATAAAGTCCGGGAGGTGGTTTTAAGTCACGTCAATGATCCTGTCGTGTCACCAACGCACGAAGGTCGTGACCCCAGGTGATGCCGAGAATTGAATCTCCCCCACGCAATGAGGGTGAAGTCGTTTGGCTGAAGAAAGGAAAAGAACTTGAAGTTCTCGCTGATTTTTTGGCTATTTCGATGACAGAATGTTGAGAACAGAAAAACGTAATCCCCCAACCTACCCCTAAATGAGTGCACAATCGTGTGAGCCTAACTATACTTTGAAGGTTTTGGTGGACTGAAATGCACCTACAGCTCAATACTGTTTTGGAGTGGTTAGAGATGTGACGAAATAGTGCTATAGTGATGGAGGCCCAGGTGGTCGTACTTTGTGCTCCGATTCTTTTATTATATGGGAAGGATAAGCCTGATGATTTTTTCAGGCCAAAAATTTTTCTCCTTTCCTGATGCAGAAAACGACGCGAAATTGGTGTCATATGGGTATTTGACGCGCTGATCACGAATTTGCTATCAATTTTGCATTTTAAAGTCTCGTTAATGAGTTATGGAGTGAGATTGGGTTGGGGAGGTTGTGTAGTATCAGAATTTGAAGCGTTATCCGACTGGTGGTTAAAGAATAGTCCTTGATTACTTTTGTAGAATCAATCCGTGAAGTTGTCGTCGTTGAAGAAGGTTTTAAGCTACATAGAAATCCTCGAATGGATCTTAAAGCTGCTTGAAAAGATTTTGATAACTATTCATCGGGGTTTGGGGCGGGGTATAAAGGCCGGGAGGTGGTTTTTAAGTCACGTCAATGATCCTGTCGTGTCACCAACGCACGAAGGTCGTGACCCCAGGTGATGCCGAGAATTGAATCTCCCCCACGCAATGAGGGTGAAGTCGTTTGGCTGAAGAAAGGAAAAGAACTTGAAGTTCTCGCTGATTTTTTGGCTATTTCGATGACAGAATGTTGAGAACAGAAAAACGTAATCCCCCAACCTACCCCTAAATGAGTGCACAATCGTGTGAGCCTAACTATACTTTGAAGGTTTTGGTGGACTGAAATGCACCTACAGCTCAATACTGTTTTGGAGTGGTTAGAGATGTGACGAAATAGTGCTATAGTGATGGAGGCCCAGGTGGTCGTACTTTGTGCCCGATTCTTTATTATATGGAAGGATAAGCCTGATGATTTTTCAGGCCAAAAAATTTTTCTCCTTTCCTGATGCAGTAAACGACGCGAAATTGGTGTCGAATGGGTATTTGACGCGCTGATCACGAATTTGCTATCAATTTTGCATTTTAAAAGTCTCGTTAATGAGTTATGGAGTGAGATTGGGTTGGGGAGGTTGTGTAGTATCAGAATTTGAAGCGTTATCCGACTGGTGGTTAAAGAATAGTCCTGATTACTTTTGTAGAATCAATCCGTGAAGTTGTCGTCGTTGAAGAAGGTTTTTAAGCTACATAGAAATCCTCGAATGGATCTTAAAGCTGCTTGAAAAGATTTTGATAACTATTCATCGGGGTTTGGGGCGGGGTATAAAGTCCGGAGGTGGTTTTAAGTCACGTCAATGATCCTGTCGTGTCACCAACGCACGAAGGTCGTGACCCCAGGTGATGCCGAGAATTGAATCTCCCCACGCAATGAGGGTGAAGTCGTTTGGCTGAAGAAAGGAAAAGAACTTGAAGTTCTCGCTGATTTTTGGCTATTTCGATGACAGAATGTTGAGAACAGAAAAACGTAATCCCCCAACCTACCCCTAAATGAGTGCACAATCGTGTGAGCCTAACTATACTTTGAAGGTTTTGGTGGACTGAAATGCACCTACAGCTCAATACTGTTTTGGAGTGGTTAGAGATGTGACGGAATAGTACTATACGGATGGAAGCCCAGGTGGTCGTACTTGTGCTCCGATTCTTTTATTATATGGAAGGATAAGCTTGATGATTTTTCAGGCCAAAAAAAATTTTTCTCCTTTCCTGATGCAGTAAACGACGCGAAATTGGTGTCAAATGGGTATTTGACGCGCTGATCACGAATTTGCTATCAATTTTGCATTTTAAAGTCTCGTTAATGAGTTATGGAGTGAGATTGGGTTGGGGAGGTTGTGTAGTATCAGAATTTGAAGCGTTATCCGACTGGTGGTTAAAGAATAGTCCTTGATTACTTTTGTAGAATCAATCCGTGAAGTTGTCGTCGTTGAAGAAGGTTTTAAGCTACATAGAAATCCTCGAATGGATCTTAAAGCTGCTTGAAAAGATTTTAGATAACTATTCATCGGGGTTTGGGGCGGGGTATAAAGTCCGGGAGGTGGTTTTAAGTCACGTCAATGATCCTGTCGTGTCACCAACGGCACGAAGGTCGTGACCCCAGGTGATGCCGAGAATTGAATCTCCCCACGCAATGAGGGTGAAGTCGTTTGGCTGAAGAAAGGAAAAGAACTCTGAAGTTCTCGCTGATTTTTTGGCTATTTCTGATGACAGAATGTTGAGAACAGAAAAACGTAATCCCCCAACCTACTCCCTAAATGAGTGCACAATCGTGTGAGCCTAACTATACTTTGAAGGTTTTGGTGGACTGAAATGCACCTACAGCTCAATACTGTTTTGGAGTGGTTAGGAGATGTGACGAAATAGTGCTATAGTGATGGAGGCCCAGGTGGTCGTACTTTGTGCTCCGATTCTTTTATTATATGGAAGGATAAGCCTGATGATTTTTCAGGCCAAAAAATTTTTCTCCTTTCCTGATGCAGTAAACGACGCGAAATTGGTGTCAAATGGGTATTTGACGCGCTGATCACGAATTTGCTATCAATTTTGCATTTTAAAGTCTCGTTAATGAGTTATGGAGTGAGATTGGGTTGGGGAGGTTGTGTAGTATCAGAATTTGAAGCGTTATCCGACTGGTGGTTAAAGAATAGTCCTTGATTACTTTTGTAGAATCAATCCGTGAAGTTGTCGTCGTTGAAGAAGGTTTTTAAGCTACATAGAAATCCTCGAATGGATCTTAAAGCTGCTTGAAAAGATTTTGATAATCTTTTCATCGGGGTTTGGGGCGGGGTATAAAGTCCGGGAGGTGGTTTTAAGTCACGTCAATGATCCTGTCGTGTCATCAACGAGTAACGAAGGTCGTGACCCCAGGTGATGCCGAGAATTGAATCTCCCCACGCAATGAGGGTGAAGTCGTTTGGCTGAAGAAAGGAAAAGAACTCGAAGTTCTCGCTGATTTTTTGGCTATTTCTGATGACAGAATGTTGAGAACAGAAAACGTAATCCCCCAACCTACCCCTAAATGAGTGCACAATCGTGTGAGCCTAACTATACTTTGAAGGTTTTGGTGGACTGAAATGCACCTACAGCTCAATACTGTTTTGGAGTGGTTAGAGATGTGACGAAATAGTGCTATAGTGATGGAGGCCCAGGTGGTCGTACTTTGTGCTCCGATTCTTTTATTATATGGAAGGATAAGCCTGATGATTTTTCAGGCCAAAAAATTTTTCTCCTTTTCCTGATGCAGTAAACGACGCGAAATTGGTGTCAAATGGGTATTTGACGCGCTGATCACGAATTTGCTATCAATTTTGCATTTAAAAGTCTCGTTAATGAGTTATGGAGTGAGATTGGGTTGGGGAGGTTGTGTAGTATCAGAATTTGACGCGTTATCCGACTGGTGGTTAAAGAATAGTCCTTGATTACTTTTGTAGAATCAATCCGTGAAGTTGCCGTCGTTGAAGAAGGTTTTTAAGCTACATAGAAATCCTCGAATGGATCTTAAAGCTGCTTGAAAAGATTTTGATAACTATTCATCGGGGTTTGGGGCGGAAGTATAAAGTCCGGGAGGTGGTTTTAAGTCACGTCAATGATCCTGTCGTGTCACCAACGGCACGAAGGTCGTGACCCCAGGTGATGCCGAGAATTGAATCTCCCACGCAATGAGGGTGAAGTCGTTTGGCTGAAGAAAGGAAAAAGAACTTGAAGTTCTCGCTGATTTTTGGCTATTTCGATGACAGAATGTTGAGAACAGAAAAACGTAATCCCCAACCTACCCCCTAAATGAGTGCACAATCGTGTGAGCCTAACTATACTTTGAAGGTTTTGGTGGACTGAAATGCACCTACAGCTCAATACTGTTTTGGAGTGGTTAGAGATGTGACGAAATAGTGCTATAGTGATGGAGGCCCAGGTGGTCGTACTTTTGTGCTCCGATTCTTTTATTATATGGAAGGATAAGCCTGATGATTTTTCAGGCCAAAAAAATTTTCTCCTTTCCTGATGCAGTAAACGACGCGAAATTGGTGTCTAATGGGTAGTTGCCGCGCTGATCACGAATTTGCTATCAATTTTGCGTTTCAAAGTCTCGTTAATGACTTATGGAGTGAGATTGGGTTGGGGAGGTTGTGTAGTATCAGAATTTGAAGCGTTATCCGACTGGTGGTTAAAGAATAGTCCTGATTACTTTTGTAGAATCAATCCGTGAAGTTGTCGTCGTTGAAGAAGGTTTTTAAGCTACATAGAAATCCTCGAATGGATCTTAAAGCTGCTTGAAAAGATTTTGATAACTATTCATCGGGGTTTGGGGCGGGGTATAAAGTCTGGGAGGTGGTTTTAAGTCACGTCAATGATCCTGTCGTGTCACCAACGCACGAAGGTCGCGACCCCAGGTGATGCCGAGAATTGAATCTCCCCCACGCAATGAGGGTGAAGTCGTTTGGCTGAAGAAAGGAAAAGAACTCGAAGTTCTCGCTGATTTTTTGGCTATTTCGATGACAGAATGTTGAGAACAGAAAAACGTAATCCCCCAACCTACCCCTAAATGAGTGCACAATCGTGTGAGCCTAACTATACTTTGAAGGTTTTGGTGGACTGAAATGCACCTACAGCCCAATACTGTTTTGGAGTGGTTAGAGATGTGACGAAATAGTGCTATAGTGATGGAGGCCCAGGTGGTCGTACTTTGTGCTCCGATTCTTTTATTATATGGAAGGATAAGCCTGATGATTTTTCAGGCCAAAAAAATTTTTCTCCTTTCCTGATGCAGTAAACGACGCGAAATTGGTGTCGAATGGGTATTTGACGCGCTGATCACGAATTTGCTATCAATTTTGCATTTTAAAGTCTCGTTAATGAGTTATGGAGTGAGATTGGGTTGGGGAGGTTGTGTAGTATCAGAATTTGAAGCGTTATCCGACTGGTGGTTAAAGAATAGTCCTTGATTACTTTTGTAGAATCAATCCGTGAAGTTGTCGTCGTTGAAGAAGGTTTTTAAGCTACATAGAAATCCTCGAATGGATCTTAAAGCTGCTTGAAAAGATTTTGATAACTATTCATCGGGGTTTGGGGCGGGGTATAAAGTCCGGGAGGTGGTTTAAAGTCACGTCAATGATCCTGTCGTGTCACCAACGCACGAAGGTCGTGACCCCAGGTGATGCCGAGAATTGAATCTCCCCACGCAATGAGGGTGAAGTCGTTTGGCTGAAGAAAGGAAAAGAACTTGAAGTTCTCGCTGATTTTTTGGCTATTTCGATGACAGAATGTTGAGAACAGAAAACGTAATCCCCCAACCTACCCCCTAAAATGAGTGCACAATCGTGTGAGCCTAACTATACTTTGAAGGTTTTGGTGGACTGAAATGCACCTACAGCTCAATACTGTTTTGGAGTGGTTAGAGATGTGACGAAATAGTGCTATAGTGATGGAGGCCCAGGTGGTCGTACTTTGTGCTCCGATTCTTTTATTATATGGAAGGATAAGCCTGATGATTTTTCAGGCCAAAAAAATTTTTCTCCTTTCCTGATGCAGTAAACGACGCGAAATTGGTGTCATATGGGTATTTGACGCGCTGATCACGAATTTGCTATCAATTTTGCATTTAAAAGTCTCGTTAATGAGTTATGGAGTGAGATTGGGTTGGGGAGGTTGTGTAGTATCAGAATTTGAAGCGTTATCCGACTGGTGGTTAAAGAATAGTCCTTGATTACTTTTGTAGAATCAATCCGTGAAGTTGTCGTCGTTGAAGAAGGTTTTAAGCTACATAGAAATCCTCGAATGGATCTTAAAGCTGCTTGAAAAGATTTTGATAACTATTCATCGGGGTTTGGGGCGGGGTATAAAGTCCGGGAGGTGGTTTTAAGTCACGTCAATGATCCTGTCGTGTCACCAACGCACGAAGGTCGTGACCCCAGGTGATGCCGAGAATTGAATCTCCCCACGCAATGAGGGTGAAGTCGTTTGGCTGAAGAAAGGAAAAGAACTGAAGTTCTCGCTGATTTTTGGCTATTTGATGACAGAATGTTGAGAACAGAAAAACGTAATCCCCAACCTACCCCTAAATGAGTGCACAATCGTGTGAGCCTAACTATACTTTGAAGGTTTTGGTGGACTGAAATGCACCTACAGCTCAATACTGTTTTGGAGTGGTTAGAGATGTGACGAAATAGTGCTATAGTGATGGAGGCCCAGGTGGTCGTACTTTGTGCTCCGATTCTTTTATTATATGGAAGGATAAGCCTGATGATTTTTCAGGCCAAAAGTATTTTTCTCCTTTCCTGATGCAGTAAACGACGCGAAATTGGTGTCAAATGGGTATTTGACGCGCTGATCACGAATTTGCTATCAATTTTGCATTTTAAAGTCTCGTTAATGAGTTATGGGAGTGAGATTGGGTTGGGGAGGTTGTTTAGTATCAGAATTTGAAGCGTTATCCCACTGGTGGTTAAAGAATATTCCTTGATTACTTTTGTAGAATCAATCCGTGAAGTTGTCGTCGTTGAAGAAGGTTTTTAAGCTACTTAGAAATCCTCGAATGGATCTTTAAAGCTGCTTGAAAAAGATTTTGATAACTATTCATCGGGGTTTGGGGCGGGGTATAAAGTCCGGGAGGTGGTTTTAAGTCACGTCAATGATCCTGTCGTGTCACCAACGGCACGAAGGTCGTGACCCCAGGTGATGCCGAGAATTGAATCTCCCCACGCAATGAGGGTGAAGTCGTTTGGCTGAAGAAAGGAAAAGAACTTGAAGTTCTCGCTGATTTTTTGGCTATTTCGATGACAGAATGTTGAGAACAGAAAAACGTAATCCCCCAACCTACCCCTAAATGAGTGCACAATCGTGTGAGCCTAACTATACTTTGAAGGTTTTGGTGGACTGAAATGCACCTACAGCTCAATACTGTTTTGGAGTGGTTAGAGATGTGACGAAATAGTGCTATAGTGATGGAGGCCCAGGTGGTCGTACTTTTGTGCTCCGATTCTTTTATTATATGGAAGGATAAGCCTGATGATTTTTCAGGCCAAAAATTTTTCTCCTTTCCTGATGCAGTAAACGACGCGAGAATTGGTGTCGAATGGGTATTTGACGCGCTGATCACGAATTTGCTATCAATTTTGCATTTTAAAAGTCTCGTTAATGAGTTATGGAGTGAGATTGGGTTGGGGAGGTTGTGTAGTATCAGAATTTGAAGCGTTATCCGACTGGTGGTTAAAGAATAGTCCTTGATTACTTTTTGTAGAATCAATCCGTGAAGTTGTCGTCGTTGAAGAAGGTTTTTGCTACATAGAAATCCTCGAATGGATCTTAAAGCTGCTTGAAAAGATTTTGATAACTATTCATCGGGGTTTGGGGCGGGGTATAAAGTCCGGGAGGTGGTTTTAAGTCACGTCAATGATCCTGTCGTGTCACCAACGCACGAAGGTCGTGACCCCAGGTGATGCCGAGAATTGAATCTCCCCACGCAATGAGGGTGAAGTCGTTTGGCTGAAGAAAGGAAAAGAACTTGAAGTTCTCGCTGATTTTGGCTATTTCGATGACAGAATGTTGAGAACAGAAAAACGTAATCCCCAACCTACCCCTAAATGAGTGCACAATCGTGTGAGCCTAACTATACTTTGAAGGTTTTGGTGGACTGAAATGCACCTACAGCTCAATACTGTTTTGGAGTGGTTAGAGATGTGACGAAATAGTGCTATAGTGATGGAGGCCCAGGTGGTCGTACTTTGTGCTCCGATTCTTTATTATATGGAAGGATAAGCCTGATGATTTTTCAGGCCAAAAAATTTTTCTCCTTTCCTGATGCAGTAAACGACGCGAAATTGGTGTCGAATGGGTATTTGACGCGCTGATCACGAATTTGCTATCAATTTTGCATTTTAAAAGTCTCGTTAATGAGTTATGGAGTGAGATTGGGTTGGGGAGGTTGTGTAGTATCAGAATTTGAAGCGTTATCCGACTGGTGGTTAAAGAATAGTCCTTGATTACTTTTGTAGAATCAATCCGTGAAGTTGTCGTCGTTGAAGAAGGTTTTAAGCTACATAGAAATCCTCGAATGGATCTTAAAGCTGCTTGAAAAGATTTTGATAACTATTCATCGGGGTTTGGGGCGGGGTATAAAGTCCGGGAGGTGGTTTTAAGTCACGTCAATGATCCTGTCGTGTCACCAACGCACGAAGGTCGTGACCCCAGGTGATGCCGAGGATTGAATCTCCCCACGCAATGAGGGTGAAGTCGTTTGGCTGAAGAAAGGAAAAGAACTTGAAGTTCTCGCTGATTTTTTGGCTATTTCTGATGACAGAATGTTGAGAACAGAAAAACGTAATCCCCCAACCTACCCCTAAATGAGTGCACAATCGTGTGAGCCTAACTATACTTTGAAGGTTTTGGTGGACTGAAATGCACCTACAGCTCAATACTGTTTTGGAGTGGTTAGAGATGTGACGAAATAGTGCTATAGTGATGGAGGCCCAGGTGGTCGTACTTTGTGCTCCGATTCTTTTTATTATATGGAAGGATAAGCCTGATGATTTTTCAGGCCAAAAAATTTTTCTCCTTTCCTGATGCAGTAAACGACGCGAAATTGGTGTCGAATGGGTATTTGACGCGCTGATCACGAATTTGCTATCAATTTTGCATTTTAAAGTCTCTGTTAATGAGTTATGGAGTGAGATTGGGTTGGGGAGGTTGTGTAGTATCAGAATTTGAAGCGTTATCCGACTGGTGGTTAAAGAATAGTCCTTGATTACTTTTGTAGAATCAATCCGTGAAGTTGTCGTCGTTGAAGAAGGTTTTAAGCTACATAGAAATCCTCGAATGGATCTTAAAGCTGCTTGAAAAGATTTTGATAACTATTCATCGGGGTTTGGGGCGGGGTATAAAGTCCGGGAGGTGGTTTTAAGTCACGTCAATGATCCTGTCGTGTCACCAACGCACGAAGGTCGTGACCCCAGGTGATGCCGAGAATTGAATCT
Source organism: Aplectana chamaeleonis (assembly GCA_029168955.1). Taxonomy (NCBI): domain Eukaryota; kingdom Metazoa; phylum Nematoda; class Chromadorea; order Rhabditida; family Cosmocercidae; genus Aplectana; species Aplectana chamaeleonis. Next base: position 405,650 of record JAPDOI010000384.1, on the reverse strand, counting down.
CCCCACGCAATGAGGGTGAAGTCGTTTGGCTGAAGAAAGGAAAAGAACTTGAAGTTCTCGCTGATTTTTGGCTATTTCTGATGACAGAATGTTGAGAACAGAAAACGTAATCCCCAACCTACCCCTAAATGAGTGCACAATCGTGTGAGCCTAACTATACTTTGAAGGTTTTGTGGACTGAAATGCACCTACAGCTCAATACTGTTTTGGAGTGGTTAGGAGATGTGACGAAATAGTGCTATAGTGATGGAGGCCCAGGTGGTCGTACTTTGTGCCCGATTCTTTATTATATGGAAGGATAAGCCTGATGATTTTTCAGGCCAAAAAATTTTTCTCCTTTCCTGATGCAGTAAACGACGCGAAATTGGTGTCGAATGGGTATTTGACGCGCTGATCACGAATTTGCTATCAATTTTGCATTTTAAAGTCTCGTTAATGAGTTATGGAGTGAGATTGGGTTGGGGAGGTTGTGTAGTATCAGAATTTGAAGCGTTATCCGACTGGTGGTTAAAGAATAGTCCTTGATTACTTTTGTAGAATCAATCCGTGAAGTTGTCGTCGTTGAAGAAGGTTTTAAGCTACATAGAAATCCTCGAATGGATCTTTAAAGCTGCTTGAAAAGATTTTGATAACTATTCATCGGGGTTTGGGGCGGTATAAAGTCCGGGAGGTGGTTTTAAGTCACGTCAATGATCCTGTCGTGTCACCAACAGCACGAAGGTCGTGACCCCAGGTGATGCCGAGAATTGAATCTCCCCACGCAAATGAGGGTGAAGTCGTTTGGCTGAAGAAAGGAAAAGAACTTGAAGTTCTCGCTGATTTTTTGGCTATTTCGATGACAGAATGTTGAGAACAGAAAAACGTAATCCCCAACCTTACCCCTAAATGAGTGCACAATCGTGTGAGCCTAACTATACTTTGGAAGGTTTTGGTGGACTGAAATGCACCTACAGCTCAATACTGTTTTGGAGTGGTTAGGAGATGTGACGAAATAGTGCTATAGTGATGGAGGCCCAGGTGGTCGTACTTTGTGCTCCGATTCTTTTTATTATATGGAAGGATAAGCCTGATGATTTTTCAGGCCAAAAAATTTTTTCTCCTTTCCTGATGCAGTAAAACGACGCGAAATTGGTGTCTATTGGGTATTTGACGCGCTGATCACGAATTTGCTATCAATTTTGCATTTTAAAGTCTCGTTAATGAGTTATGGAGTGAGATTGGGTTGGGGAGGTTGTGTAGTATCAGAATTTGAAGCGTTATCCGACTGGTGGTTAAAGAATAGTCCTTGATTACTTTTGTAGAATCAATCCGTGAAGTTGTCGTCGTTGAAGAAGGTTTTAAGCTACATAGAAATCCTCGAATGGATCTTAAAGCTGCTTGAAAAGATTTTGATAACTATTCATCGGGGTTTGGGGGCGGGGTATAAAGTCCGGGAGGTGGTTTTAAGTCACGTCAATGATCCTGTCGTGTCACCAACGGCACGAAGGTCGTGACCCCAGGTGATGCCGAGAATTGAATCTCCCCACGCAAATGAGGGTGAAGTCGTTTGGCTGAAGAAAGGAAAAGAACTTGAAGTTCTCGCTGATTTTTTGGCTATTTCGATGACAGAATGTTGAGAACAGAAAACGTAATCCCCAACCTACCCCTAAATGAGTGCACAATCGTGTGAGCCTAACTATACTTTGAAGGTTTTGGTGGACTGAAATGCACCTACAGCTCAATACTGTTTTGGGAGTGGTTAGAGATGTGACGAAATAGTGCTATAGTGATGGAGGCCCAGGTGGTCGTACTTTTGTGCTCCGATTCTTTTATTATATGGAAGGATAAGCCTGATGATTTTTCAGGCCAAAAAATTTTTCTCCTTTCCTGATGCAGTAAACAACGCGAAATTGGTGTCTAAGGGGTATTTGACGCGCTGATCACGAATTTGCTATCAATTTCGCATTTTAAAGTCTCGTTAATGAGTTATGGAGCGAGATTGGGTTGGGGAGGTTGTGTAGTATCAGAATTTGAAGCGTTATCCGACTGGTGGTTAAAGAATAGTCCTTGATTACTTTTGTAGAATCAATCCGTGAAGTTGTCGTCGTTGAAGAAGGTTTTAAGCTACATAGAAATCCTCGAATGGATCTTTAAAAGCTGCTTGAAAAGATTTTGATAACTATTCATCGGGGTTTGGGGCGGTATAAAGTCCGGGAGGTGGTTTTAAGTCACGTCAATGATCCTGTCGTGTCACCAACGCACGAAGGTCGTGACCCCAGGTGATGCCGAGAATTGAATCTCCCCCACGGAATGAGGGTGAAGTCGTTTGGCAGAAGAAAGGAAAAGACCTCGAAGTTCTCGCTGATTTTTTGGCTATTTCGATGACAGAATGTTGAGAACAGAAAAACGTAATCCCCCAGCCTACCCCTAAATGAGTGCACAATCGTGTGAGCCTCAACTATACTTTGAAGGTTTTGTGGACTGAAATGCACCTACAGCTCAATACTGTTTTGGAGTGGTTAGAGATGTGACGAAATAGTGCTATAGTGATGGAGGCCCAGGTGGTCGTACTTTTGTGCTCCGATTCTTTTATTATATGGAAGGATAAGCCTGATGATTTTTCAGGCCAAAAATTTTTCTCCTTTCCTGATGCAGTAAACGACGCGAAATTGGTGTCTAATGGGTATTTGACGCGCTGATCACGAATTTGCTATCAATTTTGCATTTTAAAGTCTCGTTAATGAGTTATGGAGTGAGATTGGGTTGGGGAGGTTGTGTAGTATCAGAATTTGAAGCGTTATCCGACTGGTGGTTAAAGAATAGTCCTTGATTACTTTTGTAGAATCAATCCGTGAAGTTGTCGTCGTTGAAGAAGGTTTTTAAGCTACATAGAAATCCTCGAATGGATCTTAAAGCTGCTTGAAAAGATTTTGATAACTATTCATCGGGGTTTGGGGCGGGGTATAAAGTCCGGGAGGTGGTTTTAAGTCACGTCAATGATCCTGTCGTGTCACCAACGCACGAAGGTCGTGACCCCAGGTGATGCCGAGAATTGAATCTCCCCCACGCAATGAGGGTGAAGTCGTTTGGCTGAAGAAAGGAAAAGAACTCGAAGTTCTCGCTGATTTTTGGCTATTTCTGATGACAGAATGTTGAGAACAGAAAACGTAATCCCCCAACCTACTCCCTAAATGAGTGCACAATCGTGTGAGCCTAACTATACTTTGAAGGTTTTGTGGACTGAAATGCACCTACAGCCCAATACTGTTTTGGAGTGGTTAGAGATGTGACGAAATAGTGCTATAGTGATGGAGGCCCAGGTGGTCGTACTTTGTGCTCCGATTCTTTTATTATATGGAAGGATAAGCCTGATGATTTTTCAGGCCAAAAAAATTTTTCTCCTTTCCTGATGCAGTAAACGACGCGAAATTGGAGTCTAATGGGTATTTGACGCGCTGATCACGAATTTGCTATCAATTTTGCATTTTAAAGTCTCGTTAATGAGTTATGGAGTGAGATTGGGTTGGGGAGGTTGTGTAGTATCAGAATTTGAAGCGTTATCCGACTGGTGGTTAAAGAATAGTACTTGATTACTTTTGTAGAATCAATCCGTGAAGTTGTCGTCGTTGAAGAAGGTTTTTAAGCTACATAGAAATCCTCGAATGGATCTTAAAGCTGCTTGAAAAGATTTTGATAACTATTCATCGGGGTTTGGGGCGGGGTATAAAGTCTGGGAGGTGGTTTTAAGTCACGTCAATGATCCTGTCGTGTCACCAACGCACGAAGGTCGCGACCCCAGGTGATGCCGAGAATTGAATCTCCCCCACGCAATGAGGGTGAAGTCGTTTGGCTGAAGAAAGGAAAAGAACTCGAAGTTCTCGCTGATTTTTTGGCTATTTCGATGACAGAATGTTGAGAACAGAAAAACGTAATCCCCCAACCTACTCCTAAATGAGTGCAAAATCGTGAGAGCCTAACTATACTTTGAAGGTTTTGGTGGACTGAAATGCACCTACAGCTCAATACTGTTTTGGAGTGGTTAGAGATGTGACGAAATAGTGCTATAGTGATGGAGGCCCAGGTGGTCGTACTTTGTGCTCCGATTCTTTTATTATATGGAAGGATAAGCCTGATGATTTTTCAGGCCAAAAATTTTTCTCCTTTCCTGATGCAGTAAACGACGCGAAATTGGTGTCTAATGGGTATTTGACGCGCTGATCACGAATTTGCTATCAATTTTGCATTTTAAAGTCTCGTTAATGAGTTATGGAGTGAGATTGGGTTGGGGAGGTTGTGTAGTATCAGAATTTGAAGCGTTATCCGACTGGTGGTTAAAGAATAGTCCTTGATTACTTTTGTAGAATCAATCCGTGAAGTTGTCGTCGTTGAAGAAGGTTTTAAGCTACATAGAAATCCTCGAATGGATCTTTAAAGCTGCTTGAAAAGATTTTGATAACTATTCATCGGGGTTTGGGGCGGGTATAAAGTCCGGGAGGTGGTTTTAAGTCACGTCAATGATCCTGTCGTGTCACCAACGCACGAAGGTCGTGACCCCAGGTGATGCTGAGAATTGAATCTCCCCACGCAAGGAGGGTGAAGTCGTTTGGCTGAAGAAAGGAAAAGAACTTGAAGTTCTCGCTGATTTTTTGGCTATTTCGATGACAGAATGTTGAGAACAGAAAAACGTAATCCCCCAACCTACCCCTAAATGAGTGCACAATCGTGTGAGCCTAACTATACTTTGAAGGTTTTGGTGGACTGAAATGCACCTACAGCTCAATACTGTTTTGGAGTGGTAGGAGATGTGACGAAATAGTGCTATAGTGATGGAGGCCCAGGTGGTCGTACTTTGTGCTCCGATTCTTTTATTATATAGAAGGATAAGCCCGATGATTTTTCAGGCCAAAAAAATTTTCTCCTTTCCTGATGCAGTAAACGACGCGAAATTGGTGTCTAATGGGTATTTGACGCGCTGATCACGAATTTGCTATCAATTTTGCATTTTAAAGTCTCGTTAATGAGTTATGGAGTGAGATTGGGTTGGGGAGGTTGTGTAGTATCAGAATTTGAAGCGTTATCCGACTGGTGGTTAAAGAATAGTCCTTGATTACTTTTGTAGAATCAATCCGTGAAGTTGTCGTCGTTGAAGAAGGTTTTTAAGCTACATAGAAATCCTCGAATGGATCTTAAAGCTGCTTGAAAAGATTTTGATAACTATTCATCGGGGTTTGGGGCGGGGTATAAAGTCCGGGAGGTGGTTTTAAGTCACGTCAATGATCCTGTCGTGTCACCAACGCACGAAGGTCGTGGCCCCAGGTGATGCCGATAATTGAATCTCTTCCACGCAATGAGGGTGAAGTCGTTTGGCTGAAGAAAGGAAAAGAACTCGAAGTTCTCGCTGATTTTTTGGCTATTTCGATGACAGAATGTTGAGAACAGAAAACGTAATCCCCCAACCTACCCTCCCCTAAATGAGTGCACAATCGTGTGAGCCTAACTATACTTTGAAGGTTTTGTGGACTGAAATGCACCTACAGCTCAATACTGTTTTGGAGTGGTTAGAGATGTGACGAAATAGTGCTATAGTGATGGAGGCCCAGGTGGTCGTACTTTTGTGCTCCGATTCTTTTTATTATATGGAAGGATAAGCCTGATGATTTTTCAGGCCAAAAATTTTTCTCCTTTCCTGATGCAGTAAAACGACGCGAAATTGGTGTCGAATGGGTATTTGACGCGCTGATCACGAATTTGCTATCAATTTTGCATTTTAAAGTCTCGTTAATGAGTTATGGAGTGAGATTTGGGTTGGGGAGGTTGTGTAGTATCAGAATTCCGAAGCGTTATCCGACTGGTGGTTAAAGAATAGTCCTTGATTACTTTTGTAGAATCAATCCGTGAAGTTGTCGTCGTTGAAGAAGGTTTTTAAGCTACATAGAAATCCTCGAATGGATCTTAAAGCTGCTTGAAAAGATTTTGATAACTATTCATCGGGGTTTGGGGCGGGGTATAAAGTCCGGGAGGTGGTTTTAAGTCACGTCAATGATCCTGTCGTGTCACCAACGCACGAAGGTCGTGACCCCAGGTGATGCCGAGAATTGAATCTCCCCCACGCAATGAGGGTGAAGTCGTTTGGCTGAAGAAAGGAAAAGAACTTGAAGTTCTCGCTGATTTTTTGGCTATTTCGATGACAGAATGTTGAGAACAGAAAAACGTAATCCCCCAACCTACCCCTAAATGAGTGCACAATCGTGTGAGCCTAACTATACTTTGAAGGTTTTGGTGGACTGAAATGCACCTACAGCTCAATACTGTTTTGGAGTGGTTAGAGATGTGACGAAATAGTGCTATAGTGATGGAGGCCCAGGTGGTCGTACTTTGTGCTCCGATTCTTTATTATATGGAAGGATAAGCCTGATGATTTTTCAGGCCAAAAATTTTTTCTCCTTTCCTGATGCAGTAAACGACGCGAAATTGGTGTCGAATGGGTATTTGACGCGCTGATCACGAATTTGCTATCAATTTTGCATTTTAAAGTCTCGTTAATGAGTTATGGAGTGAGATTGGGTTGGGGAGGTTGTGTAGTATCAGAATTTGAAGCGTTATCCGACTGGTGGTTAAAGAATAGTCCTTGATTACTTTTGTAGAATCAATCCGTGAAGTTGTCGTCGTTGAAGAAGGTTTTAAGCTACATAGAAATCCTCGAATGGATCTTAAAGCTGCTTGAAAAGATTTTGATAACTATTCATCGGGGTTTGGGGCGGGGTATAAAGTCCGGGAGGGGGGTTTAAGTCACGTCAATGATCCTGTCGTGTCACCAACGCACGAAGGTCGTGACCCCAGGTGATGCCGAGAATTGAATCTCCCCCACGCAATGAGGGTGAAGTCGTTTGGCTGAAGAAAGGAAAAGAACTTGAAGTTCTCGCTGATTTTTTGGCTATTTCGATGACAGAATGTTGAGAACAGAAAAACGTAATCCCCCAACCTACCCCTAAATGAGTGCACAATCGTGTGAGCCTAACTATACTTTGAAGGTTTTGGTGGACTGAAATGCACCTACAGCTCAATACTGTTTTGGAGTGGTTAGAGATGTGACGAAATAGTGCTATAGTGATGGAGGCCCAGGTGGTCGTACTCTTTGTGCTCCGATTCTTTTCTTATATGGAAGGATAACCCTGATGATTTTTCAGGCCCAAAAACTTTTCTCCTTTCCTGATGCAGTACACGCCGCGAAATTGGTGTCTAATGGGTATTTGACGCGCTGATCACGAATTTGCTTATCAATTTTGCATTTTAAAGTCTCGTTAATGAGTTATGGAGTGAGATTGGGTTGGGGAGGTTGTAGTATCAGAATTTGAAGCGTTATCCGACTGGTGGTTAAAGAATAGTCCTTGATTACTTTTGTAGAATCAATCCGTGAAGTTGTCGTCGTTGAAGAAGGTTTTGCTACATAGAAATCCTCGAATGGATCTTAAAGCTGCTTGAAAAGATTTTGATAACTATTCATCGGGGTTTGGGGCGGGGTATAAAGTCCGGGAGGTGGTTTTAAGTCACGTCAATGATCCTGTCGTGTCACCAACGCACGAAGGTCGTGACCCCAGGTGATGCCGAGAATTGAATCTCCCCACGCAATGAGGGTGAAGTCGTTTGGCTGAAGAAAGGAAAAGAACTCGAAGTTCTCGCTGATTTTTTGGCTATTTCGATGACAGAATGTTGAGAACAGAAAACGTAATCCCCAACCTACCCCTAAATGAGTGCACAATCGTGTGAGCCTAACTATACTTTTGAAGGTTTTGGTGGACTGAAATGCACCTACAGCTCAATACTGTTTTGGAGTGGTTAGAGATGTGACGAAATAGTGCTATAGTGATGGAGGCCCAGGTGGTCGTACTTTGTGCTCCGATTCTTTATTATATGGAAGGATAAGCCTGATGATTTTTCAGGCCAAAAATTTTTCTCCTTTCCTGATGCAGTAAACGACGCGAAATTGGTGTCTAATGGGTATTTGACGCGCTGATCACGAATTTGCTATCAATTTTGCATTTTAAAGTCTCGTTAATGAGTTATGGAGTGAGATTGCTGGGGAGGTTGTGTAGTATCAGAATTTGAAGCGTTATCCGACTGGTGGTTAAAGAATAGTCCTTGATTACTTTTGAAGAATCAATCCGTGAAGTTGTCGTCGTTGAAGAAGGTTACATAGAAATCCTCGAATGGTTCTTAAAGCTGCTTGAAAAGATTTTGATAACTATTCATCGGGGTTTGGGGGCGGGGTATAAAGTCCGGGAGGTGGTTTTAAGTCACGTCAATGATCCTGTCGTGTCACCAACGCACGAAGGTCGTGACCCCAGGTGATGCCGAGAATTGAATCTCCCCACGCAATGAGGGTGAAGTCGTTTGGCTGAAGAAAGGAAAAGAACTTGAAGTTCTCGCTGATTTTGGCTATTTCGATGACAGAATGTTGAGAACAGAAAAACGTAATCCCCCAACCTACCCCTAAATGAGTGCACAATCGTGTGAGCCTAACTATACTTTTAAAGGTTTTGGTGGACTGAAATGCACCTACAGCTCAATACTGTTTTGGAGTGGTTAGAGATGTGACGAAATAGTGCTATAGTGATGGAGGCCCAGGTGGTCGTACTTTGTGCTCCGATTCTTTATTATATGGAAGGATAAGCCTGATGATTTTTCAGGCCAAAAAATTTTTCTCCTTTCCTGGATGCAGTAAACGACGCGAAATTGGTGTCTAATGGGTATTTGACGCGCTGATCACGAATTTGCTATCAATTTTGCATTTTAAAGTCTCGTTAATGAGTTATGGAGTGAGATTGGGTTGGGGAGGTTGTGTAGTATCAGAATTTGAAGCGTTATCCGACTGGTGGTTAAAGAATAGTCCTGATTACTTTTGTAGAATCAATCCGTGAAGTTGTCGTCGTTGAAGAAGGTTTTGGTTAAGCTACATAGAAATCCTCGAATGGATCTTTAAAGCTGCTTGAAAAAGATTTTGATAACTATTCATCGGGGTTTGGGGCGGGGTATAAAGTCCGGGAGGTGGTTTTAAGTCACGTCAATGATCCTGTCGTGTCACCTAACGCACGAAGGTCGTGACCCCAGGTGATGCCGAGAATTGAATCTCCCCACGCAATGAGGGTGAAGTCGTTTGGCTGAAGAAAGGAAAAGAACTTGAAGTTCTCGCTGATTTTTTGGCTATTTTGATGACAGAATGTTGAGAACAGAAAACGTAATCCCCCAACCTACCCCCTAAATGAGTGCACAATCGTGTGAGCCTAACTATACTTTGAAGGTTTTGTGGACTGAAATGCACCTACAGCTCAATACTGTTTTGGAGTGGTTAGAGATGTGACGAAATAGTGCTATAGTGATGGAGGCCCAGGTGGTCGTACTTTGTGCCTGGATTCTTTTATTATATGGAAGGATAAGCCTGATGATTTTTCAGGCCAAAAAATTTTTTCTCCTTTCCTGATGCAGTAAACGACGCGAAATTGGTGTCTAATGGGTATTTGCCGCGCTGATCACGAATTTGCTATCAATTTTGCATTTTAAAGTCTCGTTAATGAGTTATGGAGTGAGATTGGGTTGGGGAGGTTGTGTAGTATCAGAATTTGAAGCGTTATCCGACTGGTGGTTAAAGAATAGTCCTTGATTACTTTTGGTAGAATCAATCCGTGAAGTTGTCGTCGTTGAAGAAGGTTTGGCTACATAGAAATCCTCGAATGGATCTTTTTAAAGCTGCTTGAAAAGATTTTGATAACTATTCATCGGGGTTTGGGGCGGTATAAAGTCCGGGAGGTGGTTTTAAGTCACGTCAATGATCCTGTCGTGTCACCAACGCACGAAGGTCGTGACCCCAGGTGATGCCGAGAATTGAATCTCCCCACGCAATGAGGGTGAAGTCGTTTGGCTGAAGAAAGCGAAAAGAACTTGAAGTTCTCGCCGATTTTTTGGCTATTTCTTGATGACAGAATGTTGAGAACAGAAAAACGTAATCCCCCAACCTACTCCAATTTCTAAATGAGTGCACAATCGTGTGAGCCTCAACTATACTTTGAAAGGTTTTGTGGACTGAAATGCACCTACAGCTCAATACTGTTTTGGGAGTGGTTAGAGATGTGACGAAATAGTGCTATAGTGATGGAGGCCCAGGTGGTCGGTCACTTTTGTGTGCTCCGATTCTTTTATTATATGGAAGGATAAGCCTCCGATGATCTTTTCAGGCCAAAAAATTTTTTCTCCTTTCCTGATGCAGTAAACGACGCGAAATTCGGTGCCGAATGGGTATTTGACGCGCTGATCACGAATTTGCGTATCATCAATTTCTTGCATTTCTAAAGTCTCAAGTGTTAAATGAGTTATGGAGTGAGATTGGGTTGGGGAGGTTGTGTAGTATCAGAATTTGAAGCGTTATCCGATCTGGTGGTTAAAGAATAGTCCTTGATTACTTTTGTAGAATCAATCCGTGAAGTTGTCGTCGTTGAAGAAGGTTTTAAGCTGTACATAGAAATCCTCGAATGGATCTTAAAGCTGCTTGAAAAGATTTTGATAACTATTCATCGGGGTTTGGGGCGGGGCATAAAGTCCGGGAGTGTGGTTTTAAGTCACGTCAATGATCCTGTCGTGTCACCACAATCAGCACGAAGGTCGTGACCCCAGGTGATGCTGAGAATTGAATCTCCCCACGCAATGAGGGTGAAGTCGTTTGGCTGAAGAAAGGAAAAGAACTCTGAAGTTCTCGCTGATTTTTTTGGCTATTTCTGATGACACACAGAATGTTGAGAACAGAAAATGTGTAATCCCCCAACCTACCCCTTAAATGAGTGCGGCACACACAATCGTGTGAGCCTAACTATACTTTCAGGTAAGGTTTTGGTGGACTGAAATGCACCTACAGCTCAATACTGTTTTGGAGAATAGGGAGGTTAGGAGATGTGACGAAATAGTGCTATAGTGATGGAGGCCCAGGTGGTCGTACGACTTTGTGCTCCTGATTCTTTTATTATATGGAAGGATAAGCCTGATGATTTTTCAGGCCAAAAATTTTTTCTCCTTTCCTGATGCAGTAAACGACGCGAAATTGGTGTCTAATGGGTATTAGCTGACGCGCTGGATCACGAATTTGCTATCAATTTTGCATTTTCCCAAAGTCTCTGTTATAATGAGTTATGGAGTGAGATTGGGTTGGGGAGGTTGTGTAGTATCAGAATTTGAAGCGTTATCCGACTGCAGTGGTTAAAGAATAGTTCCTTGATTACTTTTGTAGAATCAATCCTGTGAAGTTGTCGTCGTTGAAGAAGGTTTTTAAGCTACACAGAAATCCTCGGAATGGATCTAAAGCTGCTTTGAAAAGATTTTGATAACTATTCATCGGGGTTTGGGGCGGGGTATAAAAGTCCGGGAGGTGGTTTCTAAGTCACGTCAATGATCCTGTCGTGTCACCAACGGCATCGAAGGTCGTCGACCCCAGGTGATGTCTGAGAATTGAATCTCCCACGCAATGAGGGTGAAGTCGTTTGGCTGAAGAAAGGAAAAGAACTTGAAGTTCTCGCTGATTTTTTGGCTATTTCGATGACAGAATGTTGAGAACAGAAAACGTAATCCCCAACCTACTCCCTAAATGAGTGCACAATCGTGTGAGCCTAACTATACTTTTGGAAGCGTTTTGGTGGACTGGAAATGCAACCTACAGCTCAATACTGTTTTTGGAGTGGTTAGAGATGTGACGAAATAGTGCTATAGTGATGGAGGCCCAGGTGGTCGTACTTTGTGCTCTGATTCTTTATTATATGGAAGGATAAGCCTGATGATTTTTCAGAAAGCCAAAAAATTTTTCTCCTTTCCTGATGCAGTAAACGACGCGAAATTGGTGTCGAATGGGTATTTGACGCGCTGATCACGAATTTGCTATCAATTTTGCATTTTAAAGTCTCGTTAATGAGTTATGGAGTGAGATTGCTGGGGAGGTTGTGTGTAGTATCAGGAATTTGAAGCAAGTTATCCTGACTGGTGGTTAAAGAATAGTGTCCTTGATTACGCTCTTTGTAGAATCAATCCGTGAAGTTGTCGTCGTTGAAGAAGGTTTTAAGCTTGCCATAGAAATCTCCTCGAATGGATCTTAAAGCTGCTTTGAAAAGATTTTTGAGCAATAACTATTCACTCCGGGTTTGGGGCGGGGTATAAAGTCCGGGAGGTGGTTTCTGAAAGTCACGTCACGATCCTGTCGTGTCACCAATCGCACGAAGGTCGTGACCCCAGGTGTGATGCCGAGAATTGAATCTCCCACGCAATGAGGGTGAAGTCGTTTGGCTGAAGAAAGGAAAAGAACTGGAAGTTCTCATGCTGATTTTTTGGCTATTTCGATGAGCAGAATGTTGAGAACAGTAAAAACGTAATCCCCAACCCACCCCTCTAAATGAGTGCACAATCGTGTGAGCCTTAATCTATACTTTGAAGGTTTTGGTGGACTGAAATGCACCTACAGCAATTTACTACTGTTTTGGAGTGGTTAGAGATGTGACGAAATAGTGCTATAGTGATGGAGGCCCAGGTGGTCGTACTTTGTGCGTCCAGATCTCTTTATTATATGGAAGGATAAGCCTGATGATTTTTCAGGCCAAAAATTTTTCTCCTTTCCTGATGCAGTAAACGACGCGAAATTGGTGTCTAGAATGGTATTTGACGCGCTGATCACGAATTTGCTATCAATTTTGCATTTAAAAGTCTCGTTAATGAGTTATGGAGTGAGATTGGGTTGGGGAGGCTGTGTAGTATCAGAATTTGAAGCGTTATCCGACTGGTGGTTAAAGAATAGTCCTTGATTACTTTTTGTAGAATCAATCCGTGAAGTTGTCGTCGTTGAAGAAGGTTTTAAGCTACTAGATAGAAATCCTCGAATGGATCTTTAAAGCTGCTTGAAAAGATTTTGATAACTATTCATCGGGGTTTGGGGCGGGTATAAAGTCCGGAGGTGGTTTTAAGTCACGTCAATGATCCTGTCGTGCAACACCAACGCACGAAGGTCGTGACCCCAGGTGATGCCGAGAATTGAATCTCCCCCACGCAATGAGGGTGAAGTCGTTTGGCTGAAGAAAGGCAAAAAGAAAACTTGAAGTTCTCGCCGATTTTTGACACAAAGCTGATTTGAGTACAGAATGTTGAGAACAATAGAAACTGTAATCCCCTCAACCTACCTCTGGGGCCTAAACAGTGCAACAATCGTGGAGCCTAACTTATATTTCTGCAGGAAAGGTTTTGTGGACTGAAATGCACCTTCTAAGCAGCTCAATAATTACTTGGAGGGCGTAGGGAGATGTGGACGAAATAGTGCTATAGTAGATGGAGGCCCAGGTATCGCACTTTGTGTTCTGATCTTTTATTATATGGAAGGATAAGCCTGATGATTTTTCAGGCTAAAAAAATTTTCTCCTTTCTCGATGCGCAGTAAACGACGCGAAAAATCTAGTGTCTAATGGGTATTTGACGCGCTGATCACGAATTTGTTATCAATTTTGCATTTTAAAGTCTCGTGTAATGAGTTATGGAGGAGATTGCTGGGGAGGTTGTGTAGTATTGCCAGATTTTGAAGCGTTATCCGACTGGTAAGCATAAAGAATAGTCTTTGATTATTTCTTTGAATCCTAATCCGTAGAAGTTGTCGTCGTTGAAGAAGGTTTAAGGCTACATAGAAATCCTCGAATGGGATCTTAAAGCTTGCTTGAAAGTAAAGATTTTGATAACTATTCATCGGAAGTTTGGGGCGGTATAAAGTCCGGGAGTGTGGTTTTAAGTCACGTCAATGATCCTGTCGTGCGTCACCAACGCACGAAGGTCGACCGCAGGTGATGCCGAGAATTGAATCTCCTCCACGCAATGAGGGTGAAGTCGTTTGGCTGAAGAAAGCGAAAAGAACTTGAAGTTCTCGCTGATTTTTGGCTATTTCTGATGACAGAATGTCGTTGAGAACAGAAAAACGTAATCCCCTAACCCACTCCCTAAATGAGTGCACAATCGTGTGAGCCTAACTATACTTTGAAGGTTTTGGTGGACTGAAATGCACCTACAGCTCAATACTGTTTTGGAGTGGTTAGAGATGTGACGTGAAATAGGTGCTATAGTGATGGAGGCCCAGTGTGGTCGTACTTTGTGCTCTGATTCTTTTATTATATGTGGAAGGAGTTAAGCCTGATGATTTTTCTGAGCCAAAAATTTTTCTCCTTTCCTGATGCAGTAAACGACGCGAAATTGGTGTCTAATGGGTATTTGACGCGCTGATCACGAATTTGCTATCAATTTTGCATTTTAAAGTCTCGTTAATGAGTTATGGAGTGAGTTTGGGTTGGGGATGTTGTGTAGTATCAGAATTTGAAGGGTTATCCGACTGGTGGTAAAAGAATAGTCCTTGATTACTTTTGCAGCATAATCCGTGAAGTTGTGGTCGTTGAAGAAGGTTTTTAGGCTACATAGACATCCTCTAATGAATCTTGGAGCTGCTTGAAAAGATTTTGATAACGGTTCATCGGGGTTTGGGGGCGGGGTATAAAGTCCGGGAGGTGATTCTAAGTCACGTCGATGATGTTGTCGTGTCACCAACGCACGAAGGTCGTGACCCCAGGTGATGCCGAGAATTGAATCTCCTCCACGCAATGAGGGTGAAGTCGTTTGGCTGAAGAAAGGAAAAGAACTCGAACTGTTCTCGCTGATTTTTGGCTATTTCGATGACAGAATGTTGAGAACAGAAAACGTAATCCCAACCTTCCCTAAATGAGTGCACAATCGTATGAGCCTAACTAAACTTTGAAGGTTTTGTGAACTGAAATGCACATACAGCTCAATACTGTTTTGGAGTGGTTAGAGATGTGACGAAATAGTGCTATAGTGATGGAGGCCCAGGTGGTCGTACTTTGTGCTCCGATTCTTTATTATATGGAAGGATAAGCCTGATGATTTTTCAGGCCAAAAAATTTTTCTTCCTTTCCTGATGCAGTAAACGACGCGAAAATGGTGTTTAATGGGTATTTGACGCGCTGATCACGAATTTGCTATCAATTTTGCATTTAAAAGTCTCGTTAAAGAGTTATGGAGTGAGTTTGGGTTGGGGAGGTTGTGTAGTATCAGAATTTGAAGCGTTATCCGACTGGTGGTTAAAAGAATAGTCCTTGATTACTTTTGTAGCAATCAATCCGTGAAGTTGTCGTCGTTGAAGAAGGTTTTTAGGCTACATAGACATCCTAATGGATCTTAAAGCTGCTTGAAAAGATTTTGATAACTATTCATCGGGGTTTGGGGCGGGGTATAAGTCCGGGAGGTGATTCTAAGTCACGTAGATGATGTTGTAGTGTCACCAACGCACGAAGGTCGTGACCCCAGGTGATGCCGAGAATTGAATCTCCACGTAATGAGGGTGAAGTCGTTTGGCTGAAGAAAGGAAAGGAACTCGAACTGCTCGCAGATTTTTCGGCTGTTTCGATGGCAGAATGTTGAGAACAAAAACGTAATCCCCAACCTTCCCCTAAATGAGTGCACAATCGTATGAGCCTAACTAAACTACTTTGAAGGTTTTGGTGAACTGAAATGCACATACAGCTCAATACTGTTTTGGAGTGGTTAGAGATGTGACGAAATAGTGCTATAGTGATGGAGGCCCAGGTGGTCGTACTTTGTGCTCCAATTCTTTTATTATATGGAAGGATAAGCCTGATGATTTTTCAGGCCAAAAAATTTCTTCTTTCCCGATGCAGTAAACGATGCGAAAATGGTGTTTAACAGGTATTTGACGCGCTGATCACGAATTTGCTATCAATTTTGCATTTAAAAGTCTCGTTAAAGAGTTATGGAGTGAGTTTGGGTTGGGGATGTTGTGTAGTATCAGAATTTGAAGCGTTATCCGACTGGTGGTAAAGAATAGTCCTGATTACTTTTGCAGCATAAATCCGTGAAGTTGTGGTCGTTGAAGAAGGTTTTTAGGCTACACAGACATCCTCTAATGAATCTTGGAGCTGCTTGAAAAGATTTTGATAACGGTTCATCGGGGTTTGGGGCGGGGTATAAGTCCGGGAGGTGATTCTAAGTCACGTCGATGATGTTGTAGTGTCACCAACGCACGAAGGTCGTGACCCCAGGTGATGCCGAGAATTGAATCTCCTCCACGTAATGAGGGTGAAGTCGTTTGGCTGAAGAAAGGAAAAGAACTCGAACTGCTCGCAGATTTTTCGGCTGTTTCGATGTCAGAATGTTGAGAACTGAAAAACGTAATCCCCCAACCTTCCCCTAAATGAGTGCACAATCGTATGAGCCTAACTAAACTTTGAAGGTTTTGGTGAACTGAAATGCACATACAGCTCAATACTGTTTTGGAGTGGTTAGAGATGTGACGAAATAGTGCTATAGTGATGGAGGCCCAGGTGGTCGTACTTTGTGCTCCGATTCTTTTATTATATGGAAGGATAAGCCTGATGATTTTTCAGGCCAAAAAAAATTCTTCTTTCCCGATGCAGTAAACGATGCGAAAATGGTGTTTAACGGGTATTTGACGCGCTGATCACGAATTTGCTATCAATTTTGCATTTAAAAGTCTCGTTAAAGAGTTATGGAGTGAGTTTGGGTTGGGGATGTTGTGTAGTATCAGAATTTGAAGGGTTATCCGACCGGTGGTAAAAGAATAGTCCTTGATTACTTTGCAGCATAAATCCGTGAAGTTGTGGTCGTTGAAGAAGGTTTTTAGGCTACACAGACATCCTCTAATGAATCTTGGAGCTGCTTGAAAAGATTTTGATAACGGTTCATCGGGGTTTGGGGCGGGGTATAAGTCCGGGAGGTGATTCTAAGTCACGTCGATGATGTTGTAGTGTCACCAACGCACGAAGGTCGTGACCCCAGGTGATGCCGAGAATTGAATCTCCTCCACGTAATGAGAGTGAAGTCGTTTGGCTGAAGAGCGAAAGAGGCAGTGCAGGAGATCGTTATTTTTCGGCTGTTTCGATGGCAGAATGTTGAGAACTGGAAAATGAGTGCACAATCAAAGGAGCCCAACCAAACTTTAGCTGTAGCAGGTGAACCGAAACACCATACAGCCTCAATACCGTTTTGAGTGGTTAGAGATGCACAAATAGTGCTATAGTGATGGAGGCAAAACGAATGTCTGTAATAAACTTCGTCATGAGGTTTTTAGCTAACATCCGAAATAGCCAAATCAGCGAGCTTCGAGTTCTTTTCCTTTCTTCAATGAAACGACTTCACCCTCATTGCGTAGATTCAGTTCTCGGCATCACCTGGGGTCACGACCTTCGTGACACGACAGGGTCATTGACGCTGACTTAAATCCCGGACTTTATAGCCCAGAGCCCCGATGAATAGTTATCAAAATCTTTTCAAGCAGCTTTAAGATATTCGAGGATGCTATGTAGCAAGAAACTACGAACGACGACAACTTCACGGATTGGTTAAAAAGTAATCAAGGACTATTCTTTCATGCAGTCGGATAACGCTTCAAATTCTGATACTACACAATCCCCAACCCAAACTCACTCCATAACTCATTAACAGAGACTTTTAAATGCAAATTGATAGCTGACACGTCAAATACCCATTAGACACCAATTTCGCGTTTGCATCAGGAAAGGACGAAAAATTTTTTGGCCTGTCATCAGGCTTATCCTTCCATATAATAAAAGAATCGGAGCACAAAGTACGACCACCTGGGCCTCCATCACTATAGCACTATTTCGTCACATCTCTAACCACTCCAAAACAGTATTGAGCTGTAGGTGCATTTCAGTCCACCAAAACCTTCAAAAGTATAGTTAGGCTCATACGATTGTGCACTCATTTAGGGGTAGGTTGGGGATTACGTTTTTCTGTTCTCAACATTCTGTCATCGAAATAGCCAAAAATCAGCGAGAACTTCGAGTTCTTTTCCTTTCTTCAGCCAAACGACTTCACCCTCATTGCGTGGGGAGATTCAATTCTCGGCATCACCTGGGGTCACGACCTTCGTGCGTTGGTGACACGACAGGATCATTGACGTGACTTAAAACCACCTCCCGGACTTTTATACTCCCGCCCCAAACCCCGATGAATAGTTATCAAAATCTTTTCAAGCAGCTTTAAGATCCATTCGAGGATTTCTATGTAGCGCTTAAAACCTTCTTCAACGACGACAACTTCACGGGATTGATTCTACAAAAGTAATCAAGGATCATTCTTTAACCACCAGTCGGATAACGCTTCAAATTCTGATACTACCCAACCTCTCCAACCCAAACTCACTCCATAACTCATTAACGAGACTTTTAAATGCAAAATTGACAACAAATTCGTGATCAGCGCGTCAAATACCGATAAGACACCAATTTCGCGTCGTTTACTGCATCAGGAAAGGAGAAAATTTTTTGGCCTGGAAAACATCAGGCTTATCCTTCCATATAATAAAAGAATCGGAGCACAAAGTACGACCACCTGGGCCTCCATCACTATAGCACTATTTCGTCACATCTCTAACCACTCCAAAACAGTATTGAGCTGCAGGTACATTTCAGTCCACCAAAACCTTCAAGCAAAGTACAGTTAGGCTCACACGATTGTGCACTCATTTAGGGTAGGTTGGGGATTACGTTTTTCTGTTCTCAACATTCTGTCATCGAAATAGCCAAAAATCAGCGAGAACTTCGAGTTCTTTTCCCTTTCTTCAGCCAAACGACTTCACCCTCATTGCGTGGGGGAGATTCACCCTCGGCATCACCTGGGGTCACGACCTTCGTGCGTTGGTGACACGACAGGATCATTGACGTGACTTTAAACCACCTCCCGGACTTTATACCCCGCCCCAAACTCCCGATGAATAGTTATCAAAATCTTTTCAAGCAGCTTTAAGATCCATTCGAGGATTTCTATGTAGCTTAAAACCCTCTTCAACGACGACAACTTCACGGATTGATTCTACAAAAGTAATCAAGGACTATTCTTTAACCACCAGTCAAGATAACGCTTCACCCTGATACTACACAACCTCCCCAACCCAAACTCACCCCATAACTCATTAACGAGACTTTTAAATGCAAAATTGATAGCACATTCGTGCTGAGCGCGTCAAATACCCATTTCAGACACCACCGCGTCGTTTACTGCATCAGGAAAGGAGAAAATTTTTTGGCCTGAAAATCATCAGGCTTATCCTTCCATATAATAAAAGAATCGGAGCACAAAGTACGACCACCTGGGCCTCCATCACTATAGCACTATTTCGTCACATCTCTAACCACTCCAAAACAGTATTGAGCTGTAGGTGCATTTCAGTCCACCAAAACCTTCAAAGTAGAATTAGGCTCACAATGATTGTGCACTCATTTAGGGTAGGTTGGGAATTACGTTTTTCTGTTCTCAACATTCTGTCATCGAAATAGCTAAAAATCAGCGAGAACTTCTGAGTTCTTTTCCTTTCTTCAGCCAAACGACTTCACCCTCATTGTGTGGGGAGATTCAATTCTCGGCATCACCTGGGGTCACGACCTTCAAAGTGCGTTGGTGACACGACAGGATCATTGACGTGACTTAAAAACCACCTCCCGGACTTTATACCCCGCCCCAAACCCCGATGAATAGTTATCAAAACTTTTTCAAGCAGCTTTAAGATCCATTCGAGGATTTCTATGTAGCTAAAAACCTTCTTCAACGACGACAACTTCACGGATTGATTTCTACAAAAGTAATCATGGACTATTCTTTAACCACCAGTCGGATAACGCTTCAAATTCTGATACTACACAACCTCCCCAACCCAAACCTTACTCCATAACTCATTAACGAGACTTTTAAATGCAAAATTGATAGCAAATTCGTGATCAGCGCGTCAAATACCCATTAGACACCAATTTCGCGTCGTTGTATTGCATCAGGAAAGGGAGAAAATTTTTTTGGCCTGAAAATCATCAGGCTTATCCTTCCATATAATAAAAGAATCGGAGCACAAAGTACGACCACTCTGGGCCTCCATCACTATAGCACTATTTCGTCACAAGCATCTCTAACCACTCCAAAACAGTATTGAGCTGTAGGTGCATTTCAGTACCACCAAAACCTTCAAAGTATAGTTAGGCTCATACGATTGTGCACTCATTTAGGGGTAGGTTGGGGATTACGTTTTTCTTTGTTCTCAACATTCTGTCATCGAAATAGCCAAAAATCAGCGAGAACTTCTGAGTTCTTTTTCCCTTTCTTCAGCCAAACGACTTCACCCTCATTGCGTGGGGAGATTCACCTCTCGGCATCACCTGGGGTCACGACCTTCGTGCGTTGGTGACACGACAGGATCATTGACGTGACTTAAAACCACCTCCCGGACCTTTATACCCCGCCCCAAACCCCGATGAATAGTTATCAAAATCTTTTCAAGCAGCTTTAAGAGATCCATTCGAGGATTTCATGTAGCTTAAAAACCTTCTTCAACGACGACAACTTCACGGATTGATTCTACAAAAGTAATCAAGGACTATTCTTTAACCACCAGTCGGATAATCGCTTCAAATTCTGATACTACACAACCCTCCTAACCCAAACTCACTCCATAACTCATTAACGAGACTTTTAAATGCAAAATTGATAGCAAATTCGTGATCAGCGCGTCAAATACCCATTAGACACCAATTTCCGCGTCGTTTACTGCATCAGGAAAGGAGAAAATTTTTGGCCTGAAAAATCATCAGGCTTATCCTCTTCCATATAATAAAAGAATCGGAGCACAAAGTACGACCACCTGGGCCTCCATCACTATAAAGCACTATTTCGTCACATCTCTAACCACTCCAAAACAGTATTGAGCTGTAGGTGCATTTCTCAGTCCACCAAAACCTTCAAAGTATAGTTAGGCTCATACGATTTGTGCACTCATTTAGGGGTAGGTTGGGGATTACGTTTTTCTGTTCTCAACATCTCTCTTGTCATCGAAAATAGCCAAAAAAATCAGCGAGAACTTCGAGTTCTTTTCCTTTCTTCGTAGCCAAAACGACTTCACCCTCATTGCGTGGGGAGATTCGATTCTCGGCATCACCTGGGGTCACGACCTTCTGTGCGTTGGTGACACGACAGGATCATTGACGTGACTTAAACCACACACTCTCCCGGACTTTATACCACCCCGCCCCAAAACCCCGATGAATAGTTATCAAAATCTTTTCAAGCAGCTTTCTTAAGCATCCATTCGAGGATTTCTATGTAGCTTAAAAACCTTCTTCAAACGACGACAACTTCACGGATTGATTCTACAAAAGTAATCAAGGACTATTCTCTTAACCACCAGTCGGATAACGCTTCAAATTCTGATACTACACAACCCTCCCCCAACCCAAACTCACTCCATAACTCATTAACGAGACTTTTAAATGCAAAATTGATAGCAAATTCGTGATCAGCGTCAAATACCCATTAGACACCAATTTTCGCGTCGTTTACTGCATCAGAAAGGAGAAAAATTTTTTGGCCTGAAAAAATCATCAGGCTTATCCTCTTCCATATAATAAAAAGAATCCTTCCATAATAAAAGAATCGAGCACAAAAGTACGACCACCTGGGCCTCCATCACTATAGCACTATTTCGTCACATCTCTAACCACTCCAAAACAGTATTGAGCTGTAGGTGCATTTCAGTCCACCAAAACCTTCAAAGTATAGTTAGTCGGCTCATACGATTGTGCACTCATTTAGGGGTAGGTTGGGGGATTACGTTTTTCTGTTCTCAACATTCTGTCATCGAAATAGCCATAAAAATCAGCGAGAACTTCTGGAGTTCTTTTTCCTTTCTTCAGCCAAACGACTTCACCCTCATTGGTGTGTGGGGAGATCTTCGATTCTCGGCATCGCCTGGGGTCACGACCTTCGTGCGTTGGTGACACGACAGGATCATTGACGTGACTTAAAACCACTCTCCCGACTTTATACCCCTGCCCCAAACTCCCGATGAATAGTTATCAAAATCTTTTCAAGCAGCTTTAAGATCCATTCGAGGATTTCTATGTAGCTTAAAAAACCTTCTTCTTCAACGACGACAACTTCACGGGATTGATTCTACAAAAAGTAATCAAGGACTATTCTTTAACCACCAGTCGGATAACGCTTTCAAATTCTGGATACTACACAACCTCCCCAACCCAAACTCACTCCATAACTCATTAACGAGACTTTTAAAAATGCAAAATTGATAGCAAATTCGTGATCAGCGCGTCAAATACCCATTAGACACCAATTTCGCGTCGTTTACTGCATCAGGAAAGGAGAAAAATTTTTGGCCTGAAAAATCATCAGGCTTATCCTTCCATATAATAAAAGAATCCTCCATATAATAAAAGACCGGAGCACAAAGTACGACCACCTGGGCCTCCATCACTATAGCACTATTTCGTCACATCTCTAACCACTCCAAAACAGTATTGAGCTGTAGGTGCATTTCAGTCCACCAAACCTTCAAAGTATAGTTAGTCTGCATACGATTGTGCACTCATTTAGGGTAGGTTGGGGATTACGCTCTTTTCTGTTCTCAACATTCTGTCATCGAAATAGCCAAAAAATCAGCGAGAACTTCTGAGTTCTTTTCCTTTCTTCAGCCAAACGACTTCACCCATTGCGTGGGGGGAGATTCAATTCTCGGCATCACCTGGGGTCACGACCTTCGTGCGTTGGTGACACGACAGGATCATTGACGTGACTTAAAACCACCTCCCCGGACTTTATACTCCCGCCCCAAACCCCGATGAATAGTTATCAAAATCTTTTCAAGCAGCTTTAAGATCCATTCGAGGGATTTCTATGTAGCTTAAAACCTTTCTTCAACGACGACAACTTCAATACTGTGATTGATTCTCTACAAAAGTAATCAAGGACTATTCTCTTTAACCACCAGTCGGATAACGCTTCAAATTCTGATACTACACAACCTCCCCAACCCAAACTCACTCCATAACTCATTAACGAGACTTTTAAATGCAAAAATTGATAGCAAATTCGTGATCAGCGCGTCAAATACCCATTAGACACCAATTTCGCGTCGTTTACTGCATCAGGAAAGGAGAAAATTCTTTTGGCCTGCAAAAAATCATCAGGCTTATCCTTCCATATAATAAAAGAATCCTTCCATATAATAAAAGAATCGAGCACAAAGTATTTGACCACCTGGGCCTCCATCACTATAGCACTATTTCTGTCAGCATCTCTAACCACTCCAAAACAGTATTGAGCTGTAGGTGCATTTCAGTCCACCAAAACCTTCAAAGTGCATAGTGTTAGGCTCATACGATTGTGCACTCATTTAGGGGTAGGTTGGGGATTACGCGTTTTTCTGTTCTCAACATTCTGTCATCGAAATAGCCAAAAAATCAGCGAGAACTTCGAGTTCTTTTCCTTTCTTCAGCCAAACGACTTCACCCTCATTGCGTGGGGAGATTCAATTCTCGGCATCACCTGGGGTCACGACCTTTCAAAGTGCGTTGGTGACACGACAGGATCATTGACGTGACTTAAAACCACCTCCCGGACTTTATACCCCGCCCCAAACCCTGCTTTAATGGAATAGTTATCAAAATCTTTTCAAGCAGCTTTAAGATCCATTCGAGGATTTCTTTATGTAGCTTAAAAACCTTCTCTTCAACGACGACAACTTCACGGATTGATTCTACAAAAGTAATCAAGCGACTATTCTTTAACCTACCCAGGTCGGATAACGCTTCAAATTCTGATACTACACAACCTCTCCCAACCCAAACTCACTCCATAACTCATTAACGAGACTTTTAAATGCAAAATTGATAGCAAATTCGTGATCAGCGTCAAATACCCATTAGACACCAATTTCGCGTCGTTTACTGCATCAGGAAAGGAGAAAAATTTTTTTGGCCTGAAAATCATCAGCTTATCCTTCCATATAATAAAAGAATCGGAGCACAAAGTACGACCACCTGGGCCTCCATCACTATAAAGCACTGTTTCGTCACATCTCTAACCACCTTAAAACAGTATTGAGCTGTAGGTGCATTTCAGTCCACCAAAACCTTCAAAGCACAGGTAGGCTCATACGATTCTGCACTCATTTAGGGGTAGGTTGGGGGATTACGTTTTTCTGTTCTCAACATTCTGTCATCGAAATAGCCAAAAATCAGCGAGAATCCTTCGAGTTCTTTCCTTTCTTCAGCCAAACGACTTCACCCTCATTGCGTGGGGAGATTCAATTCTCGGCATCACCTGGGGTCACGACCTTCGTGCGTTGGTGACACGACAGGATCATTGACGTGACTTAAAACCACCTCCCGGACTTTATACCCCGCCCCAAACCCCGATGAATAGTTATCAAAATCTTTTCAAGCAGCTTTAAGATCCATTCGAGGATTTCTATGTAGCTTAAAAACCTTCTTCAACGACGACAACTTCACGGATTGATTCTACAAAAGTAATCAAGGACTATTCTTTAACCACTAGTCGGATAGCGCTTCAAATTCTGATACTACACAACCTCCCCAACCCAAACTCACTCCATAACTCATTAACGATTTTTTAAATGCAAAATTGATAGCAAATTCGTGATCAGCGCGTCAAATACCCATTAGACACCAATTTCGCGTCGTTTACTGCATCAGGAAAGGAGAAAATTTTTTGGCCTGAAAAATCATCAGGCTTATCCTTCCATATAATAAAAGAATCGGAGCACAAAGTACGACTTCACCTGGGCCTCCATCACTATAGCACTGTTTCGTCACATCTCTAACCACTCCAAAACAGTATTGAGCTGTAGGTGCATTTCAGTCCACCAAAACCTTCAAAGTATAGTTAGGGGCTCATACGATTGTGCACTCATTTAGGGGTAGGTTGGGGGATTGCGTTTTTCTGTTCTCAACATTCTGTCATCGAAATAGCCAAAAATCAGCGAGAACTTCGAGTTCTTTCCTTTCTTCAGCCAAACGACTTCACCCTCATTGCGTGGGGAGATTCACCTCGGCATCACCTGGGGTCACGACCTTCGTGCGTTGGTGACACGACAGGATCATTTGACGTGACTTAAAACCACCTCCCGGACTTTATACCCCGCCCCAAACCCTGATGAATAGTTATCAAAATCTTTTCAAGCAGCTTTAAGATCCATTCGAGGATTTCTATGTAGCTTAAAACCTTCTTCAACGACGACAACTTCACGGATTGATTCTACAAAAGTAATCAAGGACTATTCTTTAACCACCAGTCGGATAACGCTTCAAATGCTGGGATACTACACAACCTCCTAACCCAAACTCACTCCATAACTCATTAACGAGACTTTTAAATGCAAAATTGATAGCAAATTCAGATCAGCGCGTCAAATACCCATTAGACACCGATTTGGCGTCGTTTACTGCATTAGAAAGGAGAAAAATTTTTTGGCCTGAAAAATCATCAGGCTTATCCCTTCCATATAATAAAAAAGAATCGGAGCACAAAGTACGACCACCTGGGCCTCCATCACTATAGCACTGTTTCGTCACATCTCTAACCACTCCAAAACAGTATTGAGCTGTAGGTGCATTCTTCAGCCCACCAAAACCTTCAAAGTATATAGTTAGGCTCATACGATTGTGCACTCATTTAGGGCAGGTTGGGGATTACGTTTTTCTGTTCTCAACATTCTGTCATCGAAATAGCTAAAAAATCAGCGAGAACTCCTGAGTTCTTTTTCCTTTCTTCAGCCAAACGACTTCACCCTCATTGCGTGGGGGAGATTCAATTCTCGGCATCAGCTGGGGTCACGACCTTCGTGCGTTGGTGACACGACAGGATCATTGACGTGGGACTCTAAAAGCCACCTCCCGGACTTTATACCCCGCCCCAAACCCCCGATGAATAGTTATCAAAATCTTTTTCAAGCAGCTTTAAGATCCATTCGAGGATTTCTATGTAGCTTAAAAAACCTTTCTTCAACGACGACAACTTCACTATGGATTGATTCTACAAAAGTAATCAAGGACTATTCTTTAACCACCAGTCGGATAACGCTTCAAAATTCTGGATACTTCACACAAACCTCCCCCAACCCAAACTCACTCCATAACTCATTAACGAGACTTTCCTTAAATGCAAAAATTGATAGCAACCCGTGATCAGCGCGTCAAATACCCATTAGACACCAATTCTCGCGTCGTTTACTGCATCAGGAAAGGAGAGAAAATTTTTTGGCCTGAAAATCATCAGGCTTATCCTTCCATATAATAAAAGAATCGGAGCACAAAGTACGACCACCTGGGCCTCCATCACTCATAGCACTGTTTCGTCACATCTCTAACCACTCCAAAACAGTATTGAGCCTGTAGGTGCATTTCAGTCCACCAAAACCTTTCAAAGTATAGCGTTAGGCTCATACGATTGTGCACTCATTTAGGTAGGTTGGGGATTACGTTTTTCTGTTCTCAACATTCTGTCATCGAAATAGCCAAAAATCAGCGAGAACTTCGAGTTCTTTCTTTCTTCAGCCAAACGACTTTACCCTCATTGCGTGGGGGAGATTCACCTCGGCATCAGCTGGGGTCACGACCTTCGTGCGCGTTGGTGACACGACAGGATCATTGACGTGACTTAAAACCACTCCTCCCGGACTTTATACCCCGCCCCAAAACCCCGATGAATAGTTATCAAAATCTTTTTCAAGCAGCTTTAAGAGATCCATTCGAGGATTTCTATGTAGCTTAAAAACCTTCTTCAACGACGACAACTTCACGGATTGATTCTTACCAAAAAGTAATCACACTATTCTTTAACCACCAGTCGGATAATCGCTTCAAATTCTGATACTACACAACCTCCCCAACCCAAACTCACCTATAACTCATTAACGAGACTTTTTAAATGCAAAATTGATAGCAAATTCGTGGATCAGCGCGTCAAATACCCATTAGACACCAATTTCGCGTCGTTTACTGCATCAGGAAAAGGAGAAAAAATTTTTTTGGCCTGAAAATCATCAGGCTTTATCCTTCCATATAATAAAAGAATCGGAGCACAAAGCATGACCAATTCCTGGGCCTCCATCACTATAGCACTATTTCGTCACACTCTAACCACTCCAAAACAGTATTGAGCTGTAGGCATTTCCCAGTCCACCAAAACCTTCAAAGTATAGTTAGGCTCATACGATTGTGCACTCATTTAGGGGTAGGTTGGGGGATTACGTTTTTCTCTGTTCTCAACATTCTGTCATCGAAATAGCCAAAAAATCAGCGAGAACTTCGAGTTCTTTTTCCTTTCTTCAGCCAAACGACTTCACCCTCATTGCGTGGGGAGATTCCACCTCGGCATCACCTGGGGTCAAAGACCTTCGTGCGTTGGTGACAGACGACAGGATCATTGACGTGACTTAAAACCAATTCTCCCGGACTTTATACCCCTGCCCCAAACCCCGATGAATAGTTATCAAAATCTTTTCAAGCAGCTTTAAGATCCATTCGAGGATTTCTATGTAGCTTAAAAACCTTCTTCAACGACGACAACTTCACGGATTGATTCTACAAAAGTAATCAAGGACTATTCTTTAACCACCATTGTGTCGGATAACGCTTCAAATTCTGATACTACACAACCTCCCCCAACCCAAACTCACTCCATAACTCATTAACGAGACTTTTAAATGCAAAAATTGATAGCAAATTCGTGATCAGCGTCAAATACCCATTAGATCACCAATTTCGCGTCGTTTACTGCATCAGGAAAGGAGAAAAATTTTTTGGCCTGGAAAAATCATCAGGCTTATCCTTCCATATAATAAAAGAATCGGAGCACAAAGTACGACCACCTGGGCCTCCATCACTATAGCACTATTTCCTGGTCACATCTCTAACCACTCCAAAACAGTATTGAGCTGTAGGTGCATTTCAGTCCACCAAAAACCTTCAAAGTATAGTTAGGCTCATACTGATTGTGTGCACTCATTTAGGGTAGGTTGGGGGATTACGTTTCTTCTGTTCTCAACATTCTGTCATCGAAATAGCCAAAAATCAAAGCGAGAACTTCGAGTTCTTTTCCTTTCTTCAGCCAAACGACTTCACCCTCATTGCGTGGGGGAGATTCAATTCTCGGCATCACCTGGGGTCACGACCTTCAAAGTGCGTTGGTGGACACGACAGATCATTGACGTGACTTAAACCACCTCCTCCCGGACTTTTATATACCCCGCCCCAAACTCCCGATGAATAGTTATCAAAATCTTTTCAAGCAGCTTTAAGATCCATTCGAGGATTTCTTATGTAGCTTAAAAACTCCTTCTTCAACGACGACAACTTCACGGGATTGATTCTACAAAAGTAATCAAGGACTATTCTTTAACCACCAGTCGGATAACGCTTCAAATTCTGATACTACACAACCTCCCCAACCCAAACTCACTCCATAACTCATTAACGAGACTTTTTAAAATGCAAAATTGATAGCAAGCAAATTCGTGATCAGCGTCAAATACCCATTAGACACCAATTCTCGCGTCGTTTACTGCATCAGAAAGGAGAAAATTTTGGCCTGAAAAAATCATCAGGCTTATCCTTCCATATAATAAAAGAATCGAGCACAAAAGTACGACCACCTGGGCCTCCATCACTATAGCACTATTTCACGTCACATCTCTAACCACTCCAAAACAGTATTGAGCTGTAGGTGCATTTCAGTCCACCAAAACCTTCAAAGTATAGTGTTAGGCCTCATACGATTGTGCACTCATTTAGGGGTAGCTTGGGGATTACGTTTTTCTGTTCTCAACATTCTG
The DNA here is from genome assembly GCA_029168955.1 of Aplectana chamaeleonis. Taxonomy (NCBI): domain Eukaryota; kingdom Metazoa; phylum Nematoda; class Chromadorea; order Rhabditida; family Cosmocercidae; genus Aplectana; species Aplectana chamaeleonis. The sequence continues at coordinate 376,912 of JAPDOI010000384.1, read as the reverse complement.
TCATCGAAATAGCCAAAAATCAGCGAGAACTCTTCGAGTTCTTTCTCCTTTCTTCAGCCAAACGACTTCACCCTCATTGCGTGGGGAGATTCAATCTCGGCATCACCTGGGGTCACGACCTTCAAAGTGCGTTGCAGTGACACGACAGGATCATTGACGTGACTTAAAACCACCTCCCGGACTCTTATACTCCCGCCCCAAACCCTCGGGATGAATAGTTATCAAAATCTTTTTCAAGCAGCTTTAAGATCCATTCGAGGATTTCTATGTAGCTTAAAAACCTTCTCTTCAACGACGAATGACAACTTCACGGATTGATTCTACAAAAGTAATCAAGGACTATTCTTTAACCACCAGTCGGATAACGCTTCAAATTCTGATACTACACAACCTCCCCAACCCAAACCTTCACTCCATAACTCATTAACGAGACTTTTAATGCAAAATTGATAGCAAAATTCGTGATCAGCGCGTCAAATACCCATTAGACACCAATTTCAGCGTCGTTTACTGCATCAGAAAGGAGAAAAATTTTTTGGCCTGAAAAATCCATCAGGCTTATCCTTCCATATAATAAAAGAATCGGAGCACAAAGTACGACCACCTGGGCCTCCATCACTATAGCACTATTTCGTCACATCTCTAAACCACCCAAAACAGTATTGAGCTGTAGGTGCATTTCATAGTCCTCCACCAAAACCTTCAAAGTATAGTTAGGCTCATACGATTGTGCACTCATTTAGGGTAGGTTGGGGGAATTACGTTTTTCTGTTCTCAAACATTCTGTCATCGAAATAGCCAAAAATCAGTATGAGAACTTCTGAGTTCTTTTTCCTCCTTTCTTCAGCCATGAACGACTTCACCCCTCATTGCGTGGGGAGATTCAATTCTCGGCATCACCTGGGGTCACGACCTTCGTGCGTTGGTGACACGACAGGATCATTGACGTGACTTAAAACCACCCTCCCGGACTTTATACTCCCGCCTCCAAACCCCTGATGAATAGTTATCAAAATCTTTTTCAAGCAGCTTTAAGATCCATTCGGAGGATTTCTGTATGTAGCTTAAAAACCTTTCTTCAACGACGACAACTTCACGGATTGATTCTACAAAAGTAATCAAGGACTATTCTTTAACCACCAGTCGGATAACGCTTCAAATTCTGATACTACACAACCTCCCCCAACCCAAACTCACTCCCATAACTCATTAACGAGACTTTTAAATGCAAAATTGATAGCAAATTCGTGATCAGCGCGTCAAATACCCATTAGACACCAATTTCGCGTCGTTTACTGCATCAGGAAAGGAGAAAATTTTTTGGCCTGAAAATCATCAGGCTTATCCTTCCATATAATAAAAAGAATCGGAGCACAAAGTGCAATGACCACCTGGGCCTCCATCACTATAGCACTATTTCTGTCACATCTCTAACCACTCCAAAACAGTATTGAGCTGTAGGTGCATTTCAGTCCACCAAAACCTTCAAAGTATAGTTAGGCTCATACGATTGTGCACTCATTTAGGGGTAGGTTGGGGATTACGTTTTTCTTGTTCTCAACATTCTGTCATCGAAATAGCCAAAAAAATCAGCGAGAACTTCGAGTTCTTTTTCCTCCTTTCTTCTTCAGCCAAACGACTTCACTCCTCATTGCGTGGGGAGATTCAATTCTCGGCATCACCTGGGGTCACGACCTTCGTGCGTTGGTGACACGACAGGATCATTGACGTGACTTAAAACCACACCTCCCGGACTTTATACTCCCGCCCCAAACCCCCGATGAATAGTTATCAAAATCTTTTTCAAGCAGCTTTAAGATCCATTCGAGGATTTCTATGTAGCTAGTAAAAACCTTCTTCAACGACGACAACTTCACGGATTGATCTCTGTACAAGAAAGTAATCAAGGACTATTCTTTAAACCACCAGTCGGATAACGCTTCAAATTGCTGATACTACACAACCTCCCTCAACCCAAACTCTTACTCCATAACTCATTAACGAGACTTTAAATGCAAAAATTGATAGCAAAATTCGTGATCAGCGCGTCTAAAATACCCATTAGACACCACAATTTCGCGTCGTTTACTGCATCAGGAAAAGGAGAAAATTCTTTTGGCCTGAAAAATCATCAGGCTTATCCTTCCATATAATAAAAAGAATCGGAGCACAGCAAGTACGATTCACCTGGGCCTCCATCACTATAGCACTATTTCGTCACATCTTCTAACCACTCCAAAACAGTATTGAGCTTTCGTAGGTGCATTTCAGTCCACCAAAATCCTTCAAAGTATAGTTAGGCTCGATATACGATTGTGCACTCATTTAGGGTAGGTTGGGGGATTACGTTTTTCTTGTTCTCAACATTCCGTCATCGAAATAGCCAAAAATCCTCGCTGAGCAACTCGAGAGTTCTTTTTCCTTTCTTCAGCCAAACGACTTCACCTCATTGCGTGGGGGGAGATTCAATTCTCGGCATCACCTGGGGTCAGCGACCTTTCAAAGTAAAGTGTTGGTGACACGACAGGATCATTGACGTGACTTAAAAACCACCTCCCGACTTTATACTCCGCCCCCAAAACCCCGATGAATAGTTATCAAAATCTTTTCAAGCAGCTTTAAGATCCATTCGAGGATTTCTATGTAGCTTAAAAACCTTCTTCAACGACGACAACTTCACGGATTGATTTCTACAAAAGTAATCAAGGACTATTCTTTAACCACCAGTCGGATAACGCCTTCAAATGCTGATACTACACAACCTCCCCAACCCAAACTCACTCCATAACTCATTAACGAGACTTTTAAATGCAAAATTGATAGCAATTCGTGATCAGCGTCAAATACCCATTAGGACACCGATTTCTCGCGTCGTTTACTGCATCAGGAAAGGAGAAAATTTTTTTGGCCTGAAAATCATCAGGCTTATCCTTCCATATAATAATAAAAGAATCGGAGCACAAAGTACGACCACCTGGGCCTCCATCACTATAAGTAGCATCTGTTTCTCGTCACATCTCTAACCACTACCCAAAACAGTATTGAGCTGTAGGTGCATTTCAGTCCACCAAAACCTTCAAAGTATAGTTAGGTCTCATACGATTGTGCACTCATTTAGGGTAGGTTGGGGGATTACGTTTTTCTGTTCTCAACATTCTGTCATCGAAATAGCCAAAAATCAGCGAGAACTTCGAGTTCTTTTCCTTTCTTCAGCCAAACGACTTCACCCTCATTGCGTGGGGGGAGATTCACCTCGGCATCACCTGGGGTCACGACCTTCGTGCGTTGGTGACACGACAGGATCATTGACGTGACTTAAAACCACCTCCCGGACTTTATACCCCGCCCCAAACCCCGATGAATAGTTATCAAAATCTTTTTCAAGCAGCTTTAAGATCCATTCGAGGATTTCTATGTAGCTTAAAAACCTTCTTCAACGACGACAACTTCACGGATTGTTTCTACAAAAGTAATCAAGGACTATTCTTTAACCACCAGTCGGATAACGCTTCAAATTCTGATACTACACAACCTCCCCAACCCAAACTCACTCCATAACTCATTAACGAGACTTTTAAATGCAAAATTGATAGCAAATTCGTGATCAGCGCGTCAAATACCCATTAGACACCAATTTCGCGTCGTTTACTGCATCAGGAAAGGAGAAAATTTTTTTGGCCTGAAAAATCATCAGGCTTATCCTTCCATATAATAAAAGAATCGGAGCACAAAGTACGACCACCTGGGCCTCCATCACTATAGCACTATTTCGTCACATCTCTAACCACTCCAAAACAGTATTGAGCTGTAGGTGCATTTCAGTCCACCAAAACCTTCAAAGTATAGTTAGGCTCATACGATTGTGCACTCATTTAGGGGTAGGTTGGGGATTACGTTTTTCTGTTCTCAACATTCTGTCATCGAAATAGCCAAAAAATCAGCGAGAATTTCGAGTTCTTTTCCTTTCTTTTGCCAAACGACTTCACCCTCATTGCGTGGGGAGATTCAATTCTCGGCATCACCTGGGGTCACGACCTTCGTGCGTTGGTGACACGACAGGATCATTGACGTGACTTAAAACCACCTCCCGGACTTTATACCCCGCCCCAAACCCCGATGAATAGTTATCAAAATCTTTTTCAAGCAGCTTTAAGATCCATTCGAGGATTTCTATGTAGCTTAAAACCTTCTTCAACGACGACAACTTCACGGATTGTTTCTACAAAAGTAATCAAGGACTATTCTTTAACCACCAGTCGGATAACGCTTCAAATTCTGATACTACACAACCTCCCCAACCCAAACTCACTCCATAACTCATTAACGAGACTTTTAAATGCAAAATTGATAGCAAATTCGTGATCAGCGCGTCAAATACCCATTAGACACCAATTTCGCGTCGTTTACTGCATCAGGAAAGGAGAAAATTTTTTTTGGCCTGAAAAATCATCAGGCTTATCCTTCCATATAATAAAAGAATCGGAGCACAAAGTACGACCACCTGGGCCTCCATCACTATAGCACTATTTCGTCACATCTCTAACCACTCCAAAACAGCATTGAGCTGTAGGTGCATTTCAGTCCACCAAAACCTTCAAAGTATAGTTAGGCTCATACGATTGTGCACTCATTTAGGGGTAGGTTGGGGGATTACGTTTTTCTTGTTCTCAACATTCTGTCATCGAAATAGCCAAAAATCAGCGAGAACTTCTGAGTTCTTTTCCTTTCTTCAGCCAAACGACTTCACCCTCATTGCGTGGGGAGATTCAATTCTCGGCATCACCTGGGGTCACGACCTTCGTGCGTTGGTGACACGACAGGATCATTGACGTGACTTAAAACCACCTCCCGGACTTTATACTCCCGCCCCAAACCCCGATGAATAGTTATCAAAATCTTTTCAAGCAGCTTTAAGATCCATTCGGAGGATTTCTATGTAGCTTAAAAACCTTCTTCAACGACGACAACTTCACGGATTGTTTCTACAAAAGTAATCAAGAACTATTCTTTAACCACCAGTCGGATAACGCTTCAAATTCTGATACTACACAACCTCCCCAACCCAAACTCACTCCATAACTCATTAACGAGACTTTTAAAATGCAAAATTGATAGCAAATTCGTGATCAGCGCGTCAAATACCCATTAGACACCAATTTCGCGTCGTTTACTGCATCAGGAAAGGAGAAAATTTTTTGGCCTGAAAAATCATCAGGCTAATTCTTCCATATAATAAAAGAACGGGAGCACAAAGTACGACCACCTGGGCCTCCATCACTATAGCACTATTTCGTCACATCTCTAACCACTTCAAAACAGTATTGAGCTGTAGGTGCATTTCAGTCCACCAAAACCTTCAAAGTATAGCGTTAGGCTCATACGATTGTGCACTCATTTAGGGGTAGGTTGGGGATTACGTTTTTCTGTTCTCAACATTCTGTCATCGAAATAGCCAAAAATCAGCGAGAACTTCGAGTTCTTTTCCTTTCTTTAGCCAAACGACTTCACCCTCATTGCGTGGGGGAGATTCACCTCGGCATCACCTGGGGTCACGACCTTCGTGCGTTGGTGACACGACAGGATCATTGACGTGACTTAAAACCACCTCCCGGACTTTATACTCCCGCCCCAAACCCTGATGAATAGTTATCAAAATCTTTTCAAGCAGCTTTAAGATCCATTCGAGGATTTCTATGTAGCTTAAAACCTTCTTCAACGACGACAACTTCACGGATTGTTTCTACAAAAGTAATCAAGGACTATTCTTTAACCACCAGTCGGATAACGCTTCAAATTCTGATACTACTACAACCTCCCCCAACCCAAACTCACTCCATAACTCATTAACGAGACTTTAAATGCAAAATTGATAGCAAATTCGTGATCAGCGTCAAATACCCATTAGACACCAATTTCGCGTCGTTTACTGCATCAGGAAAGGAGAAAAATTTTTTTGGCCTGAAAAATCATCAGGCTTATCCTTCCATATAATAAAAGAATCGGAGCACAAAGTACGACCACCTGGGCCTCCATCACTATAGCACTATTTCGTCACATCTCTAACCACTCCAAAAACAGTATTGAGCTGTAGGTGCATTTCAGTCCACCAAAACCTTCAAAGTATAGTTAGGCTCATACGATTGTGCACTCATTTAGGGTAGGTTGGGGGATTACGTTTTTCTGTTCTCAACATTCTGTCATCGAAATAGCCAAAAATCAGCGAGAACTTCGAGTTCTTTTTCCTTTCTTCAGCCAAACGACTTCACCCTCATTGCGTGGGGGAGATTCACCTCGGCATCACCTGGGGTCACGACCTTCGTGCGTTGGTGACACGACAGGATCATTGACGTGACTTAAAACCACCTCCCGGACTTTATACCCCGCCCCAAACCCCGATGAATAGTTATCAAAATCTTTCAAGCAGCTTTAAGATCCATTCGAGGATTTCTATGTAGCTTAAAACCTTCTTCAACGACGACAACTTCACGGATTGTTTCTACAAAAGTAATCAAGGACTATTCTTTAACCACCAGTCGGATAACGCTTCAAATTCTGATACTACACAACCTCCCCAACCCAAACTCACTCCATAACTCATTAACGAGACTTTAAAATGCAAAATTGATAGCAAATTCGTGATCAGCGCGTCAAATACCCAATAGACACCAATTTCGCGTCGTTTACTGCATCAGGAAAGGAGAAAATTTTTTTGGCCTGAAAAATCATCAGGCTTATCCTTCCATATGATAAAAGAATCGGAGCACAAAGTACGACCACCTGGGCCTCCATCACTATAGCACTATTTCGTCACATCTCTAACCACCCAAAACAGTATTGAGCTGTAGGTGCATTTCAGTCCACCAAAACCTTCAAAGTATAGTTAGGCTCATACGATTGTGCACTCATTTAGGGGTAGGTTGGGGGATTACGTTTTTCTGTTCTCAACATTCTGTCATCGAAATAGCCAAAAAATCAGCGAGAACTTCGAGTTCTTTTCCTTTCTTTAGCCAAACGACTTCACCCTCATTGCGTGGGGGAGATTCAATTCTCGGCATCACCTGGGGTCACGACCTTCGTGCGTTGGTGACACGACAGGATCATTGACGTGACTTAAAACCACCTCCCGGACTTTATACCCCGCCCCAAACCCCGATGAATAGTTATCAAAATCTTTTCAAGCAGCTTTAAGATCCATTCGAGGATTTCTATGTAGCTTAAAAACCTTCTTCAACGACGACAACTTCACGGATTGTTTCCTTTACAAAAGTAATCAAGGACTATTCTTTAACCACCAGTCGGATAACGCTTCAAATTCTGATACTACACAACCTCCCCTAACCCAAACTCACTCCATAACTCATTAACGAGACTTTTAAATGCAAAATTGATAGCAAATTCGTGATCAGCGCGTCAAATACCCATTAGACACCAATTTCAAGCGTCGTTTACTGCATCAGAAAGGAGAAAATTTTTTTGGCCTGAAAAATCATCAGGCTTATCCTTCCATATAATAAAAGAATCGGAGCACAAAGTACGACCACCTGGGCCTCCATCACTATAGCACTATTTCGTCAAGCATCTCTAACCACTCCAAAACAGTATTGAGCTGTAGGTGCATTTCAGTCCACCAAAACCTTCAAAGTATAGTTAGGCTCATACGATTGTGCACTCATTTAGGGTAGGTTGGGGATTACGTTTTTCTGTTCTCAACATTCTGTCATCGAAATAGCCAAAAAATCAGCGAGAACTTCTGAGTTCTTTTTCCTTTCTTTAGCCAAACGACTTCACCTCATTGCGTGGGGAGATTCAATTCTCGGCATCACTCTGGGGTCACGACCTTCGTGCGTTGGTGACACGACAGGATCATTGACGTGACTTAAAACCACCTCCCGGACTTTATACTCCCGCCCCAAACCCCGATGAATAGTTATCAAAATCTTTTCAAGCAGCTTTAAGATCCATTCGAGGATTTCTATGTAGCTTAAAAACCTTCTTCAACGACGACAACTTCACGGATTGTTTCTACAAAAAGTAATCAAGGACTATTCTTTAACCACCAGTCGGATAACGCTTCAAATTCTGATACTACACAACCTCCCCAACCCAAACTCACTCCATAACTCATTAACGAGACTTTTAAATGCAAAATTGATAGCAAAATTCGTGATCAGCGCGTCAAATACCCATTAGACACCAATTTCGCGTCGTTTACTGCATCAGGAAAGGAGAAAATTTTTTGGCCTGAAAATCATCAGGCTTATCCTTCCATATAATAAAAGAATCGGAGCACAAAGTACGACCACCTGGGCCTCCATCACTATAGCACTATTTCGTCACATCTCTAACCACTCCAAAACAGTATTGAGCTGTAGGTGCATTTCAGTCCACCAAAACCTTCAAAGTATAGTTAGGCTCATACGATTGTGCACTCATTTTGGGGTAGGTTGGGGATTACGTTTTTCTGTTCTCAACATTCTGTCATCGAAATAGCCAAAAATCAGCGAGAACTTCGAGTTCTTTTCCTTTCTTTAGCCAAACGACTTCACCCTCATTGCGTGGGGGAGATTCAATTCTCGGCATCACCTGGGGTCACGACCTTCGTGCGTTGGTGACACGACAGGATCATTGACGTGACTTAAAACCACCTCCCGGACTTTATACCCCGCCCCAAACCCCTGATGAATAGTTATCAAAATCTTTTTCAAGCAGCTTTAAGATCCATTCGAGGATTTCTATGTAGCTTAAAAACCTTCTTCAACGACGACAACTTCACGGATTGTTTCTACAAAAGTAATCAAGGACTATTCTTTAACCACCAGTCGGATAACGCTTCAAATTCTGATACTACACAACCTCCCCAACCCAAACTCACTCCATAACTCATTAACGAGACTTTTAAATGCAAAATTGATAGCAAATTCGTGATCAGCGCGTCAAATACCCATTAGACACCAATTTCGCGTCGTTTACTGCATCAGGAAAGGAGAAAATTTTTTGGCCTGAAAATCATCAGGCTTATCCTTCCATATAATAAAAGAATCGGAGCACAAAGTACGACCACCTGGGCCTCCATCACTATAGCACTATTTCGTCAAGCATCTCTAACCACTCCAAAACAGTATTGAGCTGTAGGTGCATTTCAGTCCACCAAAACCTTCAAAGTATAGTTAGGCTCATACGATTGTGCACTCATTTAGGGTAGGTTGGGGGATTACGTTTTTCTGTTCTCAACATTCTGTCATCGAAATAGCCAAAAATCAGCGAGAACTTCGAGTTCTTTTCCTTTCTTTAGCCAAACGACTTCACCTCATTGCGTGGGGGAGATTCAATTCTCGGCATCACCTGGGGTCACGACCTTCGTGCGTTGGTGACACGACAGGATCATTGACGTGACTTAAAACCACCTCCCGGACTTTATATCCCGCCCCAAACCCCGATGAATAGTTATCAAAATCTTTTTCAAGCAGCTTTAAGATCCATTCGAGGATTTCTATGTAGCTTAAAAACCTTCTTCAACGACGACAACTTCACGGATTGTTTCTACAAAAGTAATCAAGGACTATTCTTTAACCACCAGTCGGATAACGCTTCAAATTCTGATACTACACAACCTCCCCAACCCAAACTCACTCCATAACTCATTAACGAGACTTTTAAATGCAAAATTGATAGCAAATTCGTGATCAGCGCGTCAAATACCCATTAGACACCAATTTCGCGTCAGTTTACTGCATCAGAAAGGAGAAAATTTTTTGGCCTGAAAAATCATCAGGCTTATCCTTCCATATAATAAAAGAATCGGAGCACAAAGTACGACCACCTGGGCCTCCATCACTATAGCACTATTTCGTCACATCTCTAACCACTCCAAAACAGTATTGAGCTGTAGGTGCATTTCAGTCCACCAAAACCTTCAAAGTATAGTTAGGCTCATACGATTGTGCACTCATTTAGGGTAGGTTGGGGGATTACGTTTTTCTGTTCTCAACATTCTGTCATCGAAATAGCCAAAAAATCAGCGAGAACTTCGAGTTCTTTTCCTTTCTTTAGCCAAACGACTTCACCCTCATTGCGTGGGGGAGATTCAATTCTCGGCATCACCTGGGGTCACGACCTTCGTGCGTTGGTGACACGACAGGATCATTGACGTGACTTAAAACCACCTCCCGGACTTTATACACCCGCCCAAACCCCGATGAATAGTTATCAAAATCTTTTCAAGCAGCTTTAAGATCCATTCGAGGATTTCTATGTAGCTTAAAAACCTTCTTCAACGACGACAACTTCACGGATTGTTTCTACAAAAGTAATCAAGGACTATTCTTTAACCACCAGTCGGATAACGCTTCAAATTCTGATACTACACAACCCCCCAACCCAAACTCACTCCATAACTCATTAACGAGACTTTTAAATGCAAAATTGATAGCAAATTCGTGATCAGCGCGTCAAATACCCATTAGACACCAATTTCGCGTCGTTTACTGCATCAGAAAGGAGAAAATTTTTGGCCTGAAAATCATCAGGCTTATCCTTCCATATAATAAAAGAATCGGAGCACAAAGTACGACCACCTGGGCCTCCATCACTATAGCACTATTTCGTCACATCTCTAACCACTCCAAAACAGTATTGAGCTGTAGGTGCATTTCAGTCCACCAAAACCTTCAAAGTATAGTTAGGCTCATACGATTGTGCACTCATTTAGGGTAGGTTGGGGGATTACGTTTTTCTGTTCTCAACATTCTGTCATCGAAATAGCCAAAAATCAAAGCGAGAACTTCGAGTTCTTTTTCCTTTCTTTAGCCAAACGACTTCACTCCTCATTGCGTGGGGAGATTCAATTCTCGGCATCACCTGGGGTCACGACCTTCGTGCGTTGGTGACACGACAGGATCATTGACGTGACTTTAAAACCACCTCCCGGACTTTATACCCCGCCCCAAACCCGGTATGGAAGGAATTCAATTATCATTGAAGGCTGAAACACAAAATTTTAAGAGAATTCAATTCATGTGTATGGGCTTTTTACCACTGTCGAAAACAAAGTGGTTTTCATGGGCGGTTTTGATAAGTTGCAAGGTGAAAGGAGTGGCAGTCAGGCTAAGTCCCTGCAAAGACGGCTTTTGTTTTTTTATATGGGGCTCTGGAAGTTATGGGGAGGGTGCGGACGGACGACAAAACGACATTGAACAATAGTCTTTGTTCAGTTACTGTTCCACTCCAAAAGCGCGGTAATTCATAAAAGCCTAGAGAGGCTACTGATCAGGATGAGCGAAAATCTTTTTGAAACTTTGGAATTCGGAAATCGGAACGACCATTTTGAATTTCGGGAATCGTAATTCGGAAATCGGAAGGCAAAACCATCGGAAATCTTAAAATCGGGAAATCGGAAATAAGTTCACCTGGATGGATTCCAACCACCCATGGTGGCTGTGTGTACCTACCGTACTTCTAATATAATGAGCTTTCAAAACTGTTCTTAATCTCTAGCTGGGAGGAGATCTCTCCCAATAAAAACACTTAATGATGCTTAATATTTTTTCTCATTTTTCACGAAATTCGCTTACACGACCAAAACCGAGAATCCAGACAAATCTGCTCAAATTTCTCGCTTCAATTAATTCTTTTCAGGTAGCACACTTTAGATACTTCGAGACAACACTCACTAATTCACTGTAGCCCAATAAGTTATCATTTTGTGTAATGTAACTTAAATAGTGAGTGTAACCATTCTATAACAAGAGCTATGTATATAGCTATGTATACCATTAGAATCACAACAAGTACATTTGAACAAAAATACTATAGTAGATAATGGCCACTTTCTAAACATTGTCTAGCGGATGGGCGAGGCGCGCTCATTGCGGAGAGCAGTGCGGAGTTTGCAACACCCCGGCAAACAGAGTTTCGATCGCGCGTCTGCCCTTCGCAGCCCCGTCCATTTTTTACACCACACATTCTGAGAAGATATCATACGTTCACTCTGTTCCTACTGTCTCCACATAAACATAAACACCGCGGGACCGTATTAGATTCAATAAAAGCATGGACAAATCCGAATATCTCTGAAAAAGAGCCCAGTTTGAGAATGGTTCAACATGAATTTGAGGAAAAGAGCCCAATCGCAGTGAGTTTTTGGTTCATTTCAAGAAAATATAGTTCCTATTGACATATGGAACCTTATTCCTTGCTCTTTTTTAACATCAAAACAAACCTCCGGTTCAGGTTAAGCCCTTAAAGAACACCCTAAATGTCTTGCAGAAAACAATGCGTAACCTCCTGAAATTGTAATCTTCTACTCATTTCCGATTCTTTCCGCGTTTTGGGGCATTTTTCGGAAATCAGAAATTTTGAAGGCCAAAACCATCGGAACTCGGAAATCCGCTCATTCCTGCCACTGATCTATCGCGACAAGGCACAACGCCCTATTGCCTCAAACTCTGCCTGCGACTGCCTTAAACATAAGTGTGTAGTGAGCTCACACTATGTTTAAGGCATTCGCTTAAAGGCACAGTCCAACCTCAGAGGTAATTTCTTGATATTTTGGTCCGGTCGCCGTCTTTAGCAACCCTGCCAAGCGCGAAATCTTAGTTCGCTCAAATAAGCGAGAAAATCTAGGAAAAAGTCGGCCACGCCACCTTTGAAAGAAAATGGGCAACGCCCACTGGCAGGTTTCCGATCTCAATTGGGAAGAGACGCGCGAATGATTTTGTTCAAAAATCTATGTTCTTTCGTTTTGTTTTCGGTCTGGCTTTATATTGTGACCTTATTCAGACAGATGGCTGCAAATAACGAGAAAATACAGGCTCGAGACAACTCGTCCGCGAACTTCTAATAGTTCAAATTCAAAATTTTTGAGGACCCGTAACTCAGTTTGTAGTGAGTTCTAAGCGATTCTGAAAACACCACTTGTGATCAGCGTGAAATTTTCTACAAGATAGGCTAGAATACGAAAATCAATTCTGAGCTTGGACTGTGGCTTTAAGGCTGGATTTGATCAACGTCGTTCTTTCTGTTGGCCAGTCCCTCCTCACTGTTTTCCGAATCGCAGTTCCGGAAAAAAACAAGAAATATGGCGAGTCACCGCTCTTAGCTGCTCTGAACCCTGCCATACATACCAGCGCGCTACTACAGCACTCTGCAGGTACGCAATCACGTTACTTACGCGGTATTCATTCTACGGTAATCATGAAAACTGGAGCAATATACAAAAAATTAAGGGTTAGCGGAAACAACTATAAATTTGGTGTTCTGAATTACGGTGTGGCAGAAACTGTGTAAGAGGCGTGACTGGGCAACCGCAGGTGGGGAGATAACAATGCTTCTTGGGACTCTCCACCGGGACGGATTATAGGGTGCAGAAGCAGCAAAACTTAGCGTTCAGTAAGGGAAGTGTGGATGCGGTACTGGAAGTTTATTCAGGACCAAACTGCTTCACTAATCCCTACACAGGAAAATTTAGATGCAAGTTCTCCTGCGGTGTCTTCCTTTTTTTCTCAGTTGTTTTTTTAGAGATTTTTGTAATTAGGAGAATACAGTTTTGTTACTCTGAAATTTGAAAATCTTACTAACCGACTAGAGGTCTCTATTGAGCTAGGAACCCTAGCTATGGTGTCACATTTTCAGCTTCACCTACAACGGCCTTTTTCGGACTTGAACGGTAATCCACACCTCAAAGTGGATCTTAAATTTTGGTTATGAAGAAGTTTGAACGAATCGTTCGTAAAACACAAGGATGAAGGGGAAACTGTGGAGAGTTCCGAAAAATCGTATCAGTCTGTAAGTAGTGTCGTTATCGGAGTGAAATTACGGTCTGGAGCTGCGCACTGCCGCGTTTGAGACAGGCCCGCCACACAAAATCGTGCAAGGATCACGGCCAAATTTTTTAATTCTTCTGTGAAAGCACTCCTGAGAGAAATGCAGTTTCAAAAAGTCATTAAGTGAAATATAAATCATTAATGGAAATCTGAGGATAGGAAAGTGTAGTATTTTCACACACTACTGGACCTCTTTGTAAGTGGCAGAGTTGTGGCGGACCATTGACATCATTCGTGTAGAGATAGTGCACGCTTCAGTCAATAGGGATTTTCTCGAAAAGAAACGGTAACTGCAATTCTACAAATCGTTAGGAGCAGGACATCGTGATTATAGGGCTCCTGGGACTTTAATACCCACCGCCATCCCCCCGTTTCAGGTGTGTTTTATAGTTACTTTGAAACAGAAAGTTGGCGCTTTGGCCGGGTTTTCCTGACCGTGAGGGATTTAATTCGTTCAAAAGCCACACAGTTTCTGGACAGAGCGCCGCGAAGCGGCGCGAACCCCCGGCTTATGGTTCTGGACAAAGCGCCGCGAAGCGGCGCTTTGGCCGGGTTTTCCTGACCGTGAGGGATTTAATTCGTTCAAAAAGCCACACAGTTTCTGACAGAGCGCCGCGAAGCGGCGCGAACTCCCCCGGCTTATGGTTCCCGGACAAAGCGCCGCGAAGCGGCGCTTTGGCCGGGGTTTTCCTGACCGTGAGGGATTTAATTCGTTCAAAAAGCCACACAGTTTCTGGACAGAGCGCCGCGAAGCGGCGCGAACCCCCGGCTTATGGTTCCCGGACAAAGCGCCGCGAAGCGGCGCTTTGGCCGGGGTTTTCCTGACCGTGAGGGATTTAATTCGTTCAAAAAGCCACACAGTTTCCGGACAGAGCGCCGCGAAGCGGCGCGAACCCCCGGCTTATGGTTCCCGGACAAAGCGCCGCGAAGCGGCGCTTTGGCCGGGGTTTTCCTGACCGTGAGGGATTTAATTCGTTCAAAAAGCCACACAGTTTCCGGACAGAGCGCCGCGAAGCGGCGCGAACCCCCCGGCTTATGGTTCCCGGACAAAGCGCCGCGAAGCGGCGCTTTGGCCGGGGTTTTCCTGACTGGAGGGATTTAATTCGTCCAAAAAGCCACACAGTTTCCGGACAGAGCGCCGCGAAGCGGCGCGAACCCCCCGGCTTATGGTTCCCGGACAAAGCGCCGCGAAGCGGCGCTTTGGCCGGGGTATGGAAGGATAAGCCTGATGATTTTTCAGGCCAAAAAAATTTTTCTCCTTTCCTGATGCAGTAAACGACGCGAAATTGGTGTCTAATGGGTATTTGACGCGCTGATCACGAATTTGCTATCAATTTTGCATTTAAAAGTCTCGTTAATGAGGTATGGAGTGAGTTTGGGTTGGGGAGGTTGTGTAGTATCAGAATTTGAAGCGTTATCCGACTGGTGGTTAAAGAATAGTCCTTGATTACTTTTGTAGAAACAATCCGTGAAGTTGTCGTCGTTGAAGAAGGTTTTTAAGCTACATAGAAATCCTCGAATGGATCTTAAAGCTGCTTGAAAAGATTTTGATAACTATTCATCGGGGTTTGGGGCGGGGTATAAAGTCCGGGAGGTGGTTTTAAGTCACGTCAATGATCCTGGCGTGTCACCAACGGCACGAAGGTCGTGACCCCAGGTGATGCTGAGAATTGAATCTCCCCACGCAATGAGGGTGAAGTCGTTTGGCTAAAGAAAGCGAAAAGAACTCGAAGTTCTCGCTGATTTTGGCTATTTCGATGACAGAATGTTGAGAACAGAAAAACGTAATCCCCCAACCTACCCCTAAATGAGTGCACAATCGTATGAGCCTAACTATACTTTGAAGGTTTTGGTGGACTGAAATGCACCTACAGCTCAATACTGTTTTGGAGTGGTTAGAGATGTGACGAAATAGTGCTATAGTGATGGAGGCCCAGGTGGTCGTACTTTGTGCTCCGATTCTTTTATTATATGGAAGGATAAGCCTGATGATTTTTCAGGCCAAAAAAATTTTTCTCCTTTCCTGATGCAGTAAACGACGCGAAATTGGTGTCTAATGGGTATTTGACGCGCTGATCACGAATTTGCTATCAATTTTGCATTTAAAAGTCTCGTTAATGAGTTATGGAGTGAGTTTGGGTTGGGGAGGTTGTGTAGTATCAGAATTTGAAGCGTTATCCGACTGGTGGTTAAAGAATAGTCCTTGATTACTTTTGTAGAAACAATCCGTGAAGTTGTCGTCGTTGAAGAAGGTGTTTAAGCTACATAGAAATCCTCGAATGGATCTTAAAGCTGCTTGAAAAGATTTTGATAACTATTCATCGGGGTTTGGGGCGGGGTATAAAGTCCGGGAGGTGGTTTTAAGTCACGTCAATGATCCTGTCGTGTCACCAACGCACGAAGGTCGTGACCCCAGGTGATGCCGAGAATTGAATCTCCCCCACGCAATGAGGGTGAAGTCGTTTGGCTAAAGAAAGGAAAAGAACTCGAAGTTCTCGCTGATTTTTTGGCTATTTCGATGACAGAATGTTGAGAACAGAAAAACGTAATCCCCCAACCTACCCCTAAATGAGTGCACAATCGTATGAGCCTAACTATACTTTGAAGGTTTATGTGGAGTGAAATGCACCTACAGCTCAATACTGTTTTGGAGTGGTTAGAGATGTGACGAAATAGTGCTATAGTGATGGAGGCCCAGGTGGTCGTACTTTGTGCTCCGATTCTTTTATTATATGGAAGGATAAGCCTGATGATTTTTCAGGCCAAAAATTTTTCTCCTTTCCTGATGCAGTAAACGACGCGAAATTGGTGTCTAATGGGTATTTGACGCGCTGATCACGAATTTGCTATCAATTTTGCATTTAAAAGTCTCGTTAATGAGTTATGGAGTGAGTTTGGGTTGGGGAGGTTGTGTAGTATCAGAATTTGAAGCGTTATCCGACTGGTGGTTAAAGAATAGTCCTTGATTACTTTTGTAGAAACAATCCGTGAAGTTGTCGTCGTTGAAGAAGGATTTTAAGCTACATAGAAATCCTCGAATGGATCTTAAAGCTGCTTGAAAAGATTTTGATAACTATTCATCGGGGTTTGGGGCGGGGTATAAAGTCCGGGAGGTGGTTTTAAGTCACGTCAATGATCCTGTCGTGTCACCAACGCACGAAGGTCGTGACCCCAGGGGATGCCGAGAATTGAATCTCCCCCACGCAATGAGGGTGAAGTCGTTTGGCTAAAGAAAGGAAAAGAACTCGAAGTTCTCGCTGATTTTTTGGCTATTTCGATGACAGAATGTTGAGAACAGAAAAACGTAATCCCCCAACCTACCCCTAAATGAGTGCACAATCGTATGAGCCTAACTATACTTTGAAGGTTTTGGTGGACTGAAATGCACCTACAGCTCAATACTGTTTTGGAGTGGTTAGAGATGTGACGAAATAGTGCTATAGTGATGGAGGCCCAGGTGGTCGTACTTTGTGCTCCGATTCTTTTATTATATGGAAGGATTGTGGGAGGGCTTACGGCATCGGCGCCTTTCATGATTGCAATCAAAAGGCGGAGTTCACAATCAAACGGTGTCTCAATCAAGTTTTGTCGACCCAGCACCCTGCTAGCTAAAACTGTGAAACAATCTGTGTTTTTTCCGAGAAACCGTTCCATTCACACCAGCTCACTATCACTGAAGACGGCTCCTGAACTGTACCTTGGACGTTGATGTATTCTTTAGGTAAGTAAAATTCCTGCAATTTGAATTTATCGATTAAAGCAACACAAGTAGAGCAGAGAACAGACAGAAAAGCACACACACTAAAGTAAAAAAAAACAGCTGTGGAATGATGTATTTTGCTCTAAGTACCGTTTTATATAGAACATCGTCTGCTTTTTAGCGACAAAAAACACTAAACTTCAGATGAGAAATCAGGAATTCTGTTCTTGTTTATGTGTTTAACGTTTACGTTCTCAGAGATGTCACATTCCTGTAGTCGGCTAGCTTTGCGATTGTGAATGGGAGGGGGGGGGGGGGTAAAATGCTTCACAACTCCCGTGTTCCATGGCTATCTCGAAACTCCCGTGTACCATGGCTATATCTAACCTCGTAACACTCGCTTACCGATACGATTATTTGTGATGGCTATTCCGATTTCATCTAAGCGTAGGAGAATACGTCTCGTGTCGCACCGCGTTCTCACTTCGGCTAGACAGCCTGCGATATGATAAACATCTTATCACGGAAGCATTCTGCGATCATTCGTAATATGATATGACTTCTGATTACTTACTGTGCACGAGGCGCAACCGCACGCAGCTGATAGGGCTTGATCGCGTTGCCGACTGGAACAGATCACGTAAAAGAAAAGATGCAGCACGGCATCTCAAGAAGGAAGACCACGCCAGGTCGCCGCAGGGGTGAAGACTGATCGATCAGAGTACGCCGCCTAAAAAGCACGTTTCGGACTGTTTGCTGCGTGTCTAACCGCGCCCAGGTCTCCTTGAAAAGCAATAGCATGGCGCTTTCGCGACAGCATCGTTCTCTCATTTCCATGTAATGTGAACCTGTGAGATGAATCTCTTTGATCTGGGGTTTGATGGTAGTAGTTTTTAGGCATGGTTTCGTTTTTTTTTCAGGTTCCAAAGACAGCTAAACCCGTCGAAACGTCAGTTGGATAAAGAAGTCTGTGACAATCTTGGTCGTTGCTGAAAAGTAGAAGATCAGATATCTTGCTATCCTGTCAGAATTCATCGAGAGTCGCACCTGGACAATGGAATAACATAGGTTTTTCAACATAACGCTACATACGAAGAAAGGATTTTCGTGAAATTTTATTAGAAAATAATACTATACTCCGTGTCGTTAAAATCACTTTTTGATCAGGCACTCAAGTTTTGCACAGTCGACCATGTTCATTAATGCATTCTATATCAGCGTGAAGCATGGCGCAACCGAGACAGATCACAGCTGATTTCATCGAGTAGCTTCCACTACAGTCACTGAGGTGTTCCAATTTCTATGACAGAGTTTTCTGCGGAAGACCATTTTCTTGCATTCCCCTTCTTCATTCGTGCTTAGGATGACTCCCTGGAATGAACCCACCGAAAAATTAAAGTCATAGATAGCAAAGCAAGTCAACACACTTTGATGTCTGCAACCTGGAGATCAGCACGGCAGCACCTATTGAGTTTCTTTTCTTCTTCAGATAGCATTCACATAGGAGTTTCCACACTCCTTGTCGTATTGTCCTGAACCGAACTGGCTACACAACATTTGTATGTTGACATTTGCGATTCCATCTCCAGGACGGTGCTTCAATACATTTGAAAAGGTTCAACGTGCGCAGCGCATCGGGTACACGAATTCTCGGCGCCAAGAAACAGTGGTTCAGAAAAGTATGAGGAGGTAAACTACCGGAGATTCCTAACAAATCGTAGGCGTTTTCTCGGCGTGCTAGTGTTGCGACTTGCGAGCATTGCGAGATGGAACGCCAGTGTCAACAAGAAGGGCACACAACGTTCAAATTAGGAGGCATGGGCAACAAATCCATTCGCCGGACTTTATTACCTCTTTGCTTACCGATTAAAGATGATGTAGATTACAGGGTAGATACCATTTGATAGCGCCCAGTACCATTCCATGGCGAATCTAGATGCTAGCGTTAATCCAAAATATTGCTGGTGTATGAACTGCCAGTAAATGTAGTTCAAGGTAGCCCAACATTCATGCGCGATTGCCTTAAGAGATCCTATCAAAGTTAGCTGGCTCTGGTTTACAGAGCTTACCACGGAGCGGGATTTGGCTCTTTGTGCAAGAATAACGCTACAAAATTTGTATGACTACCTGAAAAGTGACGGTCTTGTCGTAGGACGCTGTTCTTCCTCGTATCTGAAAAGTTTGAAGGTAATTTTAGGAGATTCTTCAGTCATAGAAGCAAAGGACTGCATCTCACCGTGTAGAATATGAAAATTAGAACACTGGTGTGGCAGATACATGCCAAGACAACCGAGATAAACATATTAAGATCTTTGATTCTCATGATAACTGGACCGTTGACAGGATTTTGAAATCTCCACAATAAAATCCGAAGGTCGAAGCGGTATTCGAGACCAGGAGCAAGTAAAAGCCCAACCATGGCAAAAAACAGAACAGCGAAGGCAGCTTGTACCAACTGAAGCAAACGTTATTTATCAGTAAGGACTGTCCGGATCAGATGGTCCGCCCACTTGCGTGCCGAGCGGCAGTCGCGAAGGCATTTTTCAGTCGAAATGCGGAAAGCTGGTTGGGCTGCCATTCACTACTCGTCTAACTTTCCTGCTACTGACAAGCTCAGAAACGCTCATAACACAAGGGAGCGTAGCCAAGGGTAGTCGGCCACCTAGACGTGATAAAGCATTCGCTGCATTCAGAGCCAAGGGTAGACGCGCTTTAAGGACAATGTGAATGCAGTAGATGCAAGACCGCGATTCCCCCTTTTTCGTTCTCTGGGTCTCGAAGTATACGCTCACAGCTCGACGCCGGACAAATTGAGGATCAACCACAGACCCAAGAACACAAAACTAGCATCCCTATAGTTGTTTACATAATCTTACTTTTGTTTCGCCGGGCCATTGTCGCCCACATTCGACTCAATGCCGAAGAAAAATGTTCCGGATAGACAGGAGGCCGTTTTGGACAAGGAACTAATAAGCAGCGACGTTCTGGGACAAACGACATAAGCTTCGGGGCTAACTAAGAGTATAAAATCATAGGAATGGGATCAGCTCAGAGTGGAAACGGTGCGACCCTATTCCCTAATGATGATCTTATTGGGACCACAATATTTGGCCCCGTTTGAACGGACGACTTTTCACGGACCCGTCGTGCACCCTTCAGCAACCCTGAGAGTCCTCGGTCCATCACAGGTTGCTGCATCAGCAGTCTTTCTCAAAAATCAAATCGATTTACCTCATTTTTGCACTTCACAAAGTTCTTGGGTGTGCGAACTTGGAACACAACAACAAGAAGTCTGTTGATGGAGGGGCTTGAGCTGATGATCATCATCATGTTCCAGCTGGAGAAGAACACTGCTCCCAGAACCTGAAAGTAGAGGACGCCTTGAAGATCACATGCGCGCAGTCAGCTGGCTAGACTAAATGTTCTACAACGATTGTTCATCTATAGTAAGAAAAGCATTCCATACCTTCAACATAGTAGGAGGTAGTTCGTGTTGAAACGTTATGCTAATGGCTGCGATTGAATGTAATATCAGCATAGTCATGTCACTAATACCCCACATAAAGAGCAGACGATAGGCCAAGAACTTCCTGAGATTGTGTTCAAGCATCACCTAAATGAAAGGTGCAGGTCAGAAAGTTTTTGCGCACCTACCATGACGAGCGCGTCTAAAAAACTCACAATGAGAATAGGCACGTATATAACCATAAAGACGATGCATGAGCAAAGGTATATAGCACCGTAGGCAATACATTGCGAGACTTCACAACGTTGGTCCATCTGAAAGGATTTGACAGAAAATGGGGAGCATGTTGTCGTTCACAAGCACGCTCATAACGATCGAAATGGACGCAGGGCTACCGTAAATTAAATAACGGCGGCTGCATGGCTGCGAACCTTGTCACATATATTACGGCGATACCCCATTTTCTGACCAGCATTACGCTGGTCAGAAATTTTGTGAGTTATGAAACTTTTGTTCAGAAAAAAATAATTTCGTTCATAAAATCTCCAGACACAAGTAGGAAGACATTCCTTTTCTAATGGCAGAAGTGGTATATTAGGTGAAGGGTTGGAAAGTTTTGGAAGGTGCGATATGTATGGTTTCCGTCTTCAATTTAGTCTGACGCATGGATCGGGCGGCTGGCCGTGCGGGGCTTGCGGCCTCACTGAAGAATAGGGTTCATATTCGCGCGGTGTGATCTACCGTCGCAGCCCCGTCCATTAATCAGACCAAAATGATTGCCCGAACTTTACACAGAGCGACCGTCCCGAGCCTGAAGCTTTTTTGCTTTTTTTGAACCAATAAATCGAGTGAGACTTTAGGCCGTTTTATTATGAATGCCCGAGAGATACTAAATACCGTTCGTTCTCGCACATGCGTTTTACGCTTTGAACACTCCCCTTGTGAGTGAGTAATGTATTACATGCGTATTGACCGAGACGGTCACTGCTGGGCACAGGCGTGAGCAACGCGGCAACTCAAGGCGGGTTTTTTTACACCCGATTCGCATGATGTAGATGCACATCCCACCGACTAATCTTATAAAAACCTGAATCGAAACCAGCTCTCCGATCATCTATGAACAACACCTTCATGTGTTGACTGCCCCTTTGGAAAGAAGGTGATTGCATGACCTCTGGCGTGGTGTATCTCAACACATGGGGACTAGGCAAGGATGAATACATAGATGAGATGGGCGGAGACAATCTACGTGAGGCAGAAAGAACACCTGAGCTGTTTGAATATGCCAAAGCCTTGCACCACTCTTGGAGACTGCCGCGTTCGCAATCATGGCTACGCATTAATTGAGGTGACGGTCACTATTTTGGCCTATGAGGTTGAAATTTTCCCCACGAAACCCTTTGAGTGCTTACGATTACTGTTTGAATACCTATTGTTTTCTGTGGATTTCTCATTTCTACCAATCGTCCGTGGTGGATTCGTAAGGCCGGTTGCTACCGTTCATATATAATTTAGCCCAGGGTGCTAGGCTTATCCCCTCCGTCCGTCTACAACTTAGGGTGGCTCGTTGGGCTTTTCGGCAGTCACATTTGAGGATGTTTCCGCCACGTTTGAGACTTGTTGAGCTCCTCTGCTCACTGTCTAATTTTCGCTGTGTCTTCCTTATCTTTGAGGCTTTGTGGGTGGTCCGGTTTCCCACTGAGTAAGACTCTGTAGGATGAAAATTTCCTTGATAAAATATGAAGTTTCTCAAATGCTCTCATCCTTTCAGGCAAAACCGCCGAAATGCTAGCCAAATAAATCAGTTCCGTACTTGGTAGCTGCACAAGACAAGTGCATTTATCGTGTAAACGTTTCATACTAGTGGAATCGGGTTTCACATGATAAATTTCTCCTATGAGAGGGTGGGGCGTGGAGAGGTCGGCCTTTGAGGTGAAGGTGACAGATACTTTCGCTCAGTTGATCCACTCTAAGCGCCTTCATTGGCCAAGTGCAGTAGAGTATAGACACTGACCTGGACCTTGGCGCAACATTGCTAACGATTGATCTATCTCGACACTGTGCCTGGCCCTGGTTAAGGGGTTCTTCAAAGTGCATAGAAAAGGGAGTTTCCACTTATACTTGGTCCAATGGAGGATAGAAAAGGAATGTGGCGAGGAGAAGACGAGTTTCGCTGTTAGCTCAGCAACGCACAATTCCCCGGGCGAAAAGGGAGAAAAACAGACATCGTATGAGAACAGCGGAATATGAGGTCATCATTTGTTTGCTGAAGCGGAACCCATTAAGTACGAAGTGAATCACGACTAGGTGCAAACGATTAGCTTATAATTAGGCTACACCTTTACAGAGTAGATAGATGACAAAGAGACCGAACATTTGTTCCGATAGATAGAATAGTTGAACAAGGGTCTGACGCTTTAGCGGGTCTACTAGTTAATGTTAGAAAGTTGACTCTTTTTTCACAGAAAATTAAAAAGTCTAGACTTTATATCCCGTTGAGCGACATGATTTCCAAGAACATGAGAGCGAATAATACATTTCCAACGCCTTATGTGATAACACAACGGCCATGTGAGATTTATTATAGGTTGGAAAACTCCTACTTATATGATGAGACAAACCTGTAATAACACAACCTTGTAACCTTGACAACTTTATAATATTGTAAGTGTGCTCAAGGCGAGGTTAATCGAGATGTAATGGCCGTGCATGAAGTGTTCCATTGCTAATTCATTTCACCACAGCATTTGCCATAAATGGCATCTTCCCACTGCTCCTTATCAGGATCAACATTTCTCGCAGGATAATCACGCTGAGAATAAAGATAACCAACTCTGATGAATCACAGTAAGATTCTCAGGAAACCGAGAATTGTTCCGACCGGGACAGAACTGGGGTGAGAACAAGACTGAGGCAATAGAAAAAATTCCTGTCGAAATTATTTCCGTGGGGTCTAAGTAAAGGCTGCCTTTCAATAGCCGCAATGATTCAGAAATCATTTTCTCCTTGTTGAAGGTGCACGACAGTACATGAACATCCGTGCTTGAAATGCGTAGAACAGGGGTCTGTCTGACTATTGCATCTCAAGGAGTCTGAATTTTAGAGGTTCGAGTGAGGATTCTGACCGAGGAGAGAATCATAGTTAGAGCAAGACTGAAGCAGAAGGAGCAAGCAGGAATACAACCCATCGACATGCACTACAGGTAGTCTGGGTGTGAGAACTGCACCACAGGGGTTTGACCGATGCGTTAGACGGTATCTTCTGAGTTCCACACGTTCAAAGAGGGTTGATGGTCAGAATGGGACCGGTGTTAGACTAAAACTGAAGCAAAAAGGGGAATCAAGGATAACCCATTGAGATGAATGACAGGTGGTTTCGTGCATTCCGTACGACTCAGTCATCTGGAGACTGCCGCCTGACCTCTTCGTCACTGGTCCCGTCACGATCGCCTACCGAAGAAATTGTAATCATGCAGACACACCGAGGGCGCATCACCCCGGCTGCCTAGCAAGTCAGATCGGCAGTGTCAACAGCGCTGCCATCGGGGATGCCATTGTGCATTCGCGCCACGTGCCTGTGGCGTCCTGCACCCTTGGGGACGAAAACAGTCATGCGAGCGGCCCGCTTGGATTCCACGTACGGAGAAAGTCTACAGTGCAGAGTCGACTTGCCCGCACCTCCTCTGCTCCCGTCATCGTCCAATGATTGAGCAGGAGCTTGGTCAATATACAACCTTCAATGACCGCGCTTCCGGTTCCTGCCATGCCTGGGATTTCGTCAGGTGGTGGCGTTCATCCTCAACTTGCTCTCAGTTGGACAAGGTTACGCGCTTCCCTGGCGCTTTGGCGGAATTGTATTTTGACCTATGTATACATATTTCTCGCCGCGTTCATTAGTTTAGCAATTTTAAGAGTAAACTCATATTTTATTTTCGTGTCCTGTCGTGTAGCAATATCATACGCACTGTCGGTCTATACTTGGTTCAATGACATCTGTGGTATTTTGCGTGTGTCCGCGAAATCGTTGTTGGATTGGACCCATCCTTGAGTTGGCCCTGATTCGTAGGTAAAGGCTTGTAATCAGCATAGCGCGCGACCGGAAACTGTAGGGCCTAACACAAATGTAGTATTCCTAATACATACCAGGTTACCGCGTGGCAGACTTCAGAAGGGGGCGCACCGGAAGTCCTTTGGTTCATTCATGTAGGGCTAGCTGCTGCTCACACTCCGTGACAACCGATGCTGCACGAAGGGAAACGCAGACTCGGGGTGTAGGATAACAACCGCCACGACGGATGGCCTAACTATGGATGACCATTACAGGAGTTCTGAGCTCTAGGCGACCAACAAGTAGGCCATAGTGAAAGGAGCACGCGACTACGACGAATACAGCTATTAACTTATCTCTGTGAAAATACCCCGGCGAAGCACGGGAAAAACAGAAATATCATGAAAATAACACACATTTAGAGAGAATTAGTGGTTTGTTGAAGCGCTTTTAGTGCGAAAATCATCACAAATAGGGCCGAATCGTCATTTAACGAGGATAACATAGGAATTGAACACAATAAAGCCAGACATCCGGTGGATCGAATAAATTCACTGTTTTCACTGTTTTAGGTGAGTGAGATGAATGTTTATAACACATAAATTACAAAACCGAGGCTCTATGGTTTGTCCTTTGGTTTTGATCATAATAACTTGCATGCGAGATTTTTAAAGGCAGTGGTCACGATGAAAAACGTTATCGAAAAAAACTACAAAAATTAGCTTAGGTGGAAAACAGCTGAAAAACTATGAAGGTAGCGCGGTGAAAAACGGGCTAGGACTAGAATTTCTAAGGCCCAAAGATGTCAGTTCGACTAGAATTTCTAAGGCCCAAAGATGTCAGTTCGTGCACACGTGCACAGCGCCGCTCAGAAAGATCGCAGACCCATGCCGAGCAGTCAAAAATCATCGACATTCAGAGGGAGAGATAAATGCAAATTTACCTAATAAAAACAAATGAAAAACGAAAGCAAGCACTTCAGTCAATATTTTGACTAGATGAGT
The DNA here is from genome assembly GCA_029168955.1 of Aplectana chamaeleonis. NCBI lineage: Eukaryota > Metazoa > Nematoda > Chromadorea > Rhabditida > Cosmocercidae > Aplectana > Aplectana chamaeleonis. The sequence continues at coordinate 350,874 of JAPDOI010000384.1, read as the reverse complement.
ACATAAATATATTGAACTTCAATTTCAAGCCAGCTGATGTTCTTGATACTAAAGATCATCGATGACGATGATGTGGAGAGGGCTCGCCCACCATCAAAAGACAAGAAAAGAAAGTTCAGGGCTAAAATTTGGCTCGAGACAGCGGTTTTTTGGCAATTTTTTCTTATAGGTCCTACTACTCTAAACCCAGAAGAGGGTTTAGAGAGGAAAAGATGACAAGCACATTTGATCGCGACCACTGCCTTTGAGTTTAAAAACTGTGCCCGGGAAACTCATTATAGTTTGGGAAACCCCCACTTATCTGGTAATTTGACATTTGACAACCTTGCATGATATTAGTATTGTCGTCTAGCAGAGTTCAATCTTAAGTCATACTTGGTGAGCAACCATGGTGAACGACCCTTTCCCAACAGAAGTTATGATTTTTTTCTTCGAGTCAAGAAATCAAGCGTCCCACACAATAATTCAGATGAAGAACCTTCATAGGGGTTGAGCAAAACGGTAGCACAGCAACACGAGACGAGACAGAGAGCACAATGGGTAATTTGAACTTTGAGTGTCTCTGGGGGTTAGAGGACAGTAGGTGTACAACCTCATTAGAGACGGTGTCTAATCCACCCTAAGCACGAAAGCCCTGCAAAGGCACTAAAGCTCCCATGGGCTTGCTCATTAGATCCGCAGTCGCTCAATGCAAGAACTCCTCATGTAGATGTTTAGTCGTTCAAACATAGAGTTATACTGAGGAGGCTATGAAACGGATGAGTGAGGGTTTCTGGAACCCTACCCCTACGGGAGGAGTAAGGGACTGCTATTGTATTATGCAATGAATGCAGACTCAGTCTATTGCCCTCATGGAATGACGCATACCTTTGGATGTGATCTCAGGCAACAGCTTTCCCTCATTTGCCCAAATCAACAACAGCAACAGGTTTACTGAAATCTGGGGACCGACAGGGGAAAGACTGGGGTGAGAAACTCTTCCGAAGCGGCATGCACGTACACTAGTGTTACGAAGAGGTTGGGGCAGGGTTCGGGGCGGTGACTCGTTTGATAATCGCAATGCATGAGCTGGAGATCACCAATTCCTTTTCTTTGAAAGATTTCGATAATCGTCAATTTCAATAAGAGAAATTTAACAGCATTTCATTACTTTGTTCACCGCCAAATCTATCTTCACAACATTTGTAAGAATTCGTTTACTACTATATTCGTTCAAAAGGAATTTCACAACATTTCTCAGGAATGCCAAATCTTTGACCTTTTCCGCGGAGGTTAATCTTTTGGAAATCAGCCATACATGAGGATCGACATACGGATTTTCTCGTGAGGGGGAGCTGAGCAAATTGCCCGATTTAGGAGGGGGGTCGGACCGAAGTTGGGTTGTATCACCCCTCAGTAGCCTGATTCCCGACGCGTAGAGCTCTGGCTGTTTCGAGTCGTTCTCCTAAGGCCATTTTGACTTCGTTATCCTTATTGAACTGCTTTCCATCCAGGAAGTGCTGCATCGAAAGCAACAGATGGTAGTCGGAATGGGGAACACGAATATTGACAATTAACTTTCTCCATCGATGTACATTTGTATTATATGTAACCCCGTAGCACACTTCATCATATCGGAATTAAGATCGGAAATATCATGTTAGACAGTAGAATTGACAGCTCGAATCGGAGCATAGATATTTGAAAAAAACAGATGTCATAAGATTTCGGCCTCTACTGTAGGTTTCATAGAAAACCGACTCATCCTAGAGTGCTGTATTGACTTGCGTACTAATCGCCATATTGAAACCCTTGCCTGGCCCCGCGCCGTCTTATTCTACCGCGACTACCACATGTATGCCGAACACTCTCAAAGCAAATCGGCGCCACGCCTGTCGATCTTATCCGGTCCAGTCAGTCTTGCGTACGGCGACGTCGACGTGTGATGACCAGTACTAGAGCCTTTTCGTCACGATTCTCCAGTACAGTGGCAGCCAGCCTGCACCTATTCTTCCTTTTATCAACGCTCTATTGTTGAGGCAGGATGTTTCTAGAAGAAAAATCAGAAATTTCCACGCGCAGTTTCTGGCCCTTCTGGTCTCCGTATCAGATTTAGTCTGGTGAATGGACCAGGCGCGATTATTAAAGCTGGTCGTGCGGCGTTTGCGGAATCAACTTCCCACTAAGTTTCCACTGTCGCAGACCCGTCTACCTACCAGACTAAAATGATTACGTAGACTCTAGTACCGACCTCATACGACAACCTTTTTAATCATGCGCGCAAATAGATTAGGGCTGAACGCGGGCGACGGACGCGGTCAGTGCCACAAATTACTGTTTCAAGCCTTCGGACTGCAACTGCCTCTTTCGCAGTCCTGAAAATGATCCGTCTGGTGTGCGCACACCTTTGCGAAGCGCGGAAAAACCGCAGCGTTCTAAGACCGAACTCGCGCCAATATATTCAGACGTGAGGAAGAACGTGTGGTGTGGCAGCCACGGTTGCAATCGAGGCCAAGCCTAATCTTTCTGAAATTTTCGCTTGCATGTGCATGTAATCCTGCTTTGCTACTGTTTTTCTTTGTGGCTTTTCTCTCTCCACTCTATGCTTTTCTGCTCGCTTAAGTTTTCCTATGGGTTCACCTATTCTTTTGATTACTTGCAGTGTTTTAGCGAAATCAACAATAAGTATTACAATAATACGCAATCAAAAACTGGTTACAGGTGTTGATCGGAGGATTGCGGAAGACGTGGGTAGATTGCCGCGCGGCGGCCGAAACGTCGCGCGGCGGCCAAAACCCGTCTGCTTCCGACGCGCGTGCGGTCGCGCAGCGCGTGGTACGCAGTCGACGGTGAGACATTGGCCGTTTTATGGCCTGTAGCACCAAAATGTGAATCGTCGTTGGAGAAGAGTAAGGGTTAAGCAGACTCGAGTGGAATATTTGGAATGTGGGCGGAACTTTGGAAGGTGTGCACACAGCCGTGAGAAAGTGTGTGGGAATTGAAAAAGGTTCGAGGCTTGTAGTTGGTGTGTACGGGTTCAGAAGAGGTGAGTGAAACGTTTGGGAGAGTGGAAGGGCTTCAGAAGGCGTGCACACAGTGATGAGAAGTATCATGTGCACACAGTGGTATCATGGTTCCACAATTAGTGTTCTGGGAATGTTTTAGAGAGTGGGAATGGGTTTGGAAGAAGTGCGCTCATCAGCAAGGAAGTACGAGCACATCAATTTAATTTTTCTGACAAGTTTTTCATCTTTCCATTCACTCTTGCGTTCAAAGTGCATGTCTGTTTGTGAAGCGTCTATGACAGCCTACGTACAGCAGGGATCAGACAAAAGACACACGCTTCATTGAAATGTGAATCGCCAGTCTACTTCTTCAAAACTCACGTTCTTCGCTCGCCACGACGAGCGCAGCTACTGACTGCATGCAACACAAGCATATTGGAGCGAGTTACTCCTTTGCTGGATTCTGCGAATTCAGAAGTACAAAGCCGCGCCGACCTTTTGCGCTAACATGACCGCGCTCATCAAGGTTTCCAGTGGACTCATAAATGAACGATATCTCGTATATCCTATCGAGTAGGAGAACTGATGCCTCTACGTTTACCGGAGAACACTGGGTGGATCAATCCAGCCTAGGAGCGGCTAGACTATGCTGGTGTTGCCAGGCATCGCGATCACTTGAAACTTCATAACGTAGTTGATGAATCCTTCAAACACACTTTCTGAAGACTTTCTTGTGGATTTATGTTAGAGGGTCCAGGAGACACCTGCTGACAAATTTTGGGCCGAATCGGTTCACAAATGAAACGAGTTAGATCAGCGGTTGCTTGGCAAAAATCGTGCTATGTGCCGAGGAGGGAAACGAGTGACGGAGGACGCAGAATGGGATGGGAGACGTTCGACGTGTTCGGCGTTCGTTACGCACGCACAGTAACACTCATTGCCACTTCTCGCAGGCGATCAATTAGGCAGACAGGTAAGTCGGAAGGTGGGCAGATGAGCAGGATGGTGGTACAAGTGGGCATCGAGTTAAAGAGGTACACAGACCGGTAAGTGGGTACATAGACAGGTAAGTAGGCGGGCACTCAGGTAAGTGCAACTGGCTGTTATAACGTATAACAAACTGCTGCGGAGACCACGATTGAATGGTTCCCTTACGACGTATTGCGCTGTTCTACGGCCCTCCCATCAGACAGGCGCCACGCAAGGTGCAGTTATGTACTCGCTGTTGGCACTACTGTTCCGCGTGGTCGGTCCCAATACCCGTCCAAATCGGTCTATTCGTTCGATGAAGAGCTTCGCGTCAACAATCGGCGCAGACTGCGGAGAGTCAAGATAAACTCCTCTCCACTGGCTTGATCTCTGCAGGGGCCAGTCACAGGTGCCAGTATGAGCGAGGGTCAATGCTAGTTCCAAGCTACTTGGTAGTTGACTAGGCGAGGTCCGCGTCCCACTTGTAGTAAGAGGTGTTGACTGCGTCCAATGTTTATTTCAGGAGCGGCGGTAAACCATTCAGAACAGAGAGGTAAGAGCAGTGTTTAAGACATGATAATTCATATTCGACGCATTCATGTAACTCTCGATCTAACTGTCTACAGCCGAACATTTGTCTGTAGAACTAGCAAATCCTATCGAGTATCCTCAATCAATCAGAGTTTCGGTTCCTATTGTTGGTTGACAGAGGTAGTATGCAATCCCTGTGAAAGACTGTATTCTCCCATCTTCGCTAGACGCGCACTCGAGTTGGCTCCCTGCGATAAACCATACAGAAAATTGTGGTCATAGTTTGGAAACTCTAGGCAACATACCTTCAAGTCTGCATCCTGGACATAGGCACGGGAGCACCAACTGACTTCTTTCTCATCTTTTTCAGATGCCATTCATATAGCAGTTCCCGCATTCCTTGTCGTATTGACCTGAGTCGACTTGATTACGCAACATTCTTGAATTTAAACTGATTCTCTAGTGAATCCTGCTAGAAAACGCCGGATTAGCACCGCGATTCCTGCGCAGTATTACAACAGGCGTCTTCAAAACGCGCCAAGCCAATACCATTGCATTGTCGTGACCTTCGACTCCTACGCGTAATCTCCGTGGCGGTGCCTCAATACTATCGAAGAGACAACGCGTTCGCACCGCGTTGGCAATGCAAATGCTTGGTATTGAGAGTTACAGATGTAGGAAACTTTGGGAAGGAAGCCTACTGGAGACTTCTAACAACCAACCGGCGTCTTCTCCTGAGCCTCGGTGGGAATTTCGTGATCGTTCCAAAATCAGTTACTTTTCTAATCACTTTAAAGCATTTTACGGAACACTATTGCACCCACTGACTTATAAAAACTTCACGGAGCTCTTAGACAACTTGCGATTTTTTGCAGACTTTTTCATTGATTACGAGAAAATTTTCATTGTATGTATAATCTAAGAAAATAAAATTTGATCTTTTTTTTTTGAAAGAATCCCGTAAAATGCTGGTGAGCATAGATGAAACTGGGTAAATTTTTGACCATTCTCTACTAGATCCATCAGCAACCAAAAAAAACTTCCTCTCCTTGAAAAAACATTAGAGGTTTAATGAAAAAAAATCTGTATGACATTTCCGTTCATATTTCTTGAGCTATCGACTCTTTATCGCGCAGTTCATGGGTATTTGTAGATTTTTCCCGATGAATTTCGGTAAGAATAGGAACTTTACTGGGAACCTTCTGCGACTGCGCTTACTGGCTTCACCACCAATTCCACGGCGACGATTTCATGAAGAGGCCGCGCATGAGCCAAGCTGGCTCCGCAGTTGTGCTCCTCTGGAGCCTTTTTTCCGAGGTTGAGAAGTAGCAGAAATATATTCCAGAAATTTTTGTTCTCTGAAACTACAGGGATGATTTGAAGACATTCTAGTGATTTCTTACCAATTATCGATAGTTTGTCGTCAATTAACATTTAACAAATAGGCATAACAAGTCATAGAAACTTGAAAAAATTTTCGGAGCTTTGTGAAAAAATTTCGTGGTTCCGGAGGAGTTTCCAATGCTATGAATCTGATGAAGTTTGCCTCGACATCGTAGGTTCTTCGCCTCAATCCCAGACTAAGCCGCGACAGCCCCACAGCAAACTCCGATAAATTCAAGGTGACAAACGGTTGTGCTTTATACCTTTTCGCGGTTGCGGCCTTAATAGATCCCACTCTGCCCGCGGAGAACGCCGCCGGATTCGATTACCGCTCTACTCACCTATTTAACAAAATGTAGATCACAGGATAGGCACCATTCGAGAGCGCCCAATACCATTCAATGGCGAATCTGGAGGCGAGTGTCAGACCAAAGTATTGCTGATGTATAAACCGCCAGTAAATGTAGTTGAGCGTAGTCCAACATCCATGCACAATTGTCTTAAAAATACGCTATGGCGCAAGTTATCCGCACAAAAATCAAGTCAAAAAAAATTGAGGTCACCTGAAAAGTGACAATTCTGTCGTAGGACGCTGTTCTTCCTCGTATCTAAAAAATTGAATGGAAAATTTGAGAGTTTCACCAATAATAGAAGCGATGGACTGCATCTTACCGTGTAGGATATAAAAACTACAATACCGCTCATAACATGTGTCCCAAAACGCGTCGGCGACGCGAAAGCGCGTCGGAAACGTCGTTTTCGTTCAGAGTGAACGATTTCGGAATCTGAAAACACCGTTCGATTCGTCTCGTCGCGCTGATTCCAAAAATGTATTGAGGCTGGAGAAAAAACAAACTTTCGACTTAGTTTTGACCTACTTTCTCAGAAAAGAGCCAAAATCTTTCAAAGTAGATGTTTTCGAACTTTTGAAACGTCAATGCACTCGTATTGTCATGCTGATTTCAAAAATGTATGCATAGTCAAGATCAGTCCGAATCTTGACCTACTCTCAGCTTTTTCAGATTCAATGAATTGAAACTCTTTTCAAAGCGGTTATTTTGAAAATATAATAGCACCATTCGATTCGCAGCGTCATTTTGATTCAAAAATGTGTTAAAATGCGGGATAAACTTAATATCAAGCCTTATTATCGTCTATTTACGACTGAACTTTCTGATGACCTCGCTAATTACCTTCTAAACTGGCGCTGCCTACAAAAGTGCAATCTTGGGCAAATCTGGTGGAGACAACCGTAACATTTCGCACCTTTACCTCTAGTCATTAATAACACATGCATTTGGCACAGTTTCGAATGCATTTCAAAACTACTGCAAGGCTGTTGTTCTCTTCTGCTTCTAATGATAACTCCGTTGACAGCGGACTCAAGTGTTCAAAAATTGCTTAAATCGACTAAAGACATCGATATGAGCACAGTGATCCATTTTTAATGTTTTTAGGAAGGTTTCGTCATTTTCCATTTGCTGAAGTACTTAGGGCGACCAATACACGGGCGACTCTCCGCTAATTGTGCAGTCATCGACTAGCCGTGTTACGGTAAGGCGCTGCTCACGCAAGCAAAATAGAAACGATTTTGACCGGAGCACTTCAAAAATCTGATTTGAAATCGTATTTACTTCTGAAATCAGGAAATCCGATATGTAAAAGTTTGAAAAAAAATTGGAATTCCTGATTTCAGAAGTAAATACGATATTATATCAAACCTTTTTCAAAAATTGAATTGAACTGAAAATTTTTGAAATTTCAAATAAATTGTAAATTTTCAAGTCTAAAAAAAGTCGGAGTTCTCAATTTCAAGAATAAATACGAGTTGATATCAGAGATTTTTTCAAAAATTAAAATAATTGGGAAGATTTGAAAAATTGAAATAAACTGGAAATTTTTGAAATTTGATAAAAATGATCGGATTTCCTGATTTCAGAAGTGAATACGATTTCAAATCAGATTTTTGAAGTGCTCCGGTCAAAATCGTTTTCATTTTGCTTGCGTGAGCAGCGCCTTACCGTAACACGGCTAGTCGATGACTGCACAATTAGCGGAGAGTCGCCCGTGTATTGGTCGCCCTAGGTACATCAGCAAATGGAAAATGACGAAACCTTCCCTAAAAACATTTAAAATGGATCACTGTGCTCATATCGATGTCTTTAGTCGATTTAAGCAATTTTTTAGACACTTGAGTCCGCTGTCAACGGAGTTATCATTAGAAGCAGAAGAGAACAACAGCCTTGCAGTAGTTTTGAAATGCATTCGAAACTGTGCCAAATGCATGTGTTATTAATGACTAGAGGTAAAGGTGCGAAATGTTACGGTTGTCTCCACCAGATTTGCCCAAGATTGCACTTTTTGTAGGCAGCGCCAGTTTAGAAGGTAATTAGCGAGGTCATCAGAAAGTTCAGTCGTAAATAGACGATAATAAGGCTTGATATTAAGTTTATCCCGCATTTTAACACATTTTTTGAATCGGAATGACGCTGCGAATCGAATGGTGCTATTATATTTTCAAAATAACCGCTTTGAAAAGAGTTTCAATTCATTGAATCTGAAAAAGCTGAGAGTAGGTCAAGAATCGGACTGATCTTGACTATGCATACATTTTTGAAATCAGCATGGCAATACGAATGCATTGACGTTTTAAAATTTCGAAAACATCTACTTTGAAAGATTTTGGCTCTTTTCTGAGAAAGTAGGTCAAAACTAGGTCGAAAGTTTGTTTTTTCTCCAGCCTCAATACATTTTTGGAATCAGCGCGACGAGACGAATCGAACGGTGTTTTCAGATTCCGAAATCGTTCACTCTGAACGAAAACGACGTTTCCGACGCGCTTTCGCGTCGCCGACGCATTTTGGGACACATGTTATGAGCGGTATTGTAGAACACTAATGTGACAGATGCACGCCAAAACAACAGAGATGAACATATTGAGATCCTTGATTTTCATGATGATCGGACCTTTGAAAGGGTTTTGGAATCTCCACATAATAATGCGGAAGTCGAATTGGTATTCGAAACCAGGAGCAAGTAGAAGCCCAACAATAGCGAGGAACAGAAGGGCGACAGCAGCTTGGACAAGCTGGAATTGTAGTTATTTTTATAGGTCCATCAGTTCTAATGTCAGTTCTCGACCCTTTACATGCTGCTGTCTAAGCAGCCTCTCTTAAACGTCAATGTAGCTTACCTCATTTTGGCATCTGGCAAACATCTTGGGTGTGCGCACTTGGAACACAACAACAAGAACCCTGTTGATCGAAAGGCTCGAGCTGATGACCATCATCGTATTCCAGCTGGAGAAGAATACGGCTCCCATAACCTGAAGCAAGCTCGGTTCTTAACATACCTGTACAACCGTATATGTTGGTCCTGCCTGGAATTCCTAGTCTAGTCAATGTAGCCTGTGCATGGTCTCCGCCGCTCTTCGCGACTTCGCACTCCTTTGCGTCGGTTCATGTCATCGCCGCGTCCGCAGCTCACTGACAAGACTAAAAATTCTGGGACGACTATATATGAATGAATGTGCATCTCATACCTTCAAAACTGTAGGTGGTAGTTCGTACTGAAATATTATGCTAATGGCCGCAATTGAATGCATGAAGAGCATATTCATGTCACTGATCCCCCACATAAAGAGAAGACGATAGGCTAGAAACTTCCTGAGATTGGGCCCTAGCATCACCTAGAATGAAGCTTAAGGTTAGAAAGGTCGACAACGTTCTTGAGGTTTAAAAGTGTACCAATTTCACAATATCGCTCAAATCGATACTTGAAAAAACTCACAATGAGAATAGGCACGTATATAACCATAAATACTATGCATGAGCTTAGATAGATAGCACCGTACCCGCGACATTGTGAGATTTCACATCGTTGGTCCATCTGGAAAAGACTATTCAAACCACGCTTTTTCTCCCAAAAAACTCGAATACTAGCACTACTAAAAAGAAGAAACCACAAGAGAATGAAAAATGTTTTTCCAAGCATTAGAGAGAACCAAGGTTTGAGAGACAGGCCTGTCTCGCGTCTTTAAATTGAGTTTTTCAAATTTCCAGACTTTAAAAGGAGAAGAAACGGAGAAATTTTCAACTATCTCGTCTTTACATTTTCACTTCAAGTGAAGAAATCACGTTCAGAATCAGTTAGTACATATGTAAACGAGATTGCTCCTAAAATGACCATTCAAAAAATCTCATACTACATAAACATAAATTTCATCAAAAAGCCCAAATTTCATTTGCATTTCAAAATCATTCTAGGATTTTATACATTCCACGCTCAGCGCACTAATTTGTTCAGTTTTTTTTCTTGAAAAATTTCGGAATTCATGAAAATTTAGGTAAATTAGTTCAAAAAAACATTCCACGATTGAATCCTCATTACGAAAGAAAAATCACGAAATCGTTCCAGAATTCCTTTTGAATCCCGTGTGTTTGGAGCTTCGCTGAATGTGCTTTTCTCCCAAAAATGTTGAAATCTAGAAAAACTTTTAATCCGCTTCCCCCCCCCCCGAAAAAATTGTATTTCAAAGTATTTCAAAAATTAACTTTAATAAAAACTACCAGATTTGAATTTCGTTTCAGATCCCTTCTAGAATTTCTTGTGTTCTCAATTCATTGAAATATCGCATAACTGCAGAACAGGGAATCGTTATAAGAGCACAACGTCGTTCAGCCCTCCGCCCCTTACATGCTTGAAGAGAAAAAGGAGAGACTCAATGGAATAAGAAGTTGATGAAGTCCGTCTCGCCTCTGACCGCAGACAAACTCTGCAGAACAATCCTGCCGAGGCTTCTCACTGAGGAACAGATTTGTCGATGACAAAGAGTGAAGAAAGCTGAGCCAAGAGCGGAAAGAGTTAGCAAGGATAACGAAGGGAGATTATACATATGGGAAGATAAAGACGCAGAAGAATAAGGAAAGCAATGAAATCCGAGAATAGGGGACCATATCGAAGAAAGCCTTCTCGTTGCTGACCGTGGCGAAGATGATGTCCCTGTTGCAGACTGTGGCGAGGTTGGCCTCCTTGCTGCGGTGTGTGACAAAAATTGTAATAATAATCCTAGCACAAGGACTAGTAATCCCGCCGGAGAGGGTGATAGAGTAAATTCTCACTCCATTTGCAGAACATGCTGCCGTTAACAAAGGGTTACACTTTGCCAACACAACAACTTGGAGCTAGAGCCACCACAAAAATTTTCAAGAACTTTTTCAAAATAATCACATGCAAAAATTGGGAAAAGGGGAAATGCACGGCTCGGGGATCAAAACTGAGAGCATGGCGACGGGAAGGAAGACCCTCATCAGTGTAACGGGCGAGATAAGCTTGCTTACATCCATCTGTTCAGTGGAGGGGGGGGGTGTGGGGGTGCGAACCTCCGCCTGTCCATAGTGGGGTTCATGACCGATGTAGGCTGCTACATTTCATATAGATTTTGCGCAATAATTTTAGTCTGATCAATGGACGGGGTTGCAAAGGTAGATCACCCAGCGCGAATCAAAATCCCATTCTCCAGTGAGGTCGCAACCCCACACGGCCAGCCGCCTAGGGTAGCATGCACGTACGCGGCGGGTTAGGTTGGGGTTAGGCAGGGTTTGGGGCGTCGGTGCGTTTGATCATTGTTGTGCGAGTGTTGGAGATAATCAATAGTTGGGGTCTCAACGGGGTTTGGTTGCCACACCCTCCTACGTTGGATTTGCGAGGGAACGATTTTTCAGTGCTAGCCTAACCCCCTTTTAGCCCTTGCGCTGCTATTATCAAACGCGCCGACGCTCCAAACCCTGCCTAACCTCAACCTAACCCGCCGCGTACCAGCATGCCGCCCCTGGTCTAAGTCGAAAACGGAAACCATAGGTTCACTGGCCTTCCTTGATAATAGGTGATCATTCGTTTGTTAAAAGCATCGTACGCGCTGAACACGACTGACGGTTTTTTTGTGTTTGATTAATCGGTTGAGCCCGTCTGAAGAGGTAGAGAGAGTTTCTTGGATCATCAACGCTCTATTATGAAGCTATATGAAAAGGAATGTGTCGAAGTCCTTCAAAAGAGGATGGCCCTCCGTCAGTCATCTGGCATGATTTACTGCCAACCATCGTAAAAAATACTCATCAACAAGTGTTATAGTACAAATAAGTGGAAGTTGATAAGATATGCTATGGGGTTACGTGAAACATGTCTTTTCTACATGCATCAGTTCATCTTTACTTCCCCCACAAGTCTCCTGAGAGGATGAGCTTCATTTGATCGAGAGATCATGGGTCAACACAGCGATTTGTAGCGATCGACTCTTCTATTCTCAAAAGTCGACTAAGAAAAAATTTCGGTCTGGAAAACCTTTTCAATGGGTTTTTCAACGTTTTTTCAGCGTAGCTATTACATAGATTGCAAGAGCCTCCATCATATTGGGAGAGCTCGGGAGCGAAATTCATCGTGGACGATATGCGAAAAAGTGCGAAGTGAATCGCAACTAGGCGCAGAACATTAACTTATAATTAGGCTAGAGCATTACATACAATGGGTAGATTACAAAAAGAGGCCGAGCACCCGAGTGACAGATTTCTAAGAACATGAAGGCGAATGAGTTGCTCCTGACATCTGAAGCAGTAATTCAACGTCCGCACAAGATTTAGTATAGGTTTAAAAACTCCTACATGTACGGTAAGGCAAACCCGTTATAAAACAAACTTGTAACCTTGACAACTCTGTGAGATTGCAAGTGTTCTTAAGGTGAGGTTAACCGAGACGGAAAGGGGTGCTTGAAAAGTCCTACTGTTCGCTCGTCTCACCAGAGAAACAGGCATAAGTGGCATCTTCCCATCGCCGTTTGGTCACAGCTTCTTACCAGACGCAAACTTTCCCGCAGATTGATCCTACTGATGATAAAGATAGCCATTTCAAACGCATTATACTAAACAGATTATCAGGGACTCGTGGACGGGTTCGATCGGGAGAGGATCGGGGTTAGAATGAAGGTCCTAAAGCAGCAGAGCGATTTTATATTTAAATACATTATATGGGGCGTGAAAACGGACTGCTTAGCCCGTGCCCCGATGGTTTGGAAAACCACGTTTTTGTTGTTGTAGATGTGTGACAGTACAAGTACGTGTTATTTTTTTTCTCGAAAGATTGGCGAAAACGCGTAATCCCTGTGAGTTTAGGGGCCAATTCTGTCGATAGATGTTCTTGTTCGTGGGAACAGTCAAAGTATCAACTACATAATAGGTTGATGCAAAAGTTTCCGGACTTTCACGACTTTGAATAAAAAACATTTGTTTCAAAAACAAACAGGGCTCACCCAACAAAATAATTTCCATCACATCAAAGGTTCCTTCGCCACCGATTGGGCAGACCATGAATTTCCGACGCAAAGAACCCTAGCCGTTTTGAGTCAAAGTATTCTGCTAAGGCTATTCTGACTTCTTCATCGTTAGTGAACTGTTTTCCATCCAGGAAGCGCTGCATCGAGCGGAACATATGGTAGTCGGAAGGGGCAAGATCTGGGCTATATGGAGGGTGAGTGAGGAAGAGCTTCCCAGCTCAGGACCAGTCGCCATCGGATGAACACTGTTCGCCTTCTTCACGACAATGCTCGGCCATATGTATCTCGGATAACCCGACAGAAACTGCTGGACATGAACTGGGAAGTTCTTCCTCACCCTCCATATAGCCCAGATCTTGCCCCTTCCGACTACCATCTGTTCAGCTCAATGCAGCACTTCCTGGATGGAAAACGGTTCACTAACGATGACGAAGTCAAAATGGTCTTAGAAGAATACTTTGACACGAAACAGCCAGAGTTTTACGCGTCGGAAATTCGTGATCTCTGTGGCGAAGAATCCTTGAGAGTGATGGAAATTATTTTGCTGGGTGAGCCTTGTTTGGTTTTTTTTAAAATAAATGTCTCTTATTCAAAGTCGTTAAAAGTCCGGGAACTTTTGCATCAACCTAATATTTAGGAGAAATTAGGACTCAAAAAAGTCGGGAGAATGTCATGAAATATATTTTCAGGAAATGACTAAGCGCAAGAAGAACGAAGTAATGAAAACACTGGGAAGTGCAGAGAAGTGACTAAAAATACGATTTTGTGGTCAAACATAGACCAATTATCGATAACAGCCTACGACGCGGGTTTCGATGCAAGTAAACTTTGGTCCGACCCCCCACCCCAAATCCCGTGATTTCTTGAGGTACCCCGTAAAGGGAGATAATCACCACGACCAGGGTGATCTCCGTCCTATATACTAGATTTTCTATGCATAATGCAGGAAACAAAACTTGAAATCACCCGAAACTCGTAATATAACCCACAAAAAAATTAAGCTAGGAAATTCTGCAGAGTGCTGCAAATAGAAACAACAGATAGTAACACCCTTTAGAAAAATCACCTAGCTCTGAAAATTAAGTACAACTCATGGGAATAATTAACGAATATCTTACACAAACACTTTTGGTTATGCACAGCAATGGTTGTTTTTCGCCTGCTCATTCAACAAAGAATAGAATTTTCCCCTGCAAGGAGGGCACTTCGAGGCATCGTTCGCGTTGGGAACCACTTTCCCATTTTTTCAGGCTCAATTCCATGAATGAACCCGGCACCCACACCGGTAAGCCTTGAAGCTTCAAAACCGTAGGGTTATGAGGTTGAAAGGGGTTGAAGATAAAGATCCGCCATCAGTTCTCATCATTCATCTACCATTTTTTCATAGAATGTTAATGCCACCGTTGAAAACAACATGAATAAAGTTACGGTACAAACTCCACATGCAGAAAAACTCTGAAAATGACTGTGACGAAGTGTCTAAATGCAGAAAAACTTCAAAAACGATTTTGGCGCGAAATTTGAACTCTATTTCACAGTGTGCTTAGATTGGCTTTTCATTACAAATGAACGTCTTTCAGCCCTTTCGACATTTTCTTTTAATAGAGAGGCCAAGGTACACAATTAAATGGTAAAATAGTGTTGGCTTCTCTCCGCGTAAGATAAGATGCCTTAAAAGCAACCGTTGTTGGAACCACTTTCTTACTCAAACTCCCAGGAGTTTCCGATGAATCTCAAAGTTTAAAAGAACTCAATGAAATGCCGCTTGCTACTACTACACCTCGGCTCGGCCTCATAAAGCATAATGACGATAATAATGTTCAACATATAAGAAGGAAGACCTTGTTCAGATTAAAAGTTATGTGCTATTACATAAAAGTACTAATTAAAACGCAGGTTTTCGCGGAAACAACACATAATGAGGTCTATAGGATGGACGCAAGCAGCTGATATATGAATTACCCTCTAGTGACGCAAATATCGCCATCTCCAGCTATTACAAACATTTATGGACAAATGCAGTAGCAGAAAGAAACCTGGACATCATTTATGTGTTCTCACCTCGCAAGCGAGGTTTGCACACATACCACATACCATTGAGCTACGCGATGCAATTTTAATATATTCTAGAAGCAGGGCAGTGGTCCGATAGTCTAAACTAAGAATCGGAAAATGCCTCAGGCGCTTAGTGAAGATGCAATTAAGTAAGGTCAGAACGCCTCCGCAGAAGTGAACAGAGCTGTTTCAGCGGATGAGTAAGCCTCAGACAAGATGTTTAGAACAGCTGTAGAAACCCACACATACAGCACCACCCTTCGGTCTTTACATCAACGGCGGTATGGTCGAGTGGATAGCGAAGCGGAGTGCGAAACAGCGACTTGGATGGGCTGGGAGTTTGAAACAGGTTATGCACTTTCTGTTGTGCGAGTGTCGTCTTTACGAATTTCTTTAGGCTCCATCCATAGCTAACCAGCTATGTGAGACACAATTACGGCTGCACCGCACATGCCCTAGGCCAGTGTGAGGTTAATCGTGATTTAATCATGATTTATTGGCTAGCTGCGGCACCGAAAATGAACTTCAGAGGACGCTAGCGATAGCTTGATGCTAGCGTAGTGCTGCCTGCAGCTCTGGGGACAGACTAACTAATGAAGAGTGATACGACCCTTCTCATCGCTCACCTAGCTCGCTATGAACGGAGCTTCACATGGTGCAAATTTTTGACGAGCATGTTTTAAATTTAGTTCAATTTTGTTTACTTCGAGTGAAAATTGAATCAAATGCCGGTTTCCTTCGATTGTTGCCCATTTATTTCTGTTTTCCACGCTGTGCGAGACTTGATACTTGAATTTTGAACTACCCTGAATTTCGATGATATCGCATTCCATCGTTGTGCTGCGCCATTTCCACTATTACAAGCGAATTTAGGGAGCCTAAAAACTATCTACCCGTGTTTCCAGAAATTCATCTTTCCAGGAGCTTTTTTCATTACGCTTTCTTCGATATTCGGCCGTTTACTAATGTACATGCAGCCTGCACACAAATAGCGATTGAAGAAACTTTCTGTTCCAAACAAAACTGTATGTTTGAGTCTATGTTGACGAAAACCTTTCGTCTCTATTTGGATCGTGGTAATCACCTGTCTAGGACGGATGAATTTTAACTCAACACCTCCCATCACGCTGGAATGTGCCTTTGTCGCACCCTTGGTCGAAATGAGGGGAGTTATTGAGCCTGCTGCCTAAGTACGTGCGTAGGAGCTCTCTGTGGTTGATAAACGCAAACCTGGAAGCGCAAATGCTAGCGTTAACAATACCTGTGATTGACTCGAATGACTTATGTCTGTTTTTTGCTGTCTGAAGAGCGTCAAGGCGCAACGAATACACTGCAAGAGAAGTGACGAATAAGACCCTAACAGGAGCTCGAAAGGCCACTATTCTCCAAGCTGTGCAAAAGAGCATGACAGCCAAGTGGAGTATGATGAGGTTCTGGGCTAGGGTAAAGGTGAAAGCAGCACATGCGCTTTATAATTTGGTTTGTGATGTCTTCTTCGGCAAGGAAAGTGCAAATCTAAATGAACTTGATGGAAGAACCTTCAGTCAGCGTGACTTGAGTATGCAAACCGCATCCTTCTATCAACCCAATTCCAGCTGTGGGTCTTTGATGAAAAAAGGGCATTCTAACGCAACAGCAGGCTTAAGCTGGCATTCGTTCCGTCTTTCGGCCTAGACAAGTATAAAGAAGTGTTGCAGTATAACCTCCCGTCTCTTTATGAAAGTATGCGAGCCGCGATCACTGAGAACGCAACAGGATACACTGAATCAGCTCTATTAACTTGAGCCGAGGAGTACTGGCCTTCTTCTTTTTTGCCTTTTCGAAGACCCTGTCTAAAGTACGTTGCCTGCTCTGACTAAAGAATAGCGAGTAACTGTTCGTATTGAAGTATTGAATGTATTGAAGTCGCATCATAACACACAAAGCGGTGTGTACAAACCTCCCTTGTCAGATGCAAGGTACGGGTTAATATGCAGTTTTCTCGTCTTCCGTCCCGTGAAAGATCTCGCTAAACGGTGTTTGAGCAGC
The DNA here is from genome assembly GCA_029168955.1 of Aplectana chamaeleonis. Lineage (NCBI taxonomy): Eukaryota > Metazoa > Nematoda > Chromadorea > Rhabditida > Cosmocercidae > Aplectana > Aplectana chamaeleonis. Next base: position 333,600 of record JAPDOI010000384.1, on the reverse strand, counting down.
AAAAATTCAACATTGCTCAGTAGTTTGCCAGGCTCAGTAGGTTGCCAGAAAATTGTATGATATCATCACACTATTATGTTCATTAGATTCACCTCTCAGCAATTTCAAGAGTTACTTGATAAAGTACAAAAACACAATTCTACAGTAAGCATTTATTCGAAAACACGCAGTAGTTGGAACAGAACCATTTCGAGTCCTCAACCTACAATGAGCATAAGTCCAGAAGAAGTACTTCGACGTCGCGTATACTTAATAAGGCCTTTGAGCTGATTTTCGTTTGTCACAACGTCAAAATGACGTCTTGAAGGTTCTTCAGAAGAAGAGATTCCGTCAGGAAGTGGAAGTCTTGCCCTTTATTGGCACGTTAGGCAGTGGATAGCGCCTTCGATCTTGTCATAAATATTGTGTTTCCAGCAATGGAGCTCTCACGGTGACGTCTACGCAGCAAAACTCGCACCTCTTTCCTCACGGTTCTGAATGAAATCGTGGCTTTCATGAAGATCGGTGTGCTTTTTGAAACCTTAGCACGTTATTAAATGTTGAAACCTTAGCACGTTGTTAAATGTATTCGAAACAGCCTTAACATGACCCCTCCTACAGTTCCTTGCTCAGAAAGTTGCCGCCCAAACGCGACAGATCTCCTTCAAACCCTTATCTACTGTGCTTATCTGGGCCAAATTCCGGTCCGTAATTGCGTCTCGACACGCTTTGCGGCCGCACGCGCTCGAGTCAGTCGGGTTTCCAGCGCCAAAGACGACTCGCCGTGGGTTTTTATACAATTTTCTCCAATTTTTATTCGCTTCCAGTTTCCAAAACCCACCTAGAGTCAGCAGATCGGCGGCTGCGGCGCTGGAAGCTCTTCTGACTCGGGAGCGTGCGGCCGCAAAGCGTGTCGAGAGGCAATTGCGGACCGGAATTTGGCCCACATAAGAACAGTACGTGTACGACTACCCAAAGTCTGGGCACTTTCCCTGTATTATGGTACCAACTCACTTGTTAACAAGCAAGTAGAATGGCGGATTGATGCCGTTGGATACAACCCAAAACAGTTCGATCACGAATCTGGACGTTAAACTTAGACCAAACAATGGTTGATGCATATAGTTCCAGTAGACATAGTTTGCTGTTATCCATATTCCATTCAAAATTGCCTAAATTTGCAGTGATCAAATTTTGCAAAAAAAAAATAAAGTATTCGACACCAGATAATGTTGGCCAGGTTCCATCCTCAGCAACACGATATCCTGGTCACGGTTGTTGTATGAAGTGGGTCGGCGAAAGTCAGGCGAAGAGTTGTCTCGCATTCGCACGAATACCGGACAGCTTCTCGCCCGAATATCAACAGCTAGCTTTACCTGAGTACGCTGAGCGTACATACCTATGGTTTCTTACCACAATTTAGAAAGATGTTTTAATGAGACTGCGGCGTCCAACGTCGCTCGCAATCGTATGCCGCTGACCGGTTCTGTCGCAAACGCCGCGCGAGACGCCGCAATGATCGCGCCTCTTCCCTTCATTCAAATGGATTTGGCAAAGCGCTTTTTTGAACGCCACAGTGAGATTTTATACCTTCCTTCTTAGTTCAAAAAAAAGTTTGATGGGAATTTTTTCTGTGGTTGCACCTTTCAGGCACCCCAAATTTTTACCTTTTTGAACCTTTCAATGAGCGACCCCTCAAGGGTCCCCGGAACGCTTAGTCATTTTTGTGCAACATCTGGTTTTGCCTTTAAAAACCGTATCACCTACCTGATGCGTTACAGCTTTGTCGAATCGAGTGGTGGTTTGTTGCATCTGAAAAGAGAAGGTCTCGGCGCAGAAAGTTTCACTCACAAAAGCTATGAAACTAGAAGAAATATCATAAACTTACAGTATAGACAATAAATATTACCACACTTGTATAACATACAGAGGCAGTAATAACGGCAATGAACATAATTGCGTCTTTAACCCGTCTAAAGACGGAACCACAAGTGAGGCTATCAAACCCCCATAGCAATGTTTGAATATTGAAATGGAATTCGAAACACGGGATGAGCAAAAGCGAAACCACAAAAGAGAAAAACAGTAGCGGGAGAATGATCAGGATCAGCTGAAATGAAGAGTGAGTTTTTCGCATGACCAGTAATACATCTTCACGATTCAGAATGTCAGGTAACGCGGTCTGCGTGGCGGATCGCAAGCCATTTCTTAATGCATATTTTTGACTGAGTGTATCCCTCTAGTAAATGAAGAAGGCAAAAGAAAATCAATGTTCAAATTTTCGTACATTCTCCGATGGGTTAAAGCGAGGAATTCAAAAGAAGAAACGGTGAGTAGTTTTCAGCGCATACGATGCCGCAAAGAGAAATTAAAGCTCACTCACTTTGTTCTTTGTCGTGGAAAAGAACTGAAGTCGATAACTCGGAAGGACAATGACGACAAGCCTGTTGAGGGAGATAACCGTAGTGATGATCATGGACGTGTTCCAGGCAGCGAAGAAAACAGATCCCGTTACCTGAAAAGGAGTTGTTGATTTTAGGCGAGAGCCAACAACAGCACTGCTGCACCAAAAAATTAGCCACTCGCAAGAAAGGGAGGTCAATCACCACACAGCTCAGTCTAACCGTACGTGTCTGGATCTTGCGTCACGTGATGCGGCGCGGTCTCCTCGCATTTCAATTTTTTTTCATGCCAGCTGGCACTCTACAATTCGCCTCCGCACTGCCGTTCAGTCCGCAAAGTGCACCCTGAGGCCTATGGTATACTTTGTCGCTGTAATGAGCGACAGGCATGCAATCTCACACAAATCGTTATGGGACCCGCATCGGAGCAACGGCAACGGTCGTCGTAGGAACAGATGTCGCGTGTGGGTCGCAGCGACGTGTCGCGGAGGGCTGACATACTGCAACTGTGCCATAGCCTGTTCCTACCACTGACAGATTTAAAGGAAGGGAGCCGGTCGCTGTCGCTGTGCAGAGCGACGCGACCTTGTGTCGCAAAAGTATACCATACCCCTGATTGCGAAATAGTGCTGCGGCGCGGTTGAGAGTATCCTCAGACAAGGATGTGGGATCACCCGGGCGCTTTTTGCTTTTGGTGCCCGAGTGATCCCACCGCCCGGGTGATCCCACATCCCTGTCTGAGGATACTCGCAACCGCGCCGCAGCACGATTTCGCAATCAGCGCACACTTTGCGGACTGAACGGCAGTGCAGAAGTTAACTGTATATTGGCTTCTGAGCCGGCATACACCATTGATTGCTCGTGTGCACATTCACCAAAAACGCGCACAAATTCAAACATCCAAAGTGATAAAGTGCACAAGTGGTGAGGGGTAGACGATCCGGCGCGCAAAGTGGACGCGCCCTTTTTTGGTGTATCCCGGCTCTGGTCAAGGCTCTAGGTAAGACGTTCGTTTTGTGCCCTCATCTCCTTTTGTTGGTGATTTTTCAGCTTTACTCAGTATCTCAAAAGAAGTAACCTAAGCACCCTCTTGTTTTCATTTAGCCGGCTTTGTTGAGAGCCACTGTGAAGAGGGCCGAACTTTTATCTATCGATCATGAAGTGTTGATCGGTAAGTTTAGGCCATAATATGACACCCAAATTTTTGCGGTGGATTTTCTGCCTACACCAGACGACTCAGCGCTCACGAAGTAAACCTTTTTCGTCATCCCTTTCATTAGTCAATACAATCCAAAGTTTTTTAAGCTGTGTCAAGACCAACTGTACCCGAAATTTTCACCCAATTACCCCCAGTTTTGTCAATTCAAAATTGGAAAAATGTTATGAGGTCCGCCACCTTTTTTTTTGGAAAGATAACAGAGCACAGGCATATGTAGTAAGCAGTTATCTACGGATGCTCAACAGATACTAACATCACCAATTTGTTTTCGCAGCTGCTTACCGCTCTATTGAGCACATTACTTGTAAGCAGAGGCAAGTCTGCTGCCAGATTTTTTACGCTTATTGCTCATTGCGACTTCTCCTAGCGAGTAAATAACCGCTCTGAATATATGAGGACCTCTGATGTTGTTTTTTTTCAGATTTTCACGGTAGGTTACGGTAGATACAGCGTTCCCTGCTGCTGTAGCCTAGCGTTTTGAGCTTGTAACTATTTGTGACTAAGGCTTGGCGAAGAGTCACTGACAACTTCCACTAGGAGTAGCAAGCGCTTACTGACGATACCTTTCATTTTGCTGATTTCAAACTTATGATTGCTACTCTTGCCAGCCGTGTACCATCAAAGAAAAAGATCAGGATTTATACCTTCCTCACAAAATAAGGTAGTTCAAATTGTGCCATGACAGTGATGGCTGTAATCATATGCCCAACTAGCATAAGAATGTCGCATAGTCCGAACGTGAAGAGCAGTCTATAAGCGAAGTGCTTCCTTAAATGGCAACTGCGCATGACCTAAATAGGATATGAAGCACTGACCATGCTCTGGCCATGACAGCACAGAATGCCCTACGACATATGACTTACAAAAAGAATCGGTGTGTAAGCAACAATTGATGCAACACAGAAGAAAAGAATAATTGCGCCATATACACAACATGAAGGATTTATGCACACTTCCAGCATCTGAAAACTATTGCAAGTAAGGTGAAAGTATTAGATATCGGATGTCGCTGAACATGCTAAAGCTAGCTGATATCATCTGGAACCACCCACAATTACCTCCCTATATTTCAGAGAACGAAGAAAAAAATGAACTGCGTCGTGGACAAACGTCAACGGCGCTTATTGCGCACAAAAGCTACGGCGACCTAATGAATCCCATTTAAATGTTTTGAGATAAATTGTGTCCTTTAAAGGTGATATGGATTATCTCATAATGCAAACACTCTGATAGGCACTCTTGTACCTCCCTGAGGGAAGTTAGATCAGGTCCAGCAGGAAAAAGTACATTTGTTCGTATCCTTTAATAAGGAAGCCTCAACGCTGCTCGGCAGAAAAATTTACACTGGGACAAACGATTGAGCGATGACTATCGATCGAATGATTTTGCACATATCAGCTGAGTGCAGCTTCCTAATTGAAAGACACGCGTGATATTCTCTGTGCTTGCCAAAGTCATAAATTATTAACATTCCTGTCGTAATTCTGAATGCTCTTAGTTTGTCTGGGATTCAGGAAATGACCAACACTATTGGAGACATATGAATGAAGGAAAGGATCCCGATTCGCGGACACATGAGATCATCGTACCCCTTCGCAAAAGATTATCTGTCATGGATCCCAAGAATTACTGGCGAATTTCTCTACTGCGTGCCATGTGCAATGTTTTGAAACATATCATACCTCAGTGACTGATAAAACATTGTGACGGGCCAGGGATGAGCAACAAAGTTTTCAACCTGGAAAGTCGACCATCGACCGATTGTTCGTCGTGAAAAGAGTAATCGAATGGTGGCAGCGGTATTTGAAGCCATTACAGCTTCCTTCCCAAGACTTTGGAGCCGCATTCGCCTCTCCACATCGTGACCGATTGCTCAACGCTCTGCGACCCGATCGAATTCCGGCCGGAGAAGTGCTCTCGTTCTGGGAGCCAAATTCCAATCCGCAATTGCCGGGAACAACTGTTGCATCACGCGATAGCTTTGAGAAAATCTTCCGTGCCAGTACCGCGATGCTCTACCGAACCGCGATGGTACCGTGTTCGTCCCCCCCCCTCATCCCGCGATCCGCGTCCGTCCCGCGATAGTTACCCGATCAGCCTATCCGTTGACGTTCTCGTGCTCGCACCGTGGTGCTACCGCGACTGTTACCAAGTTTACCGCGCTAGCACCGTGGCGCACTCGTGATCAGCGATGGTGCCGTGATCGTTACCCCCCCCCCTGGTCCCAGGCTCCCATGTGTAAAGATTTACGAAGCAGCGCGAAAAGCGGCACGGGCAAATGCCTTAAAGCTTTGCGATGATCTCATAGGCAACACCCGCTTGGGTGAAACACCGAGAGGGCAAGGATGATAGGACGCTGTACGACCAGAGGTGGAGGCTGGCAGAAGCTCGTCCCGCGATAGTTGCGGGCTCGGTTCATCGCTGTTACGCGATGTAACAGCCCATTACGTCAATGTGTAGACGCGAATCACTCTCAGGTTCAATTTATTAGAATTCTGCGATCGTTCCGCAGAAGCCTCAAACTCGATTCCTTGTGATTCAGCGATGGAGCATCACAGGAGCACCAATGAAAGAAGGCGGTACGCTCTCGGTTTGAGACGGCAGAATCTCGCGATCGTCCCGAATTCGCCTTGTAGTCGTAGCCTATCGGCCCCTACCAGAATCCGAGGGAATTCTGTACGTGAACGGTCGCGGGGGATTCTTTTCGAGAGGGCGATAAGCGTGCAGGGACCACTTGGGTCCAGCACGGGTCACGTTTCTCTCACCATGATTATCATGGTATCGCGTAATGCAACAACCGCATTCCGCTATTGCAGACCGCAATTTGGCTCCGAGAACGACAGCACGTTCGACTAAGGACATGAACAAATGGACAGTCCGTACACCTCTAAGATTTACGTCAGCTTTCGAGATGAGAACAGGAGTAAGACAAGAAGCCGTAGCAGAACTTTTTTCTATTCAACTTTGCTGTTGATTATGCATAGAGCTGCGGAACAGAATCTAGCGAAGTCGAGCCTGAGTACGCCGACGACACTGTCCTATTCGCTTAAAACAGTACAAAACAACAAAGGATTGCAAAATTAGTTCAAAGTATGGACTTCGCCTTTGTCCCGGCAAATATAAGCGAATGTGGGTCTCTCAGAAACCAATCTTCGACGCGAGTTAGTGTTGATGGACATATGGAAAAATCGAACTTATGGATGATTTCCATCAATCAGGCTGGAAGGTCGGCTTCATTTGTTTAAGCATATATATTTAGAAGAACACTAGATCGCCTTATTTTTACGCGTCCTAGGGATGTTTCTAAACCATGTCGTCTGGAAACCCGCGGGCGAAATGGACGTGGGCGAAATGTGGTAAACAAACTTTTGAAGCCGCTCGATGTTCTCAAATTATGTTAAACTTTGGGAGAAGTTGAATAGCGATAGATAGATGGATCTTGTCAAATTGTGGTGGAAGACCGTTACAGATGGGCACGGTTCACTGCCTAATAAGATGGCATCCCTCGATGAAGATGCTGTCTGAGCGTGTCAGGTGGAAATTCCATTTCAAATAACAAGTTTGGTCGTTTTGGACGTAGTATGTATGCGCAGCGAAAGATTCATTTCTTCACACTTTTATAAAGATAAACTATTTACTCTTCACCTACCAGATTTCCTGATAATGACAATATTGTATAGCGTGACCGAAGATGACTGTAGAGAATGAACACTTGTTCGGAGCGAGTGCTTACACAAAGCTAAGGAAAGTGGCTAATATAGGCAGAACTGTCTCTCAGCATTTTTTTGTTGGGTGATATCTCACAAATCAAATCTCTAGATTACAATGAATACGTTATTTTGTAAATCCCTCTATACACGTAAGCTGCGTCATACGAGTGAAATACTGAGTGATTGATGTAAGATGTTCAAATGTGGACAAATAGAAACGTAATTCAACCCCGTAATGCTGCTAATAGTACAAAATACAAAAAGTGCTCACCTTCAGGATCCAATCATGTTATAGTCAATAGAAAGTTACCACCACAGTGAATGAGTGATCTTTCAACAGGTTCACAAACAGGGAGTCTTGAAGTCAGTGTTCACGATGAAAACCATATTTGGGTTTTTGACGTTTTCGTGTGGTACTATTCCTATTGTGACTAACGGTAGCGAAAGGCCCCTTCAAAAACGTCAATTTTTTGAGAAAAAAACCCCATTTTCAGAAAGTTCATAGCAAATTTGAATTTCGCGCCAACATCAACTTGGGGTAGTTGCGCGGAGAACGCAAGGAACAGTTTTACGCTTCGTTCCATGGCGCAGCGTTGGAAGCAATTCACCGAGGATGCCACTCAATTGCGACTCCAACGAAATTAAAATGGGTCACCAACCTGCTGCGTCCATCACGCCAGCTGCTTCCGATCGATGCCGTATGCGGAATCGACTGGCGTGTGCATTGCGCCCTACGACACGTCAAGGCGCGCCCACCGGCATCAACCGCGAAATTTGTTCCTTGTAACAACGGATCGACCCCAAGGCCGGCTCCCGAAACCCAGGATGCTGTTTTGAGGTAAGCTAATCGGAGGCGATTTTGGAACGTCAAACTTTCTTAGTGACATTATCATGACCCAGTAGTCCGAATGAACGCCTAAACCCAAATATGGTTTTCATCGTGTATGACGCCTTTAAAGACGCAGTCCAAGCTCGTGCGTAAATTTGATATTGTGGTCCGTTATTTGTTTGTAGCAACCCTGTCAAACGCGGAATCTCAACTCTTCAGAATAAGCGAGAAAAATCGAGCACCCGTTCCCTCCTCCCTCAAATCAGCACCCATTGGCTCCGCCCAATTCGAAGTTTTCGGTCTCAATAGAGACGGAACGCACGATGGATTTCAATCAAAATCTATGTTCTTCGTTTTGTAATTGGTCTATCTTTATAATGGAGTCTGTTCCAAAGCGACGATTGCGAATGACAAGGAAAAACACGCCCGAGACAACTCGTCCACGTATTTCTCATCGTCCGAATTCACAATCTTTGAGGGACCATCGCTTCGCTCGTAGTGGGCCCTGAGCGATTCTGAAGACAGCGTTGTGATCAGCCCGGAATTTTCCTCAAGATAAGCGGATAAACTGAAGAACGATTCTAAGATTGGATTGTGCCTTTGACAGCATGGGTTGATTTGAATATATCGCGTTAGTTCCTGCATCGCGGCCAACTCTTTGCAGCGGAGGGATAGTAATCATGAACATGGTGTGCTCGCCAAGCATCGCGGACGGACCAGTGATCGATAATCGATTTTATCAATCTCACTCGATAATCGATTTAATCAACCTTGATCAATAACCGATTCCATCAACCATTATAATAATCGATTCTGCTCGTTGATGGAATTCAATAGCCTTGTTCATTGATTAATTATACCGACCTTGATCGATTATCCATTGTACCAGGTTTGATCGATAATCGACTTCATCAATCTGTATTGATGGTAAGCTTAACCACCCTTGATAAACAGTTGATTTTACCAACCGATTGATTATCTAATTCGCCGACATTGGTCAATAATCGATGTTACCAGCAGCTCAATTCAAGTTGTCACCAACCTCGACTGGTAGTTGAGTTTAACAGCATTTATCGACCTTGCTCGATAGTCGATTTTACCAACCTCTGTCAATAATCGATTTCACCAACCTCGTTTGATAATTGAGCTCAAAAGCATTGATCGATTATTGCAGGCCATGATCGTTAACCCAATCTACAGAGTTTGATCGATAATCGACTCAACCAATCTGGATCGATAATATCGATTATTGATTTCATCAACACTGATCATTACTCGATTTTACCAGGAGCTCAATTCAGGTTGTCCAGACGTTTTTCCTTTTTCTCTTTTTTTCTTGCGTTGCACCCTTAAGTAGATAATCATCACCTTCACCAACATTGTTTGATATGCGATTTTACCAACCTTGATCAATAATCGACTTTACCAGCCTTCATAGATAATGGAGTTTAGCAGCACTAATCGATGAGCGAATTTACAGGCCTTAATCGATAACACACTCTACCGAGTTCAATCGATAATCGACTTCACCAATCTTGACCGATGATCGACTTTATCAACTTGATAAACAGTCTATTTCACCAGACGACTAATTTCATATTTACTGACAATGATCAATAATCGATTTTATCAGCAGCTCAATTCTATTTGTCTTCTTTCCACTCAACATGGTCAAATAGAATAAATTAATCTTTTATTTCCGTGTCCATAGCAATATACAGAAAGCGTCTTCTGCTCAGAAGATCAGTGCTGTTTACGCCTTGGTGGCAGCTTTATTGGATCCGATGAGGTAGGCAGCGGATTGGAACGGTGCGTAGGCTGGAAGAACAGCTGGAGCAGCCGCCACTGGAGCAGCAGCCATGACTGGAGCAGGGGCAGCGAAGGCCGGCGCAGCCAGAGCTGGTGCAGCTACTGCAGGTGCATAGGCTGGAGCAGCTACTGCTGGTGCATAAGCTGGAGCATAGGCAGGAGCGGTCAGGAGAGGTGCTCCGTTGGCAGCGGCGGCTGCGATGGCAGGTCCTGCGGCTACAGGAGGGCTAAGAGCTGGCGCTGCGGCTACTGCTGCAGGGTAGGCAGCAGCGGCGACAGGAGCAGCGTATGCTGCGGCCACAGGTGCCGCCGCGACAGCAGCTGGATATGCTGCCGCTACGGGAGCCGGCGCCACCAATGGTGCTGGAGCAGCTGCGGCCGAGTAGTACCTCGCAAAGTATGGATTGTAGGACTGAGCCGGCCAAGCGAACAGCTGTGCTGAGCAGACTCCGACCAAGGCGAGGAGGACACTGAAAAGTTAATATGTAGTAATATTTTGCTAACTACATGAATGTGACATCTGTCAATATATACATGTATTACATCAGAATATGAACTCTAGCCATTAGAAGGCAGTCACAGTCATCAGATAGTTTCATGCTATAGATGCCAGGTAGGACAAGTTATTGATCGATGCGAAAAGGTCGCAGCACGCCAAACTTGCTCAAACACCATCGGGTGCCGGATCCATCAAAAAAAACTGCAGTTTGATTGTAAGTTCCCCATACTCTCTGTACTGCTCAATACTAAATGCCACTATCCCGCCACTTTGCTCCCTCTTAAACCACCGTAATATCGTTGCTCAATCCGGTCCAAGTTGTTTTTGCAAACAGCTAACATTGTGCTGGAAGTGGTAGCGATGAACACCGATCGATATTCCGAAACACTCTCGCGTGTACGGTCTGCACGGATTTTAGTGATACTTTGCGCTCCCTATTGAAAGCTGGTTCAAACTCGGCACCATATGCTATAACGTAGAGTTCGCGTAATAATTTCAGTCTGATGAAAGGACGGGGCTGCGACGGTACATCACCCTGCGCGAATCGAAACCCCATTCTCCAAAAAGGCTACCAATCCCGTACGGCCAGACCCATGCGTCAGATTAAACCGAAAACGGAATCCACCTAGTTTGCGCCAACCTTTAATAGATGCCGACGTTTCTTTTCTCTCCACTCTTTGCATGTCGTGTTAGAACGCATATAAGAAGGCTATTTTAGGTATTCCTACTGTTGGTTCTTCACAACAAACTTCTTCTGCTATCAGATGCTGCTCGACCCTCTATTTTTTAGTCAAGGGTGCTTCGCTTCGCAAGCTTTTTTCTTATAATAACTGGAGTTCGTTACAATCTTACTTGAGAATGAAGTGAAGTGGGTAAAGGCAACGCTTGAACTAAAACCTGTATATTTTTTCTTTTCTTTCGTACAGGCAAGCCCACGAAGTAGAATAGAGAATTATAGCGAACAAGCTCCCCAAAACCCCTTGATCTTTTTGGGGCAAAAACTTCTCGAAAAATAAAGACCTTGTCTTTAGAACATTTGAAACCCACTACTACCCCCATTTTGTGAGTTTGGTGTGATAGAACTAACAACATCAGATGTATCCCTGAGTTTTGAGCTTCTTAGATGATTGAAATTTTTTTTTCTTCCAGCATTCTTTGAAGTGAAGAAGTTTTTGATGGCCATTTTGGATGCGAGGCGGCGCTATAAGGACAATGGTATACTTCGCCGCTGTTATGAGCGACGTGTATGCGATCCGGCTGCAAATGTGCCAAAGCCTGTCGCGGCACTTTCGCCCTTTCAACTTGTCGCAGAAGTATATCATGGCCTACTCCAGCGGTTGAAAGAAAATCCGCTCAAATTCTTCACAGGGTAGTTACATACTTATGGTGCTGAACACAAAAATGAAGCTCAATTTGAGTTTTTTTTTGGAAGGCGACGGCGTGGAAGGAGTTCGATAGTTAGTGAGACCGACTAGGGAGATTCTCTGAGGCGCTGGTCACGATTTCAATATCCTATTTTCAGTTTTGGAGGAAACACGGTACGCCATTACGATAGGATCGATTTCGTTTCGGCATCGTAATCTACCGTAATGCTACCAAAATCGGAAACAGGACAACGTACTCGTGATCTCCACCGCCAAAGTAAACTCTTGACAAAAATTAAATCTGACTGGAGACTGTGGAAAGATCACCGTATACCTACGGTAATCCTCCGATACGCCTCATATTCGTCCTCAGCAACTTATCAAAAACCCTTGGGCGTTTTTATGTGAATTTTTTTCTGTTCGAAAAGCGGAATGGTGCACGCTAGGAGCTTTCGATATAAGAAGAACACTCAAAACTTTATCCCTCGGTAACTGCTCGTGGTTCTCTCGGAACAATAGCACATTGGGGGTCGAACAAAAGCTCTTCAAAGGAATCAAATTTTGAATACCACAGGGATTCTTATAATTTGCTACGTGTACACCAACATTCCCCGAAGGGTTGGAACCCCTGGGTGGACCGATTTCTAACATGAGTGCGGAACTGTTTCTCGGACCCCCCATGATGTGTAATCGAGCCGTCTTGATTCTACACCTTCGGTTCCATGACGGTATACTATGAAAGTTTTCTCCTCTTCTAATGACTAAAGCTCATAATCGTATATATACTATATGTGATTAGAGCAGACTAAATTACTTAGAACCGATATACTAATAATGCCTACATACATATTACTCATGTGTGAAGAATGTATAAAAAGTACTAACCACATGGACTTCATTGTGATGTTTCAAGTAGGGTTCGAGTGGATGGTTTGATCTGATCTGCGTGATCGTTGTGGGTTTTATAGTCAACCTACGATGGCAAACAGACTAAGCCGTAAGACCAGCCGCTGTGGTGTGAACGACCGGATAGGTGTCGTCCCGCAACAAACACGCGGCGGCACACGCGCTTCCGGAATCCGGCAAACACTCCTTGCAACATTGCCGCAGCACTTACGTGAACGTCACGCGGATTCACGAGATCTAATAATGGACTAGTGACATTTTCGTCAGAAAATATTCTTCAAATCGTGCTAAATCGTTATCCAGAATTAACGTTGATTGTTCTTAACGTTGTTCTAAATTAGTTCAATTCTGCGAGGGCAAAGTCTGAGAAGTACAGAGAAAAAAGCAACTTAAGGTGAATTCAGCCAAAAATATATATATACAGCGCAGAGAAGTGCTGATTCAGTTCCGCGGAAAAGATAATTGATATATTTTTAGAATAGAGATCTATATCGAGCTCTATGCCTGCAGGAGTAATCGTAAACATTTATCATCAACCTTTACAACAAGTCGCTGACATACTTCTGTAATCAATATCGTATCCGAGAAAAACTACGCTCAATTCTGCTTAAAAATATTCATTTTTATACCGTCCTTTTAGAGAGAGGGAGTCCTTTCACCGCATTCATATAAAAAAATTGAGCCAGCGCCCTATCAACGCCATTGGAAGTTGGCTAAACCCTAGTTAAAGATCGGGATAACCTTAGGGCTGGGATTCATGAAAGGCAAACCACGGTTACGGCTGGGCTAGCGGAGGAAACCGGCATTCACGAAAAATCCGGTTTGGTTACGGCTGGGCTACGATTGGGCTACGCGTAACCGCACCTCGGAGCTGCGGTTAACCGCGGTTAGCAGCGGTTTCGCGGCTTAGTCGTTGAATTGATGGTGTGCTGCATTAGTTCACAACACTGAGGAACCGCACCTTTTGCGAATACGCATAAAAACTTGATATCTTCAAGGCAAGCTGAAAATACAGGAATGCCGCCGTTATTGACTGCCACATTATAGGCCCTCTAGCCATAATGTGTTCCTCTCGGTAACAACGAAAATTCTCAGAATCATCAAGCTCTCTTCTTTATTTTATAGCACATCGTTGTTCTTTTTGCCTCCACTTTTTGTTCCTAATTCTTGTCTCCCGCGCGCTGACCATTTACCGAGCAGCCACAGGCCCTTCGCTGGGGTTTCTCCCCCATTTCGGCTCTGAATTCCCTCATTTTTTTCTCAGAATTTTTTCCCAGCACTTTTCGTACACGTTTTCGTTATTTTTCTGTTGGAAAACCCTAACTTGGTTTGATACTGTGATGCATGATTTGGTTTTTTTCGCATTTACAACGTTTTCTTCTACTTTTTTTTTCGAAGCGCCCACTTGGATTTCAAATGTTAATGTTTTTTACATGGTTCTGTGATCAACCTGGGTTTTCTCCATGTTTTTAGTTCAAACTTGTTTTTCCCTTGCATTTTGAGCTTTTTCCATATGATTTTTCTAAGGAGTCGTTTTATTTTACTCCTGTTGTGAGCGACAATAAGCTTGTGCGAGAATGACAAAGGGAAAAAAACAAAAAAGGGATTCTTAGACAAAAAAGAGATGGAAAAAACTCGGAACTCAAACGACAAACGGATAACCTAAAGCCGAAAACTCATCGAAAGAACGATGATCATCCCTGCAGCAACACCTAAGCCATGTGAAACACACAAAAAAATTAGAGGGGCGTTTAGAAAAAAAAAGAAGTTGAAAAGGCTAGTGATGCGAGAAAAAAAGCTAAATTGGGGGTTAAAATTTCACCAGCAGGTTTGCGGCTCATCGTGAGAGAGCAGCATCACTTTATGTACTTTCAAAAAACCAAAAAGGATTTTTCAAAAAAGGAAAAAATGAAAAACTTTAAAATGGGAAAAACATCTCCAAGTTGAGGAAAATCCCTTTAAATGCCTGCGATCCATTGAAGAAGGTAAGAATTCAAAAAGCAAGCAAAATTAGCAATCATGTGCAACAAAAACAGTGACGGGATAGGGAAATTCCGACCCGAGTGCCAATATTGATTTTCTCCAATCGAGATTCTCGGCGTCAATTGAGTGGCAAGTACGTGGCCACGGAATGGTTAGCCACCCAACCGCGATGGGGCGGTTGTGAATGCCGGTTCGCGGTTTGGCTACCGCTGGGGTTTCTGCCCTAACCAAACCCAAACCTAGCCGGCTGCGTTCATGAATCCCAGCCTAGGATTTTTCTAACACTTGAGGTGTTTAGAGCGTTGACCCTGTTGATCCAAAAAAGTTATTAGCTCGAGCCAGTCGTTTTCTGTACCTATCGTGCCTTCCACAACGCACAGTAATCTTTCGAGAGTCTGGAAACGGACCACATTATCGCGTTTAGCCTCCGAAATAGCCCTGGGCCTCATCTTGGGTGAGAGCTCTTTTCTCGAAATTTTAACGGGATAATAATGTTTTTCACTTGTAACGATTTTTGATTGAACGCTCACGTATGTACAGTCATTATTAGCGAATTCCCGGACCGCATTTGCCAAAAACCGCTGCTGCAGCACGCAGTTAGAAGCTAATCGTGCCAGAACCTCGTGGTCCCGGCACGATTGCCCGTGGTTTCAGGACGAATTCGCGTGGCGGGAGGGTTGCTACACTGGTTTTCTGCAGCTGCTGACCGGAATTCCACTCCGACAAGGACAGCATATCAATTGGGGGGGGGGGTTGAAAGGGGTTAAGAAAAATGTTACAGATGTGTCTTGAAATTTCACCAGTTTCCGCAATGCTACGGAAGATGTGGCTCGAATTGCTTCTCTGGGGTTATTTGGAGCTCTAAAAGGCAGTGTCCACGATAAATTTTGTCTTCAGTTTTCCTCCGGAAATGGAAGGGCCAGGGTCTCATTGGAGCAGTATTCTGAGGAAATTCGCCGCGTCAGTGCCGGGAAAGTACCGCGATCCTCTACTATGCCGCGATAATTCCGCGATAGTAAAGCAGCGGCTCCGTGATCAGGCGATTATGTTGCCCGGTCTTGAGCCTCAACATCGCCGCGATAGTACCGCATCGGACCGCACCTGCTCCAAAAGGATGCAGCAGCGAACCTGCATGGATTACTATGTACTGCAATGTGCGGTCAGACGAAATTGCCGCCGGTTCAATTACCCAATTTGAGGTACATTCCGTATTTCCTTGGGCGCAAAGACAGCAGTAAACCCTGTCTTCATCAGACAGAGGACGTGACGATCGCAGGTGCACATTTTTGTTCTTAGCCTTTTTTGTTGTATTACGTTTCTCGATTAACTTCGTATGATATACTCTCCCGGAGCCGTGGCGGCGCTATGGAGGAGCATTTCCGCTTTTGCCGCTACGGCTCCGCGGTAGTGCCGCCGCGGCTCCGCTGTGGTCCCACTTCGGTGCCTGTAGGCTCCGGGGCGGCACTATCGCGGAGCTGCAGCGGCATCTTCTCTCAGAGTAAGAGCCCGAAAGAGCTCTAATCGGCTCCGAGATCCGCTTGCGCTTGCCCTTTCTGCTCGCAGTCGAGTTTTCCGGGGGAGAGTTCTTCATTAGCATTGGAGCGCGAGAGCGGCTGGGTTTTAGCATTGGAGCGCATCTGCACACGCTGTCTACTTCAGGTCCATACTCGCGCAACTCATCCACCGTTGAAATGTATACGAACCCGATGTCCATTCGTAGATTTCTGAATTATTAGGGTTTGACTTAAATGGCATTGTACCTACCGTAACCTGCAGTAAACCTAAGAGGTTCGTCAAATATTCTAAAACACCGCAAAAAATTCTTTCAAAGTACCCTTGACTTTCCGCTAAGCTTGAAAAAATGCTCATAACTTTTGGAACCAGCAGCTTAGGCCGGATTCTTACCATGGAGGCCCAAGAGCTTGCACTAAGGTAATTCGTTCTCAAAAATACATTTACCTCTCAGAACACTTCCCTTGTTAGTCTACAACACACCCTGTATTGAATTGAAAATACCTATTACCAGAAGAAAGAAACACAGTCAGGGCAGGGTTCTACTCACAACTTGTATCGTTCACCTATCATCGTTTTGAAGGCACAGTACAGTCTCACAATGCAAATCATTTTCGCGTTGTTTGAAATGAGCGGAATGAGCACGGACATGAGCTCCGTTTTCGGTTTCTCGACTTTGATGGTGCATTACAGTAGGCATAAAAAACGCCATTTCACCACTGTAACCTGTCGCTTTGAGTTTGACACTTTTCAAGATACAGGTTTAGGCTTGAGTCATCCTACAATTTTTTCCACTGGTAGCATGGGCATACTAGCAAGTCACATGGTTCTGCTAAATTGTTTCGGTGGTTGCGAATGACAAGAACAGGATTGAGACAACTTGTTCATCCTTCTTACACTGATCAAAATTGACAAAATAGGCTAGCATTTTACGAGTTTATCAAGAAAACAAAGATAAATACAGATTAAATTATAAATGCTAATAACCTTCCCTGCGGTTCTTATTGGAGCCGATGAAGAAAGCTCGAGTCCTGAATGACGGTGGCACAATTTCCGGAGACCACATCGGCGGCGGGCTTATCACTTGAAGTGGTGATGGAGCTGCTGGTAGCGCCGTGCCATAGGAAATAATCGGCAGGTACTGCGGTACTGGATTCTGAGCAGCAGCAAACAATGCCTGATAGAATGGTGAGTAGCTACTGGACGGCCAAGCGGTGGTGAATTGAGCTGAAGTTGTGCTCAAGACAAGGGCTATGGACGTGAAGAGCAGTCTGAAATTTTCATCTGAGAACTTAATTTGCTAAAAAATGAATAGTTTAGATGACCCACATGATGTTCATTGTGGTGATGGCAGCCAGTTGACCATTGAGACCGGCTGACCACTCTTTATATACACTGCGCATTTTTCTACTCCGCTCAAGTGGCCGCGACTTTTGCAAAACACGTTTGTGTGAAAATGCACACATTCCAGAGAGCCATTTCCGATTACGAACTCTTCCATTAAACAAGTCAATGTTCATACACTTACTGATTTGAAATACTGGGTTAGGTTGCTCCAGCTAGATGGCGGTATATCCACTGTAACGGTAAGCCTCAGATTGTTGTGGAATACACCCCCAAACTAGAATTAAAGGCACAGACCAACCTCAGAATCGATTTTTTCGTTCTACTAATTATCTTGTAGGAAATTTCACGCTGATCACAATGATGTCTCCAGAATCGCTCATAACTCACTACGAACGGAGTTACGGCTTCTCAAAAATTTCGATTTTGATTGGCTAGAAGTTCGCGGACGAGTTGTCTCGAGCCTGTATTTTCCCGTTTTTCGCAGCCATCGTTCTGCAGCAGGCCACAATATAAAGCCAGACCGAGAACAAATTGAAGAACATAGGTTCTGAATAAAATCATTCGCGCGTCTCTTCCCTATTAAGGTCGGAAACCTGGCGGTGGGCGTAACCCATTTTTTTCTTTCAAGGGGCGTGGCCCACTTTTTCCTACCTTTTTCTCGCTTATTTGAGCGAATTGAGATTTCGCGCTTGGCAGGGTTGCTAAAGGCGGCGACCGGACCATGATATCAAAAATTACCTCTAAGGTTGGACTGTGCCTTTAAAGGCACAGTACACCCTCAGATATGAATTTTGAGATTCTCATGTAATTGTGTAGTAGACCCCTCCTGTATAACACATGCCAAATGCGAAACCTCGATTCCTCCAATTAAGCGAGATATAAGCGACCACCACAGGCCCGACCCCCGAACAGATTTCCGAACTCGATAGCGGCTGAATGTATGGATGGATTTCCACCGCGTCGCGTTTTTCAGTCCATTGCCGGACTGTCTCCTTATACTGACTCGCTTTCGAGGAACTATTGCGAATGAAGAGAAATACAGGCCTGAGACAACTCGTCCACCAATATTTCACCTTCAAAATCTTAGCATCTTTGAAGAGCCATAACTCTGTTTAAAGGCAGTCTTGGACGATTTCAGAGATATCACTGTGATCAGCGTGTGACTCTATCCAAGATTAGCATGAAATCTAAAAATTAATTTTTCGGGTGTCCTGTGCCTTTGAGGCTAGATTTCCGATGAGAAGGGTAAATATGTTATCCTCTCCAAGAGGAACAGTGTGCTTCAAAAGTGTTTTACGTGTGTGAAATTACGGCTCCGCTTATAAGAAGTTTCTGGTTGCAGATTGGAGATTATTTGAAAAATCATTCGAAAATATTCGAATCGAATCTATTCGATATTTGTGCCTCGAAAAAGAGTCGTTCGAGTGTATTCGATTATTGATTTTTTTGTGTCTAGAGCGTGAGTATTCAAAAACAACGGCGGTGTATTAGGTTCTATAGATAGCAGTTTTCGCTTAAAGGCACAGTACACCCTCAGATATAAAATTTGAGATTTTCATGTAATTGTGTAGAAGACCCCTTCTGTATAACACGTGCCAAATGCCAGATCTCATTTCCTCCAAATAAGCGAGATATAAGCGACCACCACAGGCCCGACCCCCTTCGCTTACCACCACAGGCCCGACCCCCTAGCAGACTTTCGAACTCGATAGCGGCTTGATGGATGGATGATATGCAACAAGTCGTCGTTCCTCAGTCCATTACCGAACTGTCTCCCTATCCTGCCTTTCTCTCACGCACCGATTGCGAATAAAGAGAAATACAGGCCTGAGACAACTCGACCACCAATTTTTCACACTCAAAATCTAGGCATCTTTGAAGAGCCTTTAACTCTGTTCAAAAGGGGTCTTAAACGATTTCAGAGATACCATTGTGATCAGCGTGTGACTCTCTCCAAGATGAGCATGAAATCTGAAAATTAATTTTTTGGGTATCCTGTGCCTTTAATATCATCACTTTTCCGTTTTGGGCAAAATTTGGAAAGCTTCAGGCATTTTTAGAAAAGTGCCTCATACAATAGTTAATAATTTCTGGAGATAGTTAAGGATTTCCCTTCTGCAAAAGAAACTTACGAAGGGGGGTCGTGCCAGTGTCAGATCTCATCTCTTAAGTGAATCGATACGGGCTCCGCGAATCATTCTACGTAAACTAATGGGGTCTACAGAGGCACCGACCAGCGACTGGTCGCCGAGCGTCAGCCTTGACGCCGCGATCAAATGTTTTTGAATATAATCGTCGCCGCGTCGGTTGCCGCTCGCTCTCAGCGACGCAGGGCCGTCGCAGTTTTAAAGCACTTTGCGGTGCTCCCCAGTCGCCCTTCACGCAGCGTCGGTCGCCCTCGGCGCTGCATAGGGGTCTGCAGAGTTGAGGTCGCGGCGTTGCCCGCAGCGACGAACAGTGCTGGATGATGTAATATCGATTACATTCGGCGACGAGGGGGCACCGCAGAGTGTTTTGACCCTGCGACCATCCTGCATCACTGCCAGCGAGCGGCAACCGACGCGGCGACAATAAAATTCGGGCACATTTTTGTCGCCGCGTCAAGGCTGACGCTCGGCAACCAGTCGCCGGTCGGTGCAACTCTGCAGACCTTTATGTAATCAATACTGCATCAACCAGCGATGAGCGTTTCAGCGCTGACGCACGGCTCTCCTGCGACTTGACGCTTGCCGCTGGTCGTTGGCTATGGACGAAGCCTAACGCGCGTCAATGAGAAGGTAGGGCGCGGAGCGATTGCTCTGCCGAAATGTTGGGCCACGAGGGTGTCACTCGTTTTTTGTTTCCTATTTAAGGCGCAGGTCATACTCCTCAACGTCAGCGCGGCACGCATGTGATGTGCGAGCGTGGCATTGGGGTATGAATACTCTCTACGCGCGTCATGCGCCTGGCGCGTTTGCGAAGACACAGGTCACGCTGCGATTTAGTAGCCATTGTGAATCGGGTTATCGCTATTGCAGGAGCACGTGCTTCAGAAATTCCTACGCGGACTTCACCAATTGCCGTAAACAATTATGTACACCCTCAAAGTCATAAGTGTTGGAGCACATGCTGAAATATTGGAGCACAATAAGAGGACGTGCTCCTACTGCGGCATGTTTCCTCACTATGCTCGAATCCGTCTCACTCCGGTTGAATACATATACGAGTGGAGACTACATACTTCATCGATTGTTGCAGATCATGCGATAGTGAATAAATTTGAAGTCTAAAGTCGGGGGCGAAGCAATTCATATCGAACCAAAAAACAAAAAATTCGAAAATAAAATATAAAAAAAGAAAGAGAAGTTAAATTAAATTAAATTAAACATGATAAGCGAATTTAGAATAAAAATTTCTTAAAAATAAATTATGATAAAGAATGAAAGTTCTATTCTTTTGGCTCATAAAATGCTATAATACTGCTTCAGCCAAAGCTGATGAGGCTTTAGCGAAGTCGAGCGCAGCGCGCCGCGACAGCGCGCATTCTGCATTGCTCAATGTGACCTTCGCTTTGAAAAGGAGAGTATGTGCAAAATTATTTTCGATCCCGTTGCTGGAGAGGAATCTATGATGAACAAATAAGAAAACTAATGGATAAATAAATAGATAAATATAAAGTAAATATACAAAAAAATAGCGAAGGCCGAGAAATCTGAAAAAAGTGTAGCCGCCACAACACCTCTGAATCTGCCCCTCGTCCCGAGCTGATTCCACCGCCCTACACCCTAGCACCGCGTGTAACCATGCACGTATGTTTGCCATCGAGTTGACCAATGCTTTGCGTCATTTGGCGCAAGCCGCATCCGGTTTTCCGTGCGCGCATGGTCAACCGTATGCATGCGCACGCGGCTTCGCGCAAAACGCAAACATCGCTCACATGTTGCCACCCCATTCGCGCTAGCGCTTCCCACAATCTGCAGCACTCGTTTCCAGTCACCTCCATCAGGTAGTCGTCAAATAGCGAACGGCCAGAGATCAGCGCTTTCTCAAGAACACTTCAAACAAATGCTCAAAAAAAAGCGAGAAAAAAAGGAAATTCTTAGGAATGCCGTCTTCAGTGGCCCTATTCATTGGAACTATGGGAGCCTGCCGGGAGGATCCAAAGTCCTCTCGCCGCATACATCGGCTATTTCCAAAAACCTTCCCGGGAGCCTCCCGTAGTTTCATGAATACGGGGCCACAGGTGTGAGAAGATTGACATACCTGTGTAGGGTGTGGCAGACGTTCTTGAGCTCACATCCCTCCCAGAGGTTCAGTCTGGCAAGGGAGGTGTTTAGAGCGTTGAATGCATCGGCGAAAATCTTCAGTATCTCTTGAGTATTCATAGTAAAACTGCTTAGTATCCTGCCTTGAGCTGCTGCTTCAAAGAAGTTAAAAGCTTCGAAAAGTCGTTTCCGGTACCTATTGTACCTTCCGAACAATCAGTAATCTTTCGAAAATCTGGAAACGGACCTCATAACCGTATTCAACGCCCAAAATAACCCCCTGGGCAAAGTTTTTGGTGAGGCACATTTTTCGAACGTTGAGCAGAGTAGATGCGTTTGCCACTTGTGCCGATTGTTGGTTGAGCGTGTCCTTAGATGTACGGGGATTCTGAAAGCGTTTGAGAAAACTATTCTGGATTTGACTCAGAATTCGCTCAGGGAAGTTACCTAGGGTGCCCATCACGAATTTGAGCCTTTTATACATTTTTGATAGCTTGCGGTAGATTACGGTGGGTATTAGAACTCTGAATACCATCAGTCAACAGCTAGCAGTGGAATACTCAGAAAAATCAAAACAACTTACTTGTAATATAAATGTAACTTACTTGAATGTCTCAAGTAACTTACATTTATATTACATGTAAGTTACACTTATGTTACGTGTAACTTACATTTGAATTTTCACTATTGGTGGCCATCACGTGACGCAGATGACACGCGACGCAGAGGGCGTGTCCCAGACCACACACTAAGCAAAAAAATGCTGTGCTGGGCCTTCTCTGCTGGTGTGGCGTCAAGTACCTCAAACTTGGGTAACTGAACCAACAGCAACGCCAGTCGTAAGCCTGACCCCGCGAGTGCGTCGTACATCCACCTTGGAAACATTTTCTTGGCCAATTCAAGTTACTTGCTGCTTATATTGTGCCATTCAAGTTACATGTAACATATCGGAGGCGCACTGCACGCAGGATCCTCTGAGAAACCGGAAACAATTTACTTGTAACATATCTAAGCTGATTAAGTTACTTGCGACTTATCCCAAGTCGTTCAAGTTACATGTAACATATCGGAATCGCACCGCACGCAGTATCCCGCCGATATGTTACATGTAACTTAAATGACCTGAGATAAGTCGCAAGTAACTTACATCGGCTCAGATATGTTGCAAGTAACTTGTTTTCGGTCTTTTGTGTTACAAGTAACTTGTTTTCATTTTTCTGAGTAGTTATTTCCTTTGACGGAAGGACATTAGCTGCCCAATTGATTTTTAGGGACATTTGGCAACTATCTATCGATAAGATCTTGCAGTATTTCCCTTCTACAGTCGTATATTGATTTTTACAAGAAAAAATCAATAAAATCTGTAAGTTCAGAAAATCGATAAAACTCAACGGTGGTGAGTGATATGGATAGAGGCTTTTCAAAGACTCAGATCAGTCACGTTTGACTACTGATTTTCTTCAATGAAGGGAAATACCTTCATACTGCTAGCGTTAACCGATGAGATTTAGAGTATTGTCGGTGAGTATACCCTCTAATTCACATCATTCGAGGCGCGTGCTGAGCGCGCGTAGCCTGGGCCTCCGTTTGCCCTCCGCTCTCTCACTGCCTCTAACCTCCGCTCCGCACCAGCACGCATACGACTTTGAGGTCGAATTATGGATTTTCGAATCAAAACATACGTAGGTAGGCTTTGCTATAAGTGGCACAGCCCCTACCGTGACCAACAGTGAACCTCGAAATTTCGACAAGCGGACCCTAGATTCACCCAACATACAAGCTTTGAGCTCAATCCGGTTTTTGTTCTTCAAAAACCCAAAAAACGCCTAATGAAACAACCTATGAATTTCGTAAAGCTTGAAAACCTTCCCTTGTCAGTTCTACAACTCACAAAGTCAGGGACCTCGAAATTGTAGCGAGCAAGGCCGCATAATACGTCCTTCTTAAAATACTTTGATTACTTAGATAGGCGGCGTGTTGAGAAGTTCATCTATCATTTCCGGGTGGAATCCGACAAAGCAGCTCAATAAACGCTCGGCGAAGGCTTCGGTGGAGACTTCAACTGCCCTACTCAGAAAAATGAAAACAAGTTACTTGTAACATAAAAGGCCGAAAACAAGTTACTTGTAACATATCCGAGCCGATGTAAGTTACTTGCGACTTATCTCAGGTCATTTAAGTTACATGTAACATATCGGCGGGATACTGCGTGTTGTGCGCCTCCGATATGTTACATGTAACTTAAATACTGGAGATAAGTCGCAAGTAACTTAAATCGGTCAAGAAGATATTTACAAGGCTGATGTACGACGCACTCGCGTGTGCAGGCATACGACTGGCGCCGCTGTTGATTCAATTACCCAAGTTTGAGGTACTTGACCCCCCACCAGCAGGGAAGGCCGTGCACAACATTTTGTTGCGTAGCGTGTGGTCTGGGACGCGCCCTCTGTGTCGCGTGTCGTCTGCGTCACGTGATGGCCACCCATAGTGAAAATTCGAATGTAAGTTACATGTAACATAAGTGTAACTTACATGTAATATAAATTTAAGTTACATGTAATATAAATGTATGTTACATGTAATATAAATGTAAGTTACTTGAGACATTCAAGTAAGTTACAGTTATATTACAAGTAACTTGTTTTGATTTTTCTGAGTATTCGAATGCTTGTGCTAAAACTGTTAAAATATGTTAGAGTGTCGGTGCTAAAAAAAATTTCAGAGGATTCCAAAGGGTTTCCCGCCATTTTCCGAAAACAAACAAGAAGCCTCTCGATGTGAAAATGTCGAAACTTTTATATGGATTTCTGCGGATTTCGGCCAATCTTAAATTGATCTCCATTTATGAGGTTCAATAATCTGACATCTCCAAAAGTTTTTCTAGAAATCACGTTTAGAGGTAAACAATCGCTCTAGCAAGATCAAATATCGGGTTCCCGACATTCAATTCCTGACCTTGCCCTCCCGATGATATAATCCATCGAATCCAGATTTTGTTTGCATTGATAACCAGCTCTTGCGCAATGAACACACACGTCGAGGTGTGATATGGAAAACAAACAGATCGAAGACGTGAAATCATGATCGAAAGTCGATTGAAGATTATTTAAAGTAAAACCACATATACATACTTTTACGTTAATTCAAAGGATAAGCGAAAAGGTGATCAACAATTTGGTCACGTCTCATTCATGGGTTAATTATACGCATCTACCTTTTTTCGCATAAAGAAGAGGCATGGCTGAAATTCACCAATAATCGAGCTGTTCAGAGGTCCAGGAAATGAGACACTTTATCTTTTTACAGCATACCTGATGAGCACGTTTAGCGTATGGGGAACAACAGAATAGCGTGTCCAATAAGGAGCACGTGGTCCTATTGTACTGTGCTTCTCTGCGCCAAATTCCGGTCCGCATTAGCGTCGCGACACGCTTTGCGGCCGCACGCTCCCGAGTCGGAAGAGTTTCCAGCGCCGTAGCAGTCGATCTGTTGACTCTCGGTGGGTTCTGCAAAACCGGAAATTTAGAAAAAAATGGGGAAAACTGTGTGAAAAAGCCACATCGAGTCGACTTTAGCATCGAGCGCTTGCGGCCGTAAAGCGTGTCGAGACGCAATTGCGGACGGGACCAATGAACGAAAAACGACGAAAATGTATGGCGATGGCCAGAAAATAAGGTTTTTCTGGTTGCGATACGATATTCAGGCTAGACGAGATTCACGCTCAATCGAAAGCTTTAGCAAGTTAAAGGCAGTCATCACGGTGAATATCACATCCGAGTTCGACTCAAAAATGATGTTATTTGGTCGTGTGGCAACCAATAGTAAAGAAACAGCGAAGAAAAACATTTAAAATAAGCTTCTAACGTTCAGAGCGTGGACGAGATTCGTGGGCCCTGCTGATTTCCGCAAGCGCGCGCTAATCGCAAAATATGCGCGAATCGATCAAGCTGAACGCGGGTGGGTTTCTTGGCGATTAGCCATCGAAATCGTGCGCGGCGCCACAAGATCGTCCGAATAGGGGGCGGACCGGGAAAAGCAGGCGCACCGGGATAACTTTCTAAGCCATTTTTATTGATTTCTGATTTCGTCAGCCCTATCCCCTCCAGCATCTGCCAAATTCGTGTTTCACACTGAACACTCAAGAACGAGATTTATCGTGGAAACTGCCTTTAATGTGAAGGGAAAGTTCGGGCCAAAAGGTAGCCTTAGCACAGAAACGGTCCTGTTGATGACTTTTGCAATGGTTTCTCCATTTTCAAATTTCCAGTAAAGTCTCAAGGCTGTGAATCGCGGACACAAATGAGGGAAACCTAGAATCACTTCAGCTTTACAAGTTTGGAGACCTTGTCGCAGGTGATGATGTAGAAAATTTTATATTCTCTTGATCGTTTGAATCCTTGAATCTCTGAAATGCTCTACGCATGGAACATTTTGAGGGTCAGAGGTGTGCGGAAAAAATTTCCTGTAGACAGAATTCAGAAAACAGAAAAAAAATCTAATAAATGGGCAGAAAACTATTGTTAAAAAATCATTTCAAAAATCACTAAAGAGTTATCACAATGTAGCTGAGTTGAACGCAAAACTCAGATGTCAGGCAGGACTCGAACCTGCATTGCACGCTTTCCGGGCGAGAGTGTTACCATTACACCACCGACACAGTTCATGTGTGAATAGCTGAGGGATAGAGAGAGGGGTGTCGGTGGTGTAATGGTAACACTCTCGCCCGGAAAGCGTGCAATGCAGGTTCGAGTCCTGCCTGACATCTGAGTTTTGCGTTCCACTCAGCTAACATCGGCATAGATCGTGAAGAGACTTTGTGTTCCCTATTGGAGGTTGGCGCAAACTCGGTGCACCTATACTATAGCATATGGCACCGAGTTTGCACCAACCTCCAACAGTGAACACTAAGTCTTCTCCGGATCCATGCCAACGTTACCTTGTGACACCTTGTGATCATATATCATGCCATAAGAAGGCATTACATATCCGAAAAAACATCAACAAAAAGTGTTCTCTCGCAGAATCAAACTTTCTAGACATTTTTTTGTGATAAATGCCTCTTTGACAGAATAATCGGAAGCCAACAATTGGTTAGAGTAAGAACAGTGGACCCAAGGAAAGGCACAAACATTAACACATGATGACTTGATTCAAAGGCAGTGTTCACGATAATCTTCGATTTTGAGATTAATCGCTAAATCGATTGTTTGGCCCCCGAGTAGAACTGAAGTGACGAAGAAACCGACAAAAACGCACCAGAAGAGCACGAAATCCTCAAGTATCAGCTCGCCTCTTAAGTATCAATGGAACTGTTTGTTGTAACAATGAAATCTTTTGTGGACCCGTCTTTTAAAATTCTTCACTCTGTGTTGCTCCGTTCTTTCCTTCGAGCTCTAACTAATATTGTTTTGCCCGAAATGTTCTTCCATTTTCGATTAGTCCCATTTTTTTACCGGTGACAACCACCGTGAACATGTTCATACAACTGGACAACTAGTCCAGGCCATAGAATGACGTCACTGAAATAAGACGAATTAGTGCATTTCTCGCCGTTTCTTCGTGATTTTGGTAACACTTGGTTGCCAACGAACTGTTTTGGGTGGAAAACTTGGAAACGAGAATCATCGTGAAGACCGCCTTTAAAGCTCAATATGAGCAACGAGTCGGAACAGGCTTGTCCTTACCTAGTGTACGTATTTTTACGAAAATTTCGGTATAACTGCTGGTTCCAACCCTGTTATACTCCTCAAGGCCTGAAAGTCACGCGCGTGCCGTTCGAGTATAAATGAGCTAACGCGTCGCTCGCTCCACCATGGAGGGGTCGCTTATACTTCTATCATACATCATAGACCCATCATTAACTTCATTGCGACTCATACTAATTACACTCGGCACGCATTTCATTGATACTTTACGTTCAACATTGTGTGTTGGCGCAAACTCGGTGCACGTATGATACAACATATTAGCACCGAGTTAGCGTCAACACACTTGTAAGGAACGCAAAGTATCAGTACGACCCGCGCCGACTGTACAACTACATCATTCATTCCACGCTAGAATGTGTTAAAAAACGTGATCAGAATTGGGTGAATACAAAACTTATCCCTCTCCGCCAAAGGGGTGGCACTTGAGTATTCTCAGCTTCTGCCACTGTGTAAGAAGTACATATTGAGTTCAACCGAAAGAGGTTGTCCAACCACTCCGTCTGCGTGCGTGCGAAGCCAGAGAAACTTTCCGCACTCGTAAATCGATTAACAGAAATATCAGACAAATAATGAACAATATCTGATTCAGCCGTGTGCAACCGTGATCAGAACGCTCGTCTGAAAAATGTGTTGGCTACGGCCACTCGACACGCATCCGCGCTGCGTGGGCATGCAGTCTATTTTGGACGGACCTTACTTATTCAACCGCCGAGCCAGTGCAGGTATAAACATTGTAGTATTAAATAGAACTAGTAGCTCATTATTGTTAATATAGAATAAAATTGGAATTTCCGCATCATTTTTGTTGCATACCTTCTGAGGGATTCATCAACGCTAAACCTCTGGGTAAGAAAAACCACTATGAGATAAGGGTGAAGACTTGGCTTTAGTAACGATTTGAGGGCTCCGTAGGGCTAGTAGGTTTGGTTGACCTTTCAAGAGGATCAAATTCGACCATGTGCAACAAATAGCAGCGCCTCTTGCCACTACACCAGATCAGCTCGGGTAACCAGCATAGCGAGATACAATACCCGCCCTAAGTTTTGGCAAAAAGACGAAAAAAAAAACGCGGAAAATCGCTATTTTAGTTTTTGGATCATTTTGGATCATAACTCGCTTCAAGGTGGACGATTCTCAAAATTGAAGACACTTTTGCAATCAGCATCGATCCCTCTTTCTTTTCGATCAATATATGGCTTACTCTGGAACAAGGCATATAAGGTTGACACAATCAATCGAGTGGGTGAAAAGTGGGTCAATATGAGCCGCTGAAATGTGTGACTGGGTGTACTCTGGTTCATTTGGATTTTCGTTTTAGTTTTTTTTTCCATTTTACGATTTTTATTTTTTTTAATAATTTTTGATTTTTTTTAAATTTAATTTCACTTCTCATCTAGGTATTAGTCATAAGCTATTCATTTAGTTACTTGCTTGGAACTTTTTGGTTCTTAACTATTTTGTTTTTTCTGTTGGTATTTAGTACTCATTTCAACTTGGTTTATTCGATTTTATATGAATTTTCACTGATATTTAAATACTTATATAGTTCAATTTGACTAATATGACTATCGCTTTGTCTAAAAAATGGTTTTGATAACAATAAGAATAAAAATATTACTCGGATATGAGTTTGAGCTCATATCCGAATAATATTTTAGACCCTCTCGAGTCTTTGATGTAGGAGCAAACTCACGTTTCAATTGTTTGTGTCAATACTGAGAATTTCTTGGAGTTTTTATTTTAAAAATCCGAAATTACCATTCCTCGCCCTGACTTCTAGAATGTTTTCGAAATTGATTTCAAGTTTGTGAAAACACTTGTTTTTTGGAGTAGTTATGACATATTTTTCTTTTCACCCACTTGATTGATCGTGTCAACCCTATATGTCTTTTTCAGAGTAAGCCATGTTTTGTTTGAAAAAAAAGGGGGGTTGATGCTGATTTCAGAAGTGTCTTCAAGTTTGAAAATCGTCCACTTTAAAGCGAATTATGATCGAAGGACGAAAAAAGCGATTTTCCGCGTTTCTTTTTCTCTATTTTTTGCCAGAACTTACGGTGAGTATTGTAGAGGCCTTTACCATAGTCAACGGCAGAAAATGCGGGTGAGGTTTTCTCATACTATCGGTTTACCGTTTATGAATCCGGCCACTTGTCTATGAAGTAAACTTGTCACAAATCGTGGTTCACGGTTTTTTCTGCTATTTGCCAGATAATGCCTATTTTCACATTTTAAAAAAAAACAGAAAAAATGGGCAGAATACAGAAAATTCCGCACAACCCTGCTAAGGAACACTCGAAGAGTGTGCACACATCTTCTGGGCCTACGGTTGATGTTAGTGTTTGTTTTCCTTGCAAAGGGAGACGATACCCTTTTGATCATTGCTCATCTGACTGTCTATAGCCCGCAGGGGTTGATGTTTATTCTGTAGCGGAAATCCAAAACCCAATGTTTCTTAGTCATCATCATTCATGGCTTCAATGTTGCGCCGCTTCTGGTTCGCAACCCGGTGGCGATGCCTGTGGCGTAATAGTGAGAAGTGACGGAACCGCTGAGAGCAGCATCCGCCCCTACCGGTCGTTTGCCGTCCATGGCCGAGCCCCCGAGCCACAGCCGTTTAAAAGCGCCGACGTTTCACGCATAGAACATCATCATTCAACCGACTCAATACCGCATTCCCCTCCTCACAATGTCTTCCCGACTCGTCTGGTTAGTTTTTAAGACTTATTTCTTAATTCTGTGCTTTTAAATTCATTTTGTATTCCAATTACCATATGACAATTAGATGTTTGGGCCTAATTTAATTGAGTTGGTTCAGAAGAATCAATGGCATAGTAATTTTTGCGCTAGTTTTTGAATGAATGAAGAATGCGAATATCGCATTCTGATCAGGAGTTTTAAAGTTTTTTTTCCGAAAAATCAATACTGAAAAAGCGAAATCCGAAACTAAACACTAAAAAAACGAAATTTTTTTGAAAAACTGGAGTTCTTCAAGTGGCCTATGTATCTGCACAGAGAAAAATGTGCTCAGGGCGGAAATCTTCTTTCTTCGATTTCTCGTTTTCGGAAATTGTTCGCACGTTCCTGATTTTTAATAAGTGGTTCATGTCGAATGAAGGCATTTCGCTCATTTCAAAGTCCTCGAAAAAAGCGCATGAAGGCCAAGTGGACCATTCTGATCGATGATATACACTGTTTAGAATCAGTTTTTACTACGAAGAATTCGATCATACCATCCATTTTACATGAAATATTTCTCTTCTTAAAGGTTAAGAACAGACCAAGTAAGGCTCCTCTGAAAAAATATCCGGCTCTCAAGGGGTCTGCGTTAAATCGCAAAAATTTGGTCAGATCAAGCTTCTGAAGTGTCTATAAAATCGCGAAAATTCTGACCAAGTCATGCTCTTAGTCGGATCCGAGAAAATCGTCACGCAAATATTGAGAGTTCTGATTCAATAAAATATCGACCTGAGGCAAAAATAGAATTTTCGTAGTGAGTCAAATTCCGAATATTTGAATATTCATAAATCTTCACCTGAAATCAGGTAAATATCAGAGGAATGAAATAATTTTTGCACAAATCGATTTTTTGAAAAACCAAATGATATGAAATCCCTGTTGAAAAAATGAAACTCTCAAACAAGTTGAGTATTCGATAGGTTAAGCCTTTGAATTAAGTCACTCGGAACTGCCCGAATGTTCGAGACGACAAAAATTTAATTTTTCTGGAAAAAAATCAATATTTTGGAATTCTGAATGAGCAACTTTCCAATCGATCAAGGTATTGGATCTAATCCCCGAATAAATTGAATGCATACTTTGAAAGTCGAGAAATTTAATCACTCTATTATTTTCCTGAAGAGTTATTTATATCTAATATGGATGTGAGTGAATGACAGGGAACTTTTTCAAAACTTCAAAAGAAATTGACAGCAGTGACACTGAGATTAGGAGAACAAGCCGAACTGTCAGCTCTCACAGTGAAATTCAAATTCTAGAGGAATTCCGATTTTTCTTTGACTGGAAGGTCCTCTTTATACTAAATCTCGATTTTTCCCTCAAGTCAATATACTTTGAAAAGTGTTTTTTTTTAGGCTGGGAATGATTGGAATAATGACAGAAATTTGACATAAGAGTTGTATAATTTTTCACGCAAAATTAAGTTATTACAGAAAATACAAAATGAATATCGATTAAAAATAATTTAATGTAAAATAGAAAGTGAGCAAAAATATTATACAGTCGGCACGGATCGTACTGATACTGCCCGTTCCTCAGGCCTAGTGCATACTTTCCGCGACGGTCTACCGAGACTATCGATTCAGCGATATCGATTTTCTCTATGTCACGACGCTCGTAGCAGGAAGTATGCACTGGGCCTTATTGTGCGTTGGCGCAAACGTGGTGTACGTATGTTTTAACACATACGCACTAAGTAAACTTCAATAGAGAATGCAAAGTGTCAGCGTAATCCGTGCAGACTGCAAATATATAAAAAAATAGAATCTATGTTTTGAAAAAATCATCGAAAAAAAATTTTAAATGTAAAGCTTGCCCCGAGCTGCGCCTGCTATTTTCAAACTTATTTCAAAAAAAGGACGTGCTCGAGCGATTCTCAGCTCCGGGTCGCCCTATAGTTTGGCTCGTACTTTCAATCTGCGCGCCTTTGATAATTCTGTCCGGGCCACCGCTGTTCGCCCAGACAGCAGCAGCAGTGGCCGAATAAGCTGGACAACGATCCGAACTGTCGGTCGGTTTCGATTCCTATTCGGCGCGGCTCGGAACCGAGAGTCGTGTAGGTGTTTTTATGCCTTTTCAACCCTCAAAGCCTAAAAATCAAATAAAATTCATCCTTTTCAGCGTTCTCCTCGCCGTGTTGGCCGTCTCACGAGCCCAAGTTGCAGTCAATGGACCATTCTATGGCCGCTACTACGCCGCAGCAAAGCCCGTGCTGACACCAGGATTCGCCCAGGTTGCCGCTCCAGTGGTCGCCGCAGCACCAGCAGTTGTTGCAGCTGCTCCAGCTCCAGTCTTCGCTGCTCCTCCTGCTCCACTGCCCGTCCCAGCCCCAATGTTCGCTGCTCCCGCACCACTTCCCGTTCCGGCTCCAGTACTCGCCGCTCCTCGCCCCGTGTTAGCCGCTCCAGCATATGCTCCAGTCCCAGTGGCGAGGCCCGTTCTTGCTGCCCCAGCTGTGGCTCCTGCTCCAATGTACGCAGCTCCGGCGCCAGCCATGGCTGCCCCGGCTCCAGTTATGGCTGCACCGGCACCACTTCTTGCTCCTCCAGCACCAGTTATGGCAGCCCCGGCTCCAGTGATGGCTGCTCCGGCTCCAGTCCTCGCTGCCCCAGCCGTCCTCGCCGCCCCCGCCTACGCCCCATTCGTCCGCACTCCTTACTTCATCGGAAGTAACAAGTCCAAGAACTAACTTATACGACCCACACACGCACCAGACGCACGTGCCATACAGTATCTGTCTGTACATTTGATCACGATTCTAAATAAATGCTCATGAATTTTTTTGTGTACTGTAATCTTACTGTAGGTTAATAGATGCATGGTACAGTCGCGTCGGAAATACTAGTCCAGCAGCCGGCCCGCGCAGCTCACGCAAACACAAAGCGCTGGGCCGTCGCAGTTGATCACGAATCGGCAGACACCATCCAACTGTACAGGTCGAGCGCAATGCGTTAGCGCCTGCGACCCACCGGACTTTCGGCGAACTGGACTAGAATTTCCGATTCGACTATATGCGAGTTCCAAGAACTGGCCTCCGAGTTTTACAGTGAATATCGGGCATCTGACCACAAAAAGTCTATTAGTCATATTTAAAGGTTTGTTTAATTATGCGTATAATTAACGCTCAATAGCATGAGAACAGAGAACGAAAACTGATGAGTGAAAATTGACACATCCACATGCCATTCTACACCTCATTACAGAGTGCTTGAAGGAAACATGGAAATGATTTCGGCTTTAAAAAAATCTGGAATCAGCCTTTTTCAGTCTAAAAATCTTGATTATAGATTAAAGTGACTTTCGACAAGTCGACAGCTTTGGGAAAATTCTAAAACATGAAAAAAAAAACATTTTTGATTTTTCAAACATATGATCAGCAATGGTCGTGCCCGCTATGTGCTTCATTTTGCAAACCTCAAACTATTCTGCAATGGTTTTCCTTGCTAGGAATGTTCCTCGAACTTTATATAGTGTGCTTCTCTGGGCCAAATTCCGGTCCGCAATTGCGTCTCAACACGCTTTGCGGCCGCGCGCTTTCAAGTCGGCGGAGCTTCCAGTGGCGCAGTTGCTGATCTGTTGTCTCTTGGTGGGTTCTAGAAACTGGAAACTAATCAAAGTTGAAAAAAACTGTATGAAAAAGCCATATCGAGTAGGCTTTGCCGCTGGAAACTCGACTGACTCGAGCGCGTGAGGCCGCAATGCGTGCCGAGACGCAATTGCGGACCGGAATTCGGCCCAGAGAAGCGCAAAACATACTTCTTTAAAGGCAGCGCCCTCGCCAAAAAAATCATCTATTTTTTCATGCAGAGAATGTAACCTACAAAGTAAAGTTTTATAACGGAAGAAACATGTTCAAAGCCCAAAATTTACGGACAGGAACTCTTCTGCGATTCCTCAAAAACACTCAAATTGCCGCCAACGCCTATTTCGTAATTTTGATGTAACGAAATCAGCAATGTTAAAATTGGTAGTGCGCATTGAACCTTCTAGTAAATTTACCTCTCTAAAATGGCCTCCGACACTAAAAAGTTCTAAAAACAGAAGAGAATTATTTATTTTATTAATTTATTCGGGACGCGAAACAAGCCCACGTTATGAGAGAAAAAAAAACTGAAAATGGAATACAAAACATACAAAAACATAAAACACAGCCTTAAAAACTGGAGTCAAAAACAAACAAAAAAACCATCAAAAGGAGCTAATTACACGCATTAGGAACAGATATCTAGACTCAAAGAGTCAAGCATATCACAGCAAGACAGTTAGGACTGTCGGTTTACTTTCAGGATAGTCTTAAGAGCTTTCGGAGACATACTCAACAGGTTCGGATTCTCTCCCAGAAGCTGGTTGAATTTATTATGATTCCGTAAGTGGGAAAGCTTGACCTTATTTGTGACCTTGCCACGGGGAGATTAAGTCTAACCTTCCCTCCTCTACTTCTTGTAACGTAGGTTCCGAAAAACTTCACTGGTTTTATAGACAATTCCCTAGTGAGAATCTTGAACATCATCATTATATCAGCACTTTCTCGCCCTCTATAAAGGGTAGGTAATCTTAGGATCCTAGCCCTATCGGCACCATTAGGCACCTGGGCATAAGTAAGACCAGCGCATCTCATCACTGGTTTGCGAGTGTAGTTATTCTGAACGGTCTCCAAGAGATCAATGTCCCTCTTTTTCACTGGGTTGAAAACTGTGATCCCACTCTCGACGATGGGTCTGACAAAGGTTTTGTATTCTCGTGAAAGTACCTGACGATTTTTACTCTTCAATGTCTTGAAAAGATTGTAAGTGCGAAAGTTCGCTTTTCTTACCAATTTTCTGTAATGCGGCCTATAACTCAAGTTTTTGAACACAAGAAAACCTAGGTTTCTTACTTCTGGAACAGATCGTAAAGTTTGACCCTTTAACGTGTAGTTATAGTCAGTACCATGATTATGAATATTGCCTTCAATTCGTAGGTGACTGGATTTCGCCTGTATCGCTTCGCAATCTTCGCTATTTACCTTTTTTCTATAAATTTTCATGTCATCTGCGTAACATTGGCATGGATCGTGAAGAGACTTCGCGTTCACTGTTGAAGGTTGGCGCGAATTTGGTGCACCTATGTTCTCAGACATAGGAGCGGACTTATCGCGACGCACAATAGGAACAATCGCGTGATCGACGGCGATCAAACCGGTATTTGAGGGCGATCAAACCGGCAATTGGAGCGATCATCCCTTCTTTAGAGCGCGGTCAACACTAAAAGAGCAGGCGATCAGTACACTTTCATCATAATAGGACATACCGCGCACAAACCTTCAGAACGTAGCCGTAGGCCTGCGTGCTGTCAACCCTACAGGGCCAAACAAGTTTTTTCCACGGGTGGCCCTCGAAAGTAAACAGTATGGGGTTCTATGGAGCGCCCATAGCCACAAACACAAAAGATCACCGTCGCTAGGGGAGGTGCGGCTAAAAATTTATAATTGATTGTATCTTGAGCTACCGCGGCTATCTACAGCTCAACAGAGCGAGGCATGTATACTGTGCTTATCTGGGCCAAATTCCGGTCCGCAATTGCGTCTCGACATGCTTTGCAGCCGCACGTACTCGATTCAGTCGGGTTTCCAGCGCCAAAGCCGACTAGATAAGGCTTTTTCTATAAATTTTCTCCAGGTTTTCTTAGTTTCCAGTTTCCAAAACCCAACTAGAGTTAGCAGATCGGCGGCTGCGGCGCTGGAAGCTCTTCTGACTCGGGAGCGTGCGGCCGCAAAGCGTGTCGAGACGCAATTGCGGACCGGAATTCGGCCCAGATAAGCACAGTAGATAGCCACAATCGTCAAGGATACAATCATTATATCATTCTCAACCGTACCTCCCGTAACGACAGAGGTCGCTTGTTATTCTTAACTATGGGCGCTCACTTAGAGGTCACCCAAGAATGACTTGAATGGCCTACAATACCGGAAATCGGTCTACAAATCGAGACAGGACTCAATTTTCACTCGCTACGGGCCGGATCCATCCTTATCGCGACAAATGAAGAGAAGCTGTGCTTACAATCCTTATCGACCAAAAATCTATATGCATCCATGGACGATAGAAATAAACTCTGTATCGCGTCGGTGGTGAATATGGTTCCAGGCCATTTTCACTAATTCTCAGTCTTAACATCAAAATAGATATAATTTCATTTTCGTTCGCATCATGAACAAATCGCAAAGGCACTTAAATGTACTGGACGCACAGTTATGTGAATCATTAAAGAAAAATTCGAGTAATGCCTAGTGGATACTGGATATTTAAAGGCATCGTCCACGATGAAAACCGAATTTGGGTTTATGCGTTCATTCGGACTAGTGGGCCATGACAATGTCACTCAGAAAGTTTGGAGTTACAAAACCGTCTCTGAATGAAGATTCGCTTACCTCAAAATGGCTTCCTGGGTTTGGGGGGCCGGCCTTGGGGTCGATCCGTTGTTACAAGGAACAAAACTCCTGGGTTGCTGACGGCGGGCGTGCCTTGACGCGTCGTAGGGCGCAATACACACGCCAGTCGATTTCGAATTCGGCATCGATCGAAAGCAGCCGGCAGCACTGGACGCAGCAGGTGGGTAGCCCATTTTAATTTCGCTGAAGTCGTAGTTGAGCGGCATCCTCGGTGAATTGCTTCCAACGCTGCGCCAAGGAACGAAGCGTAAAACTGTTCCTTGCATTCTCTGCGCAACTATCCCAAGTTGATGCCGGCGCGAAATTCAAATTTGCTATGAACTTTCTATAAAAGGGTTTTTCTCAAAAAGTTGACGTTTTCGAGGGGGCGTTTCGCTACCGTTAGTCACTATAGGGATAGTACAACACGAAAGCATCAAAAACCCAAATATGGTCTTCATCGTGTACGATGCCTTTAATACTACTGTGGATAATCGATACACAGAGTTAAAGTAATAAATTTAATCTGAGGAATGGACGGGGCTGCGACGGTAGATCGCCGCGCGCGAATCGAAATCCCGTTGGCCAAAAAGGCCGCCAACACCGCACGACCAGCCGCCTGGTCCATGCGTCAGACTAAATCGAATACCGAAACCATACATGTACCGAACAGACACGCATTGCGTGCATCTTCAGAGAAAAATGCAAACAATTCTTAGAGAAGTAGACTCGAGATGCGGAAGGATCATAAACGGAATGCAGACAAATTCCAGGGCCCGCAAATGAATGAGCATACAAGAGCATGATAGAAGAGACATTGCGCACCAAAACAACAGTACAACAGAAAACAAATATGGCACCGAGTTTGCGTCAACCTTCGACAGTAAACGCAAAGTCTCTTCACGATCCTTGCCGACGTTACATCATACAGGTGACACCAAGTCGTGAAACCGAGTTAGGAAGCTCAAACGTATAAATAAGGAAAAACCAGGGTGATAGCACCCCTCCCTGAGGAACACCGCTGTAGGCTGAATAGACCGGGGAGTAACTTCCTTCCAGTTTGAATTGATATGTTCGATTGGAGAGAATATTCTGTGCCCAACTTACTAATCTGGG
Organism: Aplectana chamaeleonis; assembly: GCA_029168955.1. Classification (NCBI taxonomy): domain Eukaryota; kingdom Metazoa; phylum Nematoda; class Chromadorea; order Rhabditida; family Cosmocercidae; genus Aplectana; species Aplectana chamaeleonis. The sequence goes on along the minus strand of JAPDOI010000384.1, from coordinate 295,828 downwards.
TTGTATACCAATGACCGTCATTTTTTTAAGTAACTTTTGTGTCGGATCTTTATCAAAGGCTTTTGAAAAATCAAAATAAATGACATCTGTTGGGCTCCTATTCTCCATATTGCGCGTCCAATCATTTAAAGGCACAGGACACCCAAAAAATCAGTTTTTAGATTCCATGCTTAACTTGGTGAGAGTAACACGCTGATCACAGTGGTATCTCTGAAATCGTCCAAGACCCCCTTTGAACAGAGTTATGGGCCTTCAAAGATGCCTGTATTTTGAAGGTGAAAAATGGTGGACGAGTTGTCTCAGGCCTGTATTTCTCTTCATTCGCACTCGTTGCGTGAGAGAAAGCCAGGATAAGGAAACAGTCCGGTAATGGACTGGAGAACGACGACTTGATCGAATTCATCCACCCATCGAGTCGCTATCGAGTTCGAAAATCTGTTAGGGGGTCGGGCCTGTGGTGGTCGCTTATATCTCGCTTATTTGGAGGAAATGAGATCTGGCATTTAGCACGTGTTATACAGGAGGTGCCTTCTACACAATCACATGAAAAACTCAAAATTCGTATCTGAGGGTGTACTGTGCTTTAAAGAACTGATCAGTGATGTCTCAACTGATCTGCCTTTCAGGAATCCGACCTGATTTTCCGAAATGAGATTGCTTGCAGAACTTTCCAGGATTTTTAAACAGTTTGTGAAAATTGAAAGTTCAGTAGGAGCCTTTCGTCATTGTCTTCTACTTCGTGGGGCGCTAAAATAAATAAGCGGTTTTTTCTTGTGAGTGCGTTGCCGTTAGAGTACCTACATACAATACCCGCGCTAAGTTTTGTAAAAACGGGGAGCATCTGGCAAACTTGGCAAAAAAAGCGTCCGATGCATGTAACTTTTTTGAATGAAGACTTTTCGAATTCTGAGAACGCTATCATATTCACAGATCAAATTGCTACCTAACTATATGGCTTATAGACCGAAGTTCCCTAAAATCGCTTTGTTTTTGAAGGAAATAGTTTTTGCAATCGTTTTCCAAAAACGTCGCGCGCGGCGAAGTGCGGCGAAACTTTGAGCAGTATTTGTACAAGTAATAGAGGAGCAATCTGTATGTTTTCTTCATAAATTAGGTGCAGGTGAGAGAATCTCAAGGTTTGTGTTGGTTGAGTTTTCGAAATCCTTGAATAAATACATACGCTTGAGAACTACCTGAAAAGTCAGAGTATTTTCGCGAGAACCCTGGACTCCTAAATAGAGGATTCCGAAAAATCAGCCAACATAAACCTTGAGATTTTCTCCCCTGCGATTAATTTATGAAAAAAAACATAAAGATTGCTCCTCTATTACTTGTACAATTACTGCTCGATTTTTCGCCGCACTTCGCCGCGCGCGACGTTTTTCACAAACGATCGCGAAAATTTTTTTCTCCAAAAAGAAAGCGATTTTAGGGAACTTCGGCACACAAGCCATATAGTGAGGTAGCAATTTGATCTGTGAATATGACAGCGTTCTCAGAATTCAAAAAAGTCTACATTCAAAAAGGTTACATGCATCGGACGCTTTTTTACCAAGTTTGCCAGATGCTCCCCGTTTTTACAAAACTTAGCGCGGGTATTGTATGTATTCGTGAGTAATTGGAATTTCACGAAAATATTGTAAAAGCTCTATTTAACTTCTTTTGGTTGCGAAAAAGAACTGGAGGGATTTTCCGTGTAAATCCGGAAAACATTTTTAAAAAAATACGGGGATTTCCCGTTTCAAATTGGGCATTTAAAGAAATTGACTGCGCCACGTTGTTTATCTAGTGCGTTATCCTAACCTATAAATATTTACAGCATATAGTACTAATAGAACTCTCTACAGGAATGAGCGGAATTCCGACTTCCGCTCTGCGAGATAGAAGTCGTTTCGTTTTCCGATTTCTGAGATTCGGAAGAAGTTTCGCTCCCTGCTAGGGATGGTCGATTTCTTTCCATTAAGGGGCGGCATGCATGAACGCTGCGAAGGGGGTCAGGGAGCCGCTCCGCGTCCTCCGTGCGAAGCGTCGAGCCAGAGGTGACCCGAAAAATATGCCGTCCCCTTTGTGTAAAGACGCCACGCACGGTGAACTCCCCGCCTAACTGTTTTTGTTTTAAATTTTAATCGCGCTTAACTTCGGTCTTTTTTGATTTCCTCTTCATAGTTAATTATTTTCTGAATAATTTTCCCGTTTGCCTCTGAAGTTTCACAGAAATAAAACCGTTCTAGACAAGGACCAAATCAAAAAACAGCTTCTAGGCGTGTGGTCTGCTGCGTGTAGTGAGTTTGCGTTCCAATGTCAAATCCACGGCATGTTTTACGGGTCACCTCTGGCTCGACGCTTCGCACGGAGGACGCGAACGGCTCCCTGACCTTCTTCGCAGCGTTCATGCATTCCGTGCATAGAGGAGTCTATGAGCTGGCGGTCTGCCTACCCCTCCCCCACCAAACTAAAAGGGCAGTTGTCAAGAAAATTAAATTTTACTAACAAGGGAAGTATACAAAGCGTATGTCGAATCTGCGGAAACGAATCATATGGCCAGTATCTTTTGAGCTTGTATAGTTAAACTTTGCAATACCCAGCCACGAGCAGCTGGTTCCAAAAAGTTATGGGCATTTTTGAAGTTGCGCGAAAATATTGTAAAAGCTCTATTTAATTTTTTTTGGATGCGAAAAAAATTAGGAACGTCAACTGGTCAGAAATCGCCTATACGATCGTGCCTGCGTTATACCACAATGCCTCATTTGCCCTCAGGGCAGGGAAGGTGATTGTGCTGCTACAGGTGTCAGCTATCTCATCACATGCCAGAGCTGCGGTGAGGAATATATCGGAGAGACAGCTCGACCATTGCATGTGCGTATCAAAGAACACTTAGATGGGAAAGGAAGGTCGCGCAGTTACACTGCACTGGGGACCCACAGAAATAATTGCCACCGGGGGGAGGATTTTGAGGTGCGAGTGGAGATACTGGCGCGGGAGGTCACGACAAGTGCGCGAAAAGCTCTCGAGGCGTTCTGGATCCATGCGAGAGATCCCAAGATCAACCGGAAGGACGAGGGCCTATATATAACCCGGGAACTCCAGCCCTATATCAGACTTGCCTTCTGATTCGGGCCGAATTTCTGTTCCACCGGTGCCCATCCGTACTCCTACTGATCCATGATCGCTTGAGGACTTGATTAGGTACGATACGTTGTCTACTTTTCTCCTGTTTATCAGTTTGGAAATTTGGGAGTCGATTTTCTAAAGAGAGTTTACCGTTACGGCGTTTGATCGTGTATTTTTATAAATGGAATTGGCTCTTTCAGACTCTGAAGAAGGCGAAGCCGCCGAAACGTCAGTCGAATAAAGTCGGTTACCACCTCGTGCCAAGCTGTATTCATATTCAAAAATATTAGGACTGATCCTTCGTGGAAATCCGGACAACATAAAAAAATTACGGAGAATTCCCGTTTCAAACCGAGGATTTGCAGAAATCCAGGGCGCCACATTGTTCAGCCGGTACATCATGTTGACCTATAAATATTAGAGTATGTCAACGAATATTCGGAAAACGAATATTCGGCCGAATAAACGAATAATCGAATATTCGAATAATTCGATTATTCGGAAAAGTCAATTTTTCGAATAATTCGTTTATTCGAATATTCGGAAAAGCCAATTTCCGAATAATTCGTTTATTCGAATATTCGGAGAAGTCAATTTTTTGAATAATTCGTTTATTCAAATATTCGGAAAAGTCAATTTCTCGAATAATTCGTTTATTCGAATATTCGAATATTCGGCCGAATAAACGAATAGTTCCAGAAAAATAGGAAGCAGAGCCTCCGGTACATGTCCATTTTTGCGGTGCAGAAGCGAAATGTCTCCAACCAAACTGGGTGCTATCTTAGCGGTGAGGGACCACTATTGCTGGATGCGTTCGGCCCCGCCCATTTTATCGTACCGCACTAAATTTGAGCATCTCCCGGGGTTTCCCTCCCCTGCCGAAATCAGTATTGCAGCACGGAAAAATGGGCGTGGCCACGTGCGATACAACAGTGCCCCCCCCCCCCGCTTAGGTTCCGTTCATAGCAGACGACCTAGCGCCGAGTGATGCTGGGTTTGCATCTTTAACCCATTCACGACCACGCCTAATTCTGGGTGGCTGCACGTTCGGACCGCGTGCAATATTGCGTCACCGTATACAGTGTCCCACCGGTGGGCCACTTTTGCTCGAATTGCACGCCACCAAAAAATCGATTTTGGTTTTTTTTGCTTATTCTACGGCTGTCGACGTCAAAATCATGATGCCAAAGTTTCAGCTTCCATAACTCTTTCCTTCCAGAGAAATGGCCTCCCAAATTTTCAACTGTGTAGATAAGACCATCTACAAAATCACGTGAGTTCGTTGAATTCTAGCGGTTTGAAACATTAAATAACGTAGATTACCATGATAGACATTCTTGTGTTCTTCAATTGACAGGAAATGCTTAGTGAAATGATATTTTGTCAGATTTGCACTAATTTTGCTTTAGCTACTCCCTCGCTCTTGCGGTCTATCGCATTCCGACGCGAGCTTTTTTTTGTAGTAAACATTTTTAGCATTCTTTTTGACATCTAGACGTAGAAAAGACTCCCCAATTTTAATAATAACTTTTGATGCTGATGGAAATGACTTTTTTAGATCTTCGCCATTTTTTCTCGGCCACCCCCTCAACCCTCCGGTTCGGCGCCTTCTAGGAAGAGATTTTTTGTGAAAAGCATATGCGTTTTTTGCATTCAAACGTATAAAATAGTTCTATTATTACAAATTGACTAAGAATGATTAGTGCGATTACCGTTTTATAAGTTTTCACTCGTTTTCTGCTCTGGCACGTCCCCATTTTTCTCGTCCGCTCCTCTCCAAGGTAGTTTTCACCGAAGTTTGAGCCCCGGCCTACGATGGTACACCAACCGTAACCAAGCAGGCTTTTCAAAAAAGGCCCCAATGATCTCAACATTAGTGATCTTTGCATAAAATAAATTATGTGAACAAAATACGGGTGAAAGAAAAGCCGATTCTCTACGCGGGAATGGTGCGCAGTATCAGTAATCATACTTCTATGATATTTATAAATAGTGCTATACGATCTGACCACTCTTAGAAGTAAGGATTGTTTCCCGAGTAGTGGAAAAAAGATAAAATTCTTCATTAAGTGCTTGTAAAAATGCGATCTGTACTCATAATGGCGGTTTTCGACCTTGCTGCATTCGAAGGGTCAGATATATTGTAGTGGTGAAGCTACCAGCGGACCACGAAGTTTGTAGTCGACTATAGAATAGGTAAATACATTGACCATAAATAGGTTTAGAAATTCCTTCACGTGGTGGAGAAAACGATTTTCGAAAAGAGTGTTCCACCGGTGGGACACGCGCTCCGAAGTGGTAGTCAACGCGTGTCCCACCGGTGGGACACGCGGTCGTGAATGGGTTAACATTCGTTATTGATCTGACTCCCCAGCGACCACTGCAGGCGCCCTGAAGCATAGTTTTGACTGCATCGCTGCTGTTTTTCATCGCAGCGATTTTGCACCCGCTGCTGCAGCGACGTAGCAGCGGCAGCGATTCTGTTCATAGTGCATAGGCCCACAGATGATTGAAGAAATTCAATCAATCAGTGAAATTAATGGCTGGCATTCATCAATAACGCGTTTCGACTCGAAAACACTGACCTTGTCATGTGAAAGGGTCAACATTCATTAGACGAAACGTGTCATCCGCTGGCAATCGCTCCATCGTTGCCATTTTGGCCGCGATGCAGCTATGGTCAGCGACCATTGAGAATCGCTCTTCAAGCAGCGATGCAGTAAAACATAGGATTTCGTCGCCGCGACCCAGCGATGCAGGACGTATGCCACGAAGCGATCACAATCGGAGCGGTTTTCCATTACGCGCGATGAAAAAGGAACAGTTGTCCCTCGCATGGCCGCAGCGACCACCTGCAGTGAAAACTAGGCTTGACGCTGACGGTGGAGGCATAGCGGCAGTAGCGGCTGTCGCCAATGTTACCGATATCATCGTTAATCACGTGCCGTCCTCGCACACGTTGATTGCGCCAGCCGTCGAGCGTCACGCGCCAGCGTTTCAGCGGTGGCCCATGATGCTCCGACGCCTTGACGCTTTGCCGCTGGTCTTCTGCTATGGACGGAGCCTTAGATAGCACCCCAAACTGATGAGAATTTCGAATATTGTTGGTAGATATTGTTTCGAAAATCCAGAGACTTTGATCGTATCGTTTAACTACTACTCATAGACAGTGATAAATGTTGTTTCGAATACTCTTATGATATAATATGAAATGTCTTTTTCGTGGAAGTACATTGGCATTATAGTTGTTCACGAACGAAATTTTCGAAAAAGTTTCAAAAAGTTTTCTTCAAAATTTTTTTCATTCTTTTTCGTTCGTTTGAAAATTTTGCGAACGAAAATTTTTCGATTTTCGTTCGTTCGAAATTTTTTCCAACGAAATTTTTTTCATTTTTCGTTCGTTCGAAAATATTTCGAACGAAAAAATTTCGATTTTCGTTCGTTTGACATTTTTTTCGAAATTGTACAATTATAATGGGCATAGCTTTGATCTATACAATACCATACAAAAAAGGTCAAGAAAGTTGGTAGTGCCGCGAACGGGGGTTCAACTATGCGTACTCGGTCCGTACTTCTTATTCAAGTACTCGTGATTTTAGCCGGATATTCGGATTATTCGTGTTCGAATCATTCGAATAATTCGATTACTCGGAAAAGTCAAATTTTCGAATAATTCGTTTATTCGATTATTCGAAAAGTCAAATTTTCGAATAATTCGTTTATTCGAATATTCGGAGAAGTCCATTTTTCGAATAATTTGTTTATTCAAATATTCGAAAGAGTGAATTTCTCGATTTGTTCGTTTATTCGAACGTTCGAAATTTTTTATTCGTTTGATAAACTCTAATAAATATTCATAACCTATAGAGCAAATAGAACTCTCCAGGAATGAGAGGAATTCCTATTTTCGCTTTCCGAAGTAAAAAAGTTTCGATTTCCGATTTCTGAAATTCAGAAGAAGTTTTGCTCCCTGCTACGTATGGTCGGTTCTTCTGTTATGGAGTTGTCAGGAACATTAAATTGTACCAACAAGGGAAGTATACAAAGCGTATGAACATTTTTCTGTTGCGCTTTCAGAATCCCTAATTGATATAAATAACCGCAAAACCAGAAATCCGTACAAGTCCAAAACGCTATCAGTCTGCTCAAGTTTGGAAAATGGGCTCCCCCCAAACTTTGCTCGAGGTGTGTGAAAAACGATGAACGTAGACGATTTCTTGCCGTAGTGAAATCAATTTTGTTTACATCACCTCTAGTACTGCATGCGGAAACAGTACTGTGCTTCTCTGAGCCAAATCCCGGTCCGCAATTGCGTCTCGACACGCTTTGCGGCCGCACGCGCTCGAGTCAGTCGAGTTTCCAGCGCTAAAGCCGACCCGAAATGGCTGTTTTATACGGTTTTCTCCAATTTTGTTTACTTTTCAGTTTCTAAAACCCACCTAGAGTCAACAGATCGGCGGCTAAGGTGCTGGAAACTCTTCCAACTCGAAAGCGCGCGGCCGCAAAGCGTGTCGCGACGCAATTGCGGACCGGAATTTGGCCCAGAGAAGCACAGTATAAAATTGGCTGATGGGCAGTTTGATTCTGCCTGTTGTGATAGAACCCTCCTACAGAAGGTGCACTCGTAGACCAAATATTTATCGATTTTCGAAAATTAAGTACTGTGCTTATCTGGGCCAAATTCCGGTCCGCAATTGCGTCTGGACACGCTCTGCAGCCGCACGCGCTCGAGTCTTTCGGGTTTCCAGCGCCAAAGCCGACTCAATGTGGCTTTTTCAAACAATTTTCTCAAATTTACCTTAGTTTCCAGTTTCCAAAACCCACCTAGAGTCAGCAGATCGGCGGCTGCGGCGCTGGAAGCTCTTCTGACTCGGGAGCGTGCGGCCGCAATGCGTGTCGAGACGCAATTGCGGACCGGAATTTGGCCCAGATAAGCACAGTATGCTTAGTTGAACTTTTTTTTCACCAACTTTCAACCATGGACTAGGAGAGATTCAAATTGTATAGATACAGTGACCTGGAGATCAACAAATATTTATCAATGCAAAGAAAAACTTACACATAAACAAACGACCAAATTATGTACACATATCGCATGCGCTTGACGGGAAGAACACGGAAAACAAAAAAAAAGAACAATTGTCACAAAAACTTATGAAGAGCACAACAAAATATTCTGATGTACAGAAAACGAAGCATGGCCTCGAAATCATCCCCAAATAGGATTAAAACACCATGACATGCTCTTTTTGCTGAAATTCGCTCCTAAATAGATTACATGAACTCCTGAACTAAACTGTTACTGCGATCTGAAATTTAACTTTGAATTAAGCAATCACATCTATGTATGATCTCAACAGTTGAATACCTCAGGATGAAACGAAATTTGGAATGAAAAATCACTGAAAAATCTGTGTTCTTTCACTGAAGAGCTGGTGCTGATTTGAAGAACCTTACGCGTCATCGCGCCGAAAACCGTGCAAAGTATGATCACGGCATCAAACCCTATTTACAGCAATTATAGTCTAATTACTGGTCACAGAACTTACTGCGACATCGTGCGAAAAATCGCAAATATTCTAAAGCCACTGAGACCTAATTATATTAATTATTCTATTATATGGAAGGATCCTCTGCTTCCGAGCCAAATTTACTCTGTTCCCTCGCGCACTTGTGCGCAGCGAGGGTAGAGACAACGAGAAAGTGTGAGGAGAACGAGACACATGGTACGCGCGCCAACGCACGCGATGAACGGAAATAAAATTTACTCAGAAACAGAGGGTATGTTCTAACTACTGGTCACAGATCTAGCCGACAGAATCGTGTCAATTTAATTGCAGTCGGCATGAATTACACTTATTCTTTCAGGTCCCTCTCAACGATTGACGCAAACTCAGATGATGCACAGATGTTACGACACATATGCACCGACTTTGCGCCAACCCTCAATAGGGGAACCAATAATAGCCGACTGTACGTCAGGTCTCTATGCGCTGCCGCTAGGTCCGCGAAACCGCTGCCATGAATACTGTCGTTCTCTGAACGCAACTCCGGTCCGCATTCGCGGACTACGGATATTTCATCATGCGACGCGTATGAATTGTGCTGGAACCACTTGGTCCCAGCACGATTCAACTTTCTCCCAGCACGCTCAGACTCTGCGGGGGGGGCAAGCGCCGGACAATAGAGCCCGTTTTCGACTTGGGGGAGCGACAGCGCAGTCCTCTCCCGAGGGGGGCTTCAGGGGGGCCCCTGCTCTCCTCCGGCGCTTGGCCCCCCGAGAGGAAGAGAGGGAAAAGATGGGAAGAAGTTGTAGAAGGTAGTTTACGACAATAGAGGCCAGAGAAGGCATCTATCACGTGCTCGACCGGTATAAAAGGCGCCTCACCTCATGGAGAGCCGCATTCGGCCCAACAGGGCCGGCCCTGGACGGCGACTTCGGAGTCACTGTCAGAAAGGGATATTTTTGGAAGAAAGCGGAGACTCTTTCCGGGGGAGGGGCGTCACTGCTCCGGAGCCGTGACGTCATGGCTCAGGGGCAGTGATGGGGGGCAGTGACAGGGGGGCTTGTGGCAGTCACAGGGGGCTTCAGGGCAGTGACGGGGCCTGATCGCCAAATTGTCACTCCGGCGGGGAAGCCCCCGAATGGGGGGTAAGCGCCGGTGCCCGGAGGGTTGCCCCCCCCTGAAGAGCTGCGCTAGCCCCCTCCAGTGTATGAGCGGCTATCACGTGTCGCATGATGCAAGAACCGTAGTCCGCAATCGCGGACCGGATGTCGGCTCAGAGAACTTACACCACAATGTCCGCCGCAGCGGCAAACACAGTGAGCAGAGATCACATGTCTAGATAACACTTGTATGCCGATGCCCTTTGTCCTCCCTTTGCAGGCTGCGTCTGTTGCTGAGGTGAAGTATAAACCTGGCATTAGACATACTCAGCAACTTATCACATCTGATTAGCTAATAAATCTAGGGTGACAACACCATTATATGTATGAGGCCAGATATACCATGAGACAAGATGGGTTCTCTGAGAGTTTGGGCCGAGAAATAGCCGCGAAATGCCTGCTTGCCGCCTAGTAGCCACGACTTAATTCTCGCCGCGAAATAGCCGAGAAATAGCCGCTCAATATTACTCGCCGCAAAATAGCCGCCAAATAATGCTTGCAGCGAAATAGCCGAGAAATAATGCTCTCCAGGCAGATATACGGCGCATTCCACAGGCATGATTCAGATGTCAGCACCTTCGTCGGTTCAATTTTGAGATACTTGGACCTCGTCCAGCCTCTGGAGGCCCCGCCCAACCGCTGGCGGCCCCAGATGGTAGCTCGGCGAGCCGGCGACAGTTGCGTCTTTGTTAATTTTGTTTACTTCTGAATATGTCTCGGTTATATCTCGGCTATTTCTCGGCTACTTCTTGTCCATTCCCTGAGAAGCCGCGAAATAGCAGGGAAATACCCCAGCAGGAGCCGCTGCGGAGCCTGGTGGGCTATTTCGCGGCCAAAGCTCTCAGAGTTACAAGTACATTTCGGTGGTTCTAGCATGTGTTACATATACAGGGAGACTATAAATATGTAGACACACATACGTAAATATAAATACAATTATGATTATGACTAAAATCAAAAATAATCATTATCATTACTATGTAATTATAATTATAATTATCTATGTATCAATAGCACATTTGTGCAGACATGGGCAGGATAGAAAAAAACACAAAAAATCACAGATTCTAAAAGAAAAGTCGGCTCTTGTTCGAAAAACCTACCAAACAATGTCGAAGGAACTCGACTTCAGGTTTTGGTAGACTCTATAAACCAGTACCGAGCTCATAACGAACTCCTCGATTCGCCTAGGGGAAGATATTTCCTCCACGCATGACGATGTCAGGCTTCTGTGGCAGCTGGGCGAAGGTCCGATAACGGCATTGAATACCCAGATAGAGAACGCTGAGCACAATCAACTGCAGCAACGATTCGGCCGTGAAGAGAATCTGAAATCAATATGGAGGTTCCTATTCTTAAGGGCAATAGTTACGAAGGGGGCGTGGCAGTTATCTGATTGGTGCACGCCGACTGCATGCAAAAGGCGCGGAGCGATGGGCGGGACACCACCCACAGTGACCAATCAGAGTCCACCCTTCTAACACTTCACAGCTTTTTCGGGCGTAGAGAAACACAAGAAAGGAGAAAAAATACTAAAAACTCACAGCTGAGGCTCTGAGACGAGCAAAATACCACTCTGAGGCCTCCTGGAATTGCCTGGGATGAGCTCTGAATGCGTATTTTCCAACACCTTCTGAAGCCTGCATCGCCAGAAATGTGCAGAATGCACAGAGAATACTGGACGCACTGAGCAGCGATCCATGCTGAAAAGAGCAAAACTTCACATAGTAGTTTCACAAGCTTCCCATACTTTCCCAGTCGGTTGAACTGGAGCAAGTGAATAAATAGACCGAGCTTCACCAAGAAAAAGTTAGAACTCACACCTATCTCGACCCCGAGCCGAATAACAGTTCGGCTCGTTCTGCCAATCTTAGGGTCGTCTTATGTTGCTTTCCAGGCTGCTCTAGTTCGCCTGGACTGCAAAAGCAGTGGCCCTGAGATCGGTAAAGCGAGCCGGACTGTCAGGCGTCGTTTATACATCCACCACTAGGCGGCGCGAAGAAGTGCGATTCTAAAATATTGATCACGCGACTCGGCACGATCGATATTATAGAAATGCACCTCGCCCAGCCATTCTGCGGGGGGGGGGAGTATAAACGACCCCCAGGCGGGTTCAATTCCTGTTCGGTGCGGCTCGGAGCCAAGCGATGCCTGAGATAGTAGGTAGATCAGCCAATTATTTATCGAATGTTACTCACCAGAAAACAGAAAATCTGCGGGTGGCTCTCAACAAAGCCCTGAATTGCTCTGGGAATACTGCCAGCGAGGAGGGGAATCGCTGACAACACAGTACACAGAATCGACGTCCCATAGAACCACCACGACAACTCGGTTCGAATCAATAATTTCTGGAAAGAAATTATTTTCAACAAATTCTTCTGAATGAGACATGACTGAAATTCGAAAGTGGGGAGCGTCATGTTCGGATCACTGGCCATAACTCCGCTTCCAGGAGGTCTTGTACGATTCCAGGGACATCATTGGAATCAGCATGGGACCGTTTTTAAGATAGGCCGAAAAACAGAAAAACGACTTTTATCGTGAATATTGCCTTTAACGAGAAGTCTCAAAAATGCGTTAATTCAGTTCATTATTTGTAATGAAATTATGCCACTGATTGATCTGCTCCAATGACGAACTTCTACACTGGTGCCGTGAGCGTCGCGTCGCCTTAAGGCGCGGTCAATTTTTAGCTCAATTCTTGGCTTATAACATTCAACATCCATGAAGAATCATTTCCAAGTTTAGAGTGTATGAACCAAGGTGTTCCGTACAGAACGTATTTCATGATTTTCTACCTAAAATCTCTGAAATTTTATTGATTTTTTCCTGTAGTCAGGTAACGCTTTTTGATTCTCTAACAAAATGGAAAATCAACGCATCAACGGGTAAAGGCGCTTTCTTCGAAAATAACGATCAACGCTAAAGAAAAAAAAATATTTTCCATCAAAGCACAACTCTGCGCCCATCCGTGCTCCGTACTAAACAGCTTCAGCCAATACCAAAAATTGGACCGATTCACAGTACATCTACAGTATCCGGCAAATTTTTTGCAAAAAAAGCGTTTTGCGGCGCCGCAACGTCATAACTTGCTTCAAAGTGGTCCAATTTCAATTCTGAAGTCATTCCTGGATTGCATCCATTTAGTCCTAAACGATAGTGTTATTCAATGATAGATTCAACTCTAGAAGTTCATCGAAAATTGCATTTTTGCAGCTCTAAACCCCTCATTATGAATTGATCAGACGGTCATGGCGGCAGACATCTGCCTTGTTTTGATCTGTGGCCGATGTGAGTTTCAAAAAATATACACATTTTTTAGCAAAATACCGAAGTTGGAAAGCGCGGGTTTTTCTACATATGTCGTGGCAATTACATTTCTCCGATCAACGTGGAACGAAGAGCACGAAAACTACCCGAAAAGCTCTTTTCGTCAATTTTGAATGAAGTTATAGCGATGCGGGCTTTGTGAGGGCAAAAGGCGCCGCAAAACATTTTTTGCCAGAAATTTGCTCGCTACTGTACCATAGTTTCTGGGCTGAAATCGAGAACGGATGCCAGAATCCTGATCGTCACCCGAAGAAAAAAATTGGATTTTCTAACAAACTCACATTGTCTGGAACAGTGTAGTACATCTCTCGCATTACAATAAAGTCAAAAATCGAGCAGGTTATGCATAAGGAGGCGACACCGCTGAGCTGAAACTCCAGGTTTTTTTTTCTTGTGTGAGGACGGTAAAATTAGCAGAAAAAACTTTTTTCTGCAGATAATCTGAGAAAAAATTACGAGAGCTCTGAAACTCACCACTAGCGCGAAATTGATTGGAGTGATCAGAAACGAGGAGGGAAACATGGCTATCTGAAAAAAGCCGAAGTGGACATCATCACAAATCAAAATTTGCATCCCAGATTGGGCTCAAATTCAGATACAACTTGCTGAAAAATATCAGAAACAGCACCGGAAGAAGAATATTCAATTTACTCGTTGAAATTTTCGTTGAAAGAAAATTAAACTCGATGAAGTGAAAGACGGATATATGTGACATTTAGCCCCGCTATTATCGTGGGCAGCAATCTAGACTTCTTTTTCAACAGAAATGATCCTTTTCTCAAACGATTCTAAGGGAACACATCATGCATCACTGAGTCATGCATGCTTCAAGACACCCAATGTGTGAACGAACGATGCGAGACTATAGAATACACAAAAAAAACTATACCATTTTTCAAACTCCAGTCCTCGAAATTTTTTTCGCCGAATACATGTAGAGGTGCTAAACAGTCCGCGTTGAAATTTTGGGAAGATTATGTTAGGTTACGGTAGTTATACGGTACTAGGCCGACGTTTGAGACTTGGCTGAAAATTTGCCTTAAGGTCTTCCTCGCTTCCTCGAGACGCTGGTCACAAATACAACGTCCTTTTTCTGATTCGAAAAAGATTAAGGTAGGGTAAAGGGGATTTCTTGTCCTTAGGCTACCACAACGTACCTTACTATTTTGTGGAACTGAAATCGAACCCCATATCAGTGTTTAGAATCTAGACCAGCCTCACCTGTATTAGGCCCTGATCAGAGTCGGTGCTATTTGCATCCGTAACCCACCGACTCCCCCCAGCACCCCCAGCACCCCCCAAAACCCACCCGGTCGATACGAATGATTAAAATGAAGGGGTGAGGTTGGGAAAATCACTCGGTGTATCCAACTAGATATGACGATGATTACGTGGCCAACAGGTTTGCACCTGTTCAGAGAAATAGTGAAGGAGAGTATGGTGAAGTAACGGAGGTAGCAGTAAGGTTAGCTTTCCAGTGATACGCAATGTTTTATCATAGGTCCGCCCACCCGGTGATTTTCTCATCCGCCGTCATCCACGTATTTCATGGATATCGACCGCTTCGGATACACCGAGTGATTTTCTCAACCTCATTACATCATTTTAAACATACGTATCGACCGGGTGGGTGTTGGGGGTGCAGGGGGTGTTGGGGTGTGGGGGGGGGTGTTGGAGGGATACACCGAGTGAACCATTTTGTTCCTACGTATCGACCGGGTGGGTGTTGGGGGGTGTTGGGGAGTGTTGGAGGGATACACCGAAAGATTTTTGCATCCCATTTCCAATGCATTCTGTGTGTATCGACCAGGCTGTAGACGTCGGCTCATCCAACTATAACCGGGGCCTTAGGGTTAAGCAAAAAATCTTCCTTCCGACCTCAGGAGTCCGAAAAATAGCAAAGTGCCCGTCGTAAGAAGACTAGGTACACTGACAAAACGAACCATAGGCCATATTATTCCTAACTCTGGGCTAACGAACTGGTTGGAAACGGTCCGTAAGGCCAGGTTTATACTTTCAGCAGCTTTCGACGCAACCTAAGAGAACTATCGCGCGTCGCGAGGAGTATATTCTCTAGTTCGCCGCCGAATTTACCCTGTTCCTTCGCGCGCGGTTCTTCGGAGTGAGGGTATAGACGATGAGAAAGTGTTGGGAGCAAAGAGGCAAATGATACGCGCGCATACGCACGCGTTGAACGAAAATGAATTTCACTCCGAAACAGAGGATACACTTGAGTTAGTTGAAAAATTATTTGAGTAGATTTTAAAAGACTCAACTTGTAATGAGATCGCTCTCAACGAAGGAAATTCAATTCGAGAATTATGTCACGGAAATTATATTCAAGAATTGCATTGATTTAATAATATCATTGAGTTAAATAATAATACTATGAGATTTCAAAAAACTTCAAGCAAAACATTTTCAAGTAATCGAAATAATATGTTCTCCAAGACCATTGGCGATTGATTCATTTAGGTTTACCTTCTGAACAGCTAAAGTCTGCCGATTGAAACGTACGCCGGTCGGCGTGCGTGTCGAGCATGTCAATCGATTAGAAGGAATTTTGGACAAAAAGTGACTACTACATGTAATAGTCAGCTGTTTGCAGTCATGCGAAGATTAGCTCGAAAGATGGCTCCGCGACATAATATGTAGTAGTCACTTTTTGTCCAAAATTCCTTCTAATCAATTAACACGCTCGAAAAAACGTCTCTATAACGGCTGCTCGACACGCACGCCAACCGCTCTGGAGGACAGATTAATCCGGACGTACTTCTTTTGAAGTGACTTCTCAATATGATTTTCAGCGTTTCGCTTCGATTCGGATTCTAAATTATATACCATTAAAATACATTATAAAAACTGTTATCAAATTTTATCAGTTGCTGAGTAGTCTATCTTCGTTTTTACCTTTACATGAACTTATTCTCAGATTTATTCAAATTTATCATAATTATCTATTTCAATTTTTTTCCAAAAGGTTTGTTCTATAATTCATCGATTTTATACAGGATACATAATATATAGCAACCACTGAATAATGGAACTCCCCAACTTCTATTCTAATGCAAATATTATTAATAAAAAAAACAACAAACTGTCTACCCACGCGGTCGGCGTGCGTATCAAGCGGCCGTCGCGAAGGCATCTTGCGGGCAAGCCTTCTCATGGCTGCAAGCAGCTGACTGCACTATTATTCATTTTGTGTCCATTATTGCTGATGATCGATTTACATTCTCAATAAGACGCGTTCAAAAAGCTGCTCGACATGCACGTCGACCGCGTACTCAGAAAAATGAAAACAAGTTACTTGTAACATAAAAGACCGAAAACAAGTTACTTGTAACATATCTGAGCCGATGTAAGTTACTTGCGACTTATCTCAGGTCATTTAGTTACATACTTAACATAATCCGGTGGGATACTGCGTGGAGTGCGCCTCCGATATGTTACAGATGTAAGTTAAATGACTTGAGATAAGTCGCAAGATAACTTACATCAGCTTAGATATATGTTACAAGTAACTTGTTTTTGATTCCTGAGAAGACACTTTGTGCACTGCACCTCCGATATGTTAGATATAGATCCAACTCGGCCTCCGGGATATATGTCGCATATAGATAACTCAAATCGGCCGATAAAATATTTTCACCCAGGGGGATGTACCGGACGAACTTGCGGGGTCAGGCTTCAACACTGGCGTTGCTGGTGGTTCAATTACCCAAGTTTCAGGTACTCTGACCCCCCACCAGCAGGGGAAGGCCGTGCACCGGCATTTTTTGTTGCGTAGTGTGTGGTCTGGGGACGCGCCCTCTGTGTCGCGTGTCGTCTGCGTCACGTGATGGCCACCCATAGTGAAAATTCAGAAATGTAAGTTGTACATGCGTAACATAAGTGTAACTTACATGTAATATAAATTTAAGTTACATGTAATATAAATGTATGTTACATGTAATATAAATGTAAGTTACTTGAGACATTTAAGTAAGTTACATTTATATTACAAGTAACTTGTTTTGATTTTTCTGAGTAGGCGGACAGTCTCATTCGGACGGGCTTTACTCGAAGCGATTTTTGATATAGTTCGGTGAAAAAAAACTCAAAAAAATCTATTTACTTTCTAGATATCCTGTCTTCATATTTAGCCTTACTCGGACAGAATCCACAAAATTCATTATAGTTATTCATTTGAAATCTTTTTTTCTTCAAAAAGCTTATTTTATAATTCATCAATTTTTTTCAAAACATAGATTATATTATAGCAACCACTGAGTATTTGAATTTCCTAAATTCTATCCAAATGCGAATAGTATTTTATGGGAAACGACATATTGCTTTAGAGCGATATTTTCAAATGTTTTTCATTAACTCCAAATGTGCACCTTATTCAGTGTGTTGTAAACTCAGTTTGTTCATCTCGAAAATCTAAACTAATCATCTAATTTGTCTAAATTATAAATATCTTATTCGTATTTTCTGGAAAACAACCATAACCAGACGGGTGAAGCAATGGAACTTCCTCGAAATGTTTTACATCATGTCTTCGATGAATCATATTCCACAGATGGCATCTATATTGTTCTTTTTTTCTGAATCACATACACCAAAATTCAAAAAATCGACCATACGATCTTTCTTTTTAACCTGCTGTTTGCTATAATGTCAAAAATTCATAGACTCGTTTGCATCCGAAAAACGATTCTTCAAAATATACTATAGTGTTACTGTAGAGGAACTACCGTAACAATCCATCAAATCTTTGACAGATAACAATATGCAGCAGTTCAAGAAAAAAATCGACCATTTGAGTAGGTGTCAGACGACTGATGCTAACCAGTGCGGCTGATCAGGGCGAAATAGCAGCGAGAATCCACCCTAAACATAACCTGACAATAGGCGGATTCAACTAGCAGGGGTAGAGTTGTACTTTAAAATCACAAACAATCAATGTGACAGGTTGCACAATAGCTCATTGTATGGCAGTGAAAATTTTCACAAAAACAGTCCTCACACACGCCTGAATATTAGATTTTCCATGCATCAAATTACCACTATACCTGAATGTAGTGACAGCCACGAATTCGACTCATTAGCAAATTCCCACTACACTTTCATAACAAACTTCAACATGTTCACACCAGGGCTGTGCGTTAATAACGTTAACGTGTTAACGCATTAACGGTTTAACGCGGTTTTTTTCCTCAAAAATTAACGATTAACGGTGCCAACGAAAAGTCCTGAAATCACGTTAATTTTTATTTCGTTAATAAACTTCCATCCATTCGGCGCTTTCTGTTGAATGTCAGGATTCCTATTCTTGAAGAGTATTCAGTTTATTGCTGTATTGATAGTATTAATAATCCATGAAGATGATTTCCAAGTTTGGAGTGTACGGACTGCGGTGTTTGGTATGTAACCTGTTTCATGTTTTTTTTTGGAACGTCTGGTTATTTATCGATTTTCTTGGTGGTCAGGTAATGTTTTCAAAATTGTGTACGAAATGCAAAATTAACGTGTTAACGCATTAACGGATTAACGCGGTTTTTTTTTGAAAAATTAACGATTAACGGTTAACGAAAAAAAATTTTCATTAACGCACACCCCTGGTTCACACCAGGGATGAGCGGAATTCCGCGTTTCGCGTTCCGAAAACCGCAGACAGTGCTGCGAAGCGCGGAAAATTCGGAACAAAATATCGCGGATTATTGAAAAACTGTCATATTTGCATTATTCTTCTGTTGCTGGGGTTACTACTACTGATCTCTATGCTCCGCATATGTGAATTCACGGCTTCAGAGGCTAGGCGCGTACCAGATTTCCAGTTATCGACAGATGCAACCTTGTGATTCTGGAAACAATTGCGGTTAGAGCACTGACTGTAGCGCGGTTTCATTCCTTTCAGTGTAAGAGCAGCAAAAGCTATTTACTACCAGAAAACGCTTCGTCTGAGTGGTTTCTGAGAACCGAAAGGATGTGAAAGAGTCTGATTTTAAAGTTCTGCAGAAAAGGTCAAGGATTTGGCATTGCTCCTAAGCGATGTCGTGAAATTGCCCATTGAATGGCTCTCAACTTGATTGATTTTTCAAATGTAGTGAAATTGTCGAATTGATTTGGCTGTGATGACACTATATGCAGATCAATCATAAGGGAACATAAAAAAAAAATAATTGTTGAAAACGACTGTTGGTGAGCTCTATGAATTATCACAGTCAAATCATGCGTCAAGGGGTTTTCCTTGAAGCGCGCATATTGAATCGAATGAGCAACAGGAATAAACCTAGGCAGCAAAACGTTTGGCGCACAATGCGAACCGTGAAAGCGTTGAGGACACGAAGACATAGAGTCAGTAGCGAGTAAATTGCGTTAGATTTCGTTTTCATGAATTTTATCTCATCGGTGAGGGAAGGTCTGGTACCTTATTGAAAAAGTGGGAGCCACACTGAAAAGGTGAATAGCATTGGGCTGAACCTTTGGTTCTAGCCCATAAGGCCACGTTTCGTTCAGCATTGCTTGACTGAGGATTATTATTTTTTTCTTTTTGTCTTCATTCGCTCGCCAGAGGAATCTTCTGACGCATGATTTGACTGTGATAATTGATAGAGCTCCTGCCAACTTTGCAACAATTTCACTACATTTAATGATTATGTTATCTGCATATAGTATCATCACAGCCAAATCAATTCGACAATTTCTACTACATTTGAAAATCAATCAAGTTAAGAGCCAAATCCAATACAAGACAATTTCACAACATTTAGGAGCAATGCCAACCCTTGACCTTTCTTGCGGAGCCCAACTTTCAGAAATTTCACAACTTTTTACAGGCTTTCCCTTCTACAATATCGTCAAGCTCTAAAAGGCAAGTTGTTTTTCTTGAAGAGACATAGTGGTAGAAATGAAGAAACAGCTGCTAGGATTGCAAGATAATAGCTGCAACGCGCCTTGCCACGGACATTGATATATGGCATATACTTTTTGAATTTAAAATTCGAGAAATGAAGAAATGAGTTTTAAAAATGACCCACTTGTACAGGGTTGGGGCACAATCCTAGACGGGGGGGAGGGGCACCCACCATTCAAATTCAAGACAGAGAAGTGAAATGAACCACCCATTGGTAAGGCTACCAGTCGGAGTATTTTCTCATGAAGTTTCTATAAAAACAATGATTGATAGCAGTATCAGACATCTTTTATCAGAATTTTCCATCATTTCTATGAGCGATCTTTGGTGGCCTCACCCCGTCTAAGATAGACCCAGGTCAGTCGCTCTAGCTGCTAACTTCACCGGTTCTGCTGACGTGGTTCGTTTGCGCCGGCCCATATAAGCCTGATTCCGAACAAGAACGATAGTTAAATACATCGTACGCGCAGAAAACCGTATATTATTTTTTCATGTTTTTATAGCTTGGCTCTCTTCTTTAGTGAACGTGGAAAATGTTGAAGGGGCCCATGAAAAACCTTCATTCTTCTTTCAACTCCCTTCTTCATTAAAGAAAAGTCAATCGGAACACATTACATAATACAGACTTGAATTTCGCGCCAAAATCACGCAAGAGTTTTTCTGCATGTGGAGTTCGTGCCGTAACTATTTTTCCTTGTTGTTCATTACGGTCGCAAATTCAACATTCTAGGAACAATGTGCTAGATGACTGGTGAGAATTGGTGGCGGATATTGATCTTTGACGCCTTCCAACCTCATCGTCCAACATTTTTGACGCGCCAAAGTTTACCAGTGTGGGTGCCTACCGGGCTCAATCATAAAATTGAGCCTGAAAATGGAAATACCTGATTTCCAGCACGAACGTGTAGTTAAGTGCGTGCCAGAAGAGGACTACCGTAACCTTAGGGAATGATGTTATTCGGGCTTCTCTTAAACAAATTTGATGATACCCCAATTGGATCAATGATAAAGATAAAAGAAGTGAAGAGCGGTGAAAAGTCTTCATTCACACACCGTCCTTTTCTCTCCAGAGGTCAAGCAGCTGAGGATCTGCCTGGACTACAAGTAAGCAGAAAAAAAACAACACCAGCGGTAGTAGAAGATGTAGCGAATCTGGAGTCAGAACTTAGAAAAAATTTTAGAGCCAACTCGAAAGTGAGATTACAATAGCCTTGTTCTGGCGCAATTAAGCCTATCGCTCTTGTTGATTCGGAGGCATGACTTGCAATACGGTGTCCCAAGACATTCAACGGAGGTCCTGCGCACGTCCTTGATGTTCCTGCACACTCCTACTTCAAGGTCCTGCAAGTACACGTTCCATGATGTCCTGGCACTCTCCTACTGAGATCCTGCACAGGTCCCTCCTCCCATGATGTCCTGCACACAATACCCTTACTAAGGTCTTGGCACACGTTCCATGATGTCCTGCAACACTTACTGGGAGTGTCCTGCACAGGTCCCATGGTGTCCTGCACACTCCTCTTACTAAGGTCTTGCACACGATCCATGATGTCCTGCACACCCTTACTGGGAGGCTCTTGGGTAACACGTTCCATGATGTCCTGCCCACGTCTACTACTCTCATGCTGGTCCTGCACACGCACAATGATGTCCTGCACACTTCCTACTGAGGTCCTGCACAGGTCCCATGGTGTCCTTGGGCACACCCTACTAAGGTCTTGCACACGATCCATGATGTCCTGCACAATTTCTCCTACTGAGGTGTCCTGCACAGTGTCCCATGATGTCCTGCACACCCCTTCTGGGGTCCTGCACACGTCCCATGATGTCCTGCCCACTTCCTACTAAGGTCTCTGTGCACACGTTCCATGATGTCCTGCAACACCTCTTAGCCGAGTGTCCCATGGGCACAGGCGTCCCATGGTGTCCTGCGCACACTCCTGCACTAAGGTCTTGCACACGATCCATGATGTCCTGCAATGACCTCACTGGCTTCGAGGTCCTGCACAGGTCCTGCATGATGTCCTGCACACCCTACCTTCTGGGGTCCTGCACACGTCCCATGGCTGAGATGTCCTGCCCACTCCTTACTACAAGTCTTGCAGCACACGTTCCATGATGTCCTGCGTATAGAGGATTGCCCTGCAAAACAGGTCCCATGGTGTCCTGCACACTCCTACTAAGGTATATTTTTTTATTCAATTTTTATTCTTTGTTTTTACTTTGGTTCATTTTTTTCATGAGTATACTAACTTATTTGTTGACCATTTAGTTATTTACTTCTTTTTTCATTGATTGTTTTTTACAGATTTACTTATTTATTCAATTATTTATTTATTTATTTATTTACTTATTTATTTATTTACTCCATTATTCATCTACTTACTTACCCATCAATCTACATATTCATTTCATTTTGATCTATTACGTGTTTTTTCCATAGAAAAGTAAGTCGCAAACAGCTATAGGTTCCAATTGAGAGCATGGGAGCCAGCCGCAAACAATGAAATGGCTAGCGGTGATCGTTGGGCCACCCCACGTCTTAGTGTTAGAGGAAAGAGGAACTTGCCGCAACAGCGCCGGGAGAATGCCGCGACAGATCCGCAACAATACCGCTGTAGTTTCGCGATCATTACTCTGAGACTTTCGACCGAGATGTAGCCGAGAAATAGCCGCGAAATAACTGCTTTTCGCATAATAGCCGAGAAATAGCCGAGAAATGACTGCTTTTTGCATAATAGCCGAGAAATAGTGCTTTCCACGGAATAATACGACGCATTCCTCAGGCATGCGAGGCTTCTTTCCAGTGTCATAAGCCCCGACACTGCCATGATAGCTCTGCATCTGCCGCGAAAGGGCCGTGTTATCACAGAATAATGAACGATCAAGCCGTGATACTGCCGCGCAAGAGCCTCTCTAACACCGCGCTATCGCCGCGAAGGCTTACTCCTCTACGGAAACAGGCCATGTGAACTTCCATACTTTTTGCCCTATTTCAAGAGGAGAAAAAAAAGAATAAAGCCGTAAAAGTGTTTTTCTTACATTAAATAGGGTCACGAAATACTGACTCTATAGAGTGAACCCATTCAAATGATGACCGACCCTAGGCCGACCTGGATCCCACCTTTTCGGCCCCGAGGGCAGTCTACGCACTTCCAAAAATTCGTAGAGCAAAATTATTTTCTTTGCCAGTGGCGGAAGTCCTATGGGTCGGGCTGACTCTACAGGAGAAGTTGAATAGGTAAAGGCTACTAGTAATGTCAGCTGGCAAGAATACACACTGTCGGAGTTAGCTGATTGGTTGGGTGGGGACACACGGCATGGGCTCACCGGTGACCATAGAAACAGACTAATTGAAACCCGCTAGTCTACAAAACCTCCAATCACCTCTACCCACCCAGCCAGCCGCGTCGGTCAACTAATCATCACATCTGGCTGATTAGGCGGCGCTGTCATAAACAAAGCCGCACGGGGCTTATCTATAGAAATGGTCAATTAGTTAGGGGGAAAATAGATTAGCTACAATTTCATGAAAGTTATAGTAACTAGGCACACAGAGAAAGTCGTAACCCAAAAGAAAAAATATGATTTTTTCAGAGAAAAATTCGGAAATTTTGATTTTTTGTCAGCTAATTAAAAATAGCTACTGTATGTGTAACCACCGTAACTTAGGCGATTGGCTACTGTGACCCCATAGATGTTCTTACAAGGAAACTACTTTTAGTCAGAATGGCCATTCCGGATGGAGCGCACTTTTGTAGAACCGTTTTTGACGTAGAATTCAATTGTGCCCTTCGCAGCTGCCTAGAACCACTCTAAACCAAGTTATGGGAGTTTTTTTAGAGCCTCGCGGTGAGATGGGGAATTTTTAGGGTATTTTGAAAATTTTTTTTTCTGGATTCTGCTCAAAACTTGTGTGTAGGGGGGGTGATCAACGATGCTGAACATGTCGAAATCCTGAGATTATGTAACTGTAGGTTACGGTAAGTGCCATGTCATTCAGGGGGCAAAACCTATCTCAATAATCCGAAAATCGACAAATGAACATCATATTCGTATTCAGCACCCTGATTAACCCCAGCATAGAAAATTTGAGTCAAATCTGAGACTTTAACCAAACTACAGTATACCCACCGTAATCTACCGTAAGCTGTCAAAAGTCGATAAACCGACAGCAGATTCGTGGTGAGCACTCATAAAAAACCCAGAGGGATATTTTGAGCCACATCTACCGTAGCATGAGACAATTAATGAATAATATCCCAGCCAGCCGCTTGCAGCCGTAAAAAGGCTTGTTCAAAAAAGCCCAATCGAGGGCCGCTCGACACGCACGCGGGCCGCGTAGGCGGACTGTCCCATTTGAACAGACTTTACTCAGGCGATTCTCGGCCTGGAGCCGCCTGACAGTTCGGCTCGTTTCCCAATCTGTGAGTCGGCTACTGTTGCTGTCAGGGCCACTGCTGTTACTTTCCGGGCCACCAATGTTGCTGTCCGGGCTGCTCCGGTTGGCCCGAACAGCAACAGCAGTGGTCCGGGATTGTGAGATCGAGCTGAACTGTCGGGCGGCTCCGATTTCTGTTCGGTGCGGCTCGGGGCCGTGAATCGCCTGAGTAAGTAAACGCTCAATCAACATTCTGTACAAGTCCAAAGCGCTTTTACTCTATGCTGAGTTCGAAGAAT
Organism: Aplectana chamaeleonis; assembly: GCA_029168955.1. Taxonomy (NCBI): domain Eukaryota; kingdom Metazoa; phylum Nematoda; class Chromadorea; order Rhabditida; family Cosmocercidae; genus Aplectana; species Aplectana chamaeleonis. The sequence goes on along the minus strand of JAPDOI010000384.1, from coordinate 271,139 downwards.
GACCGCTCATCCAAACTATGTCCAGGTGGGTAATTTGGGAGCTGAACACAATTATGAGGTCCGTTTCCCGATTCTCGAAGGATTACTGCCGCTTTTGAAAAAAGCATTGGGTACGAAAATCAGGAAAAAACGTCTATAACTTTTTTCTGAGTGGTTTTAGGCAGCTGAGAAGGGCATATTCCGACTCTTCGTCCAAAAATGATTCTAGAAAAGAACATTTAACTTGAAATGGTTAGGCTGAATAATAGTAGCTTACTTGTTAGTATAAAATGAATCCAATAAGGTCACGGCTATGTACGTTGATCCGACGCACTGAAAAGAGGTAGAGAGGCTTCCTCCATTAGGAAGAATTGAGGTCAAGCCTTGCGACCCACTCTGGCTTTGAAATGGACCCGGGTAATGACCCTAATCGGAGAGTTGTATTACAATAGAACGAAGTGTAAGTACATAAAAGTTACTGAAAGTTTTTGGGTCGAATCTGCGGAAGTTTCGTCGGGAGAAAGCATGAAAATCGAAAATTCACCATGCTTTTGTGTTGAAAAATAATGTGATCGATAGCGATAAGAAGACACGAAAATGCTGTCTGAATCAGCAAAATTCAAATATTGACACTGTGCAGTGAAAAGCAATAATTCTGACACGACGGATATATCAAAATGACAACAATAGAATTTTCACAGGCGGGAGCCTGCCGAATTCGAAAATTCTGCATAACAAAAAAAACTATCAAACTGACAAGATATATGCGTCAAAAATCCAAACATCTACAGAAAAAAAATAATTTTCTTGCAGTTAAAAGACCAGCAAAGTAAAAAATTCAGAGGTACAGGGTGGTCCTATTATCAAGAAGCAATAGAATAATTTTTGAAAGAAAACTGTGAAAACACGCTGTTAAAAATTATGATACCTAATGACAAGGTTTTTTAAGAGTTCGCACAACACAGCCACTTGAGTGGCATTTGGAAAGGCATGATAAGATAAAGCCAGGTAAGATAAGATAAGTACAGCCGAGAAAGATTTGTTCTAGGGACTATCCTAGACGGGGGGGGGGCACCCAAGATTATCCCATAGGAATGAATGAAAAACCTGACAAAAGATGCTTGTTGCTGCTATCAATCATCGTTGTTGTTAGAATTTTATAGAAATACTTCGATTGATAACTCAAAGATCGGTGGTTCATTTCATTTCTATGAAAAAATCTTGGGTACTTCTTCTAGATTCGGTACTAGGGGAGATGGGAGTACGGGGCGGGGTCGACCAATCTCCGCCCCCTAACAGGTTGCCCATTGGCTGCCGAAAAGTGACACTTCGCCCCTCACTCTCTTCTCCATTTGTCCGCAAGATTCATTGACTTTTTGACTGATGATTATAGGCTAAAGCCTCTTTCACAGTTGCCCGACCGACGTCGGACGACTCGTTATCGAATGTGTAATATCTATCTACCATACCCTACCCATCTTATCTATCTTAACTCATCAAATTTGATAACGAGTCGTCCGACGTCGGCCGGCAAACTATGAAAGGGGCTTAACTTCCCTAAAGTGAAAGAAGGAAACTTTCGGATGGGGCTCCCCTCGTCTAGTCCGATCTATCGAACAGGAATGTCATAAATGTCTTCTTCTTCTTTGCAGCCACTGAGAGGGGTTTCGTCACAAGTTGAGAAACTGGGCGACCAGCACTGGATTCGTCCACAAGTCTATTGTAGTGAGCGTTGTTGGCTTCTTCGGACAGTCAAATAGGTGTTTAGTGTCGTGGCCTTGGTTTCCACAGTCCGGGCACACGTCAGGCTGACTATTGTCGATCCTGTGCAGGTAAGACATAAGCAATGGAGAATGTCCGCAGCGCAACGAAGCGAGGATACACCTGGCGCGCCTACCGAGCTCGGACTCGGTATCACATACCCTGGGCGGCACATCACCGAGAATAGGGTTGACGGCCGCTTTGGCGAGATGATCCTTCACAAACCGGGTGTGCTCCGCGCGTAAGAGACGAAGCCGTTCTTGATTCGAGTCGGTCCATCTCTGTACATTCACTTTGTTCGAGCATCGGCAAACGGCACTCTGATCGATCTCTCTCACGGGATTTAATAGTCTTCTGACGGATGATTAGGTTGTTTAAGGACATTAATAAACATCTGCTGAGCCTGGAGCTGACAATGCTCTTCACTGGCAAGATACGGGCCTTCGGCGTGAAGGTGCTCAATCGGTGAGCTTTTTGCACATCCAGTGGCTATTCGTAGTGCAGCATTCTGAATTCGCTGCATCTTAGTCCAGGAACTGTCCGACACGATGTGCTGCCAGACAGGTGCAGCATACCCAATGCAGGCTGCAGAATAGCCTGATATGTCGTCAAGATTGTCCTCTGCTGCCACCCCAGGACGTTCCTCCCAGAGCTCTCAACACATTAAGCTTTGCCTTGATAATTGCCTGCTTCTGTTCAGCATTTTTGTGAAACTTCAGCGATGGGTCCAAAACGAGGCCCAGCAGTTTAGGAAATTGCGCTGTAGGCAAGAGGTCACCATCCCACCTGACAACAGGTTGGGCGCTGTGTTCCTTTGGGTCAGATGTGAATACCGAAACAGAAGACTTCGTCGCGGAAACTGTGAGCATCATACTATCGAGAAAGTTTTTAAGCTCGACGAGATAGTCGCTGATCTTGTTTGCGGCTACCTGTATGTCACGATTACGGCACATGATGGTGATATCGTCGGCATACGCAACAATTTTTATGTCTTCAGGAGGCCTGGGTAGGTCTTCAATATACAGGCTGAAGAGGGCAGGTGACAAAACTCCACCCTGCGGCACACCGGCTGCTACAGGTATACTATTATCGGAGACGTGATTCTGGAATAGCACTTTGGCCCGACGACCTTTCGTAAACGCTGCTATCCAACGCTTCTGCCACGGTTGCAGCGAGGACTTCAATAGTTTCTCGGACAAAAGTCCTAGGTTAACAGAATCAAATGCTTTGGTTAGATCGAGGGCAACGGCCACTGTTCTAAGAGGCTTTCTGAAATTGAACCCATCGACCGCATAGCTGACAATCTCCAGAAGGGCAGTGGTGGTGGAGTGAAGCTTTCAAACCCATGTTGATGTTGCTGTGCCTCATTCTGCTCTGCCAGGTCCCTTACGATTAGCTTTTTCGGCTACTTTCGCGATCGGTGATAACAGGCTAATAGGGCGATAGCCCTTCACCGTAAGCTTTGCGATTTGCCTGGCTTAGGCAGGGGTATCACATTGGCGGTCTTCCATGCTTGTGGTAGAGTGCAGGTTCGGAAAGAAGTGTTTATGATATCTGCGATCATCGGTAGAAGTTCCGTGGGAAGCTTCTTCAAGATGGCTGCTGAGATACCATCAGGTCCGAGAGCCTTCGAGTTCCGCATTTCTTGATAGCCTTCTCCACCTGAGCAGGAGTAAAGGCCTTCAGTGGCGTTCATCAGCGGCAGACGGCTTAGTTCTCTTACCGTGACTCTGTTTTGTAAGCCACGCTTGGTACGTGTGTGATGAAGAAATTTTTGCCAAGAGCATATGCGTGCAGCCTTTCCTGATTTGAAGACGCTGTTATCGAACTCTATGGTAGAGTTCGAGGAGGGGCGCACTTGCCAGATATCTTCCTCAATACTTTCCACGCAGTTGTTCCGTCGGTTTTAAAGTTCAACCTTTCAGTGAACTTCTCCCAACTGTCTTTCTTGTGCTTGTCCAGATCCTTTCTTATCTCTTCATCCAGCTTGGCCACCTCAGGGTCCAAATGATTCTCAGCTCTCTTTTTCATCTCTTGTCCTGATCTTCTGTAGAATCTCCCTGGTGACATTAGGGTAGAAACTTTTCACACGTCCTTCAGGTATGGCCGCTTTTGTAGCCTTCCGGATGGCGTCAGATATGTGATGCTCTTTCTGGTGCACATCGCCATTCCATGGATACTCAGCTGCCTGGCGGAGCGCAACCTCTCTGAACAGGACCCAGTCAGCAAGGCCTAAATTGAGATAAGAACGTTGACGAATACCAGTATAAGGGGCAAGAGAGTTTGAGAGATCAATATGGAGAAAGACGGGAATGTGGTCGCTGGGAAGAGTTGTGGAAGTGGACCATGTGCAAGAATTAGAAAGATTGGATGAAACGAGGGAGATGTCCGCTAGAAGGTCGGCCGTAGGAAGGAGACGAGTAGGCTGATCATCGTTGAGGATAACCAGATCACACTCCTCAGCCCATTCCTCGACGTCTTCCTCTGGCGTCGGACTCAAGCGCAGAACAGAACGTGTGAGCATTGAAGTCACCTGCAAAGACAGCTGATGGGGAGAGAGAGCAGTCATGCAACTGCTTAAGAAGAGGTATGGGGTTGTAGGTTGGGGGACAAGAAGTGGTAGGAGGGATATAAATAGTAAATAGAGATAGGGGAGTGTTAAGAGTGGAGGTGAACGGGAACGCACTCGAGAGTACCGTCCTTAGGAACATTTGGAATTAGATGAGAAGGTAAGTTAGAAAGCACAAACGTAGAAACTCCGCCTCCAAGAGCTGTCCTTGGGATGTGATAGGCAGTGTAGCCTGGAATGTTTGGTTGGGGATAAGTGGTAGAGGGAGAGAGTTTGGTTTCTTGAACCATAATAACATCCGGATGATGAGTACGTGCGAAGAGTGAGAGTTCAGACAATTTGGTGCGAAGGCCGTTAAGATTTATATGTACAATAGAGAGGGGGGCGGTTGGTGAATGAGGAATCAGAGTTGCTGGGGGCGGAGCACAGAACACAACGGAAGGATGAGTTGTGATGCCTCACAGAACTAAGACCTGAACAGGAGAAGTGCACCCACCTTTGGCATCCAAAGCATTGGACGCTTGTTCCATTCCAGTTGACTTTCTTGCTGCAGGTGGCACATTGATACTTCTGCACAGGTCCAGGATTCCTCTCGACGCCAGCCCTTTGTAGTAGAATCTTCAGGAGAGCTGGGGCCAGCCAGCGACTCTCCCATGACGAAAACCCTCTCGGTGGAGGGAGTGATGTCGGTTTGCACGAAGGTGATGTTGTTTCCTCCACACTGCCACGGCACGAACGTACGACATCTCGGCAGCTGTCATAAATGTCATAAATGTATGTCAGAATTTAACCAAACCTTGACTTCTTGTGAGTCTCCATCAGACAGAGAGTCCTTCCATCTGCAGCCCACAAATTTCATTTCCCAATGAGATCATTAAATGATTCCATACCGCTCTCCACACAATTTATACACCCTTATCTATATCACTACTAAACACCCTTATCTATATCACTCGGGTTTTCACAGGAACACGTCAGAGACTTGCAAATAGCGTTTAAAGCAGCAGAAAAAGGGAAATTTCCAAAGAGGAGACTGCACAGGCTGCCGTCGACCGCCCCAATCAATGGGCTGATAAGGGGAACCCACTCCTGTCCTCTAGGTCAGAGGCCTCACCGGAGCACGTGAATACGATTTTTAGGTAGTCCACTATCCCGTGAGCATTTAACTTTTTTAGCTTTCTTAACAAGTGAGGAATTACCTATGTCTATGTCTTGAAGGTTCGACACTACACATTTCTGTGTTCGAACTCAAGTGATTTAAAGAAAGCTCCGGACAAACTTCGTTTAGGATCCTTGAGATGGTGAATATGAATTCTGAGTCTATTTTCAATTTAGCAAAAACTTACCCTAGTTTGCTATAGATACACTGTGACTATAGTGTCGTTCTCCGGGCCTAATTCCGGTCCGCATTTGCGGACTACGGCTATTGCATCATGCGACACGTGCTGATCGTGCTCGGACCAATTGGCCCAGGCACGATTCACCCTTCTCTCAACACGATTATCACGTGTCGCATGATGCCATAGCCGTAGTCCGCAAATGCGGACCGGAATTCGGCCTAGAGAACGACAGTACTACAGTTAGGTCCGTGACCTATGTCCCCAAGAAAAAACGTTTAAATCCAAACCGCGGCTGGCGCGGCGGTTTAATTCTCAGAGATTGAGATTTAATCCGCCACGCCAGCCGCGGTTTGAAACTACACGTTTTTTCCCTGAGGAAACAGGCCGAGGATCTAACCATACATACATATGTTAGGTTTACATTTTAGATTTCCCTGAAACTCTACCAATGGAGGTCCTTAGGTGTTCTTCGATTTTGGGTGGGTGATTATAGGTACCAGGCCGTCCAATAATTCCTGTCCGTAAATTTTCAAAATTCTATAATTTTCCTTAGAAGTGTTATAATATCAGGCAAGTGTAAGAACCTTCTAGAAAGTTCTCCAAAGTTCTACGCTAGGGGTGTATAAGGCGCAGTCGCCGCGTCTAGCTACCAGTACAAGATAAAATGGACCAAGGTCTAATTCGTGCGTTCGTGTACTACGAGTGGCTGCTGGGCAACGACACAGGCACCGCGGTCGCCAACATCTGCAGAGCGTGCAAGGAGGATGCAGTGTCCCAACGCACAGTCAGCCGCTGGTTCAATCGTTTCGAGAGCGGCGACACGAGCCTCGAGGACAGGGAGCACAGCGGGAGGCCTTCTACGGTGGATGATGACGAAGTCCGTCGCTGTATCATGGAGAAGCCGGAAGCCACCACCCGTGAACTGCCGACGACGCTCGGCTGCAGCAAGTCCACCATCCACAATCGACTCAACTTACTCGGCTACCACAAATTTCTGGCCCGTTGGATCCCCCACCGTGCTGACGGACGCCAACAAGCAGAGCCGCGTGGCCGTCTGCCAGTCCCTCCTCCTTTGTCCGCATCGCAAGGAGTTTCTCAAGAACCTGGTCACTGGGGTCTCGAGAGCTGGGTCCTCTACGACAACGTCGCCCGCCGTGCCGTCTGGATACCGCGCGGAGAAGAGCCACCGACGACGCCGAAAGCCGACCTGCACCCGCTGAAGATCATGCTCTGCTGCTGGTGGGACACCAGAGCATGCTGTACTTCGAGCTGCTCCCACAAGGCAGGACGGTCACCGCCTCCATCTACACCGATCAGCTGGAGAATCTAACCGTCAACATCCGAGAAAAGCGTCTCCGACGGGCCTCGGTCCACCTGCTGCACGACAACGCGCGCCTCCACGTGGCGAAGGAGACCCAGCAGAAGTTGGCGACGCTCGGCTGTAAGACGGTTGCCCATCCGCTGTATTCCCTGTATCGCCCCCTCCGACTATCACTTGTTCCGCACGCTGAAACACCATTTGGCGGGAAGAAAATTCACCAACTACGACAACCTCAAATCCGACATCGCGGACTTCTTCGAGTCGCAGCCCCCGGAGTTCTGGGCGAAGGGCATCGGCGACCTGCCCAATCGATGGGTCACTGTTGTGGTTAACTGTGGCGATTATATTCTTGATTAGACTTGTTTTTCAGTAAAGTTGAAAAAAATTAAAAATGGTGAAATTTTCGGATTGGACAACCTGGTACATGGCGGTGGGTTCCCTATAATTAGGCAATCGTAGCTTATTAATTCTTCGAAAAGAGGAATTCGGATAACCGATTTTGTGATCAGCACAATTTACTTAAATCGAATCGGAGATTCTTATCTAAACTATATATCGTCGTTTTCTAGACGGTGGGTAGCCGCGTCGAATCCGAGGTTGAACAGTGCCAAGCGCGTGGGGTGGCGCCGTCATGGAAAAAACAATCGATATAGTGCAGCGTTGCATTTTTCCCAAGGCAAGCAGTCCTTCCTGATTTTTCTTTTCCCTTTCTTCCCATTCCATCCTTTTCCTCATAAACTTATATGTTATATTTGTACACAAGAAAGAGACTTACGAAATTTCCACCGCTTCTGCACTTTTCTAAAATTAAGACCGTCCAGCGTTGGATATTAACACAAATAAGCTGCGAAATACGCAAAATTGAAACACTTGCATTTATTAGAAAGTTATCAGGCAATTGAGAAGATGAGGAAAGAGGATGGAAAGGAAGTTAAGGGAAACGAAAGATCAGGAAAAAGTGCTTGTCATGGAAAAATTGAAACGCTGCGCTATATCGATCGTTTTTTTTTCATGACGGCGCCACCCCACACGCTTGACACGTTCAACCTTGGATTCAACGCGGATACCCGCCGTCTAGAGAACGACGATACCTTATACTTACCCTAATCTTTTCTTAAAGTGAGAACAAACTTTATATAACATTGGCATCGATCCTGAAGAGACTTTGCGTTTCCTATTGGAGGTTGGCGCATGGTCGGTGCACCTATGTTATAGCACAGGGCACCGAGTTTGCGCCAACCTGCAGCAGTGAACGCAAAGTATCTTCCGGATCCATGCCGACGTTAGTCGTTAATCGGTATCAGCACCCACAGATGTCCCCGACCCTCCCCCCTCCCTGAAAAAATAGACGCATGGAAAAAAACCTTTTCCAGTCACCATGCTATAAAAAGCACCCTGTATATTCTATCACATGCACTATTGTCGTCAATGATAAGGACTCTAGAAGAAAATTTGACTCTCCGAACTTTCCCCTTTATTGTGCTTATCTGGGCCAAATTCCGGTCAGCAATTGCATCTCGACACGCTTTGCAGCCGCACGCACTCGAGTCAGTCGGGTTTTCAATGCCAAAGCCGACTCGATGTGGCTTTTTTATACAATTTCCTCCAATTTTTCTTAGTTTCCAGTTTTTAAAACCCACCTAGAGTCAGCAGATCGGCGGCTGCGGCGCTGGAAGCTGTTCTGACTCGGGAGCGTGCGGCCGCAAAGCGTGTCAAGACGCAATTGCGGACCGGAATTTGGCCGAGATAAGCACAGTACAAGACCGTGCTTTGACTGTGGTTTTAATTTCTAGGCGCTACTTTCCAAGTGAGGCACAATATGTCAAAGTCGTGATCTGCACCTTTACTTTTACTCTGAGAGTTCTGGTCGAGAAATAGCCCACCAGGAGCTGCTGCGGAGCCGGGTGGGCTATTCCTCGGTCAAAACTTGATGAGGTCAGGAATAAAAATGCGACGTTTAGAATCCGGAATGCAGATTGGTATTCTAAAAATTGAACCAATCACAAATTAAGAAGAATAAAAAGAGCTATTTTGGAAGCCGGACGGGTATGTGGAAGCATGGGTAAGCTTATAATAGATGAGACCCGCAACCTGACAGATGGGGGCAGGTGAGGTTGGTGATTGCGTGGGATTTACGGTGACTGCTGTCGGCAAACATCGCGTGGTGCAATGCCAAAACAGGGACCTTACGATGACCGTAAGCAAATATCTAGCATACACACACACACACACACGGTAGTAGAGGACCATAACCGTTCCAATAGAGAGACGGATGGGATCGTGGTCAATAAACAAACATCGCTGCGCAGAGAAAGGCAAAGGCAGCAGCTAAATGGAAGCCAACGAGTGACAGCCTTAGCAACGCATAGAGACACCCTGGGACAGGGTGGAGTGCTCAGGAAAGATTAGTTTTCTTGAAATATTTTTTCGGCATCACATGCGTCTTCTGACGGAAATCACGCCCCGATTTGCTGTACTTTACCCTACAACTGGCTGCTGACGGCCCTTCCAGCTGTCAGTTTTTGCTTCCCATCGGTACCAGCCAGCTGCAGTAGTCTGGCGAAAAAAATGCGCTCCTACTACAGACTTGTTCATGGATAAAACTATCCGAGTGGAACTCAGAAAAATCAAAACAAGTTACATACTTGTAATATAAATGTAACTTACTTGAATGTCTCAAGTAACTTACATTTATATTACATGTAACATACATTTATATTACATGTAACTTAAATTCATATTGCATGTAAGTTATACTTATGTTACATGTAACTTGCATTTATATTTTCACTATGGGTGGCCATCACGTGACGCAGACGACACGCGACGCAGAAAAAATGTTGTTAGGGGGCCTTTCCTGCTGATGTGGGTCAAGTACCTCAAGCTTGGGTAATTGAACCAACAGCAGCGCCAGTCGTAAGCCTGACCCCCGTGTGCGTCGTACTTCCCCCTTGTAAATTTCTTCTCGACCGATTCGAGTTACTTGCGACTTATATTGAGCCATTTAAGTTACATGTAACATATCGGAGGCGCACTGCACACAGTGTCCTCTTAGAAATCGAAAACAAGTTACTTGTAACATATCTGAGCTAATGTAAGTTACTTGCGACTTATCTCAAGTCATTTAAGATACATGTAAAATAACGAAGGCGCACCGCATGCAGTATCCCACCGATATGTTACATGTAACTTAAATGACCTGAGACAAGTCGCAAGTAACTTACATCGGCTCGGATATCTTACAAGTAACTTGTTTTCGGCCCTTTATGTTACGAGTAACTTGTTTTCATTTTTCTGAGAAATCGTTTTCAAGAAACGCGGGAGAAAGTCCAAAATACCTAATCACCAAACTAGAGTTTTTTTTTCAGTTTTTCTGATTCCTTGCAATTTCGGACCCTCCGATTTTCGGAAAATAGTTCAAAAAGCGGATACAAACGGACAGTTTCTTCAAATTTTAATTTTTTAGAAATCTTCGAAAAGAATATATTGGGACTCTTTCCTCTCCCATCTAGTTAAAGGCAGTGTACACGATAGGAACGGTTTTGGAGTTTTTCCCGCAAATCGCAAATACCGGGCATTCTTGCAACAATAATGCCGGGAAAATCGCCAAAGCAAGCTATAAATTGCCCTATACGGCTCTAAAACTTGGATGTGGTATCACGTGCCGCCCCTTTAATCGTGGCTTTTGAAAAACCGCATCCCAGCTTGAAGACGTTCACTATAGATCTCATTTCTCAGTCTTCAGTGTGAAACACTGCGCTGGCAGATACTGGACGGGGTAGGTTCGAAGAACGCAACAAAAACAGCCCAGAAAGGGACAAAAACGGCCGCGAAGTGAAGATCTCGTTAGCCCAGTACGCCTGCTTAGCCCGCTCCGCCCCCTTTTGAGCAGCTTGTGGCGTCTTGGACAACTTCGATGGCAAATCGCCAAGCAACTACGCCGCGTCCAACCTAATTAATTCGTGCAGATTTTTTTCCATTAGGATGCACTTGCGGAAACTAGCAGGGCGCGGAAACTCGTCCGCGCTCTGAACCTGTACGTACGTTAGAAATCGCTATTTTAGCCTATCTCGAGCGCTTCTCTCCGCTTTTTCTTCACTATTCAATAGCTCAGGACCAAACAACCCCAAGTTAGAGCCGAACTGGAGTATGATATTCATCGTAAACACGGCCTTTAGGAACGGTTTAGGGAAGGCTATCGTAGCATGTTTCTGGCCGTTTCTCGGCACTAAATATTGTTGGAACGAACCCTTGCAAACAGTCAACTTGAAAACTCGGAGACCGCTTTTATTGTGAGAACTGCTTATGGAGATCTAGCAGATGAGGTCTTAGAGGCATTTTTCGGCCAAATGTGGGCTATTTCCCTGATAATTGGCGCAGCAGGCATTTCGCGGCCGGTCTCTTAATTTTCTTAGAGGGACCCAAAGCTTACGTTTTCTAAAAAAAACGGGCAACCTCTTCTATCTTTAGCACTGCCTTGAACGACGAAAAACTCTGTTTTGTGCAGCAAAACACAATTTGCTTCACAACAAAAAAAAAGATTGTTCAAAGTACAAACTGGTGTGACGCGGACTCGTAAGAAGCTGAACGCTAATCTCCTTAAAGTCAACATTTCACTTAGTATAGTAATGCATGTATGAACCCATTTGCAAAACAAAGAGCCGCATCTCAATTGTTTCTATGTATGACCAAGTGTTTGTATAAGTAAAACATCTCCCAAAGAGGATTTGGACCAGATTTCTGTCCAACTAATGCAGAACTACTATGCTTATCTGGGCCAAATTCCGGTCCGCAGTTGCGCCTCGACACGCTTTGCGGCCGCACGCGCTCGAGTCAATCGGGTTTTCAGCGCGAAAGCCGACTCAATGTGGCTTTTGTGTACGATTTTCTCCAATTTTTCTTTGTTTCCAGGTTTCAAAACCCACCTAGAGTCAGCAGATCGACGGCTGCGGCGCTGGAAGCTCTACTGACTCGGAAGCGCGCGGCCGCTAAGCGTGTCAAGACGCAACTGCGGACCGGAATTTGGCCCAGATAAGCACAGTATATAGTGGTCGACGAATCGGATTAGTCTGTTATTCAATGACGCCTTGCAAAGTCGACCAAAAAAAGACCGTGAAAGGTATGTGAACAAAAATATTGCCCCAGCTAAATGAGAACGAGGAATACAAAGGGAAACATTTCATTCAGCGAATTCTCCCATTTTCTTAAAGAGTTCTATCACATTTCTATGAGTCGATCATGACTCCAAATGTGGCAGTCAGCCCCATGCTGACCTCCATGGATCGACACCAGGGATGTGCGTAATTACGACTAACGACTAACGAATTTAACGGCTAACGGGCCTTTTGGGTGTTACGATTAACGACTAACGACTAACGAAATTAAAAATATTTTCGTAAGCAATCCCAAAATTCGTTAGAAAGTCAGTAGTCATTCAAATCCGCGCTCCAACCCAAGACTTACACCAGGATTGATACATATTGCCCTGTTCGTTGTTCTAGGTGAATGGTACAAAATAACTATAGCCTCCAGTATTCACTATTTCTACTAACACTTCTTCGCAGTTCTGGAACCCCACATTAGAACCCCAACCAAACTTTGCGCAAGGTTAGGCGCAGCATTTATGCGACATCGCGTCGGTTGCGCTACTTTATGGTAGGCTCACTGAACCGGTTCCAGCCCTGACCGGCACCAGCGGAGATTTTTGCACAGGGCACTATCAGAGGCGATATGGGGCGGTGCCTGAAGGCCAAAACTGCGCGCCGACTCGCGTAAAGGGCGCCGTCCTTCGACTCGATGTTAACTCACAAATTCGAGTAAGCGGTTTCTATAAAGTGGTGCTGGGACCTCTCAGGGGTAAAATTTTCACTTGGGTACTAATTTCCTTCGACCTTTCCCCATTATGGGAACAAGCTCTGGATCACGCAAGCGCTCGGCTCGCGACGCTGAGCAAAGGACAATTAGTGCAAAGTCGGTAATTCTCCGTGTTGTTACCATCGGGTAGAACTCAAATAACATCATACAGGGCCGAATGGCAAATTTTGCACTGAAAAAAAAGGCAGAGAGGTCTAGATTTTCTCGGTTTCCCATATTGTTTCTTTACGTACCGAAAAAATGACAAAACCGGTAGACGCACACTCTTGAATATTAGGCTTTTGTGCATATTTTTAATTATGTATCAGTAGGCTCGCAGTTTGAACTAGGTTCTCTAACGAGGTATGATTCGTGTCTTTAATGGCTACGAATGTTTTGGAAAACATACATCTCTTAATGCCTTTTTTCTATTCATAGGTATTTTTTCGGCCTCATCTGTGCTTGTTTTCAAAGCCTAGATTTTTAACGACTAACGACTAACGAGGGTTTTGGCCGGTTGAACGACTAACGACTAACGAATTACAAAATTTCTATTACGCACATCCCTGATCGACACCGGGTCCACGAGAGGCCAGCGAAATGCGCCCGAAATGAAAACGAGGGACCGGCAGGAAATTAATTTAATTTTTTGTTTTTGGAAACTGGAATTGTTCATAGCTGAATCATAATAATCACGTAATTTAAGTCGTTCTAACCCCTCTTCAGGCAATAAGATCCAACAATTAAGACGTCAGAGCAGATTTTCAACTCCCTGATTGCAAACTGCTCACAAGGGAAGTGGTAGTGAAAGATCCTTTATTTGAAAACAAATATATTTGACTATGTGTACTTCCAAAAGTGTTTCCAATTCTGTGTTTGAAGTTGCAAAGAAAATGTTTGGGGTTCTTTGAAAACTTTTCTGGGGGTTACCCAAGGTCTTGAATACGCAGCCGAGATCCATATCTCGATTTTCGGAAAATTTCGACAAGTTTCGGTAGGAGCCTAGCACCGGAAGTAAATGTTTTTAGGAACGGAATGCTGCTTCCGACGACCGATTTGCCTCGAAACTTCCCCATGGAGGTTATACGAAGTCCTCAATACCGGTGGGCATGTGGTCGTGAATGGAATAAAGACGAGACTAACGAAGAGTTTAGGCCATATTCGGGCAATACAGTGTTCACGCTAAAAATCGTATTCGAGTCCGACTAAAAAATAGGGTTGCTTGGTCGTGAGTTAACGAACAGTGAAGAAACAGCGAAGAAAAGCGCTTAGAATAAGCTAAAGTAGCGGTTTCTAATTTACGCATAGGCTCAGGACGCGGACGAGTTTCAGCGCCCTGCCAGTTTCCACAAGCGCGCGCTAAATGCGAAATGCGCGCAAATCGATCAGGCTGGACGTGGCGGAGTTGCCCGGCAATTTGCCACCGATAACTTCAGCGACACCACAAGCTCGTCAGAAAGGGAGGCGGGACGGGCTAAGCAGGCTTGCTGGGATCACGATGTCTTCTTTTCGAAGTCGTTTTTAGCGAATTCTAGCCCTCTTTTGCTGCTTTCTTCGACCCTATTCCCTCCAACATCAGCCAGAGTAGTGTTTCACACTGAAAACTTAAAAAACGAGATTTATCGATAATACTGTCTTTTAAGAAATTTGGGGCTTCTAAAAATAAGCGAAGAAAAACTAGGTTTGTATAGCGTGACGAGACTTTTTCCACCAAGACTTTTTCCATGTATGACGAGTGTTTGCATTTGTGAAACACTTTTCAAAAAGGATTTTGTCTAGATCGCTGTCCAATTAATGCAGAACTATGTAATGGTCGACATATCTGATCAGTATGTTATTCATTGACATTTTGTAAATCGAGTGGAAAAAAGACGAAAATTCCCATAAATATAAACTAAATTATTGTCCCTGCCAAATGAGCATGAGGATTACCGAGGTAGACATTACAGTGAATTAGATCTACCGAGTTTAAGAGAAAATCCCCATTTCTATGAGTCGATCATGACTTCAAATGTGCAGTCAGCCCCATGTTGACCCCCACGGATCGAAACCGAGTCCATGAGAGGCCAGCGAAATGCGCCCGAAATGAAAACGAGGGACCGGCAGGAAATTCACTTGATTTTTTGCTTTTGGAAAATGGGTTTGTTCATAACTGAATCATAATCATTACATAATTCATGGCCTTTTAACACCTCTTTAAGGCAATAAAATCCGACAATCAGGACGTCAGAGCCAATTTTCAACTCCCTGAACGCAAACTACTTACAAGGTAGGTTATAGTCGAAGATCCGGTCATTTGCGACGGAATATATCTTCTGATTTTGTGCACTTCCAGAAGTGTTCACAAATTTAAGTTCGAAGCTGCAAAGGAGGTGTTGGAGCCTGGTTACCGAGGTTAGGTTTTCTGAAAACTTTTTTTCTTGGGGTTACCCAAGGTCTTGAATACGCAACTGAGATCTTTCTCTTGATTTTCGGAAAACTTCGACAAGTTTCGGTCGGAGCCTTCCACTGGAGGCGAATTTTTTTTTCAGGACGAAGTGATGCTTTTGATGAGTTCGAAAACACTATGACAGATTTGCCTCGAAACTTCCCCGTGGAGATTATCTGAAGTCCTCAACACGATTTCGTGGTCCGCTTATTGATTTTCGACAGATTACGGTAAACTACAATGGTATACGGTAGATTGGTCGAAGAATCAGATCTAACGTATCGCTTAGTTAAGGGTTACTTGGAAAGCTTAGCACGATTTTAATTAAGGTCCATTTGTCTATTTTCGAGTTATTTAGGTAGTTCACACCAGCTAAATAGTATTAATTTTTGAATTTGAATGGATTCTTGAGAAGCGTGTTTCACCGGTGGGACATGTGGTCGTGAATGGGTTAATGACGAGACCAACTCAGACACTCGTACATAGTGGTGTTCCGCCAGACCGCTGCCGCATTTTCCATTCCTAGCCCCGTAACGTTTGGAGCAAAGAAAATCAACGCCTGGCTTTCCTCGGAAGACCCTCTGTTCCAACCCGAATCGCCTGGAAAGGCCTGGCAAGGAATACCTGTCTGACTAGTGTTCCACGACTGGTCGCAAACGCCGTCTCTAACGACTCAAGCGGGTTTCCTCGGTTGGGCGCTAAGGCACCCACCAAGTAATTCTAAGGGTCTCCAGAAAAATGGTTCCGGATTTGTGACGAAAAAATTTCCTGGGGGATAACCGGGCTCTTGCAAAAGAAATTAAAGCTCAATTGTCAACAAATCTTGGGGAATTTCGACAAGTTCGGCACAAAGACTTTTACCGGGAAACATTTCTGGGGCAAGATTTGGACTTTTGAGCATTTTCGGAACGCCTAGAAACTTTTCGGTAAACGTTATTCGGAGTTCTCAACTCGACTCTCAGGTCTGTCTCAGGTAATTTACGATAATGTACGGTGGGTATACGGTAGTTTGGCAATGGTGTCAAGCCCAAAACTTCTCTTTGAAGGCTATTTGTGGTGATCGTAACGAATCTGAAATCTATTATCGATTTTCGAAAGACTAAGCTTGCGCTAGTAAAATAGCAGTATATCCACCGTACCCGGCAGCAGAACCTCTAATAACCAACAGAAAAAATTTTTAACCAAGTCGGAAACAATTTATCCTAACACCATTAGGATTTCCTGATGGGGTAACCTTACCTTTCCGCCCAACTGAAGAACTTCGCCGTAACTGTATTCAGAGACAATATTCGTCACGTAGGTCAACTCAAAATGATTGGTGGGAGTCTGAAATGAGGTACACTCGTTTAGAAATCTTTCTGAATCTTGAAAGCATTGACTCGGATAAAATTTTTAAAAAAATGCTTCTGTGGGAATCTAACCCTCGAATGCCGGATAACAGACGAAAAGCCACTTCGAAAGAAGTTTTCACTACTCTTGGCTAAGCTCCTATAATTCAATATTTCTCTGAGTTTAGTGACGTGTGCACCTATTTGCAAAACTAAAAGCTGCATCGCAATTGTTTCTATGTATGAATAAGGGTTTGTGTAGGTACAATATATTCCAAAGAGGATTCGGACCAGATTTCTGTCCAACTAATGCAGAACTACTATGCTTATCTGGGCCAAATTCCGGTCCGCAGTTGCGTCTCGACACGCTTTGCGGCCGCACGCGCTCGAGTCAATCGGGTTTTCAGCGCGAAAGCCGACTCAATGTGGCTTTTGTGTACGATTTTCTCCAATTTTTCTTTGTTTCCAAATTTCAAAACCCACCTAGAGTCAGCAGATCGACGGCTGCGGCGCTGGAAGCTCTACTGACTCGGGAGCGCGCGGCCGCTAAGCGTGTCAAGACGCAACTGCGGACCGGAATTTGGCCCAGATAGGCACAGTATATAGTGGTCGACGAATCGGATTAGTCTGTTATTCAATGACACCTTGCAAAGTCGACCAAAAAAAGATCATGAAAGTTATATGATCAAAAATATCGTCCCAGCTGAATGAGAATGAGGATAACAAACGGAAATATTTCAATCAGCGAACTTCCCCATTTTCTAAAGAGTTCTATCACATTTCTATGAGTCGATCATGACTCCAAATGTGGCAGTCAGCCCCATGTTGACCCCCACGGATCGAAATCAAGTCCATGGGAGGCCAGCGAAATGCGCCCGAAATGAAAACGAGGGACCTACAGGAAATTAATTCAAATTTTCGTTTCAGAAAAATGGGTTTATTCATGACTTCAACATTATCATAACATGATTTAGGGCGTTCTGACACTTCTTTCAGGCAATAAGATCCAACAATCAAGACGTCAGAGCAGATTTTCGACTCCCTGATTGCAAACTGCTCATAAGGGAAGTGGTAGTGGAAGATCCTGTTCTGACTATGTGTCTTTCCAAGAATGTAACCAAGTCTAGGTGTGAGACTGCAAAGAAGATGTTTAGGGTTTTTCAAAAACCTTTTTGGTGGTTACCCAGGGTATTGAGTACGCAGTTGAGATCCATCTCTCGATTTTTGGAAAATTTTGACAAGTTTCGGTCGGAGCCTCCCACCGGAGGCGAGTTTTTCAGGACGAGATGCTGCTTTTGATGAGTTCAAAAGCGCTTGGCGAGATTTGCCTCGAAACTTCCCCGTGGAGATTATCTGAAGTCCTCAACACGATTCGTGGTCCGCTTATTGATTTTTGACAGATTACAGTAAATTACAATGGTGTACGGTAGTTTGGTCAAATAATCAGATCTAACTGAAAACCTCCAGTTAATGATCACTCGGGAAGCTTAGCACGAAATTAATTAAGGTCCATTTGTTGATTTTTGAGTTATTACGGTAGTTCACACCAGCTAAATAATATCAATTGTTGAATTTGAATGGATTTTAGAAAAGAGTGTCCCACCGGTGGGCATGTGGTCTTGGATAGGTTAATGAAGAGACTAACGCAGAGTTTAGGCCACATTCGAGCAGTATTAATGTGTAAAGCTTCTAAGTTTCGAACTTTACCACAGTCCGAAAAAATTTTATGGGTAATTTTTTTCTTAGAGAGGGAAAATTTTTTTAAAGGTAGTAATAAGGCTAAAAATCGTATTAGAGTGCGACTACAAAATAGGGTTGCTTGGTCGTGAGTTAACGAACAATGAAGAAACAGCGAAGAAAAGCGCTCAGAAATAGCTGGAATAGCGGTTTCTAAAGTACGTTTAGGCCCAAAACGCGGACGAGTTTTCGTGCCCTGCCAGATTCCGCAAGCGCGCACTAGATGCGAAATGCGCGCGATTCGATCAGGCTGAACGTGGCGGAGTTGCCCGGCAATTTGCCGCCGAAAACGTCAGCGATACCACAAGCTCGTCAGAACGGGAGGCGGGACGGGCTAAGCAGGCTTGCTGGGATAACGACGTCTTCTTTTCGAAGCCGTTTTTAGCGAATTCTAGCCCTTGTTCGCTGCTTTCTTCGACCCTATTCCCTCCAACATCTGCCAGAGTAGTGTTTCACACTGAAAACTTAAAAAACGAGATTCATCGATCATACTGTCTTTTAAGAAATTCGGGGCTTCTGAAAATAAGCGAAAAAAAGCTAGGTTTTATGTAGCGTGACGAGTCTTTTTCCGCAAAAAAAATTTTGCGCAAAGTCAAACAAGGGTGACACGAACTGGCGAAAGCTAAGCTTCTGATATTCAACATCTCCCTGAGTTTAGTGATGCATCTACATATTTGCGGAGCGAAGGGAGGATGTTTCCATGTATGACCAAGTGTTTGTATAAGTACAACATCTCCCAAAGAGGATTCTGACTAGATTTCTGTCCAATTAATGCAGAACTATGTAGTGGTCGACGAATCGGATTAGTCTGTTATTCAATGACGCCTTGCAAAGTGGCCAAAAAAAGACCATGAAAGGTATGTGATCAAAATTATCGCTCCAGCTGATTGAGGACGAGGAATATGAAGGGAAATATTTCATTCAGCGAATTTTCCCATTTTCCTAAAGAGTTCTATCACATTTCTATGAGTCGATCATGACTCCAAATGTGGCAGTCAGCCCCATGCTGACCTCCATGGATCGACAACGGGTCCACGAGAGGCCAGCGAAATGCGCCCGAAATGAAAACGAGGGACCGGCAGGAAATTAATTTGATTTTTCGTTTTTGGAAAATGGGTTTGTTCATAACTGAATCATAATAACCACGTAATTTAAGGCGTTCTAACCCCTCTTTCAGGCAATGAAATCCAACAATCAGGACGTCAGAGACAATGCTCAACTCCCTAATAGCAAACTGCTTTCAAGGAAAGTTACAGTGGAAGATCCGGCTATTTTCAACAAATTATAGGCCTATTATGTGTACTTCTGGGAGCGTTTGCAAGTCTAAGTTCGAAGCTGCAAAGGAAATGTTTGGTCCGGGTAAGGAGGTGCGGTTCTCTGACAACTTTTTTTGCTGAGCGTTATCCACCGTCTTGAACACGCAGTTGAGATCCATAACCCGATTTTCGGAAAACTTTGACAAGTTTGGGTCAAAGCCTTCCACCTGACGAGATTTTTTGGGGCGAAACGCTACTTTTGATAAGTTTATAGAAGTTATGATAGGTTTGCCCCGGAACTTCTCTGTGGAGGTTATTGGAAGTTCTCAATACGAACTCGAGATCCGCTTATCAGGTTACATACGATGGTATACGGTTAATTGGTCAAAGTGTCCAATCTAGCTGAAAAGCTCTAATTGAAGGCGGTTTTGACGATGATAAACCCCGTAGTCTAGTTTTCTATGTTTTAAGTATGCAAGTTTTACAAAGTAATGGATAAAAAGAAAAAACCCCCATGAGTTTCTCGAAAACCAGAGAAAAAACTGTATAAAAATCTAATATACATGTAATTACGTCTGCTGGTGTGTACTGTGCAGTGCGGACAAAACGTCAAGCCAAACGTCGAAAATGATTTGAGCTTAGAAACTTTTGGATGAGCGACTTCTTTGTTTTCTGTTTCCTGTACCAACAACTCTCAAAGAATAGGATGGATCAATGCACATACTTGGATGTTAGGATCTTTCGTGACAAAGAGTGTTCCCAAATTCGGCCTCAACCCCCTTGTGAAAGGAACGCAGGACAACTGTTACATGACGTGGGCAGGTGATCCAATGGGTTGGCTGGACCACGAGGTTTTCACCCTTTTTTCCTGGCCGTTTTCAGTCATACTTCCGTACTTACTCTTTTTACAATGAGAAGGATCCAGAACTTACGTTTCTGCCAGAAACGGGCAACCTTTTCATCGTGAATACTGCCTTTATAGAAGGAAATTCAGTTTTGTACAACAAAACACCATTTTCTCCGGCAGAAAAAGCTTGTTGAGAGAATAAATTGGAGTGACGCGGACTCGTAGAGAACTAACGCTTCTCAGGCAATTATCGGCCCCGAGCCGCCTGACAGTTCGGCTCGTTTTTCCAATCTGCGAGTCGGCTCCTGTTGCTGTCCGGGCCACTGCTGTTGCTTTCCGGGCCACTGCTGTTGCTGTCCGGCCTATTCCGGTTGGCCCGAACAGCAACAGCAGCAGCCCGGAGATTGGGAGAACGAGCCGAACTGTCAGGCGGCTCCGATTCCTATTCGTTGCGGCTCGGGGCCGAGAATCGCCTGAGTAGCTCCTAAAAGTCAGCATTTCACTGAGTCTATTGATGCATGCATGCACTTATTTGCAAAATAAAGAGCTGCATCGCAATTGTTTCCATGTATGACCAAGTGTTTGTGTGAGTACAACATGTCCAACAAGGATTTTGACTAGACTTCTGTACAATTAATGCAGAACTATGAAGTGGTCGATTATTCTGTTATTCAATGACACCTGGCGAAGTAGGCCAAAAAAGACCATGAAAGTTATATGATCAAAAATATCGTCCCAGCTGAATGAGCACGAGGAATACAAAGGGAAATATTTCAATCAGTGAACTTCCCGAATACCTCAAATGGTTTTTTTTCAAACTTCTGTGGGTCAATCATGACTCCAAATGTGGCAGTCAACCCCATGTTGACCCCCACGGGTCGAAACGGAGTCCATGAGAGGCCAGCGAAATGCGCTCGAAATGAAAACGAGGGACCGGCAGAAAATTGATTCGAATTTCGGTTTTCAAAAAATGGGTTCCTTCATAACTGAGACATAATCATTTGAATAATTTAAGGCATTTGAACACCTCTTTCAGGCAATAAAATTCAATAATCAGAACGTCAGAGCCAAATTTCAACTCCCTAAGGCGCTATTCGTACTACTCAACGCCAGCGCGGCACGCGCGTGCCGCTCTGGCGTGGCGTTAGAGTATGAATACTTTTCAAGCGCGTGACGAGCATGCCGCGCTTGCGTAGACTATGAATACTCCAGCGGCGACGCCTAGGCGGAGCGGGAAAAAGCGGGCCTAACTTTTCCAAACAACCAAATTCTGTAAATGCTTGCACCACCACGGTAGCAGAGGAGAGCAATGGAATTAATTATAGAGAAACGAAATGAATTTGATGATTTAGTGGTAAAAATGGTTAAAAAGCCATTACGGCCATCGCAGCAATGGCGGAGCGGGCGTCACGCGCGTGCCGCGCGGGCGAGGCGTTAAGCCATTCATACTCAAACGCCACGCCAGCGCGGCACGCGCGTACCGCGCTGGCGTTGAGTAGTATGAATAGCGCCTAATGGTAGACTGCTTACAAGGGAAGCGATGGTGAAAGGGTTAGCCATTTCTCTTTTGAAGTGCGCCCGGAACGAAAACCATTGATGGGCAGGAAAATGATTTGATTTTATTTCTGAAGAAATGGGTTTCCCCATGACTGAAACATTCTGAGAAAAAAAAACCACGAAATCTCTTATCTTATAGTCTGAACTTCTTAAACTGATTTAATCGACAAAATAGATACGCTAGAAGACTGACGTGCGACCAGAAAATACAACAAACAGTATTGTAGAGCTTGAAATTTCGCAGGAAATATACTTTTCAGCGGAGAGCACGTTTGCTGTGTAACTAATGTGAGTGGTCTGTCTGTGAAAAAGTTCGCTAGGCTAAACCCACTTTTACAGCGGATTTACGCCAGCATCCCGTCCAATTAAGGCAGTGCTACGGACTGACCTGTCCCCAATATTTATGACACAAGGGATTGGAGTCCAGCGAAAAAAATGCGAATTTCGACAGAAAATTTTCTCCAGGTAACCTACAAAAGTGAATTAGATATACAAAAGCTGACTCAGAAGGCTCATTTTTCTAATGTTTTCAGACTACAATACAGGCCGTATCTTTTGCGTTTTGGACGAAAAAGACGCAAAAACGCGTCTTTGGCGTCCTTGTCTCATAACTCTGTTCAAAGTGGTCCATTCTGGAATCTGAAGAGATATTTGAAATCAGCATCGAGAGCTCATTCTTTTGATTTCTCATATGTCTTACTCTACAACAAGGCATATAGGCGTGACATAATCAATCGAGTGAGCGAAACGCGAGGGTGGAATTGGTGTCGGAGGATTGATTGTGTTTATATAACTATTGTGTATATTCTAGTGGAACATTCTGAAGGGTTTTTGACTGTATTATTGAGCTCTAAATTTCGATTTCTCCCTACTTCAAATATCTATATTTCTGTCACTTCCCGGGTCACGCTCTCGGCACAAATGGTACCAATCAACTTGATAATAGGCCAATAACCTTTTTTTGTTATCCTATCCTGAGTTAGAACTACAATACCCGCACTAGTTCACTTAGAAAAGCCGCAAAAGTCGCGATAACGCGCGCCTCGCAGAAAAAGTCGGTCAGCCGTAAATAGTCTATTAAGCTGTTCTCTATCACGTTAACACTGTTGAGGTGGAGGTGGCATAAATAACCATAAAATACCTGAATTTTCCTTGCGTCAACTCGATTAATTGTGTTAGGTCTATATGCCTTTTATAGCCGTATGAAATGTAAAAACTCAAAATGAAGAGCTCTCTATGCTGACTCGAAATGTCTCCTTCATTGCTCGAATGGAGCACTTTGTGCCGAGTTATAACGAAAATCAATGTCGCGACTTTTGCGGCTTTTCTAAGTAGATTAGTGGCGGAATTGCAGTTCTAATTCTAGAGAGGACAACAAAAAATGGTAATTGGCCGAGTATCAGGTTTATTGGTAACGTTTGTGCCCTCTATAAAACGTCATTCGAGGCGCGAGCGGCGCGCGCGACGCCTGGGCCTCTGTCTGCCCTCCACTCTCTCACTGTCTCTAACCTCCGCTCCGCACCAGCACGCGTAGGAACCATGTGAATTTTGCCGTTCTATAGCCTGTAATTTGTAAGGTAACGAGAACGTGACCCGGACGGGAAGTGACAGAAATATAGATACTCGAAAATGGGATAAATCGGATTTTAGATCTCATTAATACCGTCAAAATCCCTTCAGAATGATCTACTAGAATATACACAATAGTTATATAAACACAATCAATCCTCCTACACTAATTGCGCCTTCGCGTTTCGCGCACTCGATTGATTGTGTCAAGCCTATATGCCTTGTTGCAGCGTAAGACATGTAAGGGCTCAAAATAAAGTGCTCTCAATGCCGATTCCAAATATCTCCTCAGATTCCAGGATGGACCACTTTGAACAGAGTTATGAGAAAAGGACGCAAAAGACGCGTTTTTGCGTCTTTTTAGTCAAAAACGCAAAAGATACGGTCTGTATTGTAGCAATGTAGTACTGGACGATCCAGGCGTTTTCAACTAAATATACTCCTATTAGGTGTACTTTACGAGTGATTCGAACTCGGAGTTTCTAGCTGCCACGGAGATCATCGAGTCGGGTTGCGGTAGGTTTTTCTCACTAGGGTCAGGAGCCGTATGCATGAACGACTTACTCGCGAGGTAAGGGTAACTGTTACTCGGAATCTCTGAATTTCCCGTGCTCTATGCGTCTGTCTCGCTTTTCCGAAGAGAAGCGAGACAGACGCATGGAGCACAGGAACTGCAGATACCGAGTAACATTTTCCCTTACCTCGCGGGTAAGTCGTTCATGCATACGGCCCCAGGATATTTATCCTCTATAAAACGTCGTAATTCACATCATTCCAGGTGCGAGCGGCGCGCGCGTCGCCTCGGTCTCCGTCTGCCCTACGCTCTCTCACTGTCTCTGACCTCCGCCCCGCACCAGCACGCGAAGGAACCAAGTGAATTTTCGTCGTTTTTTAGCCTGTACTAGGGATCGAGAAATGCGGTCAGAAAAATGTTCCGGATTTGGCTCAAAACATCAGTATGTAAACTGGGGTTGTGAGTAGGAATCCGTGAATTGTTTGTCGATTTACACTTCGACAAGTTTGGTTCAAACCTCCCAAGGGGGCCTATACTCAGCGCGAAATGCGACTTTTGCTGATTTCCAAAACGCTTTGATAACAGATTTGTCCCGAAACTTTTCTGGAGAGGTTATTTGAAGTGTCCCACAAAAATGAAACAATACATTTAACCACTTTCGATAGTCTACGGTAGGTTACAGTGGGTATACGATAGTTTGATCAAAGCCTCATACACACCTCAACCCTTTTTTTGTCAGGGTTATCAGGGGTGTTGCGCCCGGATTTAGGCCGCGATCATACTTCCCGCGACCAGCGACAGAGCATATCACGCATACCGATTTTCGGTCGATATTGATGGAAAACATTGCGTCGCGTCACTCGTCGCTGGATGTATGATCCCGGCCTTAAGGTCCATTCGTCAGCTTTCGAAAAACCAAAGTAGGTCCCGTCAGCTATACTGCCGTGGTCCGGAATCCACAATAGTCCTCTCAAAATCGAGAAACGAACTCCAGGTTCGTATTCTGGACACTGTATAGCCACTCCCAGTTTAAGTATATCTGCAACATCTGGGCGAGGTCAGCAAACCAGCCCCAGCATGCCTTTGCATCTTTAGAAGCAAAGATTTTAGACCTCTAGAAGCACGCCCTTCCTTGAAATACTGCCTCTTGCATGAATAAAATAAGAGGCCAACTAGGACACCCTGACGCAAATGTGAATATTTATTGCAAGGCATCATGCAGTCAATATGTACAGTCACTTTCTAACGTTATCAACTGAAACGGAAGCAGCCACTACACGCCCTCACTTGGCGCAAGCAGTTGCGTCGCGGCAAACGCTAACCTATGATTGCTGGCCTCACATTCCTGACCACCACTACGCAACTGCTCGCGCTAAAATAGTGGGTTCGTAGGTGGGGTGCGATTCCACCAATCTCTAAGAGAGGGGCTAAACAATCTATAGTCAGGTCCATGGCTTGTTTCCTCAAGAAAAACATTTAAATTTCACCCGCGGCTAGCAAGAGCGGTCGCGTGCGCCGGTCCGCCAATCGGTTCACGCCGAGAGAAGAGCGCAGCTGATCAGCTACCGCCAGCCGCGGGTGATATTTAAACCGCTCGCGCCAGCCAGGGGTAAGATTTGAAAGTTTTTTCTTGAGGAAACAAGCCATGGACATAACTATATGTATATGCATCTCAAATTTAAGCTAGCCATAACAAAATCTGAAAATTTCTAAGACGATTGTGAGAAAATTCAACAACATGTCAGAAGCTTAATATATACATACAATGAGCGAGTCAATGATTTTAACACTATTTTACTGTGTTTTTAGAATAAAAAACCACTACAGCTACAAGCTATAAAAACTAGTAGACCAGCTACATGCGCTTCAAGATCACTCCAACAACTTGTCCTCTGATTTGAACAAACTGAGGTCTCCAAATAACAACTTTGCTCTACTTTCGTCTACGATTTCGGCATACTTCGTGGGCAGGTAGAGAAAACTGTTCCTAAAATCGTTTTCTTTTATTACTGACAAACAGATAAACCAAACATAAACCTGGGGTAAAGGTTTACAACTCACCCTCCGAACCAAGAAAACTTCACTAGAGCGTCATTTTTATTGCCAGCCACCTCTGACAGGGGAAGGACGTCACTAATCTCCAGATATCTAAACACTTGATCTTTACACGATTTTTTAAATGTTTTTGCTCAACTGCAGTTTTAAGGTCGCAGTACACTTTAAGGGTCTGAAAAAGTGCCCATAGCATGACTCAACCCTTTTCTTTCCAAACTCACTTGTTTTTCCGCGCTCCCCAAAATGTCAGGTATCCAATTCTGACATAGTCGTTACTTTCGTTCATCGCTATCACTCCAATAAGTCGATTTAAATATCTAAAAACCAGATTCTACATTGAAACCTTTACCAGTCGACTATCCAAACATTAAGGACCTGCTGAATACTACCAGCAAAACTGGAGCCAAAACCGCAAGAATACCCGTCGAGCAGTACCACGACCAATCTTCGTTCCCAACTAGATACTGATATGAAGAATATGGAAGGTATAACACTGTCACCACAGTCTGCAGCAACTTCGCTCGAGCCAGCAGCACTGCAAATCTAATTCGAGGATATCGATAAACCGCCACCCTGGAAAAGATATCACTTCGAACGAATAGATAGTACAGTACACCATTCACCAATAAAATCCAAAATATTCCCAAAACTGGAAAGTAAACGCTAACAGTGTGAAACCTGTCACGTGTGAGATTTTACATTATCCAAATAGGCAAAATAAAAGAAACCATTGACCACACCCCTATGGACGAGTTTTCGGCCTCAACATAGACCAGTTTCGCGATATATTTCCAAACATACCGATAATTTTTTATTTTTTCGCCAAACCCTCCCCATACCCTCTCATTCGCTCAGCTATCCTCTGTTGACATAAGAAACTCGTCCAAATGGGTGTGGTTTCTGGTTTCCTTCAATATTTCGCTTCAGTAAAATAGACCACACTTGTACTAACATCAAAGAAGTGCGAGATTCAATTCTTTTCCCACAAAAGATTCTATGAAAGGAAACCAAGGACCACATCCCACTGACAAAACAGATAGCCACGCCCTCCCGGACAAGTTTTCCGGATCTCAATGAAAGCTAAACAATCAAGAGAATCCTGACCACACCTCTGGCTCTCTCCTCTTTCTTAGCCTTTCTAATCCTTCTGCTTCGTTTGTTTGGGTTAAAAGACTGTGAATGAGATAACTCGTCCACAAAGGTATTACTAATACGCTCCTCAATTCTTTTCGATGGGTCATAACTTCGTTGAAAGATTGTTTAAGATGGATTCAGAGATACCAATGTTCTCAAAGTAGATATCCCTTCAATATAAGCAAATTTTTCAGAAAGAAGAATTAAAGACACAACACAACCAAAAAATAGTTTTTCAGTTTTTCGCTCGTCTCAATGGCAAACACGCCCTGACCACAACAATCTCCTCAAAGCCGCTCAATACTCCCTGTAAACTAGGTCAGGGCATCTCAAATCCTGGAGCTTAAAGGCAGTGTTCACGATAATTTTCTTCCCCGTGTTTTTCACATAAAACAATGCGTTGGCCTCCAAGTATTACCAAAATTACGATGAAACGGCGAGCAACGCACTAAAACGTCTTTTCTCAGTGACATTATTCCCTGGTCTGGATTAGTTGTCCGATTGGATGAACATGTTCACGGCGGTTGTCACCGGTGGAAAATGAGGTTAATCAAAAATGGAGGGGTTAATCAAAAATGACTATTTTAGGCAAAACAGTATTAGTTAGGGTCCGAAGGAAAGAACTGAGCAACAGAGAGTAGAAAATTGCAAAAGACGTGCCCACAAAAGATTTCCTTGTCACAACGAACAGTTCCAGTGAGAGTAAAAAGGTGGGGTGAGAGTAACGGATTTGGTGTCCTTCTGGGGCTTTTTTCTCAATTTCTTCGTCATTTCAGTTCTACCCGGGGGCCAAACAATTGATGTAGCGAATAATCTCAAAATTGGAGATTATCGTGAACACTGCCTTTAAGTGGACGAGTTATCTCAAACCTCTATTGTTTTGTCATCTGCAGCAGCTAGCTGCTCTGAATGAGAAACAAGACTATGGAATAGGGAAAAATCGAGGATGTCAGGGGGGAAACAAGCATCGCGTTTCTGACACCTGCT
Organism: Aplectana chamaeleonis; assembly: GCA_029168955.1. NCBI lineage: Eukaryota > Metazoa > Nematoda > Chromadorea > Rhabditida > Cosmocercidae > Aplectana > Aplectana chamaeleonis. The sequence continues at coordinate 242,904 of JAPDOI010000384.1, read as the reverse complement.
CAGCTCAAAAACTCGTCCACATGGGAGTGGCTTCTGGTTTCCATCGATACCTCGCTTACCCAAGGCAGGCCTTTCTGGTCTAACACTAACCAAATGCGATAATTCAATTCTTTCCCACAAGCGATATATGGCGGAAAACCGACGGCCACATCCTACCAGGGAATCCGATGGCCACGCCCTCTTGGACAAGTTTTCGATTTCAACAAAGCTAACGTCCGTGACGGATTGCAACTGATACCTGAAACCAAAACTTTCAAATGTATGCACTCAATGAGCTCAAAAACATGTCCAAAATATGCGTAGCCTCTGATTTTCTCTAAGGAAAGTGGCCCACGGTCTTCTCAAACATCTTCCCTTCATGAAAAGAATCCTCCCATCGTGATTACCACCCTGAATAGCCAACTTTCCTCTACCATTTCTCATTCTCCAGCGCCTCCTGAAGCAATTCTGCATCCCGCTTAACTTGCATATGTGACCTTCGGACGCAATTGCCACCAATACGATTCAAAACCTGAAATAAAAATCTATGGAAAAATAGATTACCAAGGGTATGAGTGAATATATTGTCCATATAGAGATAAAATTCCGGTCCACGTTGCAGACAACCGCTGTTGCAGCACATAGCTCGAAGATAATCGTGGTGAGACGAAGATCAATCGCACCGGGACCCCAGGATACCAGCATGATTATCTTCGATCAGCGCGATGTACAATTAGGTCCGTGGCTTGCTTCCTCGAAAAAAAACGTTTAAATCTCACCCGCGGCCTGCGCCAGCGGTTTAAACCTCATCGCCGGCTGGCGGTGTCGTAAACTGATCAGCTACGCTCTTCTCTCGGCCTGAATCGATAAGCAGGCCGGCAAACGCGATCGCTGCGCGAGCCGCCAGTGAGATGTAAATGTTTTTTTTTCTTGAGGAAAGAAGCCTGGGCTTAACCTTATCAGTGGTTGCCTGCAATTGCGGAGCAAAATTTCACTCCAAAATGGATAGCACAACCCGACCTCATCTTTCTGAAACGGATTCGCCCCGGCTACACGTACCACTCTCCCCCTGTGGCGAAGATTTTCGTATGCTCCTATCGTAGCCGACGTTCTAACAATCTAAAAGTATAACTTAAAGGCAGCATATGCACTCACATAAAGGTTGAAAAGCGACGCTAATAGGCTCATACGACCTACATTAGTACAAACGATTAAGTAGTTGATAAGGTCAAAAGCCGGCCAAAGAGACTGTATTTGAGCCACCTTAGACCACAAAAACACAGGGACTCCGCCCATTTTTATGTCAAAACCCGCCCCCTCACAACACCATTTTAATCTCACCACGGACGGATTCGCCAAGAGGAGCTACCCCTGAAGCACTAACCGTAAACTCATGGTTTAAGGGTAACTTTAACCCACAGATACGAAGACCCATTCGCCCTATACCGACAACGAGCCACCACCATCTGTACCCGGCTAGTTCAACAATTCCCACCCTGGGTTAACGAAAATTTACAAAAAAAACTGACCTGACTAGGCCCAGCACGACGAGCAGCATTGTCCACCAGTACTTTACCAATAAGTATGCCTATAGGACGTAACACCATGCCACCTGCACCACAAAAAAAAACTTGATCGGCATCAATATACCATGGGTTACCAATGGGTTTAGTGCATGAAAAACTTTTCCAAAAGATAATAGCGGAACCGAGCCCGATTTAAAGAACTATGAAACGGTTTTTAAAAAAATTTAATAGCTTTGTATAGAGACTAGTTTAACAAAACTAAAACAATGCAGTCAATTCTTGAGTTCTGTACCCTTCGTGTCATTTTTTAGGAAGCCCCCACACAGCTTTGAGGAAAACATGGAAGCGAGGAAGAGACAGCTATCGATCGAATCTGCCTTGCGGCTTCCTAGGAGAATGCCATCGACCGTATATTAAAGGGTGTCTAGCGGACCCCCAATCCAAAAATCAGCAAAGTTAAAAATCAATAAATAACATAACAACAATGGAAACATACAAGATTTTATGTTCTCTAATTAGGGACTGATCCCAGCACAATTTGTAGTTTTAAGAATAGTCTGTCGAGTATTGTGGCAAAAGGTGAAAACAAACAATTTAAAGTTTGGTAAATTCCCCGAATCCACATGGGTAGATCAAAAACTGCAAAAAAATGTAACTTTTTGAATTTCGTAAATTTGAACATTTTCGGCCCAACCTCTGTCCAGGAGAATTATTTGTGGCGCTGAATACGAATATGAGGTCCATTTTCAATTTCTCCGAGGATTCTTGTAGGTTAAAGTAGAAAAGTAAAATTTGTCTAAATTAACCTACCGTAATCTTCCGAAAAACTGGAAATGGACGTTAAATTTGCGTTCGGTGCCGCAAACTACTTCCCTGAACGAAGTTTGGGCTGACAGTGTTCGAATTTCTAAAATTCAAAAAATATATGCTTTTGACGTTTTTGATCTACCCAGGTGCACTAAGAAAATTCAACAAACTCCAAACTGCTTCCTTTCATCTCCGCCACAACATTCAACAGATCATTTGTTTAAACTCTAATTTACACTGGGATCAGTCCCTAGTAAGATGTTATTAAACAAAACAAGAAGATTATTACAAATAAACTGAACCTTAGAGAATAAACACGCTGAAAACAGGTATCATACAGAAAAGCCTATGTGATTCTATAAAAAAGACCGTAAAATACGAGTTTCTTCAGGTTCATTCGGAAGATTTGACCCCCACGCACTTATCGACCGCAGCTAAAAGGAGATGAAAATCGAGAATTTTAGGTCCGTTTAACTTCCTTAATGCACCTGGGTAGATCAAAACAACAAAAAAACATAATTTAGAACTTTTAGAAGTTCAAACACTTCCAGCCCAAACTTTGTCAAATGAGGTAGGGGTTATTTGGGGCGCTGAACACAAATATAAGATAAATTTTCAGTTTTTCGAAAAATTACGGTAGGTTACTTCAGAAAAATGATACTTTTCCAACTGTAACTTACAGTAATCTACCTGAGAAAGTGAAAATGGACCTTATATCCGTGTACAGCGCTCCAAATAACCCCTGGACAACATTTGGGCAGAAAATGCTCAAATTTCTGAAATCCAAAAAATTGATTTTTTTGAAGTTTTCCATCTACCCATGCGTATTAGGGAAATTTACCAAACTTTAATATGTTTCTTTTTACCTTTCACACAACATTCAACAGAGGATTTTTCGGAAATCCCGTTTGTGCAGGGATCAGTCCCTAAAGAGGTGAGGTAGTGCGGTGTATCGATCGAACACCTGCTATTGACATCCACTGGCCCAAGGGCGCCTCATAGCTAAGCACATTAAGTTCTTCCTTATGAACCGACGATACTTGTTGGCTATACAAAAGCTAGAAAAAATTCCTGATGATTCGAGACACCATCCTGACAATTATAGGAATGTGATGGTCAGCCCTCCTCAGCGCGGCCGCATCTAGTATGGACGCAAATTCGAACAGTCTTTTTCGTTCCTGCAACAAAATACATAAAAATTCTTTACACAATCAGGAATAAGACGCAATTCATACTTCTCAACGCCAGCGCTTCACACACGTGACGCTCGTGCCCAGCGTTGCAGTATGAATAATTTCTACGCGTGGCACGAGCGTGACGCGCTATGAATGCGGGAGAGGAGCTATGAATGCTCCTGTGGCAACGCTATGACGTAGAGAAGTGAAGTTGGAATCCATTGTGCCGTCAAAGCATATTCTACGCTGCCTTCCCCTCCAATGCAACCGAGGCAGAGCGGGAGTGGCACGCGTGCGTAGCAGCATGTCATTCATACTCTGACGCCACGCCCGCGCGTCACGCACGTGCCGCGCTGGTGTTGAGAAATATGAATAGCCCCTGAAAACCGCAAATGCTTTAACCTACATCCTTCAACTGTTTACGCAACCGCTCATTTGAAGTCACGAGCAGGACTTGAGCCTCAAGATCTCGATGTACGGAGCGATATCCTGAACAAAGCAATTATCCATGAGAATAGCTGATATAACCCTAAAAATACACTTCAACGCACCGAAATTCGATGATCCGACTAGAGTTGCAGTTCGTTCCAGCATATCCACCCAGAGACCTTTAGCATGGAACGTCCAGCCATCTCTATGATATTCATAGAGATTCACTCCAGTTCTCTGGTACTTCTCTTTCAGGTGCAATACACGACTCGAAACCCATGAATACATCGATGGCACGTATCCAGACATTCCTGCCGCACCAAAGAAACCGTTAGCCTGAAAAAAAGGTTAACTAAATCTGATAAATCGGATGAGGTATCTTATTCAAAATAGGGCCAATCATCGGTTATGGTTTCTGATAAGCGCTGAGATTTCTTTTCGGTTGAATTGGATAGTTTTCGAACTATGGGTAAGATTTTACATTGGAATCGAACTGAGAAAAATTCGGATAATCTGACTTGAAACAATGCGAGGAAGGTGACTATTCAGATAATAAGCGCGGTCGGACCAGCGGCGCTGAAACTAGGAGTTTCGGCCAAAAAATAGTCGCGAAACAGCCGAGAAATAGCCCACCAGACTCCGCAGCGGCTCCTGGTAGGCTATTTGTCGGCTATTCCTCGGCCTTTCAAGGAATGGTAATGAAATAGCCGAGAGATAACGTGAAGTAACCAAAAGTAATCGAGACGCAGCCGCGGCCGCTCGCCCAGCCGCCATCCGGGGCCTCCAGAGGCTGAGCGAGGTCCAACTTCCTCAAACTTGGGTAACTGAACCAACGGTGGTGTTGAGATCTTAATCATGCCTCCAAAATGCGTAGCATTCTTACTTGGAGAGCATTTATTCTCGGCGAGCATTATTTGGCGGCTATTACGCGGCAATCAGGCATTTCACGGCTATTTCGCGGTCATTTCTCGGCCAAAACTCTGAGAGACCGTCCGTGGATCAGCCTGGCAATATCTCCATGCCGGGCTGACCCAGGTGCAATGGCGGTCATTAATTAAGAAACGAGGCATTTTCTGTAGATCGGAATCCAGATAGTTGAAGTTTCGAGCCAATCTCCTCTGGGAAATTTCTATACGGGGGTGGGAGGAGGTCACAGAAATTGTGGCCCGAAAATGAAGGCTAGGGTGTCGCAAAAATTAAGGACAAAAAATGGAAATTTCTGGAAGTGATTGGAAATTTAAAATGCGAGTTGTTAAACTCCATCTGGTACCGTTTCAGTATTTTATACTTCAACATTTTTTTTGAAAAAAAATGCCCAAAAATACATCTCAGGGGTATTGCAAAACAAATTAGGATTTCTGAAAAAAAGCTCGACGGTCGGAGGAGATCGCTCCTCATTCGAGAAATTGAACAATGCCCCGCCTGACCCTGTCGAAACCCGATTCCAAAAAAAAATATATATATATGTCCTTGTTCCACTCATCCCTGATTCCGAATCATGCATAAACGATGATATTCGACCAAATGACACAGAAATTACACATAAGATCCTGAAAAAAACATTGACCCAATCGCCTGTTTCACCCGACCAAGCAATCAATTTGTATGATTATCATATATCCTCGACAGAATCAATCCGATCAGCCTATCCATTCACATCACATCGGACTTTGGATTAACTAAGATTTACCTTTCTGTCGCCTAGATTTAAGAAAAAAAAACATGTCAAAAGACTGAACCTACCTTCGGGGCCGCTGTGATTATATCCATCGCATATTGACCTTCGGCAAAAATTATCTGCTCATAATCCTCTATACAGTTGAAGTAACCCGACGCCATCGTCACAAAAGCGCCGCTATCCTGAAACAAAAACCATGGAAATTCCATAGAACAACACAACCAAATACTTGAATCACAGGAAACCCAACCTTGGATGAGAACAACTTCTTCAGAAGCTCATATTCCTCATGATATCCGAAAAGCCCCATCTGCAACAGCGGATACAATACGGTATCAGCGGTCCTGTTGGGTGAAACGTTTCTATTTTGCAAAGCAGCCACAACTCTGTCAAGCCGTGATCGCAGTAGATCATGGTAGTCCTTGAACGATCCTGAAATGAAAGCTTCCATTCAAAGAAGAGAAAACAATTTATGAACATTAAATGAGCAGCTTTTCTTCTTCTTCTTTGCAGCCGCAGGAAGGTTTTTGTCAAAGGTTCAAGAAACGGGCGACTGAAACCGGATTTGTCCACAAATCCATTGTTGTAAGAGTGGTAGGCCTCTTTGGGCATTCGAATAGGTGTTCAGTTGTGTGGCCACGGCTACCACAGTCCGGGCACTCGTCAGGCTTACTGCTATCGATCTTATGCGAATATGACATCAGCATAAGGGAATGACCGCAGCATAAGGAGGCAAGGGTACTTCTAGCCCGCCTACCGAGTTCCATCTCGGTGTTGCTGAGTACGGGTGGTACGACCCCCAATACGGGATTGACAGTCATTCTACTCAAGTGATCCCTGACGAACTTCTTGTGCTCCGCACGTAAAAGACGCAGACGATCCAGTTGGGAGTCCGTCCATCTTTGAATATTAACTTTCTCGGGAGCATGCGCAAAAGGCCTTCTGATATGTCTCTCTCTCACGGGATTCATGATCCTTCTAAATGGGTGGTCAGGCTGCTTGACAATATTGATAACCAGTTGCTGCGCTTGAAGTTGGCAGTGCTCCTTAACTGGCAGAATTCGGGCTTCAGCATGAAGATGTTCCACTGAGGTGCTTTTAGCACACCCTGTGGCAATCCGAAGTGCAGCATTTTGAACTCGCTGCATCTTTGTCCACGATGAATCCGATATCATGTGCTGCCATACCGGTGCAGCGTACTCCAACGACGGCTACAATATTGCCTTGCAGGTGGTCAAAATTGTCGCCTTGCTACATCACCACGACGTTCCTCCCAGAGCTCGTAGAACGTTGAGCTTTGCTTTCACTGTAGCCTGCTTCTGCTCAGTATACTTGTAGAACCTCAACGAAGGATCCAATACTAGGCCGAGCAGCTTAGGGAAACGTGCGGCAGGCAGACGAGCGTCTTCCCAATTCACAACGGGGTGAGCGCAGTATTCCTTAGGGTCAGTGGAGAAAACTGATAGATGATTTAGCGGCAGAGACAGTGAGCATCATATCATCGAGAAAGCTCTTCAGAACGATGAGGTAGCAATTGATCTTGCGTGCAGCTATATTAATGTCTTTGTCCCGGCACAAGATGGTGATGTCATCCGCATACGCAACGGCTTTGATGTCACTTGGGGGGACGGGCAAATCTTCCAGGTAAAGACTGAACAGGCAGGCGATATGACTCGTCCTTGAGGGACACCGGCAGCGATCGGGATGCTATTAGAGACATGTCCCTAAAACAGCACTTTTGCTCGGCGCCCTTTGATGAGCGCAGTAATCCATCGCTTCTGCCAAGGCGGGATGGTGGACCTCAATAGCTTCTCAGACAGTATGCCCAAGTTGACAGTGTCAAACGCCTTCGTGAGGTCCAGGGCTACTCCAACAGTGCGTTGAGGCTTGGTGGCGTTGAAGCCATCCAAAACATAGCTCACAATCTCCAGCAGCGCCGTGGTGGTAGAGCGTTTGGGAAGCTTTTGATCAGTATTTACCGTGACGCGACCCCCCCCCTAATCAATGAGTCTATAGGTCGCCTCAAAGCCATTCAACTCTTTGAAAAGTGACAGCATTAGTTTCATGAGCGTCAGAATCTGTGGCATAACCCACCCTGACAATCGAAGAAATGGGAGAAAATGACACATTAGAACTATTCTTTACCTTCATGGGGATGCACTGAACAATGAGGGTGCAACTTCATCGATCCATCACTGTCTAACCGGAAAGAGCACTCGCCGACAGCGGTAACGACATCATGAAAGAAATCGGCTAACTCCTTGACATTCTCGAAAACGACGTAACGATCCTGCCGATCAGTAAAGTAGGAATCGGACAGATTCGCGCTGAAAATGTAGAATTGTCGGAGAAAAACAACTTTTTTGATAACTGGAATGGAACGAAAAACCGAGAAGGATCAGTATTTCCGACATTTTTCCCCGGTTCTGAGAGAAAAAGCGGGAAATAGAAGCACTCTCACAACGAAAACGGCCACCTCACCCACTTATGAGAACAGTATCGTCGAAGATGTAGAGTTTCATATGTTGTAATCCAACAATTTCATTGGTTCTCTCAGGAAGAAGGCGTTTCACCAATCCGCTCAGCTTTGGCGTGTGGTATAGATAGACCTGGAGATCAAAAATTAATTCCAAAGGCACAAAAAACGCGTGGTCATGCACCTACCGATGCTCTATCAGCGATTTTCTTCAATAAAGTAGTGCTGCTTTTCCCCTGCGCCTCGCCACGGGTACCACGTAGGGAGTCCACCAGAACACTGACTTCGAGACTCCCATTCTGCTTCAGATTGAAATCAATGGCGTCAACCTGAGAAAGCATTTTGAGACACAATGAGCTGTTTTCATGAAACGAAAGGCTTCTTTTTAATACACAGATATAGTTTTTTTCTCCAACATTAGAAGTAGGCCAGCTTCACCTTCACCGCAACATAAGGGAAACCATTCGAGCGCAGTCGAGGCTTGCAAAATGAAGTACATAGTTAGAATGCCCTTGCTACGAGTAGTAGAAACTGTGAGTGACTCCGTCCTAATTTTATATCTGAAAAAGGTAAAGGCTCGAAGCGAATGGTTGGTGTCCTAAGAAGACGTTCTACCTAATGTAACCTACCTTGAAACTTCGAAACAACGAAAACGGACCTCATATTCGTGTTCAGCGCCCCAAATTACCCCCATGGGAGTAGTATGAGCAAGAAATTTTTTCGCCCATCGGGCCCCCAAAAATGAGGCTGAGTTCCCTACACCCCAACGGCACCCCATGTGTCAAAAAAGTCCGCTAAAAAACTTGTCCATAGGATCTTTTGGGAGCGGAGAGCAGGAAAATGATATCCGTCTTTTAATGTTTGAACGATTAAGGTGACGCCGTAATCGCCTGAAAAATGAAACTGGTGATCGTGATTGTGTTCAGCGCTTTGAATAATCTTTACAAACACTTCCGGAAACTTTCAAATCCCGAAATTTGCGAGATTAAGATGAACAAGCGCGATAACGGACAATGGCCATACTTCACTAGGCTGCAGATACCCCATGTCGAACACACAGGTTTTCGATCGATATTTGCGCGCAGCTGATTGCCAGAAACTCATTGCGAGAGACAGCTTTGCTAGGGAACTCAGTCTTCAACCCTGTGGTTCAACCGGTGCCCCATTAACTAACAAGGTAATACTGCGCTGCAGAACGTTCAAATATTAGTCAAGATGTGATTTCAAGGTGAAATATGAGCGTTTAACAAAATGCAAAAACTTCGCCTCGGAGGGGATTCGAACCCTGTCACTCCTGTGAAGCTAACCTCTGCACCATTACACCAACGGAGCTCGCTGCAACTGCCGCGGATAGAGGAGGCAAGGCCCCGCTGGCCGCCTTCGGTTCACCTCTCTCCTACTTCTCGATTATAACTCACTGAAATTTAGTCAGGGGGATGGAGTTTGGGGCGCCGATCGCGAAAATGAGGTCCGCTGTCGGTGTTTTGGACTTTCCATGTAAGCTACATTAGGTAGAACGTCATTCTAGCACTGCAATTTTCTTCTCATAGGCGTAAAAAGGTATGGAAATCGCACGGCTTCAAGGGAAATTTAAAAGAAAATCGAAATTTTCTTCTAAAATTTGTCCACCAAAGAAAAAAACATAGCCACGTTGGGTCCAGGAAAACGCATTGCTTAACCCAGCATTGGATGAAGGGTCCAGGATCCTACGGCGATTATGCCGAGTTTTACTTTGCACGAGGTTTTTCTCACCAAAATCTCCGCATCTCTGCCGCGACTGCCCCGCGACAATTCAGGCTAGGGCTCCAACAGACACTGAGCCGGAGGAGTCAAGGAGAAATCGAGGCAAAGGCCACCAGAGAGTGTAGCCTCCAATTCTAAAGGTATCTTCCTCAGAAATATAAATTCATGCGCTTAGTAGTTCGAAAATTAGTTCCTGATTCTTTACTCGGCCATGATTGTTTTTGAAGAAAGCTATTACTTGTGTCGTGCCTGCTGAAAAGTCCTGAAAGAGTATTCTGCGTAATCTAAGAATGCCAAATTATTAAGAATAAAGACTTGACAGAAAGAATTGTCAGGTTGAATTATTTTTTTTGAATAAAATTTTTTATTTCTTATTTTTTCTTTGTTACATTGGTTTTGAAAATACCATACCAAATCCCGTTCCAGTGTTCCATCACCCAGATAAAGTGTGCTGAGGGTTATCCTTCGACAAGCAGTTTTTGAACGTTCCTGCAATAAAGAGAAAAAATTTACAATTCCTAGAAACCTTTTATTTATTTTTTATTTGAATAAAAAATACTCACCACGAGGAAATTGTAGAATTCCGACGGCGTTTCAAGAATCCGGACATTCTCAGCCGAAATCGGAATTGCCCGAGACGGCGGCAGCTCGAAATCCATTCAGAAGAAACACGGATTACCGAACTCGAACCTTTTCCAAGAAGTGCAAATGTGAAAACTCGCGAAAGATCGCGATGCGGCCGTCGCAACGCGATAGCCCCGCCTCTGGACGAGTTTGAGCAGACAGTGCCCTGCGCGCGAATTTGGAAGATTTGAATGTTGGTCACGTCCATTAATTTTTTTTTTCCTGTTAATTTTTTAAAATTTCTCTTGTCATTATTCGAAGTTCGCTCCTTTTACCTTCTGAACTTTTTTTAAGCATGCTTTAGAGGCTGCTCAGGCAATATAGATTTTAGCTTCCGCATTAATGTTGCTGAAGTGGCCGAAAATCTTTTTTATTTCGACTGAAATAGTTTAGTGTTGCTATCATTAATTCCTAGTTAGAGAAAACCATGGTGCGGAAGCAGACTTCAAAACTAACTGAGGGGAACAAGGAGAAATTGGAAAGTTTCCTGGAGGAGCACATAAAAATAGGTGCGTAAGTTATGAAACATGAATTGCTGAGTGTTAGTTCCTTATTTTTTCCTCTTTTTTTCAGCGGAAATTCGCTACAAGTCTCTTACAGACAAGGCTCATGAAGTATATCGTAGGCTTCGAAGGGACATACTTATCGCTGCGGAGTCTGAACTCTCTAAGGTAAGTTTTTTCAAGGTAAAGCTCACGGTGAAGGTGTACCTTATATCGAAATAACCAACCACTGGGCTAGGTTCTGAGTAAAAGCCTGGTTTTCTTCATAATCTAGGAGACTCTGATGTTTTTTGTGCATTTCTATCATTTATATTCGCAGGGTTGAATGAATAAGTGAATGAGTGTTTTTTTAGGAAATCCTTGAGACGAATTTGTTGGTTTTCCTTACGAGCAATGCCCATGATGCAGAAGTGCCATCTGAACAAAAAGAGGATAAAGCTTCAATGGAGCATGTCGTGGGTTTTCCTTCAATTTTTTTCTTCTAAGTACATGGACTCTCTGGTAGGATAAGATGCTGTGATCAAACCGAAAATCATTTGGCTCGGTGGTAAGCCACCTCGTGTCGAACGCTGAAATTCCCCGGTACGGTAGCGGACAATCGCGTCGGGACCTACTCTGCATAAAATGCATGACGCGCGCAGAATTGTGAGACTGGGGCGCGCTTGCGCAAATCCAACATTGCGACTGGGTTTTATTCCGTTTTCCATGACCCTTCGGTAACAAATGGTGTACCGCCAAGATCGCAGCGTGTCCCAGTGGAAACTTGCTGGAATAAGTAATCCGTTTACACACATTCATGCGTTTTTTGGTGTTTTTGGGGATTAAGTTGCCACAGAGCTTCCTGCGTTAGTGTTATGGAATCAAAAGTGGTTTTTATAAAGTTTTGGTCCAAAACGCAAAGTCTTATATTGATAGTGCAAGCCTATTTCCACTCCTAATGTTCCTGCTTGACCAAGGTCCATTTGTTTAATTGTCCGGAGAGACCAACCACGCTGACCACAATGGACCTATGGACGAATCCATTACTGGTCGCCCAGTTTCTCAACCTATGACAGAACCCTCGACGTGGCTGCAAAGAAGGAGAAGAAGGCCAAGGTCTCAATATTATGGAGGAACTCACAGCAGCGAGCCCGGTATTGGGAACTGGAAGCAACGACACCTACTTGGTACAGACTATAAAACGGCGAAATTCTCTTGGTTCCTACGCGTGCTGGTGTGGAGCGGAGGTTAGAGACACGGAGAGAGCGTAGGGTAGACGGAGGCCGAGGCGTCGCGCGCGCTGCTCGCGCCTTGAGTGATGTGAATTTAGACGTTTTATAGAGGGTACAGAATTCTGAAAGATGAAAACGAAGTGCCTATTCTCCCCATTATAGAAAAGAAGAAAAAAATCCCATCCTCGTGGGTGGTCGAAGCTATCAACTCATTGAAATTTGCGACGTGAGCAAAAATACTTATTGCGGAATATTTTTGCTTCCAGCTGACGTTTGGGAGAGATGAGCGCGACATGCAGAAAAACTTGCTTCTGTACTGGAATGCTCGGCAGCGCATTGATTTTGATTACTACAGATTGTGAATAGGGGTTCAAACAGGTTGTCCACTCTAAAAACAACGATATCATCGCAACAGTCCAAATCCTTAGCATCACCATCACTAACAATGACTTTTCATCCAGCTTTGCAATCAATAGATGACGTGCCAAGCATTATCAATTTGGCATCAGCGCGCCCTAATCGCACAATTCTGCGCGGGTCATGCATTTGTATGCGGAGTTGGTCCCGACGCGATTGCCCGCTACTGTACCGGGGAATTACAGCGTTCGACACGCAGTGGCTTACGGCTCGGTGCACAGCTGATCGACTTCTTAGTTTTTCCAGCCTTAACGTCTGTTTCGGAATTCTGGGCGAACGCAAGCAGGATTAAACGGAGCAGACACGCTCAGAAATGATATCGATTTTATGACATAAGTCGAAGGTTTGGTGCTGATAGTATGTGGAACTAGCGAAAAACCCAACGAAAACTGTGGGCGTAAAGAGGATTAACGATTGTGTTTGTTATCGGGTGAAAGTGGACGAGTTACACCGCGCGCGGTTGAAACAGTCTTGCAGCCTGTACTAGAACGCTCACCTCGTTGGAAGCACCAAAACACCAACGAAAGTGATTGTATTCGAACGATCAATCTGGGCGAGTCTGTATTTGGGGGCGGGGTTGTCGATTTTTTCAACTTGTGTCGCTCAAATTTAGTGGTTTTGACTCGTTTTTGACGCTTCCAACGGCACGAGCCTCCTACTAGGGGCCACACGACCCCAGTAATGTAGTTATCTCAACAATTTCTTTTCGAGCGTGACTGCTTCCATCAAGGTGCGGCCCGCGTCATTGAAAGGATGATGCTAGGAGCGTCACAGTTGACGCAATTGAGAGAAGGAATTCGTAGTTTGCGAGCTACCGACACGATCGAAATTCAAGGAAGCGGCCGAAAATGCTCAAAAACCAGTTGGGCTGGACACTTGATGCGCTTTGAGGATACCCGCTGGACAAGAGCTGTAACTAAATGGGATCTTAGGCGCACTACTGTCCGTCCTCTAACACCATGGTCAGGCTAGTTCACCAAGAGCTTCAGCGAAAGGCGTGAGAGCCTTCGTGCTACTACACAGAATAGAATTCCGTGGCCAACTATGGCACTCGATAGTGACGAATGGAGGCACGAAGGGCTTTCACTTAACCGTATGGATACCCAACGAAAGTACAGGTTGAAGATGGGAATATAGTGCGTCCATTTCGACCAAGTCCTCTTCTCTTAAAGATTCATGAGCTGTAGATGCTAAAGTAAGATTGCTAAATAAGGCCGATAGAGCTATCAAGGGAAGGATTATTACGCGCCGTGGCCATTCCAAATGAAATAAGGCTTTCTGGGATCAATTTTCGACGTACAATCCTAATTTTTTACATGCAGCTGCGAAACATTTCTCTGAACGGAGTTCTCAGCGCTTCACTTGTAGACGCACCATAACATGTCATCCATGCGTCTTCGTCGCCTGATATATACCGATGTGATTTGTACACCAGGAATCATCTCATAGTCATCTGGGTAGAATCATCATCTCTGGTGTAGAGATCACATCAGTGTATCTCAGCAGGTGATGGCGACTGATGGATCACACTTTATCATGTGTCCACGAGTCAAGCGCTAAAAACGCATATACCTACGCTCAGAGAAACCATTCGCAGCTACAATCCAAAAATCGAATTCTACGTCGAAATTCTACTGTGCTTATCTGGGCCAAATTCCAGTCCGGAATTGCGTCTCGACACGCTTTGCGGCCGCACGCGCTCGAGTCACTCGGGTTTCCAGCTCCAAAGCCGACTCGATCTGGCTTTTTGGTACAACTTTCTTCACTTTTTCTTAGTTTCCAGTTTCCAAAACACACCTAGAGTCAGCAGATCGGTGGCTGCGGCGCTGGAAGCTCTTCTGACTCGAGAGCGTGCGGCCGCAATGAGTGTCGAGACGCGATTGCGGACCGGAATTTGGCCCAGATAAGCACAGTATTTTAGAAAGGCTTATTAAATGTGGAATGGCCCTCGGCGTGTAATAATCTTTCCCTTGTTATCTCAATCAGCCTCATTAAGCTATCTTACTCTAGCATCTACAGTTTGTGAATGTTTGAGAGAAGCGGACGCGGCCGAAATGTACACACTGTATTCTCATCTACAACCTGTCCCTCCGTTGTATATCGATACTGTTCAACGGAAGCTCTTCGTGCCCCCATTCATCCTTATCGCGTGCCATAGTTGGCTAGAAAATCATATTCCTGGCTCGACGCAACAGGGTCGAAAAGTTTTTGGAAATTTTGAGATGAAAATTTGCTGGGAGGCTTGTCCTTGAAAAAGCGATTTTTCTCCGATCTGCTTGGTTTGCTGAAATGTATTAGTAATAGTCGCCCTCTTATAGTAAGCGCGATTGCAGCGCGAGAACGATTGTGTCAGTAGAGTCCGACTTGAAATTCTACGTTACGGTGGGTATACGTTAGTTAGGGCAAAGTTTCGGATTTCAGTCAAAATTTCTACTAAGGGGTCATTCGGTGTGCTACATACAAATTTGGCGTCTATGTGTCGAAGGGGGATCGCAATTTTTCTAAAAATTCCGGTCAATAGGGGGTCGTAGCTCTGCGGGAAAGTGGCGCAACGACCTGCTCAATCCTGGACGCTAATAGATTCTCACGAGCTTGACTAGAATGCTTACGTCATTGGAAGCTGGGTTGAGCAGGCCGTTGCGTCAATTTTCCGTGAACCTATGACCCCGCCCCCAGTTGTATTCAGCACACTGAATAACCTTTGAAGAGAAGTTTGGATGAAATCTGGTACTTTGCCCAAACTATCGTATACTCACCGTAGCGTAGAATTTCATGACGGCCTCAGCAGATACTATCAGACGGCGACTAATACGCCCTCATTTTTTTGGTTGATCAAGTGGTTTGAAGAAGATTCCTTTTTTCCTCAAAAGTTTTACGAGCCACCTTCCAAATTTTGATGTTCCCTAAAAATTTTACGACCCGCTGTTGCGCCGGGTCGCAGCCCTGCTCAATCCAGGTTGGAAGCATAAAAAACGAGCCAAAACGCCCGCATGTGAGTGTAATTGTATTGAGGGGCATGGGTTTGGGAGAGAATGGGCGGAACCCCTTTGCTTCGGTGGCTCCAAATTGATGAATTTCGGTGAATCTGAGTCGTTTTCAACGTTGCCAACGGCGTAAGGCGGCTTTCAGAATTCATTCGCGACGCGGCGTTATAATTAGCCTACGTATCGATCAAACGACGTCGCTTCGCCGTTTTGCGTTCACAGTCAACTAGCGCGATACATCGGGTTTGACGCGCAATTGATGGTTGCTCCTCATCGATCGCGTCGCGTTGCAACGCATTGTCGCCGCGCGAAGACGTTGCTGATTTTCTTCAGGCTTGCTTCATTCAAACATCCTAATCTCGCGACGAAAACAACAAAATGAGCAGATTTAGGACAACTTACACTAAAACAATTACGAAAGAACTTTTGCTAACTCTAGTCAAAATCTGATGTTGCTTTTTCTTCTTCTTCTTCTGCAGCCTCAAAGTGGTTTTTGTCATAGGTTGAGGAACTGGGCGGCCTTCACAGGATTCGTCCAAAGGTCCATTGTTGTTAAGGAGGTAGGTCTCTTCGGGCACATGAACAAGTGCGCCGTGTCGTGTCCGGGAGCACCACAGTCCGGGCATGCGTCTGGTCGGCTGCTGTCGATCTTGTTGACGTAAGACATGAGCAGAATAGAGTGACCACAGCGCAGCGATGCAAGAGCACATCTGGCTCGTCTGCCGAGTTGAGACTCGGACTCGCAAACCCGAGGCGGCACCGTTCCCAAGATAGGGTTCACAGCCGCCTTTGCGAGATATCCTCGAACAAATTGCGTGTGCTCCTCACGCAGAAGACGAAGCCTTTCCATGTTGGAGTCGGCCCATCTCTGTACATCAACTTTACGAGGAGCATCGGCGAACGGCGTCCTAATCGACCTCTCTCTTATGGGCTTCATGATTCTCTTTGACGGATGATTCGGCTGCCTCAGAACATTAATATACATCTGCTGTGCCTGGAGTTCACAATGCTCCTTGACCGGCAATATGCAGGCCTCCGCGTGAAGATGCTCCACCGGGGAGCTCCTTGCACAACCGGTAGCAATTCTAAGCGCAGCATTCTGTACACGCTGCAGCTTATTCCAGGAGCTGTCAGACACCAGGTGCTGCCACACTGGTGCCGCATATTCCAGAGCCGGCTGAAGTATTGCTCTGTAGGTTCTCAATATAGTCTCTCGGCTGCTTCCCCATGATGTTCCTCCGAGAGCTCTCAAGATATTAAGTCTAGCCTTGACGACTGTTTGTTTCCGTTCCGCGTTTTTGTGGAACTTCAGTGAGGGATCAAGAATAAGGCCAAGCAGCTTGGGGAATTTTGCTGCTGGCAACAGGTCACCATCCCATTTGACATCTGGATGGGCACTGTGTTCCTTGGTGTTCGTTGTGAACACTGAAACAGAGGATTTTGCGGCAGAGACTGTGAGCATCATTTTATCGAGGAAGAGCTTCAGCTCGACGAGATAGGCGCTGATCTTGTTAGCGGCTATCTGCAGGTCACGATCCTGGCACATGATGGTGATGTCGTCGGCATACATAACAATCCTTACATCATTGGGAGGCTCGGGAATGTCCTCAAGATACAGGCTGAATAGGGCAGGGGACAACACTCCGCCTTGCGGAACACCGGCTGCTATTGGAATGCTATCGGATACATGATTCTGGAACAGAACCTTAGCACGGCGGCCTTTAGTGAACGCTGCAATCCATCGCTTCTGCCATGATGGTAGCGACGACTTGAGCAGTTTCTCGGACAGCAGTCCCAAGTTAACAGAGTCAAACGCTTTGCTCAGGTCGAGGGCGACGGCCACCGTTCTCAGGGGCTTTCTCATGTTGAACCCATCGACCGCAAAGCTCACGATCTCTAATAGAGCTGTAGTAGTGGAGTGAAGTTTCCTGAACCCATGCTGATGCTGCTGTCGCTCATTTTGATCAGCCAGGTCCGTCACGATCAACTTTTCAGCTAATTTAGCGACGGGCGATAACAGGCTTATTGGTCGAAAGCCCTTTGCCGTGCTTTGGGACTTGCCTGGCTTTGGCAACGGTATCACATTGGCTGTCTTCCAAGCTTGGGGTAGAGTGCAGGTCCGGAAAGAAGTGTTAATGATATCTGCAAGCATCGGTAGAAGTTCCGTGGGAAGCTTCTTCAGGATGGCTGGGGAGATACCGTCAGGTCCGATAGCCTTCGAATTCCGCATTTCTTTGATAGCCTTCTCTACTTGCGTGAGAGTAAAGGCCTCAGAAGCGTTCATGAGCGGCAACCGGCTCAGTTCTCTAACCGTGACTCTGTTCTGCACGCCTCGCTTGGCACGTGTGATGAAGAAGTTCTTGCCGAGCGCATAAGCAGCCGCTTTCCCTGATTTGAAGACGTTCTCCTCGAACTCAATAGCGGAGCTCATCGAGGGGCGGACTTGCCGGAAATTTTCCTCAACACTTTCCACGTCGTAGTTCCGTCAGCCTTGAAATTCAGCTTTTCAGTGAACTTCTCCCAGCATTCCTTCTTGTTCTTATCCAGATCCTGCTTGATCTCGTTATCCAGCACAGCTATGTCCGGGTCTAGATGGTCTGCGGCTCTCTTCTCATCTCTGGTTCTTATCTTCTGCAGTATTTCCCTGCTGACATTTGGAAAAAAGGTCTTGACACGACCCTCAGGAATTGCAGCTTTCATGGCCTTGCGGATGGCACTTGTTAGATGGCGCTCTTTCTGATGAACATCACCATTCCATGGGTAGTCGACCGCATGGCGAAGTGCAACATCTCTGAACAGGGTCCAGTCTGCTAGGCCTAAATTAAGATAAGTACGATGACGAAAACCAGAGTAAGGGGCAAGAGAGTCAGAGAGATCAATATAGACAAAGACGGGAATGTGATCACTGGAGAGAGTTGTGGATGTGGACCACGTGCAAGCATTAGAGAGATTGGATGACACAAGAGAGATGTCTGGGCTAGAAAGGTCGGCCGTTGGCAGGGAAACGAGTGGGCTGGTCATCATTGAGGATAACCAGGTCACACTCCTCAGCCCATTCTTCGACATCTTCCCCTCTGGCGTCAGAATCAAGAGCGGAACAGAACGTGTGAGCATTGAAGTCACCCGCAAAGACAGCTGAAGGGGAGAGTGAGCAGTCGTACAACTGCTTAAGGAGGGGAATAGGATTATAAGAGGGGGACAAGATGATATAGGAGGAATATATATGTTAAATAGAGATAAAGGGGTTTTGAGGGGGAGGTGGACAGGAATGTACTCGAGAGTACCGTCCTTAGGAGTATTAGGGATAATATGAGAAGGTAAGGCAGATTGAACGAAAGTAGACACTCCGCCCCCAAGAGCTGTCCTTGGCATGTGATAGGCGGTGTAGCCCGGAATGTTAGGTTGGGGATAAGTGGTAGATGGAGAGAGCTTGGTTTCTTGAACCATGATAACATCCGGGTGATGAGAACGTGCGAATAGAGAGAGTTCAGATAACTTGTTGCGAAGGCCGTTGAGATTAATGTGAACAATGGAGAGGGGGCGGTTGGTAATTGAGGAATCAGAGTTGTTGGGGGCAGAGCATAGAACACAACGAAAGGATGAGTCATGATGCCTCACAGAACTGAGGCCCGAACAGGAGAAGTGCACCCACCTTTGGCATCCGAAGCACTGGACACTTGTTTTATGCCAGGTAACATCCTCGCCGCAGGTGGCACATGGATACTTCCGTGCTGGACCTGGATTCCTCTCGACGCCGGCCCTTTGTAATAAAATCCTCAGGAGAGCTGCGGCCGACCAGCACCTCTCCCATGACAAAAACCCTCTTCTCGGAGGGGTTGACGTCGGTTTGCACGGAGGCGATCTTCTTTCCTCCACACTGCCACGGCACGAACGTACGACATCTCGGCAGCATGTTGCTTGTTAACTCGCAATTGCGTACCTACACATTTGCGCGCATTCGCACAGCGTTCACACCTAGATTCGATTTTTTGAGCGATTCTCGCGTCGCACTCATCGAAATCGCTTTAAAAATCGAATCTAGGTGTGAACGCTGTGCGATCACGCGCAACTGCATACGTACGCAATTTCGCGTTAACAAGCAGCAGCAATTTTTAACTAGAGTTAGGGACACTTCTTCCGTGTTTGTTTAAGTGGAAGTTGTCCTAAATATGCTCATTTTATTGTTTTCGTTGCGGTATTCGGATGTTTGAAGGAAAAAATCCTGAAAAAAACAGTAGCGAGCTTGTCTTCACGCGACGACCATCGCGTCGCGATACAATGCAACGCGACGCGAAGCGGTTGTAATTCGCGCGTCATACCCGATGTATCGCGCCAGTTCACTGTGAACGCCTAGCGGCGACGCGACTTCGCGCCGAGAATGAAGTCTTAACGCCACCTGACATGTATCATCGCGTCGCCCCGCGAAAACTCTGAACGTCACTTTTGCGAGTATGCATGCTGCCTTCAACATTAAATACGAGTTTTTTTCCAGATTGACATCGCTGCCGAGGCCGTAGATGCTTTCGAGAAATTGTCGATACCAGTGGACAGAAGTACTAGGAGGCGTGGTAGTGAAGATGCTGAGAAGTAAGGAAACGTGACTTTTCTGCCATTTTTTTTCGTTTTTATATTATCAAGATGCTTTTGAGATTCTCGAAGACTAATCATTTGCTGCCATCGTTACCATTTGTGCTGCCCGGTTTCAGTGTGCGAACTCCTCTAGAGGACAATATTACTGTGACAAATCTGCCTCCTGTTATCCGTCCGAAAATCGAACATGTAAAGTGAGTGGTGAAATAAGAAATTTTACTTAAATAATATAATTATTTCCATTTTAGAAGCCGTCAGTTCCGTCCGGCTAAAGGAAATGAGCTGCTGTTCTCTACTGATGGATCACCTGTTGTGGTAGATATCCCCTCCTGCAGTACCAGTCAGTCTGTGTCAGTAGCCAACGAGGTATGGGCTCCATGACATTGCTTACCCGCGTGCGGTCGCGTCACGGTGAGGTGAATGTCGCACGCGCGGCTAACGCGGAAGCCCCGCCATTTCTTGAAGGGTCTTCAGCACCTCATACAAAAAAATGGCTATCGTTAGTGAAATCAGTTGAACGCAGGAAAGTAAATAATGCTCCAGAACAAACAATTCACTGGATTTCACCCAAAATGCGGGATGTCGAATCGTAACCCATTTCATTGTGCAAAGCTCACCGTCCGTGACGCAGCACGCACGGTTGAGCAATCTCCGCTCCCCTGGAGGTATGGGTATTTGGAAACGTTTTTTTTTTCTTTGCTGTTTTCGTAGAATGGGCTTCATGGGTGGTTGGTCTAATTAGGGACTGTTTTACCCACCCGTGGCGATTTGGAAAACAATTTTGTCGCTGCTGTAGGTCTGTGACAGTACATGAATGATCCGTGCTTGAAATTCGCTAAATGCAGGGCCAAGCGGGGCGTGCGCGATTTTTCAAAATCGGAGCGACCCCCCCACCACCCTAGAAAAGAGGATTTCTTCCAAAATTTAAAATTTTCGCGATTCCCTCCCCCCCCCCGCCCTCCGAGTCGCGATTTCGGAGCAGCTTATGTTTGATTACCAGAAGTGTCAGACGTCGAAAATTCATTCAGTAATTGGACCCCAGCGTCTAAAATCTGAGCAACGCTACGATCCTTCCCTTTGGTGACCAAAAATATCGAGAATTTTCGGTATATCTCCACCAAGTTTTAATTTTTCTCCGAAATTTTTGCGACAACCCTGACCTTCATTCTCAGGGCAAATCTTTTCGCGCTCCCGCTCCACCCCTCCCCCCGTTACCAAATTTCGCAACCCCGCTTGAACCTGGCTAAATGGCATCAGGAAATTTTGGGGGTGTTCAAAAAAAAATCGGATTCGGCTCAAAACTTTCAACTGGGGATATTTAGGACGCTGAACCCCGTGTGTGGGGTGTTTTGTCGCCAGACTTAGGGTCCTTGACTGGCGTTACTTACCTTGAAATTCCGAAAGTCGAAAAATGGACCTCAAATTCGTGTGCAGCGTCCCGGATAACACCCACAGTGAAATTTTGAGTCAAATCTGGGACTTTGGCCGAGCTACCGTTAACCCACCTTAACCTACCGTAATCTATTGAAATAGATAACGGGTTGCAGATTTGTGTTAGGCAGCCCTAATAACCCCAATGTACTAGTTTTGAGGCGATTTGGTCGTAGGATTCTCGAAATCGCGTTTTGCCAGCAAAACTTCCCCCATTTTGAATCTTTGGACCAAACCAGACGGGATCTCCAAAATATTTACAAATGGGCCTCATTCTCGTAATGAGCAGCCAGAACAACCTCTAGGAAAAAGTTTAAATATAGATCGAAGACAATTATTTTGACATTTTGAAAATTGTCATTCGTGTACCCCTTTTACCTTCGAAAGGCTATGAAAATGCCATCCTTCAGAAATTTCCAGTAAATCTTTGATGCACTGAGCGGATTTGGAAAACAGATTATCAATGCTGTGTCTCATACCTACAATTATCAACTCATGGTTTTACAAAAGCCGTCGGGAAATGTAAGGTAAGCCCAAGTAAGGGGTATGAGTTTTGTGAGCGGTTCCTGGGTGGTACAGTCAAGGCAACGGAGAAAGGTGGTGGTGCAGTTGCAGAATTTCTTCAAATGTGCTGTAGCCAGAGCTGGCCTACGCCGAAGTCGGTCATAACGCCCCGCTGGATAATCTTTTCAAGTTTTTTTTTTTGCATTCTTAATGGCCTTTCTCTCTTTAATCCTGGTGATGCCCCAGACATGTCCTCATTTGAGTAGAGGCTTGGTCACGTTTAATTAGGGAGGAAACGACGATTTCGGGAATGAGTTCAGACTCTCATCAGGCGTCTTTGATGAAAAAGGGTGAGGAGAGATGAGAAGTGCAACTTTTCGTGTGACTTTGTGGAAAATCGTTGTCTACGCACGAGGCAGCTGATGCTAATATACTCTATCGTATTTAAAAGAACTGTTACGGAAGACTTCATGGTACCATAATTTGTGTAATATAGTCTCTTCCAGATTATCGAGAGTAAGGAGGACCTGTTCTCCCCGCATTCCCGTGAGGTTGTCTCCATGTTCAAGACTCTGATGCGAAAGAAAATGGCGGAAGCCGAAGAACATTCACAGGAGTTGGACTAGTTCTACGATTGGCCTCTATGCTTAAATGTGATTTCGAAAAAAAAGCTGACCTGGCAAAATGTGCCTGAAATATGTTAATCATCTGAAAACATCATTAAAAAAGGGAAAAATTGCCAAAATTCTAAATTGAATAATTGAAAAAAATGAAAATTTGACCAGTTTTCCAAAATCGGTTTTGGGCTGGGGAGCCTTATTATGTGCTTCTCGAGGCCAAATTCCGGTCCGCAATTGCGTCTCGACACGCTTTGCGGCCTCATGCGCTCGAGTCAGTCGAGTTTCCAGCGCCAAACCGACTCGATGTGGCTTTTTTATGCAGTTTTCTCCTATTTTTTTTAGTTTCCAAAGCCCATCTAGAGTCAACATATCGGCGACTGCGGCGCTGAAAACTTCACCGACTCCGGAGCGTGCGGCCGCAAAGCGTGTCGAGACGCAATTGCGGACCGGAATTTGGCTCAAAGAAGCGCAGTACTGTCTCTATCGGAACGAAATTCCGGTCCGCAACTGCGGACAGTAGCTGCTGTAGCACAGAACACGATGATTATCGTAATCATTGGTCAGTCGTGCCGGGACTGAGTGGTCATAGCACCATAATCATTGTGTTGCGTCGCGTACGCACGCAGACGCTTGCGATGAACGGAAATAAATCACATTCGGGAAACAGAAGATACTATAGCGGGGATCCGGAAGCTGATTTTGAACTCAGATTCAATGAATTTCGCCGACGTCACTAACTTCATTTTAAATTTTGCAGTTTTAAGAGTGTGCCTAAGAACTGCGCATTATGCGGCAACGATAAATTGATCCACCGCTATCGATTACCCCTTCTTTCGCGCCAATTTCGAAAAAAGAGTTAATGTTATTTCATGATATGCAGCATCAAGCATCAGTCAATCAGTGATGCGTGTTCAATTTCCACGTGAGTCTTCGAGTCTGATTCTTTGGCACAGGTTACTTTTTAATGGGATGGATTGAGCTAGGAGTAAGGTAAGCTGCGTTAGGCGCTAGTTTTTTCATGATTTGAGACACTCAACAGCGAAATCCATAGAAATACTCTTTAGTCGCAGCTGGAAGTCGCATCTTGTGAAACGACACAAACTTTTTTTTCGTTTTCGCTTGGAATAAGGGGTGATCGATACTGGTGAATCGATTTCTTGTAGTTAAATGATGCTCAGTTTCAGTCTCATCTTTAAAAACTGAAATTTAAAGATGAACTTGGTGACATCGGCAAAATTTCTTGAATCCGAGTTCAAATTCGGCTTCTGGGCCCCCGATATAGTTTTTTTTCATTGTTTAATCATTGAAATACGTTTATTCAAATTAATTATGATTTTTTAAAGCTTCTGCGGCGGATTTTGCCTCGGGGCATAGGTGGTCAGCGGATCATTTCAAACACGTCAAGTTCTGAGCGGGAGGGTTTTCGACCATGATCTACCGATCCAGCCAGTAAAAATCATATGTTTGATTTTTCCTGTTTTGCTGACTACTCCCCCCCATTTCATCTATTGGGGTGACGCAAAAGTATCCGGACTTTTCACGACATTGAATAAAAGACATTCATTCCAAAAACATACAGGGCTCACCCAACAGAGACTTTTCCATCACATTCATAGATCCTCTGCCACCGATTGGGCAGATCATGGATTCCCGACGCGCAGAACTCCGGCTGTTTCAAGTCGAAGTATTCTTCTAAGGCCATTTTGATTTAGTCATAGTTAGTGAACTGTTTTCCATCCAGAAAGTGCTGAATCGAGCGGAACCGACGGTAGTCGGAAGGGGCAAGATCTGGGCTATATGGAGGGCGAGCAAGAAGTTCCCTGCTCAGGTCCAGCAGTTTCTGTCGGGTTATCCGAGATACGTGTGCCCGAGCATTGTCGTGAAGAAGGCGAACAGAAACTGCTGGTCCTGGTCTGGTAAGTTCTTCCTCATCCTCCACATAGCCGAGATCTTGCGCCTTCCGACTACCATATGTTCCGCTCGATGCAGCACTTCCTGGATGGAAAACAGTTCACTAACGCTGACGAAGTCAGAATGGCCTTAGAAGAACACTTCGACTCGAAACAGCCAGAGTTCTACGCGTTGGGAATTCACGATCTGCCCAATCGGTGGCGGATGATCCTTGAATGTAATTGTAATTATTTTGTTGGATGTGCCTTGTTTGTTTTTGAAATGAATGTTTTTCATTGAAAGTCGTGAAAAGTCCGGAAACTTTTGTATCAACCTAATAGATTCTTACGCTAACTGTCCCATAAATATATTCTCCGTTGACTTAAATTCTTTCACTAAGCTTTATAGCCTAGAGACTGAATAGGGTTCAAGATTGTCATTTTACCAAGGTATATGAAGTGAATGCTGTCGTATATTTGGATTACGGTGTCGCCGCAGTTGTGTGCGGTGCGCCACGTGCTGTAATTGTTTTCGTCTGGGTTGCTAACTATATTTTTTAGATTTCTTTTTAGTTTTCTTTGTTTATGAGTAGGTTATGTTTGTAAAAAGTGCATGATGACGTTATGAATGTGTTAAGGTTTGATTTTTTTTTCGGAAAAAAATGCTATATAAGAGGTTACTTTCTGCTATGTATTAAAAGTTCCAGCCTATTGAATGTGCTTAAAGTTGGCTTATTTGTGGTAGATGCCAATCTTATTGTTCTGAAGTCAGGGTTTAAGGAAGTGGCAATGTGGTTATCGAAATTAGTGCAAATTTAGCGGAAGCGAGGAGGGTTCGCTGGCTGAGCTACGCGGTGAAGTATCGATCCTTTCCCCCCTCATCCGGGCCTCCATAGCTGGTTTGGTTCCTCGTAATATTTGCCCAGTGGGTTCCTCTATAGCTCTGTAGGTGTTTTTTTAATGATTAGTCATTAGTTTCGCTATTATTTATCCTTTTTTTCTTTTCTTTTTCCTCTCTTTTGTTGTTCTTGAAAACGGTTGTTATACTACGCTTCCCACCGCGTTGCGATGTTTTTTTTTCATATAGATTTCAAGATTTTTTTCAATGGTTACCCTAACGTTCCAAATTTTCCAGATCGATTTGCAACTATGGCGGATAGCGAGGTGAAAGCGCGGCGAAAGTTGGAGGAGGCTGAGAAAAGAGCCCGAGGTGGTGGTGGCTTCCTCGGGAGAATCTTCGGAGGAGGTGGTTCTGATGAGGCGGCTGATTGCTTCATTCAGGTGATTTTAATTCATTTATTTTAGGTCTTCTGTTATGTAGATTTTTTAAAATTTTATATATCATTTTGTACTTATGCAAATCAGATAATTGCGAACAAGGTTGAGCTGGGTTGCGACTCGGGGGAGGGGGGACGTAAAATTTTTGGAAAATTATTCGAAAAAATTATTGAAATTTGGAGGAAGCCGAAATCTTTTATAGTTGTCTTTCATTAACAAAAGCTTGAATTTTTTTCCAGATCTGTCACTTAAAAAAAATAAAGCTGTTTTCGGAAGGGGGGGGCGGTCGTAAAATGTTTGGAGAGAAAAGTGAATTTCTCTCCAAACCTTTTGGTAAGCCGGAATGAGGTAGTAATAGTTGTCCTTTATTACCAAAAGTTTGAAATTCTTCCAAACTTTTCACACGAAGTTGTCAATTTCTGAAGCAATTTTTCATCTCGGAAGGGGGTTCGTAAAAAGTTTTTTGCATTTTGTTCAAAGTTTTGGTCATCAAAGTGGGTTGTAGCTACACCGGAAATTGGCGCAACTGCGTGATCAACAACCCTGGCTTGCCTGCAAAGCTTTAGTAAGAACCTTTTTTTTACAAATTTTTGATTTGTTGTAATTTTTGAAATCGGTTTTGGGGGAGGGGTCGTAAAACTTTTGGGAATTTTTTTGAAGAAAAAAAAAACGACTTTTGGGGGGGTAGTAAAATGCTTGGAGAGAAAAGGGAGTTTTATCCCAAACCTTTTGGGTAAGCCGAAATTGAGTAGTAATAGTTGTCCTTCATTACCATATTCTTCCAGATTTGTCCCTAAAAAAAACGAAAGCAGTGTTTTATCTTCAAAGGGGATCATGAAAAAAGTCGCTTTTTTTTTTTTGAAAACTTTGGTCAACATGGGGCAAAATAACTCCCAACGATTAAGGTTTTTTTTTGGCGGTTCTCTGAATTGTTGTGCAGTGTCTGTTACAAAATTACCAATTTTTCGAAGCAAAAGTTTTCCGCAACTTGTCTTTTCACGATTTTTAAACCTTCCAGCGATATCCCTTCGGCCAAGTGCGATGTATCGATCGAAAGCACAAATTCTTTTCTATCTGAAGCTGTCTTCCACTTGTGCCGAATCCTGCTTAATTGCGAAATATATGCTATAATTCAAAGTTAATCTTCAGTACTGAATATATTTGAGTGCTTCTATTTACTTTGAGGTAAACCACCAAACATGTCAGAGTTGACAGAATATTTGAGTCACCATTGAACTAGATGATAACGTTCGCAGAAAATTTCAATGTTCAAGTTTGGTCTTTTCTTGCCTAATTCCGAGAAGTTTAGGCCTCGAAGCTTCAAAAATGAGTATAACGGCCAAGTCTTCATCCAATAGTATTTTTTCATCAATTATCGATGGTGTTTTCAAATCCGATTTACGCCATTTTTATCGATTTTCGAAAAAAAGTTCGATAAAATATTATTGTCGATTTTGATAGTCTTCTTTCCAAAAGTCGATAATGGCGAAAATTGAATTTTTGAAAAACCATCGATAATTGACGAAAAACTGCTAAGTGGGGGCTTGGCCATTATACTTAATTTTGAGGCGTTGAGGCCGAAACTTCTCGGATAAGCCTGAAAAGTCCGAATTTTCAAGATCACAAAACAGGTGAAAAAACAATATTTACGTTACGTAGAAAATTTTGGAAAACTCTATCATCTGGTTCTCAGGCGGCCCGAGTATCCTGTCAGCTCGGGCAGGTTCGATGGCTCACCTCAAAGTAAATAGAAGAGCACTCAGAGGTGCTCAGTATTGATGTGTACCTCAAAATTATAGCATAGAAGCGTTAGATAGAAAAGAATTTCTGTATTTCAATTGGTATATCGCATTTGGTCGAAGGACCTACGCTGATAGGTTAAAAAATGGTCAAAATCAATTGGCGGGAAGCTTTCGTATCAGCCTAATAAAAGGCAGGGTCCGGGTAGAATTTCGAATTTGAGGTCTCCCGCTGAATCAGACGTATGCTACAGGTGGTCCCATGAACATGCGAAAGCTGCGAAAAAAGTTTTTTTTTTGAGTTATTCCAGCCATTTCCCTCAGCCACTGTGTCAGAAAAGTGTGTCCATCGTCCATGTTTTAGCCATCGTCCGCGCGTTCTTCAAAAGTGCCGTGTAAATATCGGCAATCTACCCATGATTATCATGCGGTGCATAAACTAATCGTTGACTTCACAGCTGCTTGCTCCAGATGTAAGGCCCCCGTCATAGTCGGTGGATCTACTGAGTCCCACCGGGTCGATACGCACCGAATTCGTGGGAAATGGGTGCAAAAAAATCAACCCACTGAGTCCGGGTGCGACCGTCTGATGCCCACCGCAATCCCCCCGGTCTATACTGATGGTTCTCATGCGTACAAGGGCGGGGCCAATGCACCGACTGAGTCCCGCTGCGTCGCAACCAAAACATCCTCACCCCACCCGGTCGATATAGGTGTTTCTCACGCGATTTGGGTGCATTTTTTTCGGCCGTCTGCGACCTGCCGAGTCCCGCCGCATCTCGACTCTCGTCGTCTGCGCTCTGCCCCACCTGCTGCTGATACGAAAGTCAGATTCAGACATGTTGAAAACAAGAAAAATCAGCCACCAAACACGTTCCGATTCACAGCTGAGGTGATAATCGTCACTATCAATTGCGTGTTTCGCATTCTCATTTGGACTCAGCAGGTTTTTCGACGAAGTCTGACCGGGGCCTAAGGACTAAAACTGTCGTTCTCGGAGCCAAATTCCAGGCCGCATTCGTGGACTACAGCTGCTTCATCATTAAACACGATGATAATCGTGCTGGGACCACGCGGTCCTAACACGATTCACCTTTCTCCCACTACGATTACCATCATGTTGCGTGACGCACCAGCCGTAGTCCGCAAATGCGGACCCGCCAATTCATCTAACCTGGATTTCGGTAGTGTCAAAATTTGACCGGACCTTGCCTACAATACATATGCTGTAACAAGCTATGTAAACTATCTATAACTGAAAACCAGTTTTTTTTAAATCCGTTTGTTACTGGATATACTCTGTCCCAAACGAGTTGGCACGCGAAGAGTCCAAAGAAGCAGCGCTCACTCAGCGTCTCTGATGGGCGCGCATCGTGCGCAAATCACGTATGCTACGCAGCATCTGCTTTACCGTAGCCTAAAGATCGATCAATTCTGTTTTTTCGATTACGATAGGACAGATGCTGCGTCGCGTACGTGACTTGCGTACGTTGCGCGCCCGTCAGAAACGCAAGGGGGGCGCTGCTTCTTTGGACGCTCCGCCTGCCAACTTGTTTGAGACAGAGCATACCATATGAAAACCACTCTCTTAGTGTGACGCCGAGCAGTTGACTGAGCATGATGATGATGCCTCGGATGGGTCTGGCGACGAGCAGAGCAGTAGTGATGAATCGATAGAGTGCGATTTGTGTGGTCGCGATTTTCCCGACATTGTCGCGTTTGAAGAGCACTATGGAGCTGCACATTCTCATCAATGCGCCACGTGTTCGAAGATGTTCATTTCAAATAGGGCTTTGGAAGTGCACTGCGATGAGACTCACTGCCCATTCCATGGGTTGCGGATTGAAAGGGAACCCGATGGGAGCCATTTCAAGTGTTACCATGAGCAATGTGAGCTGGAGTACAAGAGTGGAGAGGAGCGTGACTTGCATTGTCGCCAGCAGCACAATATCACCTCCATTGAATTCACGATTGAGCGACGCAAAGTTGCCAAGAGGGTCGACGATTTGGGACATGTACTCGACAGAATGTCTGTGTCGTCTAGGAAGAAGAAGCCTGTGCCAAGAGCGATTCGATTTGGAGATCAGGAGAAGACATTTGGAGGGTTTCGCACCGTTAGACGACCTCTAAATCAGTAGTGGTGCTACACTCTTATTTTTTCTGGTAATAAATTTCGGAAAAAAATGTTGTTGTTTTGTTCAACCCCGTGGTTAGTTCCAAGCGTACTTTCTGCTTTGTCAGGCTGGTAATCTATTCAAAATGGCTAAATTATGGAAGGAGGCTGGTGACGCTTTTGTGAAAGCGGCTGAATTACATGGATCAAAGGTATGTGCCTCTTTGCTTGGTTTATCTGTCTTTCGAGAATTTCTTCTCGTATTTCTGCCTGTTTTCTAGGGTGATTCGAAGCACGACTGTGCCAGTCAGTATGCGGAGGCAGCAAATTGCTACAGGAAGGTCAATCCGCAGGTGAGTTGCCCTTGTAGTTTGGAAGAATGTAATTCATCAGGCCTGGTTTACGCTTAGCGTTCACGAAACAATAGGCACATTAATTTTCCAATCGATATTGATGATAGGCATGGCGTCGCGTCCCTCGTCACGGAATATATGGCCTACCTCAGAATATAGGCCTATATGGCCTACCTTAGAATATAGGACTATATGGCCTACTTCAGAATGAGTAAGAACTCTGGCGAGGGAAGGTCTTGAAAGAATTTTGTAGTAGAAAAAAGTTAGAACTGGGGTGCTGCCGAGATGTCGTACGTTCGTGCCGTGGCAGTGTGGAGGAAAGAAGATCGCCTCCGTGCAAACCGACGTCAACCCCTCCGAGAAGAGGGTTTTTGTCATGGGAGAGGTGCTGGTCGGCCGCAGCTCTCCTGAGGATTTTATTACAAAGGGCCGGCGTCGAGAGGAATCCAGGTCCAGCACGGAAGTATCCATGTGCCACCTGCGGCGAGGATGTTACCTGGCATAAAACAAGTGTCCAGTGCTTCGGATGCCAAAGGTGGGTGCACTTCTCCTGTTCGGGCCTCAGTTCTGTGAGGTATCATGGCTCATCCTTTCGTTGTGTTCTATGCTCTGCCCCCAGCAACTCTGATTCCTCAATCACCAACCGCCCCTCTCCATTGTTCACATTAATCTCAACGGCCTTCGCAACAAGTTATCTGAACTCTCTCTATTCGCACGTTCTCATCACCCGGATGTTATCATGGTTCAAGAAACCAAGCTCTCTCCATCTACCACTCATCCCCAACCTAACATTCCGGGCTACACCGCCTATCACATGCCAAGGACAGCTCTTGGGGGTGGAGTGTCTACTTTCGTTCAATCTGCCTTACCTTCTCATATTATCCCTAATACTCCTAAGGACGGTACTCTCGAGTACATTCCTGTCCACCTCCCCCTCAAAACCCCTTTATCTCTATTTAACATATATATTCCTCCTATATCATCGTGTCCCCCCTCTTATAATCCTATTCCCCTCCTTAAGCAGTTGTACGACTGCTCACTCTCCCCTTCAGCTGTCTTTGCGGGTGACTTCAATGCTCACACGTTCTGTTCCGCTCTTGATTCTGACGCCAGAGGGGAAGACGTCGAAGAATGGGCTGAGGAGTGTGACCTGGTTATCCTCAATGATGACCAGCCCACTCGTCTCCCTGCCAACGGCCGACCGTCTAGCCCAGACATCTCTCTTGTGTCATCCAATCTCTCTAATGCTTGCACGTGGTCCACATCCACAACTCTCTCCAGTGATCACATTCCCGTCTTTGTCTATATTGATCTCTCTGACTCTCTTGCCCTTACTCTGGTTTTCGTCATCGTACTTATCTTAATTTAGGCCTAGCAGACTGGACCCTGTTCAGAGATGTTGCACTTCGCCATGCGATCGACTACCCATGGAATGGTGATGTTCATCAGAAAGAGCGCCATCTAACAAGTGCCATCCGCAAGGCCATGAAAGCTGCAATTCCTGAGGGTCGTGTCAAGACCTTTTTTCCAAATGTCAGCAGGGAAATACTGCAGAAGATAAGAACCAGAGATGAGAAGAGAGCCGCAGACCATCTAGACCCGGACATAGCTGTGCTGGATAACGAGATCAAGCAGGATCTGGATAAGAACAAGAAGGAATGCTGGGAGAAGTTCACTGAAAAGCTGAATTTCAAGGCTGACGGAACTACGACGTGGAAAGTGTTGAGGAAAATTTCCGGCAAGTCCGCTCCCTCGATGAGCTCCGCTATTGAGTTCGAGGAGAACGTCTTCAAATCAGGGAAAGCGGCTGCTTATGCGCTCGGCAAGAACTTCTTCATCACACGTGCCAAGCGAGGCGTGCAGAACAGAGTCACGGTTAGAGAACTGAGCCGGTTGCCGCTCATGAACGCTTCTGAGGCCTTTACTCTCACGCAAGTAGAGAAGGCTATCAAAGAAATGCGGAATTCGAAGGCTATCGGACCTGACGGTATCTCCCCAGCCATCCTGAAGAAGCTTCCCACGGAACTTCTACCGATGCTTGCAGATATCATTAACACTTCTTTCCGGACCTGCACTCTACCCCAAGCTTGGAAGACAGCCAATGTGATACCGTTGCCAAAGCCAGGCAAGTCCCAAAGCACGGCAAAGGGCTTTCGACCAATAAGCCTGTTATCGCCCGTCGCTAAATTAGCTGAAAAGTTGATCGTGACGGACCTGGCTGATCAAAATGAGCGACAGCAGCATCAGCATGGGTTCAGGAAACTTCACTCCACTACTACAGCTCTATTAGAGATCGTGAGCTTTGCGGTCGATGGGTTCAACATGAGAAAGCCCCTGAGAACGGTGGCCGTCGCCCTCGACCTGAGCAAAGCGTTTGACTCTGTTAACTTGGGACTGCTGTCCGAGAAACTGCTCAAGTCGTCGCTACCATCATGGCAGAAGCGATGGATTGCAGCGTTCACTAAAGGCCGCCGTGCTAAGGTTCTGTTCCAGAATCATGTATCCGATAGCATTCCAATAGCAGCCGGTGTTCCGCAAGGCGGAGTGTTGTCCCCTGCCCTATTCAGCCTGTATCTTGAGGACATTCCCGAGCCTCCCAATGATGTAAGGATTGTTATGTATGCCGACGACATCACCATCATGTGCCAGGATCGTGACCTGCAGATAGCCGCTAACAAGATCAGCGCCTATCTCGTCGAGTTGAAGCTCTTCCTCGATAAAATGATGCTCACAGTCTCTGCCGCAAAATCCTCTGTTTCAGTGTTCACAACGAACACCAAGGAACACAGTGCCCATCCAGATGTCAAATGGGATGGTGACCTGTTGCCAGCAGCAAAATTCCCCAAGCTGCTTGGCCTTATTCTTGATCCTCACTGAAGTTCCACAAAAACGCGGAACAGAAACAAACAGTCGTCAAGGCTAGACTTAATATCTTGAGAGCTCTCGGAGGAACATCATGGGGAAGCAGCCGAGAGACTATATTGAGAACCTACAGAGCAATACTTCAGCCGGCTCTGGAATATGCGGCACCAGTGTGGCAGCACCTGGTGTCTGACAGCTCCTGGAATAAGCTGCAGCGTGTACAGAATGCTGCGCTTAGAATTGCTACCGGTTGTGCAAGGAGCTCCCCGGTGGAGCATCTTCACGCGGAGGCCTGCATATTGCCGGTCAAGGAGCATTGTGAACTCCAGGCACAGCAGATGTATATTAATGTTCTGAGGCAGCCGAATCATCCGTCAAAGAGAATCATGAAGCCCATAAGAGAGAGGTCGATTAGGACGCCGTTCGCCGATGCTCCTCGTAAAGTTGATGTACAGAGATGGGCCGACTCCAACATGGAAAGGCTTCGTCTTCTGCGTGAGGAGCACACGCAATTTGTTCGAGGATATCTAGCAAAGGCGGCTGTGAACCCTATCTTGGGAACGGTGCCGCCTCAGGTTTGCGAGTCCGAGTCTCAACTCGGCAGACGAGCCAGATGTGCTCTTGCATCGCTGCGCTGTGGTCACTCTATTCTGCTCATGTCTTACGTCAACAAGATCGACAGCAGCCGACCAGACGCATGCCCGGACTGTCGTGCTCCCGGACACGACACGGCGCACTTGTTCATGTGCCCGAAGAGACCTACCTCCTTAACAACAATGGACCTTTGGACGAATCCTGTGAAGGCCGCCCAGTTCCTCAACCTATGACAAAAACCACTTTGAGGCTGCAGAAGAAGAAGAAGAAGAACTGGGGTGAATTTACCCTACAGAATCAGAAAAAATCTGCAGATGTGCAATATTCATTGGGTTTGCGGTAAATGTACTAGAAGTGTGAAATTATAGTTAGATGGAGGGGAATCTCCCAAATAAGCTGCCAGATCTTTTTGCGACTTTTAGCAGATTTTCTGAAACTTTCTACTGTGCTTATCTGGGCCAAATTCCGGTCCGTATTTGCGTCTCGACACGCTTTGCGGCCGCACGCTCCCGAGTCAGAAGAGCTTCCAGCGCCGCAGCCGCCGATCTACTGACTCTAGGTCGGTTCTGGAAACTGGACACTAAGAAAAATTGGAGAAAATT
Organism: Aplectana chamaeleonis; assembly: GCA_029168955.1. NCBI lineage: Eukaryota > Metazoa > Nematoda > Chromadorea > Rhabditida > Cosmocercidae > Aplectana > Aplectana chamaeleonis. The sequence goes on along the minus strand of JAPDOI010000384.1, from coordinate 208,777 downwards.
GTATAAAAAAGTCACATCGAGTCGGCTTTGGCGCTGGGAACCCGACTGACTCAAGCGCGTGCGGCTGCAATACGTGTCGAGACGCAATTGCGGACCGGAATTTGGCCCAGATAAGCACAGTATACAGATTCCTGGCGGGTTCAACTAGAGTTGATAATATATTCTAGAATTCTCTGAAACGTCTTGGATCTTGTTCGGTTTCAAACAATTGGCAGCTTCTTGTAAATTTTGTATGATTTGCCGGGCCTCCTTCCTTTCCAACTCAGAAAACTTAGTGCACAGAAAACGAGTGGATGCGGATCAGTCGGCGGTATATTGACGTGTCTAGTCTCTTCTAGGGCTCAGGGCAAACGTGCTGTAGCGATAACTGGAACGCTGCAGGAACTCGTCCGCTGCTGCAGTTGGTCCGTGTACTGGGTCCACAATTTTTTTGAAGTCTTTCGGACCTATCTTGAATTAAGCACAACTCCGGGAATATTCTCGAATCATAATGATTCTGAAATATTTCGAAACTCTTTCTTTCATCTTTTAGGAAGCACCAGGAAGCTTACCAAAACTGTTGGAAACTCTACATATTTTTTTAAGTTTTGAGTAAAACGCAACACAAAAGACACAAATGTTTCTAATGCGTCTCAGATTTTTTCTCAGGTTTTTCTTTGTATTTTCAAAATATTTGTCTTTGGAGTTCCTCGTGAACTTCTTATCAAAACGTTCGATGTCGTCTTGCATCATGGGTCAGCGGGTCGTAAAAATTTCTTTCAAGAAATGACATTTTTGTACAATTTTTTGAATGAAGAAAGTTTTCGAGTCCCCCTCTTTTAGAAAAGTTTGCGATTTTCGTTCATATGATGTGTCTTTTTTTGCGAGAAGAAAAAGGAATGAAAAGCTGCTCTATATGCGTTTCGTGTTTTTCAATTAGGAAGCCGCGACGCAGCTGCGAGCGCAGGGTCAGGTAGATCGTCGCCCCGGAACTCGGTGGAGGTAAGTCGCCCCTCTTTTGATGGTTGACATTTCTAAAAGTGTCAGAAAATCTCCAGAAGTTTTCCTGTGCCCTTAAGTGAACGTTTTTTCGACCGTTTTGGGAATGAAAATTTTCAAAAAAAAAGGTTGAAAACTCCAGCCATTATTTTCCTTTTTTTCTATGGTCTACTTTTTAAATTAACACTACTCCCGCTGACGAACCTCTTGGTTTTTTTCAATTTTTTTTTGGAAATTCTAGCACCCCCACCTTGTCCCTGGGAACAGTAAGCGATTGATACTGTGCGTGAGAAACGTGTCACGTGTGAAATAATGGGAAATAGGGTGTCGGATAACAGCTTCACGGCTTACTTCTTTACTAACACGAACTACGGATACCAGACTTTTGAATCTTCGAGTTTTTTTAGTTGTTGAAAATTTTAGTAAATCGAGGGATTGGTTTTTTTCCCGAAAATTAGGGTGCTTATAAAGAAAAACGCCGAAGTACAACATGTTTCTGAGCGTAATGTGTGAAAACCTCATTTCAGCTGGCTGTGGATTGTCTCTTGAAAACCTCTGAGATCTATACGGATATGGGACGATTCAACATGGCTGCGAAAAATCATGTGACAATCGCAGAGTTGTGAGTATTTTTGGGAGTTTTTGACGTCGTAATTTGCTAATGGAGTGATTTCCAGGTTTGAAACTGAGTGCCCGGATACTGAGCAGTGTATTCAGCACTACCAGAAGGCCGCCGATTACTACAAAGGAGAGGAGTCGAAGAGCAGCGCTACAAAGTGTCTCATTAAGGTTGCCCAGGTTAGACGCTTTTCAACATTCCCGGTAACATTCCTTTCATTTCTGGTTAAATCAATAGTTAAATTCTTTTTTTTTTCAGTACACAGCCCAGTTGGAGCAGTATCAGAAAGCTATAGCTGTATTCGAGGAGATTGCAATGTGGGAGGCAGACCACCCAACCCTGAAATATGCTGCGAAGAATCACTTCTTCCAGGCCCTGTTGTGTTACCTTTGTATTGATCCCGTGAGTCAAATAGATCTACTGCGATGGAATATTGGATCTAATAGCTAAAATATTCGATTTCAGCTGGACGCTCAGCATGCATTGAAGCGATATGAGGACGCGTCTCCTTCCTTTACGGATTCACGTGAAGCGAAATTGATCAAGGTAAGCTTAGGGTCCCTCTGAGAAGAGTAAGAAAGCTAGTTCGACAAAAAAACGGCCAGGAAGACTGCGAAAATCTCGTGGACCAGCCAACCCTTTGGGCCACTCCGCCTATGTCCTATAACAGTTGTTCTGCGTTTATTTTACCGTAGGAACAGATATCGAATTTTCGAATATTCTTCGTCACGAGGGGTTTTAACGTCCCAGCATGTATAATGGCCTCTCTTATTTTTAAAGACTTTTTTTGGTGCAGAAAACAAAAAGCAATGCCACTTAGCATCGGCATGGATCGTGAATAGACTTCGCGTTTATTGTTGAAGATTGGCGCAAACTCGGTGCACCTATGTTAAGCTCAAGCCGGAGAACTGCTCCGTGCCTAGTTTTTCGCCCACAAAAACTTCGCACCAACCCGGGGTTTCCCTCCCCTTGCAAAATCTGGATAGTTTAGAGCCTCAGGAAGTGAAACTTCCACACAAAGTCAGATTTTCTATTCAAGTTTAATCCCAGGTATCAGGGCTTACGAAATCGCGGCGCGGACCAGTTCTCACGTAATCATGTTAAGCTTATGGCACCGAGTTTGCGCCAACCTACAACCAGGGTCAGGCGGAGCGTTGTGTAATTTTTTGAAATCGGAGCGACCCTCCCCCAACCATCGAAATTCGTTTTCGAAATTCAAATTTTTTGCGATCCCCACGAGGCATGATTCATTCATGACATTGGGGTATATGGTTTCTAGGACATTTAGTTAGTTCGGAAAACCAAAATAATCAATATATTTGACTTCTAAAACTGTCAGACGCCGAAAATTCGTTCAGTAGTCGGACTCAAGCGTCTAAACCTGAGCAATGCTACGATTCTTCTCTTTTATGACGAAAAATATCGAGAATTTTTGAAATATCTTCGCCAAATGTTTATTTTCGATTCAATTTTTTGCGACCCCCCCTAACCTCCCGTTGCGAAATTTCGCAACCCCGCTTGACCCTGCCTACAACAGTGAACGCGAAGTCCCTTCACGATCCATGTCGACGTTACCTAAGAATTCTAAAGTGTGAAACCGGTTACCCGACGTCAGGTTCGATGCGTTATCCGCAGTCTTCCGAAACACAGAAACAAGCATTAATTTTTTTTCAAAATTTTCTAACAGTTTTCTCCTGTATTTGAGTGTTTCCTGTTAACCGCTTCTTAGTGGACTTGCATACCCAAAAATATCGAAAACTATAATACGGTTTTATCGTGAACATTGCCTTCAATTTTACGAAGTTTTATGTTTTTTCTTTGTACAAGGCTAAATATTTCATAATGGTGAGCAAGTTTTGAGCAGGGCCGTTTTTTTTTCGTATCGGTGAAGTCACACGGAATTCTTATCAGTCTTTCATGCTGAAATGCCAGAATTTCAGACAGTTTTGAGACGCTCCGAAAGTAGAGTTGAAGTCGAATGTGAAATAATTATTTAGCGAATTCGATTGGTCTGTGGAGCTATGTGAATATGACCACTGTATTACTCGATAACTAAAGTTTCGAAACCACGGGCTGCGGAATTTCGAATTTTTAAAAGTTCTGCGAAATCTCCCTATTTACAAGGGAAGTGTTTATGGCGGTAAACGCATCCGTAAAAACGACATGGGTTTCTAGTTTCCTTAGGGCCCCATATGTAAAGCTGCGGAGTGTTCCGCTCCGAGCTGCAGGTTCCAAGAAGTTACAAGCTTAAAAATGTAGTTTTTCTGCTTTTTGTACCTTCCGAAACGTGCACTTATCCTCGGAAAATCCGGAAATGGACCTCATAATTGTGTTTACGCCCAAAACTACCTCCCTGGGCAAAGTTCGGGCAAAGGCACAATTCCGAAACTACACAGACTGATGGCATTTTGGACTTGTACGGATTTTTTGTTAGGCGTTCATTTATAACCAATTAGCTCGTAGTTATACACCGGCGGGACGCTGCCTAAATAGCAAGACAACTATCACTCATGTGCGTCCTAACTGTGCTGAGGCATGCCAAAAGGAAGAGTTGTCCCAGAAAAAAACGCGCCGAGCAGTTACACACGCCGCGGCACTGTATGCGTATCCTTGCGGGACCTACCCTGTTGAACACTTGCCAATTTCCATCAGCTATTTATTATTCAGATCTAAATTAGTTAAAATATCATCAAAACAACATAATGAGCACTGCTATGACAAGAGCAAGAGATGTCTAGTGACTTTCTGCAATAAACAAGGGTGTATAACTAGGGCTTTAGAGAGCTTGGAAGCAATTTTTAGTCTGCAATCTTGCGTCAAAGAAGTCAAAGACGCAATATTGCAGACGAGTCCCTCATCCGTGCAGCAAGCGACGGCAATGTCATTGCGGAACGTTTTCATTCCGCTGGTGTATAACTAGGGCTTTAGAGGGCTTGGAAGCGTTTTAGAAAAAATGCCAGATTTGAATGAAAACCCTCCCAGGTGGGTTATTTGGGGCGCTGATCACCAATCTGTGGTTTATCTGTAGATTTTCCGAAGTTTTTGACCAATAGCGTTCAAAGCCTCTAATCGAAAGAAAATTTGAGGGCGAAACGCGACTTTTGACGAGTTCGGGAACGCTACGATAGAAATAGCTCAAATTGGTTCTCCATGGGTTATTTTGAGTGCCAAACACGAATCTGGATTCCGTTTATCGATTTTTCCTGCAGATTACGGTAGATTTCGGTGGGTATGAGGGGTGTGCGGAAATTTCTGTCTTCTGCCCGTTTTTGCCATTCTGCTTGTTTTCTGAAACATTCAGCAGATCATTTTTTTGCAATTTCAGTTTGCGCTGGGAATGCCCTATTAAACTATTATTTTCCTGACACAACCAGTAAGTAAAGTCGGTCCGAATGAGGCTGTCCGCCCTTGCGGCCTGCGTGCGTTTCAAGCTGCCATCGCGAAGGCATTTTTTTTGAATTTGTGAATCGATTAGCAGGAATCTTAGACGAGTAGTGAATAATATGTCTGCATCGGTGGAAAAGTTTGTCCGAAAAATGCTTCTGCGACGGTGGCTCGACACGCACGCCGACCGCTTCGGCGGACAGTCCCATTCGGACTGACTTTAAATACTTGTGGAAAATTTCTGACATTTCTGAAACAAGTTTAATGGAGAATGTAAGTTTTTATTCTGGCGGAAGAGCATGTAATGCGCCAAAATTCCCTCTATCGATTCAAAAATCTAACTATCCTCAAATGTAGGGGATTGTGCAAATTTTTTTATGTTACAAGTAATTTTTTTGAAAACATTTCTGAGTAGTTCCTAATTCCTCTTTTTTTTAGGAACTGATTGCTTGCCTGGAGGACGGTAATGAGGAGCTGTTCACAGACACAGTGAAGTCGTACGACAAGATTAGCCGATTGGATCAGTGGCATACTGGATTGTTGGTGAAGATCAAGCGGGCCATCAATAAGGAGGAAGAAGATGATCTCAAGTAGTGTGCCATTGTGTATGGATATGATGATGCCATTGCGCTTTATTGTCGCTATATGCACCTTATCGATAACATTTTTCACTTAATTCTAGGTTTTTATTAGTTGTGCACCTCGGTTTCTTTTTCTTTTAATTTATGTAACAATGGTTGTAGAAGTCGGCTTTTCCTCTTCTTCTTCGGTATAAGGGTTGTGTCACTGTCTTGTTGTAAATATTGTATGAAACCTGAATAGCAATCATAGTTGTGAAGGAAAAATTTTTCGTAGATGTTGGACCACCTCAAAAATATATAGTAGCTTGTTGTGATGACATCTGTGCGCAGATATTCATTTATTGTTAATAAATTTAATTTTTTGTTGATTTGCCCTGTGGTAAATTCTGGTGTTACTACCGTGAAGATGAATGTCTTGTGGTATACTGAGTTGATGATTGTGATTTAATTTCGATAAAGCCGTCAGCCAGGGCGAACTGCCTCTCGATCAGACGAATTTTTCAGTTAAGACTCCAGTTTTGACTCTGTCAGTGTCTCGGAGTGTCAGCGGGCGAGAATTCTCCCAGGTTATGAGGGGTTCTGGGATGCTCTCGCGTCTGAAAACTCTGGTTTTGTAGAAACTGAAGTTGAACCCTTGAAAAGAGATGGGGTTGAAGCCTTTTTCTGACCCGGGTTTTCCCGGGGGATTAGAAACAGCGACATGTGGAAAAAGTCACCAGGGAATAAAAATAAAAACGTTTCGGGTTCAGCTGGAAATTTTCAAGTGGGGATTATTCAGGGCGCTGAACGCAAATCTGGGGTCTAATTGTTGCCAGACTTGAAGTTACTGTAGGTTACGGTAGGCGTAATGCCTTTTGACTGTCCGAACCTGCGGTCTGAAAATCGAAAAATGGACCTCAAGCTCGTGTTCAGCGGCCCTAATAACACCCACAGAGAAATTTTGAGCCAATTCTGAGACTTCGAACAAGCCAACGTACTGTGCTTATCTGAGCCGAATTCCGGTCCGCAATTGCGTCTCGACACGCTCTGCGGCCGCACGCGCTCGAGTCAGTCGAGTTTCCAGCACCAAAGCCGACTCGATATGGCTTTTTTATACAGTTTTCACCGATTTCGTTTACTTTCCAGTTTCTAAAACCCACCTAGAGTCTACAGATCGGCGGCTGCGGCGCTGGAAACTTCCGACTCGAATGCGCGCGGCCGCAAAGCGCGTCGAGACGCAATTGCGGGCCGGAACTCGGCCCAGAGAAGCACAGTATGCATACACACCGTTACATATCGTAATGCAAGGAAAATCGATGAACCGACCACATCCCAAACGAGATGGCAAGAGTCCAAAGAAGCAGCGCTCCCTCTGCGTCTCTGACATTTTCAGATTACAGTAAGACATCGGGTACGCAAATCACGCAGCATGTCTTACCGTAATCCAATAACAGAAATCAACGAGTTTTTCACGTTTTCACATATTTCATTATTTTTCACGTTTTTATATCCTTTTTTCACATGTTTCATTATTTTTCACGTTTTCTTATCCTTTTTTTTCATCATTTTTCACGTTTTCGAATCCTTTTTTTACATATATTTCAATATTTTTCACGTTTTCAGATCCTTTTTTCACATCTTTCATTATTTTTCACGTTTTCAAATCCTTTTTTCACATATTTCATTATTTTTCACGTTTTGATATCCTTTTTTCACATACTTCATTATTATTATTCGTTCTTTTCACTCAAAATGCTCACTCTCGATGCAGATGCTCTTCTTTACGTGGCAGTTGAAGTGTTTCAGGACGAGAAAACTCGTAGACTTCTGGGATTGGATTACGGCAAGACATGCTGCGTGATTTGCGTACACGACGCCCTACCGTAATCCAAAAATGTCGGGGACGCAGAGGGAGCACTGCTCCATTGGACTCTTTGCTTGCCATCGGGACAGGAATAGGATTCTCGAAATCGTCAAAAGTCGCGTTTGTCCGGCAATATTACGCCATTTTGAGGTTTAGGACCTAATTGGCCGAAATTTTTGAAAAGTCAACAAATGGGCCTCAGATTTGTATTCAGCACCAAAGCAAACCCCTAGAAAAAAGCTTTAAGTTTTTTTTGGATTATCCTAAAAACTGCCATTCGTGAACACTTTTTCTCTGCGCAAAGCTATGAAAATGCCCATTCATGGAATTCCCCTGTAGATCTCTGAGGCATTTTGGAAATTTCGAGCACGGATTATCGATACACAAGACTGTAACTACAACGGCCAAAGCATGGTTTCTAAAACATCGGTGTGTAGGTGAAAGAAGCCCTAGTCAGATGATTCGCGGTCACCCAATCTGCTATAGCTTTCCGGGCTCCTCCAAATGGCCCGGACAGCAACAGCAGTGCACCTGCAGATTGGGAGAATGAGCAGGACTGTCAGGCGGCTGCTGCCATAAGCTTCGCACCTTTCGATTTCCCATGAAAACTTGTATATGGTTTCATAGTGGGCACTGCCTTCAAGTAAACATTGGAATTGTACGTCAAAATTCGGACCCGGAAATGTATATTTCATTTGAACTAGCCACTTTGTGGAATAATCCTTACCATGTTAGTAGACGCAGGATTTGCTAATAGCCTGATTTTTTTTTTCTTGCAAAATTTTAGAAAATCTAGAGCCGCTACTCTATGGGAGATGCAGAAATCGAGTATTGGCGCACGAAGTACGCCCTACTAGAGGAGCAGTTCCAACAGCAGAAACGGCGGAATGAAGAGTTGGAGGACCGATTGCTGCACATGGTTGAGAAAATTGAGACCGAGAAGAAACAGCTAGCGGATGAAATTGACCTATTAACAAGGTATCCCCTTCAGCCAGCTGTCGGGTCTTTAGGGCAGGGTTTCGTGGGGGGTCAGTCGCGTGACACATGGCTGTTAGAGTATATCAAACGAATAAAAATTTTCGAATATTCGAATAAACGAATTATTCGAAAAAATGACTTTTCCGAATATTCGAATAAACGAATTATTCGAAAAATTGACTTTTCCGAAAATTCGAATAAACGAATTATTCGAAAAATTGACTTTTCCGAATATTCGAATATTCGATTATTCGTGCGGCCGCAAAGCGTGTCGAGACGCAATTGCGGACCGGAATTTGGCCCAGATAAGCACAATAGGTCACCTGCTAAGACGATAAATTTGAACATTTTTCGCAAAGTTTAGGAAGCTGGAACAAGCTACTTCCATGAAAGAACCCAGCAGAAAGGCTGTGGAATCGTATGAGCCGGAGGATCCCTCAATGACGGTGCGTTTCACGTTCTTCCTTTGACTTCTTGATATCTCCATATTGATTTTCTGATTCTCTTCAGGAGACCAACGGACCCTCGAGTGGCATGCTTCTATTCCGAGCGTCCGACAAAACCATCGTTCTTGGAGCCCGAGATCAGCGGCCTCTGGAGAAAGGCTACCATCACTTTCCGGTGCTCAGCTTTGATGAGGGCCTTATATACGGATTCAGCTGGAAGAAGGGCAGTGTGGTCCGGATTGTTTAGTCAAACGGGGTGGGGAGGATTTCTCAGGGTTCCGGTAGCATTAACGGTAACATATCATTACTTTAATCTGCTCAGTGTGAATGTACTAATTTATTTGGGCTCAAGGAGTATAAACGGCTGTATTGTGAATTGTGGAAGGCATCAAGATTTAACTGTTAACCGCCACCTACAGAACTTCGTGTGCGGGCGGATCACTGGCAATTTTAGGCGGATAGCGGGAGGGAGGGTGTGGTCGGTCCGCCTGCCATTTGCCAGCGATCTGCCCGCTGTCTATACATTGCCGGACCGCCCACCCATCTGCGAGACATTCACCCTCCGTCGACAGCCTATGCAACAGCCAGTGGCCAGCAGCCCGCCCGCAGTCTGCCAGCGGTCGGCCCAGACTGTTGTTTTTTTCGTGCTCCACTCAAAATGTCGTCAGAGTAGCTCATTTGGGGCTCCAAACAAAACTTATTTGGGCGCATATGACATATGTTCTCTGAAAAGATATGGTAGAAGTATCGAATCGATTGCGTGGTACTCGAATAATTTGAACGAATGGATATTGAAGATATTCTTTTGATTCGGGATTTGCAGTTATTTGGTTGATTTAATACGATTTCTTGGGCAATGAAAAGAATTTTTCGAATCTACAGATCGAAAAAAAGAATTAGTCCAAACACAAGTTTGGCGTTAATTTATCGATTTTCGAAGTATTAAGGTACTTTTCGCTAGCTTGATGACATCTTACCCGCCGTAATCTACATCAGAGTTAGGAATATCGAGAAACGAATTCCTGATTCATGTCCAGCGCTCTTAATTACGTTTACACAAGGTGCTGATTTGATCGCAAAACGCTTGACTTCGGACGAGATCGAACCAGCATATTCCCTTTCCGGGGGAGCGCCTTATCGCACTGCACCACCTAAGTCCCAGCGCCGCTCTCACTCAACTGCTCGGTAAATCTTCACCGAAGCAATCATCCTTCCACCCGCATAACGGGATGAAACAGGTATACCGTCAGAGACTATCTAACAGTCGACCTGTAAAGATGATGCCCTAGTTTCCCTAGTTTATTTTTATGTTTCGGTGAAGATTTACCGAGCAGTTGAGTGAGAGCGACGCTGGGACTTCGGTGGTGCAGTGCGATAAGGCGCTCCCCCGGAAAGGGAATATGCTGGTTCAATCTCACCCGGAGCCAAGCGTTTTGCGATCAACTCAGCACCAGGTATGAGCGGAGTTTCGCGTTTCGCGTTCCGAAACCCGCTGTTTCGCGCAATTTTGGCATTCCGCGTTCCGCATTCCAAAACCGCTGAAAACGCCGCGGAATGCGAACATATCGGGTCATCTGGGACGTAAGGAAACACTAGATGATTTCTGAAGTTTTCCGCGTTTCGCGTTCCGAAAACCGCATTTCCGCGCATTTTCAGGTGTTTCGCGCCCGATTTCCGAAACCCGAGAAAAATTTTTTGTTACGAAACCCGAAAACCGATTTCCGAAATTTCATATTTTTATTCCGCTCATCCCTGCTCAGCACCTTGCGTAAACATACCATAACGTGCACTGCGACGTCAAACTGCAGTTACGGCAAAAAAAAACATCCAAAAATCGTGTAAGACTTAACTAGGGCATCATCTTGACAGGTCTACGACTGTTAGATAGTCTCTGGCGGTATTCCTGTTTCATCCCGTTATGCGGGTGAAAGGATGATTGCCTCGGTGAAGATTTACCGAGCAGTTGAGTGAGAGCGACGCTGGGGCTTCGGTGGTGCACTGCGATAAGGCGCTCCCCCGAAAAGGGAATATACTGGTTCAATCTCGCCCGGAGCCAAGCGTTTTGCGATCAACTCAGCACCTTTTGTAAACATACCATAACGTGCACTGCGACGTTAAGCTGCAGTTACGGCAAAAAAACATCCAAAATCGTGTAAGACTCTTAATTACGTCTACGTTCAATTTTTGACCAAAACCCGATTTTTTTTTCTTCAGAACACTGCTTAAAGGCATCGTCCGCGCAGAAAATCCTATTATTTTTTCGTGTTTTTGTATAGCTTGGCCTCTTTAGTGAAGGGAAATGTCCGAAAAAAAAACTCTGAAAACATCCCAAAATCGTTTTTGTAGTTTTTCTGCGTTCGGAGGTCTGATCACTGACATTTTCGAAGTTTTCCTGCGTATTGAGTTTGTACCAAATATGTTTTCAATGTTGTTCGACGCTCGCATCAACATTCTATGAAAAAGCGTAAGATGATCGACCCAGAAGTGCTAGATGATCGACCACACAGCAGTTTTCAGGCGGCCATAACTTTTGAGTTACGTACTTTCTAAGCCTCATGTTTCGTGCGTAATGTCACCTAGATCGAATGATTTGACTGTACGCAAAAAATTGAAATTGATTTCCAGTGAGCACGATACCTTTAAAATTCACTGCTTTTTGAGTTCACCCTTACGGCTGATAGGGTATATTCGTATTTCGCGTTCAAAAAGATTATTGAATTGAATATGTTCTTGTATAACCAAATGAATTTTTCGGTTTTATTCATTTGTTCCACAAAATTAGGATAGTGTAAAAGGAGTCATTCACAGGGTAAGGCATGGCGCTGTGATCGGTAATTGAGAGATGCGGCCCACCTCCTTCCGGTTTGGAGACTTGTGCGACCCTTTGGCATGGTGGGCGAGTGGGGCTGCGGCCCCCTACCTTCACGGCGCCCAAAGACTGCGGCCCCCTCTGTGATCATCACAGGGTGAGCCTAACCCTGGTCATTCATTTCGGAAATTTCCAAGTGCTGTGTGTTACGCTCTCGAAAATTCCCAAAAGAACATCTTTAGAAAGGTCAGACTTCCTTCTCTGGTTGCTTTTGCTTGAGTGTGGGGTTTTGACCTAATTACGCTTTGGTTGGATCCAATTTGACCACAATATGCTTCCAATCTCAGATCCTCGTCAAGTCGAAGGGGTTCTTTGTGGCAGTTTAGGCCGCAGTAGTGAGCAAGTGGCCGGTTCTGACACGACCACCTGCTGCGCATTCGCAAGACTTGCCGCACCCACGTCGCTACCCTTGCAGCACATCGTCCTGTTAAGTTAGCACTTACTGCAAACGTCTAAAAAATTTGCCGCCTCCTAGCATTATCGCGGCATCACGTGCTTCCTTCAGAATTACGCGCCGTACTGAATACCCTCTATTGCGGACAATGTCACATTTCAAAAAAAAAAACGTTCATTCGCTTTAGAAGAAGCTCTTCAAAAGGCGATTCACAGATCTCCGTTATCTCACAAAGACGCTAACAAGGGAACCACAATAAGTCATAGTGACCATTCCAAATGAAGTGTACTTTTCTAGAACCATTTTCGGACGAAAACTCCGAACATGCCCATCGCAGCTGCCTAGACCCACTCTGAAAAAAGTATTGAGCGTTTTTCAAAGCTTCGCTGCAAGGTAAATTTTTCCATAAAGCCCCATGGAATTTTCAGGGCGTTTTTAAATTTTTCTCCGGATTTTGCTAAAAACATGTATGTAGGGGTAATCTGGGGTGCTGAACACGAATCCGGAATTTGCTCGTCGAAATTTCAAGGTTTACTGTAGGTTACGGTAGGTAATATGCCATTTAGGTGGCGAAACCTACCTCAGTAGTCCGATAATCGACAAATGGACATCAGTTTCGTATTCAGCACTCCAAATAACCCCCACATAGGAGCTTTGAGACAAATCTGAGACTTTGACCAAGCTACCGTATACCCACCGTAATCTACCGTAAGCTGTCAAAAATCGATAAACTGAAACAGATTCCTGTTCAGCACTCCAAATAACCCCCAGAGAAATAATTTGAACGTAATCTATAGTAGCACTCCGGAAATCGTCAAAAGTCGCGATTTGCCATAAAATTCTCCCCCGATCGGAATCTGTGAACGAATACAGTCGAAAACTTCGGAAAATCGATAAATGAACCTCAGAATCGTGATCAGCACCCCAAATAACCCGCCAGGGCGAATTTTTAGTCAAATCTGGAAAATTTTTCTAGAACGCTTAGAGAGCCCTCTAATTGGTATAAATAAACGCCCAACCGAAAATCCGTAAAGTTCAAAACGCTGTTAGTCTGCGCAAAGTTTGGAAAATGTTCCTTTACCCAAACTTTGCTCAGTGGGGTAGTTTTGGGCGCTGAACACAATTATGAGGTCCGCTTCCGGATTTTTGTAAAAATAATGCGCTTTCTGGAGGGTACAATAGGTACAAAAGTCAGAGAAAAAATGCCTATAACTTTTTTCAGGGTGGGTCCAGGCAGCTGCGATGAGCATATTCGGACTTTTTGTCCGAAAATGGTTCTAGAAAAGTACATTTGATTTGGAATGGTCACTATGACTTGATGTGGTTCCCTTGTAAGTGGAAGTATTATGCCAACAATTACGAAACAGGCCTATGAAAAAACCTGCTAATCTGGAGAGAGGTTCATCCATACTTCTGTCGTCACCAGGACAACGATTGAAGTATAAACGCAACACCTCCAGTCGACGTCAACGTCCACTATATTTACAAAGCAACAGAAGATCCTTCTGCTTACCACGCCTTGGAACGACGCACCAAAGCTCAATGAAAGGATGACAACATAACAAACTAACAAAATTGAACACAAACAAACTTACAATATGAACAAGAACAGAAACAATCATTCACAAGAAAAAAAGGAGAAGGTCAAGCGCGCAGAGAAGAGCGAAATCTAATCTGTGAAAGGAAAGGAAAACTGTTAAAAAACGACGGAAAGTATACTATTTGAACAGCGTTAACAGGTGAGATGGATTACTGTGTGATGAGAGTCTTAAAAATTAAAGATGGAACAAAAAAGCCATTACGGTGCCTGCGCTGTGTGGAGATAAAGTCTGGTTGAGTCCGTGGATTGTTTTCTCAAGAAATAACATTTAAATATAACCCGCGGCTGGCGCGCGCGGTTAAAATCTCACAGGGGGCTGGCCGGTAACTACTACGCTACGGACCTAACCATAGCTGAAGATGGCAGTGCTGGGGACACCTACAGTCGGCGCGTAATGTACTGATACTGTGCGTTCCCTATTGAAGGTTGGCGCAAACTCGGTGCACGTATGTTGTAACAAATGGCACCGAGTTTGCGCCAACGCACAATGAGGTACGCAAAGTATCAGTGCAATCCGTGCTGACGACAGAAGTGCATTCAGGAAGGTTACCAAAGACGGTCTGTGGTAGAATACGCGTACTAAGACTTGCTTAGGTTCCATAGCAGGGTTATACAAAGCTCTGTTTTGATAGTTGTAGGTATTGGACACAGAGCTCACAATTTGTGTTCAAAATTCACTAAACACCCTAGGATAATCCGAAAGAAAAGCAAAAAAAAACGAATCAGGTTAGAACTCCTCAGACAACATGAATAAAGCTGATTCAAACCATGAAAAGGCCTCGAGTATAGGGGCAGCAACTGCACAAGAAAACGGATCTATCTGGTACAAATATATATAAATATAATATATATATATATATATATATATATATATATATATATATATATATATATATATATATATATATATATATATATATATATATATATATACAGTACCTTGCAAAAGTCTATTCGTTTTTGTTTTTTGACCTTATCTTTTGCAAATTGCAAACTGTTTTGGATGAAATTTTTTTCCCATGTGGGGAAACATATTCTAAATGCGTTGCACATATCAGCGATAATATGTTTCAAGTGCCCTATATATATGATTGATTTTTCCCAAATTCGTATAATTGGACAATTTCAATTTTTTTATAATTTGTTTTTTTCTCGTTTTCTTACAACCTATGGTTATTTTTTCTTATTTGCAAAACCGCTAAACCCCACGACTCTAAGAATCTCTCACAAGCAAAAAGCGAGGCCATCTGCCGAGGCCGATCCATGGGCTTGTCGACAGCATTCCTAGCACAACAGTTCAATGTGACTATTCGTGCAATTCAAGAGCCGCTGAAACAACCAGTTCGAGCGAAATCGACGGGAAGGCCTCGTCTTACATCTTCTCCAACAGATCGACTCATCAGAAAAATGAGCAAGGCGAATCCGAGGATGGCAGCCCACGATATCCGCAAGGAGCTCGTAGAGCATCATCATGTTAAGGTTGGTTTTCGTAGTGTATGACCTATATTTTTTAATGTATTTTGTTTTGGATCTCCGTGGATGTTGTCAAGAGACGCCTACGCGATTCAAGCCTATTTGGACGACGTCCTATCAAGAAGCCGATGATCTCTAAGAAGAACCGTAAGGCACGTCTGCAGTGGGCCAAAGACCACCTTCACTGGACTCCGCAACAGTGGTCTGAAGTCATCTGATCAGATGAATCCACGTACACTCTTATAGGTAGAGACGGAATAAGCCCCGTTAGACGCCCAGTAGGTTCCAGACTGCATCCGCACTATCAGGTCCCCACCGTTAAACATGGTGGAGGCGCTGTCATGGTGTGGGGCTGCTTTCACGCGAATGTTGTCGGTCCCCTGCACCGCATAGAAGGTACTATGGATAAGAAGATGTACAAGAGCATATTGGAGAACCATATGCTTCCATTTGGGCGAGTTGCCATGCGTAGGGAGTTTGTCTTCCAGCAAGACACTGATCCGAAACATGCTTCTCGTCTGATCAAGGATTGGTTCGACCAGCGCCGCATCCGCGTAATGGACTGGCCGAGTCGATCTCCGGACCTAAATCCAATCGAACATCTCTGGGCAGAATTGGGAGGGCACTTCAGGGCAAAACTGCTCGAAATGCGACTGAAAAGTTTGCACAACTCGAGCAAGCCTGGAAGTCTATTCCTGTCCCGAGTCTCACCAGACTTGTGGCCTCTATGCCTAGACGGTGTCAGGCGGTGATCGATGCCAACGGTATGGCTACCAAGTACAAGATGTATACTATTCAGAAACATAGTACCGTTGCGCTCTTCAGCCTTTTTTCAGTATTTATTATTTTTCTAAATAATATCCTTTATTAGCCTCTTTTGTAATAATTTGATTTTTTGTTTGTAACTTTGGTTATAAGTGTTGTTTAGAGATGATTTTGTAGTATGTTTGTTCTATCATTGTGTTGAAGTTGTGATACAAAAATGATGCCGATTGCTCCGCTAACAAATGAGTTATGGTCGAAAAACGAAAACGAATAGACTTTTGCACAGTACTGTATATATATATATATATATATATATATATATATATATATATATATATATATATATATATATATATATATATATATATATATATATATATATATATATATATATATATATATATATATATATATATATATATATATATATATATATATATATATATATATATATATATATATATATATATATATTTATATTTATTTATTTATTTATTACACAAGTTTACACACATGTGAAAGAAAAAAAGAAAAAAAATGAGACAAAAAAAACAACCTCAAATCAAAAGCTATACAAACACATTGCAATTATCGACCTTTTGACAAATTACGGATAATCGATTATTTGATCTTCTTCCGAATCATTAAATTTTCCGGGCATAGAATTGATCCGATTTGCGAATCCTCGGTTGTCTGACTACTCAGGCGAATCTCGGCCATGAGCCACCCGACAGTTCAGTTCGTACTCCTAATCTCTTGATCCGCTGCTGTTGCTGGAGGAGCTCGTACAACAATCGGAGCGGAACCGCAGATTGAGAGATCGAGCCAAACTCTCAGGTGTCTCGGTGCCGAAAATCGCCTGAGTAGTCAGGCAACCGAAGATTTCCAAATCTGATGATTTAGATACCCAAAAAAGTTCATAATTCGAAAGAAAATCGAATAATCGGATATCCGTAATCTGTCGAAATTTTGATCATGGCAATGTGTATGTATAGCTTTCGATCTGAACATAATAGATTCGTTTTTTTTTGCAGTTGCTACCCCCATCCTTTTCATAGTTTGAATCAGCTTTATTCATGTTATCTGAGGAGTTCTAGCCTGATTCCGGATCAGATGCAATTTATTAATTTATATTTGCAATTTATTTTCGTACTGCGACAGTTGATTGGCTCAAGTAATGACGTCATGGCAAGGGAGAATCAGGCGTCAGTGAGTAGCATGCGGTGTAGCTACGGGCAGCGCGCGAAAAATAAATTTATTTGAACGGCGCGCGAAAATTTGCCGGTCGAATTATTTCGACGTTCCATTTCGCACATTTCATTCATTTAATAGTTGCTGTTATTGTCGTGTGGTTCGCTGCCAGCTGGAATTTTTAATCCCTTTGGCAGACTTCTTGTGTTATTCGAATTAAAAGGTTAAAAGTAAACAGTTCCATTTAATTTCACATTAATTTTTTCGGGATTAATTATTACGGGGATCGTGAATGATTGTTAAAAGGGTTTGGTTAAGCTTGAAATCTGGATTCTTTCAAAGAAGGAGGTTAGGAAATGGTCTCGAGGTTAATTTTAAGTATGAAAATCCTTCTGAAAAATCCTATTTTATTCGTTTTTTCAGAGATCTGGGATGATTTGCTTCCTTTTCCAGGCTGAACAACTCACTTTGTACCGAAACCAATTTTTTACCGGATAAGTTAGCTGAACTAAATGCAAACGCGGTGTATCGTTCGGAGGAAAATTGAACAAAATTCAACTTCTCAGGCCAAAGTGAGATCAAAAGCTTCGAGTGGTGTGTATAGTCGAAGATTGGAATTTTCAGAAAAAATATTCATTTTAAATATTATCCGGAAAGTGCTTCGGGTTTCTGAAAACGTTTCGTTTAATTTGAGTGAGAAGGACATCAAGGTAAGTATCTAGGCCAAACTTGATTATTTGTTTAAACTAACTCTGCAAAAAGAAAGGAAAAGAATGAAGCGGATAGCTGAGGGGAAATTGGTTAGAAACGAAGAAATGATCAAAAACGTGAAGGAGAAATCGAAATTCTCTGATTTTCACCATTAAAAACATGTTGGCCTGATCTAAAAATTAGTAACTGCAACTTGAGATCATTTACTAGGCTTTTGAAGTAGGCATGTTCATCTAGAAAAGCATAGAATTCTTGAGAAAGTCACGTTTTTTGGTTTAAGTGAGCTAGAAAAATGTCCTTTAACATACACAAATGCAGCATTTATCTGTTCAATTGTTCCAGGCGCGCATGATTTTGTTTTTTTAGAGAAAAATTAGAAACGTTAACATCTTCTCAAATGATTTATCGTTACCTGTTCAATGTGGACTTGGACTTCACTCTGAGAAGTGTTGCCGCAACTCTTCCGCTACTTGCCCGCGACTCCACCGCGATCCCGGACTGTTCAGCGACTCCCCCGCGATCCTGCCGCGACCTTACCGCGATTTGGTCAATGAAGAATCGTACGAGGTTCTGCCCGCATCTCCTCCGCGACTGCCCCGCGACTCCTCCGGCTCGGCGCCGAGCCGGAGGAGTCGCGGCAATATTCTCAAGGTGCGATCTTTAAAAACTTGACAAGAACGATTTTAGTGTGCTAGCGGGGAGTAGGTGCCGTAATCTGTGCCGTGAGATTAAATGCTCAGCCGCTGTTGTTTGGAGACCAAACAACTAAGTTGACGGCAACTGATCATTTTTTTCACCTTTTTATTGTTCGATGTACATATTTTTGATGATTATGGAGGGACGGACCGTTGCGTTTTAATGAAACGTGGTACTACAGTGTCCGAAACTTAATTTAGGAATTGGTGCTATCGCTATAGGGGAGGGGGCACATGCTCAGGCAATCGTCGCATTCGATGCGTGTCGAATATGCATTCAACTCGAAGACAATGTTGTTTCGAGCACAGTCAGGGAACGTGCTGCTAGGGAGCACGTGCTCCTGTTATGTTTTGAATTACAGCACGTGCCCCAACAAATAAGCCGTCCAATGCGTGCATGGTACACATTCAACTCGATGACAGAACGATTATTCAGAAAAGGAAAGTATACGATGCACTCCTGAGACGGAACTGAGAGGTCGGCAGCTTTGCCGGTTCAATTACCCAAGTTCGCGGTACTTTACCCGCCCGGCCGCTGTGAGCCTCATCCAATCGCTGACGGCTCCAGATGGAGCTCGGCGAGCTGGCCGCGTCGCATGTCGGTGTGCCAGCCGCGTCCCGTCTGTGTGCTGCAACGATAGCGCTGGACTACCTTGCAGCACGTACTCCTGCGATTGAATTTCGCGGCACATGCTCCTGCTATGAAGTTTTGCAGCACGTGCTGCTGTTTGGAGCACGTTTCCCTGTGATGAAGCCTTTCGATGAGTGTGGTCACTCGAGTTGAATGCATATTTGACACGCTTTGAATGCGGCGGTTTTTTGAGTGGCTGTTGCTTATGGCCACGCCCGTTTCTCCGTGCCGCGACGGCTGTACTAATTTTGGAATGGGGGGAAAATACGGGTTGGTGTTATGAGTTCGTTTCCGCACGATAAAATGGGCGCGGCCAAGTGCGATAGTCAAGTGCCCTCCCCCTCTGCTGCGATAACACCCGGTCCTGTTTGTGAACCTCTTCAAACAGCTCACAAGGGATGATGAGGGTTTAAAAGTTGATAGTGGCCGTCCATTCAGTTGTTTTGCCCGCAGCCAACACTCCCAATGCATTTAATTTCACGGCAACGATTATGGTATTCTTCATTTCCGCACTGCCGTTCAGTCCGCAAAGTGCGCTTGATTGCGAAATCGTGCTGCGGCGCGGTTGCGAGTATACTCAGACAGGGATGTGGGATCACCCGGGCACCAAAGGCCAAAAGCGCCCGGTTGATCCCACATCCTTGTCTGAGGATGTTCGCGACCGCGCCGCAGCAAGATTTCGCAATCAGGGTGCACTTTGCGGACTGAACGGCAGTGCGGAGGTGAATTGTACCTAACCTCCGCTAGCACACTAAAATCGTTCTTGTCAGAAAATTCCACAGTTACAGATTTGTTTCTTTCTCTTAACGCTGAAGCTTTTTATTACTTTTCGTTTCAAACCGCGATTCATCTGTTGTTCGGGGTCTTCTATACTACTGCCGAGCTGCGAAATGTAATTCTATAATATTGATCGTGCCGCGACGCTTCATCGATATTATAGGAATGCACTTCGCTGCGCCTCTTGGCGGCGGAACTGTAAGAGACCCTTCAAACCCAGTCATTGTTCAAGAATTCAGTGGAAAAGCGTCTTGGCCAGGTTAACTGGAAATTATCGCGCGCACACACATCTACTGTGCTTCTCTGGGCCAAATTCTGGTCCGCAACTGCGTCTCGACACGCTTCGCGACCGCGCGCATTCGAGTCGGAAGAGTTTCCAGCGCAGCAGCCGCCGACCTGTTGACTCTAGGCGGGTTTTAGAAACTGAAAACCAAACGAAATTGTAGAAAACTGAAAAAAAATCATATCGAGTCGGCTTTGACGCTGGAAACTCGACTGACTCGAGCGCGTGCGGCCACAAAGCGTGTCGAGACGCAATTGCGGACCGGGATTCGGCCCAGCTAAGCACAGTATATTAGAAGTCGTTCAGAAGTCAATGGATCATCAGGCTCCCTCTGGATCATCCTCTATTGAGCTGGAGAAAGAATTCTGCGTGAGAAACATCCCGGCAGACTACAGCGATGTGAGCCACTAGATAACCTACCAGGTTGTTGAATAAGTTTTGTCGTTCGATAGGAAAAACACATTTTTATTGTTCAAAATACACTTTATAATTCAGTATATTTTCCCTGAACATTAATACACTTGCTCCAACGATCCTCCAATCTGTGGATCCCATCCCTGAAGTGAGAATCCGGAAGGTCTACAAAATACGCCTCAACAGCCGTTATGACCTCTTCATTTGATGAAAAACGCTTGCCACGCATAAATTTTTTGAGTTCTGGAAACAAACTCAGGCGATTATCGGCCCCGAGCCGCCTGACAGTTCTGCTCGTTTTTTCAATCTGCGAGTCGGCTCCTGTTGCTGTCCGGGCCACTGCTGTTGCTTTCCGGGCCACTGCTGTTTCCATCCGGGCTATTCCGGTTGGCCCGAACAGCAACAGCAGTAGCCCGAAGATTGGGAGAACGAGCCAAACTGTCAGGCGGCTCCTATTCCTATTCGGTGCGGCTCGGGACAGAGAATCGCCGGAAGCCTATGTAGTTTTGACTGCATCGCTGCTGCTTTTCATCGCAGCGATTTTGCACCCGCTGCTGCAGCGATGTAGCAGCGGCAGCGATTATGTTCGTTGTGCATAGGCCCACGGATGATAGAAAAAGTTCAATCAATGAATGAAATTAATGGCTGGTATAAATCAGTAACGCGTTTCGACTCGAAAACACTGATATTGTCATGTGAAAGGGTCAACGTTCACTGGACGAAACGTGTCATTCGCTGGCAATCGCTCCATCGCTGTCATAATGGCAGCGATGGAGCCATGATCAGCGACTATTGAGAATCGCTCCTCTAGCAGCGAAGCAGTAAAACATAAAATTACGCCGCCGCAACCCAGCGATGTAGGACGTTTGCCACGAAGCGATCACAATTGGAGCGGCTTTCCACTACGCGCGATGAAAAAGGAACAGTCGCCACTCGCATGGCCGCTGCGACCACCTGCAGTCAAAACTTTAAGAAAATAAAATGATTCATCCATGAAAATGAAAATTTGGGCTGATATCATATGCCAGATATCGTTAACAGTCAATGTTTTCGTGGAGACTCCATGGAAATACTTCGACTTCTGAAAGCTGTAACATTCAATCTCCAACTGAATCCTGAGTGCCCACCTAGCGGTGTCATACCCGAAATTTCACTCAAAATATGGCTCACACTGCCTAATGAGATGTGTAGAGCCTCTACTAAATCTCTCTCAGTCAATCGACGATCTTCCAAAACCATATCCTGTATTTTGGCTATGATTTCTGGTGTTGATGCGCTTTTTGGACGTCCTTCACGTGGATCTTCTTCAAGGCTTGTACGACCCCGTTTAAATTCAGCAACCCATATTTCTACTGTTCTAGTTGTAGGTGAACAATCATTATACACTTTTAACATTCTTTCGTGAATTTCTTTTGGTGCCGAACCTTCCAAAAATAAGAAATTTATCACTGCACGATATTCAAATTTTTCCATTGCTGTGACACGGCGACACTAAATGGCTTGTAAACAAAGAATGAATTGACAGATTGAAATGAAACTTCACATACTGTGCTTCTGCGGGCCAAATTCCGGTCCGCAATTGCGTCTCGACACGCTTTGCAACCGCACGCGCTCGAGTCAGTCGAGTTTTCAGCGCCAAAGCCGACTCGATGTGGTTTTTTTAAATACAGTTTTCTCCAATTTTGTTCAGTTTCTAGTTTCTCAAACCCACCTAGAGTCAACAGTTCGGCGGCTGCGGCGCTAGAAACTCGGCTCTTAACGCGCGGCCGCGAAGCGTGTCGAGACGCAATCGCGGACCAGAATTTGGCCTAGAGAAGCACAGTACGTTTATATTAAGAGTTTACCAACGAAACAAAACAAATTTGATCTAGTAGCAACGCCCTCTCTTATCGAGCGACTAAACTTATCGAACAACCTGGTACAACATCTTGAATACGGTTTATATATGCTGCATAGCATTCATTTCCGAGCTACTCGCAGTCGTATTATCACTATCGTAGATGCGAAGCGGTTGCTATCAAAATGAAGAAATCGTTCTCACAACCGCACCATTCCTATGATAATGAAGCCCAACCCTGCGAGTAGCGGGGAAATGGAGGATATCTATTGTATGTCTTCAGTGGGATTTGTTCCGCGTATTCCATAAGTATGGGACTGTGCATAACGTCAAACTTCCTGCGAAGCAGTTGCCCACGAATGTCAAATACGGGTAAGTTATGGTTTTTTTTAAATTTTTTATACCAATCATGAATTAACTCTTAATTTCAGTTTCGTCACTATGGAGACCCTTAACGGAGCCGACGAAGTCCGCTGTGATCTCAGAAATGGGAAGTATCTCAACGTGGAGGAAGGACTCCAGCTGGTGGTGAGCAGTTTATCATCAAGTTTTATTGAACGTACTGGACAACTTTTTTTCAGAATTAGTTGGTGTACTGTGCTTATCTGGGCCAAATTCCGGTCCGCAGTTGCGTCTCGACACGCTTTGCGGACGCACGCTCCCGAGTCAGAAGAGCTTCCAGCGCCGCAGCCGCCGATCTGCTGACTCTAGGTGGATTTTGGAAGCGGGAAACTAAGAAAAGTTGGAGAAAATTGTATAAAAAAGCCACATCGAGTCGGCTTTGGCGCTGGAAACCCGACTGACTCGAGCGCGTGCGGCTGCAATGCGTGTCGAGACGCAATTGCGGACCGGAATTCGGCCCAGATAAGCACAGTAGATCAAAAAAATTCAGAGTATGAAGTTTTTTTTTGCAGTTTTACTCTGACTGCTAAACAATTTTTTAAAGTTTGTTAAGTACGAATGAAAGTGTTTTTATTATATTCTTCAGGTTAGCAATGTACGCTACGGTGACAACCTGCCAATTCGCAATGACGGAAGGGGACAGCAAGCCGGTGAAAGCAGGTGAGCAGTTTTGCTATTCGGAAGAAATGGTTGTTCAGAAACTCTAGTCTTCGGGATTTTTCGGGCTGCCAAAAATTTTCCGAAAGAATTAATAGGCGTTTCCAAAGTCCAGCATTTGGCAAAGGCATTTTTTGAGCGCTCGGATTTGCCTCGAAACTTGTATGTAACATCGGCACTGGTCCTACTGAGAATTTGCGTTCCCCATAGGAGGTTGGCGCAAATTCGGTCGGTGCACCTATGTTATGGCAAATGGCAACTAGTACTGTGCTTCTCTGGGCCAAATTCCGGTCCGCAGTTGCGTCTCGACACGCTTTGCGGCCGCATGTGCTCGAGTCAGTCGAGTTTCCAGCGCCAAAGCGCAATTGATGTGGCTTTTTTATACTGTTTTTTCTAATTTTGTTTAGTTTCCAGTCTCCAAGACCCACCTAGAGTCAACAGATCGGCGACTGCGGCGCTGGAAACTCTTTCGACTCGAAAGCGCGCGGCCGCAAAGCGTGTGGAGACGCAATTGCGGACCGGAATTGGACCCAGAGAAGCTCAGTATCTGCTGACCTTCAGTAGGGAACGCAAAGTCTCATTAAGATTCATGCCGACGTTGGGGTTACTTAGGGTGCTCAGCACGAATCTAGAGCCCATCTGAAGGTCAAATTCCTGACCAGTCCCAATAACCCCACATCTGAGGCCTTGACCAGGCTGCCGTATACCTACCGCAGTCTCGGGTTGAAGCGGGGTGTAGCGTGAATTTTGAGAAAAAACCCGCTTGACCCTACGTACTTGATCGAAAATTGACAAAAGGACCTAAGATTCATGCTAAGCAGTATGTAAGTATTGAAGTATGTAGTATGTAGTATGGAAGGTCGGGCGCCATATATGACCAGGCATGCTCAAAAGGACGCGAAGGCAGCGTTTTTGAGCCAAAATAGGCCCTTCCCTGTCTACATTGATTTCTGAGCGTGGAGGAATTGATCGCTACGAAGGATGTTGCCCATCCGTGAAATCAAGCGATCAACTCACTTATCAGCGCTTCCTTGACTTGATCAAACCTGTAATCTGAGAGTTCATTTGTTCACATCGAGGGGGCGGAAATGGGGCACGGACGGTTCTGTAACTCCAAAACGCTTGTTTGCAGTCGTTATATCGTCCCTCCTAGCCCCTTGTCTACCGTTTCTTGGGCATTGCGAGCCTAGGATCCTTCTCGCCTATTATTTTTGGAAAGACACCGAGTGTGTTCATCGTGAACGCTGCCTTTAAAACTTTTTCTCGTTTCAGACCTCCTTTGAAGGAGATGGCAAATCGTGCCGACGTTGACTCTCAGAGAAGCCGCGTTCATGATAAGGCTCCAGTGTACAAAGTGCAGCAAACTCGTTCAGATGTCAAGTGCTTCTCTCAGGATCTTCCTCTTCACACTCCTACGGCCGTATGATTTCCTTCAATATTGTTGTTATCTGAACTTGAATGTTTGAGTGTAATTTTGATTTAGGTACGAATTGTCAACTCGCCGTTTCCTTTCACTTCTGCGGATGAAGGATTCGTATTCCATGTTGTGCCACTCAATCAGAAGTTGTGCGATAGCTACATAACGCTTCAACGGGACATGAATAATCACTGTGCGAAAACGTCAAATCTTCAGCAGTATCCTATGGTGAGTTAGGGTGCAACTTGTATATTTGCTTCTTTGTTTTGAGTGAAAGTTTCTTACAACATATACAGTTTGCGCGGAGTTTAAAAGCAATTTAAGGGTTTCTCAGGAGCATCTTAGAGGGCTGCCTTTGCCGATTCCCTCCATGCTTGAAGCTTTGGGGCGTTTGTAGTTCTTTAGAAAATTGAGTACGGTTCCTCGAAGTTTTCCTCAGCGCGGAGCATTATATCAGGCAGAGTCCAGCAGGCTGTTGTGCCAAACAGTGGCGACGACCCCTCTCCTGGTAGTCGACACCTTCTCAGGGGCTCGGGGGTCCTATTCGGCCACGATAGGCTTTCTATTCGGGTACCTAGTCGAGTTGAAAGGAACTTTCGCAGCAGCACGTGCTGCTCCGAAGAGCACGTGGTCTGTTCGATAGGACTACGTGGCGCAGCGAGGCAAAACTTGCCGCACCCTTTTTCCCACGCCGCAGCACGTGGCCTGTTCGATAAGACTATGTGTCGCAGAGAGACAAAGCCCTTGCCGCGCCCCCGTTTCCCACGCACCAGCACGTGCCCTGTTCGGTAGGACTACGTGGCGCTGGGGGCGGGCCACCACTCCTTCGATAGGAGCGGGTCTCCCCCAACAAGGATACGGTCTAAAGCGCCTTTCACAGTCTGCCGGACGACGCCGTCCGGTGCGTTATAAGATAGGGCTGCAGCGTCGGTGCAGCCCGCACTGCGATGTCAGCCGACCGACGTCACACTGCGCTGAAATCATTGACACGACGTCGAAGCAAGTTATGACGGGTCAAATCGTGTTGGTTCCGCCTCATATTTTGTACTGAAGAGTCGGAACTGAGGGTTATTCACCGCAGCTTCCCTCGCACTGCGGCACTATCATAACGTGTCGGGCGGCAACGTCCGGCAGACTGTGAAAGGCGCTTAAGTCACGGCCCGCAGAAGGGGATCACCCCCACAGCAGTCCGCGACAGGGACATCACTCTCGTCACGGTCGACAGCGAGGAACCTCCGCTCGCTGAGGACTGTGCGGGAGACCCCTTAACAGTTCAAAAATCGTCCAGAAAGTGACTCGTAGTCACCTTCCAGGAGCAGCCCCAAAAGGCGGACTCTCTCTGGGATCGGGCCCCTTATATTTGTGCTGCGCGGCTGATATGCGCCGGGTCAGTTCTGAAACGATCGATCAACGTGTTCAATCATGGGCGTTGTGGCTCGTTCGTCGTCCAAACTCATCGTAGTCGAATCAAAAGTGTATCGTGGCCGAGCGAAGCAGCTATGATTGGCGCCACGTGCTTCTTACTTTGACGACGATTAGGCCACGTGGCGCACGGAAAGTACGTGGCCGTATCGTCGTCCAACCGCTTTGTAGTCGAATCGAAAGCCTATGGTGGCCGAATAGGATCCCTCGACTCTCTGAGTTCTAAAGAAATTTCATCATCCACCTTACTCAGAGAGTCGGGGGGGGGGGGTCCTATTCGGCCACGATAGGCTTTCAATTCGACTACTAAGCGGTTGGAAGACGATACGGCCACGTGTTTTCCGTGCGCCACGTGGCCTAATCGTCGTCCAGGTGAGAAGCACGTGGTGCCAATCACAGCCGTTTCAATCGGCCACGACACGCTTTTGATTCGACTACGATGAGTTTGGACGACGAACGAGCCACATTGTCCATGGTTGAACACGTTGATCGATCGCTTCAGAGCTGACCCGGCGCATATCAGCCGCACAGCACGTATATAAGTGGTCCGATCCCAAAGAACGAGCAGTCCGCCTCTCGGGCTTCTGGAAGGTGACTACGAGTCACTTTCAGGACGATTTTTGGAACGTTAAGGGGTCTCCCCCACGGTCCCCAGCGAGGGGAGGTCCCTCGCTGTCGACCGTGGCGAGGGTGATGTCCCTGTCGCGGATTGCTCTGGGGGTGATCCCCTGCTGCGGGCCGTGACTTGGACTGTATCCTTTTCGGGGGAGACCCGCTCCCATCGAATCGGTGGGGGCCCTCCTCCAGCGCCACGTAGTCCTATCGAACGGGCCACGTGTTGCTGCGTGGGAAACTGGGGCGCGGCAAGGGTTTTGTCTCTCTGCGCCACGTAGTCTTATCGAACAGGCCACATGCTGCCGCGTGGGAAATGGGGGTGCGGCAAGGGTTTTTTTCTCTCTGCGTCACTAGTCCTATCGAACAGGCCATGTGCTCCTCAGAGCAGCACGTGCTTCTGCGAAAGTTCCTTTCAACTCGACTAGGTACCCGATTAGAAAGCCTGTCGTGGCCGAATCGGACCCCCGACTTTCTGAGTAGGTGAAAATTTTCCCAACATTTCAAAGAAGAGAAATTTAAAAAAAAAAACTAACGGCCCATACACGTTGTTTAATCACTACAGATAAAGGCAGGTCACGGTGGGCAGGGGACATTAAACCTACCGTAATATTCACGAAACCAGTTGTGGATCCACTATCAGCACCTCGAATAACCGCCCTTAAAAAAATTTAAGCTGAATCAAAAGATTTCGAGACGGTATAGGAACCGTAAATAACCGCTATCTTGCGGAAAACTAAAAAAGAAATGACCGGTCTAGGACTTACCTCACATTACCCGTGGGCTTTTATAAAACCACTTAGACAGTGGGTGCGGGCGGATCGCTGGCTTTCGGCGGGCGGATCGATATCCCCTCCGCCATCCGCCCGCCATTAGCCAGCGATTTGATTGGAACCCCTAGTTTAGCAAAATTTTGATCTGAGTGCAAAAATTATCTCCGACCCTCTATGTGTAACCGAGCTGCACAATGTCTATAACTTCGTTCTGAGTAAATTTGTGAGGCATCAGCTCAGGGAGATATTGTCGTTCTCGGTGCCAAATTCCGGTCCGCATTCGCGGGCAATGGCTGTTGTTTCACGCAAAAGGATGATAATCGTGCTGGGACCACTTGGTTCTGGCACGATCCACCTTTCTCCCAGCACGATTACCACGTGTCGCGTGATGCAATGGCCGTAGTCCGCAATTGCGGACCGGAATTTCGCTCCAAGAATGACAGTATACTTGGATTCTGCGTCTAAAATAGTTCGATTCTTCACGAACTTCCCAGGCTGTCTTTGATCTTCTTGGGGAATTCCGTGTTCCAAAAGTGAATGATCAAAGTCTCCAGATATTGTTTTCAGATTGGCCAGCTCGCCTTATTCTGTCCAGGCTCAATCGCGTTTCGCGCTCTGTGCAATAGTGATTCGACAATGTACTTGATCGACAAGGGTGAAACGGTGCCTCTGAACCTGAACAATCTATGGGAGATGAAACCGGCGTTTGGAGCGCTTCCAAGCCTGGTTAGTTTAGAGATTTTGGCTAACAAGGGAACCACAATAACTCATAGTGACCATTCCAAATGAAATGTACTTTCCTAGAACCATTTTCGGACGAAAAGCCCGGATATTCCCATCGCCGCTGCCTAGACCCACTGTGAAAAAAGTTATGAGTGTTTTTAAAGCTTCGCGGCAAGGTAAGGGAATTTTTAGGATGTTTTTAAAAAATAATCCGGGTTTTGCTAAAAACACGTATGTAAGGGTAACCTGGGGTGCAGAACACGAATCTGGGGGCATGTAGGGGTAGCCTAGGGTGCAGAACACGAATCTGGGGTTCGCTTGTCGAAATTTTCAAGGTTCACGGTAGGTTACGGTAGGTAACATGCCGATTAGGAGGCAAAACCTACCTCAGTATTCCGATAATCGACAAATGGACATCGAATTCGTATTCAGCACCCCCAAATAACCCTCACATAGAAACTTTGAGACAAGTCTGAGACTTTGACCAAACTACCGTATACCCACCGTAATCTATGGTTAGGTCCGTGGCCTGTGTCCTCAAGAAGTAACGTGTAAATTCAAACCGCGGCTGGCGTGGCGGTTTAAATCTCAATCTCTGAGAATTGAATCGTGGCGCCAGCCGCGGTTTGGTTTAAAACGTTTTTTCTTGAGGACACAGGCCACGGACCTAACTATACCGTAGGCTGTCAAAAATCGATAAACTGCCATTATATTCGTGTTCAGCACTCCAAATAACCCCCAGAGAAATAATTTGTGCGTAATCTATAGTAGCACTCCGGAAATCGTCAAAAGTCGCGATTTTCCATCAAATTCTCCCCCTATGGGGATCTGTGAACGAATACGGCCGAAAACATCGGAAATTCGATAAATGAACGTCAGACTCGTGATCAGCACCCCAAGTAACCCTTCACAGCGAATTCGAAGTTAAATTTGGAATATTTTTTCGAAAATGCTTCGAGAGCCCTCTAATTGGTTTAAAAAAAACCGAAAAACCTGGTTTAAATAAACACCCAACCGAAAAAACCGTACAAGTCCAAAACGCTGTTAATCTGCGCGAAGTTTGGAAAACGTTCCTTCAACCTAACTTTGCTTAGTGGGGTAGTTTTGTGCGCTGAACGTGAATATGAGGTCCGTTTCTGGATTTTCGTAAAATAATGCGCTTTTTGGAGGTTCAGTAGGTACGAAAATCAGAGAAAAAACGCCTATAACTTTTTTCAGAGTGGGTCTAGGCAGCTGCGATGGGCATATTCGGACTTTTCGTCCGAAAATGATACTATGAAAGTACATTTCATTTGGAATGGTCACTATGACTTATTGTGGTTCCCTTGTAAGTGTTATGCTGAGGAAAATTTGTTTTCTACAGGTGGTCCCGTGTGGAATCGCCGGTGTTTCCTGGGTGGATGCAACTTTGGCGAAGTTCATGAATCTCAGGAATGTCAGTGTTAATAATCTGCAAGTTTTTTCCTTGACTTGTACCCTGTTGTCCTTCCTTTTGCAGGTTCTGAAGGAGTGGTCGTTGAAGAAAAATCTCGTAGCCACAGCAGTTGAGTACTCTGGCTTGATCAATATGGTACAGTTGAAGGACGGCCTTGATGATGGTAATTGTTCTGTGCAAGTTTGGAACGATAGTATTTTAAATAAAAATCGTTTCAGGCGCTGAGGATTTTGCAGCTGTCCTTGTGGTCAAAGGACACTGTGTTACTGAGCCTCATTCACAGCGTTGTTACTCTCGTGAAGACATGATTGAGGCTAAAGGCTCTAAGGTGGTTAATGTTTTGTGGAAGGCAATTAGTGTTTGAAAACCCAGGTTTATGGAAGGTTGTGCAGTAGAAGGGCGTTTGTTAAGAGAACCTGACAGGATGTCGCGAACACTTCCGTGTTGCACTAGAGTCCGCCGCCCGAAACGGAGATAGGTTTTGATACTCAGTCCCCATGCTGGTTTTTTTTTCAAAAGTGAGTGAAACTGGAACTTTCACCTGAAAATTATGTTCTCGTGAATTTTCTACAAAAAAAATTGCTCAAGTGGGAAGAATACAAAACATTCTGAACATCCATGTTCGGACTTTCTGTGAATCTTGGCATGGTTGGTCGTTAGTGTTTGTTAGATGTTAGTAGAGCCAAATCCAAGATGTTAGTAGCTTTATTTGGTTGACATTTCGGCTAAATCACCTTCGTTGGAACCTGGAAAAGTCGAGAACAGTTGCGACATATCCCCCTAATCAACATTTCAAATCAACAGAAAAAAAGCTCAAAAAACTACAAGAATTGTACCGCGCAATGCGAAATCACGATCACAGAATGCTCACCTTTTTCGCGCCGAGCCAAGTTCGTAGTGGGCACCCTATGTGGAAGATTCTGTGGGTGGTAAGATGGCGCGCGTTCTCGTTATGAAGACGTTGAGGTCGAAGCGGGGCGAGTTCAGCTATGGCGAGACATTAATCATTCCTGTTTGTGATGATGGCAGGAAAGATGAATGTCTCGCCATAACAGCTGAGCTCGCCCTGTTTCTTGACCTCTGTAGACTTTGACCTCAACGTCTTCATGACTAGAACGCGCGACATCTGACCACCTACTGAATTCGCCACATAGGGTGCCCACTGTGAACTGGGCTCGGCTCGAGTAAGGTGGGCATTCTGTGATAGTGATTTCGCTTTGCCCGGTACAAGTTTCGTAGTTTTTTGAGCTTTTTTTTTCTGGCGATTCGAAAGATTGCTTGGGGGCATATGCCGCAATTGTTCTTGACTTTTCCAGGTACCGACGAAGGCGATTTAGCCGAAATGTCAACCGAATAAAGCTACTTACATCTTGAATTTGGTTCTACTAACATCTAACAAATTCTGTGGCCGTATTCATGAAACGGCGGGGGCAGGAAGGAGGCGTTACCTCCCCGTGCCCCGCGTATGCCAGCCAATTTTGTGCCTCTCCTGTCGGCGTGTCAATAGTGGCGACCCCTTCTTTGTTACCTGTGAGAGCAGAGACAGGCATGGGTAGCCACCCACAGAGACGGAGAGGAAACCGCCCGGTAGGGGCTGCTGTGTCTCAGCTCCGCTATCAATGCACTCAGCCAATTTTCGGTAGTCAGAGCGTTAAGCACCCCGGCGAGGACAACCCGCACTTTTAACGGCATCGTCAGGTACGCGGTAACCGCCACGACACCGCGAAGAGGCGCGCAAATGACGTCACCGTGCGCACGGGACGGCCCTCCCAGGCAAACATGACCCCCGAGTATACCAGCGGTCCCTTCCTTGATTAGTGCTGTTTTACAATGAATTCTAAGGCACTTTCGCAGGACATATGCTGGTTAGCTATTTTAGGTTAAAATTTATCCCACACTCCGGGTTTCAAACCTCAGTAAAAATCAGGAAACGTTCGGCATTTACACCGAAATGGTCTCCGATTCTCCCCCCGTGGCTGGTACTCAGGGTGGAGAAAATCTCAACCGAAGATTGCTACCCTAACGGATGTTCTGTGACAGTGTTGCATTTAAATAACAGCACAAATATCGGGAATTTTAAATTTATCAGGGCAGCATTTCGGTTCTAAATGGCATCTAATGCATACAATGTAATTCGAGCTGCACACTATTTCAAGTAGTAGTTCAAAAACATGCATACAACATAAACATAAAAAGGAAAACCACATGCCGATGCAGCATAGAAGAATCCATTTGCACACACCGCAGAGAACACTAATAATTTTCTCATCTGAAGCTAGCTCAAGAGCAGCATTCACGATCAGTCTTTTTCTATTCAATTTGAATCACTAAGTACTTTTTAGTTGTCTACAAAAAAAAACCCGTAAATTTTCTCGTGAGCGATGCATCTTCAATCATCTCCAACAGGCGAAACAAATAAACGAAGAGTAAACCTCCGAAAGACCTATAATGCAAATCTTATAAAATTAATAACCCATGGAACTGTTGAATATAAGAAACCACATCATTCAGAGTCAAAACCTAGAAGTAGAAAAGTAGACAGCATGACAAAGAGGATTGAAATCTTGTTGCGGAGATGGAAATCAAAAATTTTTCAGGCAGTTATCTAACGAAAAAGTACAATGTGTGAGTGTCAAGCACTGAAGTCGAATCCAAGCCAACGGGCAAATCTATCGAAAATACGCTGATCACACGGTCTACCTCCAAAATTCGAGACGGCTTCTTAGGTGATTCAAATAATCAAAGAGAAGATGCTGAAATGATAGTAAATTTTGAAAAGAATTCAGTAATGCGCGAGTAAAAAATTTTAAAAGGCGAATTCCACCTGCTGGAATTGACGGAAGTTCTTATCCAAGACGTCGAAATAAACGGCGCTGATACTCAGCCTGAAAAAAAGAGCCAGTTAAGAATTAAATCAAAGACTGTGTTCAATAAACACAACGAATATAGTATTCTTCTGAGCTGAACGCATGACACAGGAAAAGCACACAGCTATTGCAGATTGATAAATTAATAGAGGACAGATTCGTGAAAAAATAACTCATGCTTAATATTTGCGTCGATAAATGGGGGAAAACGCGAAGAAAAACAGCTAACAAGTTTGTGACAGTACATAAATGATCCATGTTAGAAATTCTTTATTGCCTCCGGAGTTCCAAAAAGGGCATTTTCATTGCTTTGGGAATAGGTAAGGTTACGTCAGGGAATTTTTTTGGTGTTCAGAAAAAAATTCGTATTCGATTGAAAACTCTCAACTGGAGGTTATTTGGGGCGCTGAACGCGAATCTGGGGTCTATTCCTCACCGGCCTTAGGGTTACTGTAGGTTACGGTAGGCATAACAGGCAGCATACACGCTCGTAATCGTGATTGAGATAACCACGGAAATAGAATGTTATTTCTCGGAACACAACGCCTACGCTATTTGAAACGTCAAAAACGTCCCACAATGCCGCTACCCGAGTGAAAATTGGGCCTCACCCCTGTATATGCCCGTCCCCGGTATTTGCGTCCTTCCCCAAAACAGAGGTGGTGGGCCGTTCCTACCGTTGGCGACGTTTGTGGGTGGTAGAATAGGTGCACTAAGTAAACTACATACATCGGCGACGATGGAATGGCCCAGCACCCGTGATCCGGAGAAGGACGCAAACACAGGGGCTGGGCCAACTTCTTGTTCGTGTAGCGTCATTGTGGGTAGTTTTTGATTCCGTAATTATCTCAGTCATGTTTACGACCTTCAAATGTGGTGGTCTGTCGACCACTTGAAGTGAAAATGCGTAAAAGTTTGGCTAAAAAACGTTCAAGACATATGGAAGGCTGGCCTCCCACTTCTAGACGGCGAGATTCTCCCCTGGGCTGGTGTGAGAGTACTCTCCCATGTGTATGTCAGCGTTTTTAACCCCTCCGTTCAAGAGCTTGCGATCATGTAATGTATAACATTTGAAATCTCAATGCTTTCTGGTTACTGTATGCGACAAGGGGCTTTTTATATTCCACGAAATTCGGTCATGTAACCGATGAAATGCGGGTGGAGGTTAATATTTTGGTCATGCACGGGATCATTCCTAGGAAGTACGCTTTTCTCAATTCGAAAAATGTTCGCAGCGGTCAGAACGCGTATGATATACTTTGTTGCTGCCATGAGCGACAGGCATGATGTCTTGCACATATTAAGACGAGATCAGCACCGTAGGCAGCAGCGGTGGTCATAGTAGGAACTGTTGCGGCTCGCTCGTCGTGGCGATGTGTTGCGGAGGGCTGACATAACTCAAATTCGTCGGAATCTGACATACTCTATCGCTGTCGCTCAACGCTCTACAGCGCACTGCGGAGCGTCTGGTTTAAGCCTATGGTATATTTCTGTGGCAGGCATGTTGCAGCCTTCAGCGGCAGCTCCGCCATTGGTAGAACTATACTTTTGATAATTAGCAGAGCTGTCACTGAAAGTAGTTACATATCCTCTGTAAGAAATCGAATACCTCATCAGGCATGGCGCGTGCGGCGCGCTAGATGCTGCAACCTCCGTCTGCCCTGCGCTCTATCGCTGTCTTTAACCTCCGCTCCGCACCAGCATGCGTAGAATCTATCAGAATTGCGCTGTTATTCTAGTCTTCTACCACTCGCCTCCAAATTCTGACTTATAAGGGAACGGCCACAAAACTCTTTGTTGTCATTAAAGCTCACAAACATTGTTTCTGAAACTCCTTTGCAGGTAACCAGAAAAGGAACTTTTATAAATCAAAACATGCGAATCGATCTAATTTTGAATGTTGCGAAGTTTTGTGAACAGAGTTATTGCAGGAATTTTTAGAGTGTTCAGAAATTTTTTTCGGAATCAGGACCTTAGTATTCCGAATATCGATAAATAAACTCCACGCTCGTATTCAGCACCCCAGAAAATCCCCACAGGCGAGTTTTGAGCCGAAACTGAGACACTTACCAGATTGACCGTATACCCACCGTAACTTACCATAATCTATAGCAAATCAATAAATGGAACTCAGATTCGAGTTTGGGACTACGAGTAACCTTCACAAGGAAGTTTGGAGGCACATCTATTGTTGCGTTTTGGAAATCAGCAAAAGTCCCAGTTTGCTCCGAATTTTTCCCCCGCTTAGAGTCTTTGTGCCGAACTCCTTGAGATTCCCCGAAAATCGGGAACAATTTCTTGTTCAGGACCCTGGAAATCCACCTGAACTAAGTTTTGAAGCGAATCCGAAACAGATTTCCTGAACACCCTGCAAATTTCCCGGTGGGTGTAACCTTACCCTAGCGCCCAACTGAGAGAACCCGCCATAAGTCGGTTCAGAGAACGCGACAGCTGTCACAAACATAGATTTACAACGTCATTGGAAGTACATCAACTCGTATGAATTTTGTTGGAAACGGGGTTTGGGGCCAGTTGTCGATCCCTTGTCTGTCGGACTAATGGAATCGTTCCAAATTAGATCGATTCGTATGTTTTCTTTGGTGTTATTAGTGATAAGCTGTGCCAACGTGTTTTGAGTATAAAAGCTCCGGGATGTGCTGCTCTTTTTTGAGAATCACTTATTTTTTTTGAAAGAAATTGCTTGCGGGTTCGTCCTAGAGTTCACGTAGTAAATTCAGTCTGATGAATGGACTGGGCTGCGACGGTAGATCGCCGCGCACGAATCGAAACCCTGTTGGCCAGTGATGCCGCCAACGCCTCACGGCCAGCCGCCTGGTCCATGCGTCAGACTAAATCGGGTATGGAAACTACACACTGCATTATTCACAAAGGAAATTACTCTTCTATATAACTGGCATTTAACTTTTCGAAAGAAAATTGAACTGTTTACGACATAGTATTTACAGTCAATGGCAACGGAAAAAGACGGTTGTGTGGTTGCATAATTCCATTAAGCGTACTGTAGGTCGCGCCATAATCGACGGCAAAGTTGTATTTTCCCCTGAATTATGAAAAGAAAAACACCAGAAACGTGGAGAAGCAGTGAGTTTCCCCCTCACTGCACATCAATACACCTCAAGTCTTTATTATGGATACACGCAGGAAAAACAAGAAAAGATGAGAAAATGCAAAAAAAAGGGAAAAAAGGAAAATTCGTTTTCTCCTGTTATTCCTGCGTGGTAAAGACTCGTGGTAGACATGGTAAAGACTCTAGGTATATTGATGTTTGCGTGTGAGGGAATACTCACCGCTTTTCGACGTTCCCGATGTTTTTTTCCTCAAAACTCAGGAGAAAATTACAACCTTGCCGTCGATGGGGACCAACCTACAGTATCAGGGCTGTGCGTTATAACGTTAACGTGTTAACCCATTAACGGGTTAACGCGGTTTATTTTGGAAAATTTCTTGATTAACGCTTAACGAAAAAATATTTTTCATTAACGCACACCCCTGTACAGTATGATTAGTGGAAGTACGCAACGGCAGGATCACCTTTTTTTCCATTGCCGTGGAGGATGATTTTTTGACTTTTTATCACCTGCCGTTTATCTGCAAAAACTCCTAAAAATGTGGGAAGAGCATAAAGTTCAATTTTGGGACTAGTGGACTCAGTACACGGAAAAAGAGGGGCCGTGAACGAGTTTCCCACTTACTAGGGAAGTATAAAAAGCGTAGGTCGGATCTGTCAAAACCACTAGTATGGTTAGTATCTCTTCTGGTTCAATAGTAAAGTGCGCAGTATCCCGCCTCGAGCTGCAGGTTCAAAAAAGTTATGAACATTTTTAAGCCTAGCGAAAAGGCAAGGGAGCATCAGTCATTTTTTTTGGAGTTTCAAAAAATTTTCTCGGATTTAGCTCAAAAACTGTATGTAGGGGTAGTCTAGGGTGGTGAACACGAATCTGGAGTCCATCTGTCGAAATTTTGAGGTTTAATGTAGGTTGCGGTAGGTAACACGTCATTTAGGGGTCGTAACCAGGGATGTGCGGCAAATGATTTTGAAAAATCGGCAAACGGAAATCGACAAATTTTGTCCAAAAATGGCCGGCAAACGGCAATCGGCAATCGACAAACGGCAAAATAAAAAAATCTCGTACAAAAACGATGCAAATGTTCTAAAAGTAGCAGCAAAAATACTTCTTTCTCGTTCACAAATCGTATTTCGATAACCAGATAAGAAATGGTTTCTGAATAGTGTATGGCCGACTGTCCTTGAACCTCGGCATTTTGTTCTAGTTCAATAACACCACGAGGTTTTTCAATAATACAACAAGAAATTTAACCTCTTATTTTGGTACAATACCTGATATAAAAAGCAGCACCGAAATGGGCATTCTATTGAAGTCTGGTAATGAGAATGTTTTGGTGAAAGTATAGTAATTCATCGCGGTTCTCTAATATTAACCCTTTTCGGAATATATAGTAGTCATGCAATTGCTTCGTGTTTCAAATTTATCGCACGAAATCTAGAGTATTGCGCGATCCAATTTAAGGGGATGAGCATTCGAAAGTAGTTTAAAAAAAGGAAGAGGTCAGTGTGTCCCTACTTGACTTGATTATTTTTTAACGAGCGTGGCAGCCCTTCTATTGCGGAAATCCCGCTGCGACTCCGCGATGAAGCCATGCCGACTCCGCGAAAGGTACCACAGCGGCTCCGCGAAAGTGCCGCTGCGGCACCGCGATGGGTGGCTGCGCCTTTACAAAAATAGGACCAACTGAGAGTAACTCATATAAAATTAATCGTGAGCCATACTACAACTGGGCGGGGCCTACGAACAGAAATGTGCACATACGGTTGTTAGGTCCTTTATCTGATTAGGAAACTTTCTCAGAGTTCGCGGCGTACTCGCTTCGTGCCTCACGGTGTGTTTACTGTTTAACCGGAATTTAGATCAAAGATAGTCACGTGAAAAACTACAACTAAAACGCACGTTTCCAAACAGCCTTGGAAACGTTGCTGAGAACGGCTAAATATTCGGCATCTCTCCCCCTGCGACTTTTTAAATTTCTTCTGAACTGCGCGCTAATAACTCAAATACATTGAATGGGGTAGTTTTTCAAGCTTTCCACCAATACGACGCCTAAAAAACAGCGGTTTGCTCAAACCACCTCCTTCCCAAACTCTACGCCACCCCTTAACCCGAACACCATCGACTCCGTCAATCCAGTTTATAGTCAGGCAGCGAATTTAACCGAAACGAATGTTCTTCACAACGTGTACATCCTTCCCCACCCTTTTAACTCAGAACTCCAACTTTCAACTTGGTAGCATGTTTCTCAGCGTAATTGTGATCATAATAGAAGATGGCAAAGTGCATAACCCCACAAACTGCCAGTGAAGTCCAACGTCCTCCACACGACGCTTTGAAAAATGTCTGAAAGAAATTGAGCTCTAAACCCTTTGTGCCCTCTCCTGAAAACGTTTAGGGTGTCATTTCTTGTCCCGATGAACCCTACATTTATTGATCAAGCCTCAGCAATGAGAGTGTGGTGAATTCGGTACTCTTCGAGACAAGAGGACCCACACGAGCATGACACTACAATACTAGCAATTGCTTTGACATGACCGCACGGTAGATAACATGAAATGGCTTGAAGTTTTGAAGTACGTATAGCCTGTCTCCCTACTTTCGAGCCGGTCGCTGCTAGGCTTATGGTATTTACCATGCGCGTCCTCATCGCGGCGTTTGTTATCTATTGCGCACTTTTTTGCCGAATTTCGTCGAAAAGTGAGAGGAAAACGGCAAACGACAATCGACAAAATCGTCCAAAAACGGCCGGCAAACGGCAATCGGCAACCGGCAAACGGCAATTGCCGCACATCCCTGGTCGTAACCCACCTTAGTATTTTGAAAATCGACCAACGGACGTCAAGTTCGTATTCTCCACCCCGAATAACCCCCATATATAAATTTTGAGTAAAATCTGAGAATTTGGCCAAACTATCGCATACGCACCGTAATCTACCGTAATCTGCAAAAAATCGATATCACGGACTCCAGATTCTTGTTGAGCACTCCAAATAACCCTAATGTAAGCAAATAATTCTGAGACATATCTATCGTAGAAAACCGGAAATCTCGAAAGTGGCGTTTTTCCCTCGAACTTTTCCCCGGTAGGGAAGCTTTGAACGAAATCAGCCGACAACTTTGGAAAATCGACTAATAAACCACAGATTCGTGATCAGCGCCCCAAAAAACCTCCCTGGAAGGACTTTAAGTCAAATCTGGAACATTTTTCCAAAACGCTTCCACAGCCCTCAATTGGTAGAAATAAACGCCCAACCGAAAATCCGTTCAAGTCCAAAACGCTGTCATTCTGGACAAAGTATGGAAAATGTGACTTTACCCAAACTTTGCTCAGGGGGGTAGTTTTGGGCTCTGAACACATTTATGAGGTCCGTTTCCGGATTTTCCTAATGCTAACGCGCTTTTTGGAAGGTACAAAAAGCACAAAAATGAGCTTTTTAAGCTCGTAACTTCATGGAACCTGCGGTTCGGGACGTGATACTGCGCAGTTTTACTATTGAGCCACAAGAGATACAAACCATACTATTCGTTTTGGCAGATCCGACCAAGCAAATGACGCTTTCTTGAGGCATGATTCAAATGTCAACACCTCCGTCGGTTCATTTATTTAAGTTTTAGGTACTTGGGTCTCGTTCAGCCTCTGAAGACGCTGCCCAACCGCTGGCGGCCCCGGATGGCGACTGAGGGAGCCGGCGACGGCCGCCTCGCGTGTCGAAGTGCCGTCCCGCGTCTCGGTTATTTTCAGTTACTTCTCGGCTATTTTGTGAAAAGCCGAGAAATAGCCCACCAGGAGCGGGTGCGGAGCCTGGTGGGCTATTTCTCGGCTAAAACTCAGAATCCTACGATGAAGTAAGTTCAGTGAAAACTCGTCCGCGGTTTTTCCTTCGTCGTGTACTTGGTCCAGTAAAAGGTACGGCAGAACGTTAGGACCTATCTCGCCTCTCCCTTTGGGGACCGAAACTCTTGAAAAATGCTGGGAATTTTCCGGAACCGTCGTTCCTCGGTGGAATTTTTTTCTCAAAAATTCACGATCTACTTCCCAAACTAACTGTCCTTTCTTCGAGTCGAAGATTTCATGACCCAACATCCCCCCATTTTCAAAAAATGATCTGTCGAATGTTGTGTGGGAGATTAAAATAAACAACTTGGTGTTCGGTAAATTTTCTTAATGCACTTGGGTAGGTCAAAAACGACAAGAAACATATTTTTTAAATTTCAGGAGTTTGAAGATTTTCAGCTCAAACTTTGTCCAGGGGAGTAATTTGGGACGCTGAACACGAATATGAGGTCCAATTTAAGTTTTTCGGTAGATTACGGTAGGTTACTGTTGAGAAATGATACTTTTCCAGTGTAACTTACAGTAATCATCTGAGAAACTGAAAATAGACATAATATTCATGTTCAGTGCCCCGAATTACCTCGCTGGACAATGTTTTGGACGAAAATGTTAAAATTTCTGAAATTTAAAAGTATAATTCTTTGCAGTTTTCGATCTACCCATTTGCATTAAGGAATTTTACTAAACATTGATTTGTTCCTTTTCACCCTCCACGCAACGTTCAGCAGGCCATTTTTCAAAACTCCTGTTTGTGCTGAGATCAGTTCCTAGTGAGCGGTCGCGTCGCGGTAGTCTGACCCGCTATGGGTCAGTGGTTGCCAATGCGCCACCGCAGGCCATAACAGTGGCCGCCGCGTCTTCCTAGCTCTGTCTGTAATGTAGGATAGGGGGCAGCCACAAAACTAACGTAGCTGGTCTTTGATCTCTAGTCGCGAGTGTCTCCACTGAGTATTCGATGTCTGCTGTGTACCTCGAGGGAGGGGCACACAGGCGCGGCGAGCCGACATTTGCAATCTACGCGCTGCGCTTGTGAAGACGATCTCTGAGGGGGTGTAGCTGTAGTTCAGTTGCTACTGCCTTTCTAAAAACCTAGTTTTTATATAAATAAACATTTATTTTTTGTATTTTTTTGGTCAAGTCGATATCTATTCTCAAAAAAAATGATCATCGTGCCGTTTCAAGTACCCTTTTTTTCAAAAATTATTTGAGAATAAATACATTTTTGATCTAAATTTCTTTTAAGTGGGGATTATTCTGAGAATCGAAACTAAAATTATTGTTAAATTATAATAATTTATTATGTTTGCTAATTCTATATCGAACGAGGTTGGTGGATAGAATGAGCTTATTTTTGACATGACTTTTCGACTGAATTTTTTTTAGAGGCCTAAAAGAGTGCTTTGAGCATTACGTTGTTTTGATTTACCCTATCAAGCGCCTCCTCAAATCAAAAATAATAATTATTTTAAAAAAATATCTAAATATTAATATAAAACTATCAAATAATAAATAAATTATAATATGATAATATTAAAAATATAATATTTAAAAATGTCAAAAAAATATTGCATAATGCCGAGGTTCGAAGAAAAGAGAAGTTGAATACTACTCGGCCAGATAATTTATTATATTTTTATAATTTTAAAAATTATAGATTGACAAATTTTTTAAAAATGTGAACGGTATTTTTTTGATTTTTTTTGAGCTGGAAGCAAGCACAATCCATCCCAACGGGGCATCACAATGAAAAACATAAGCATCGATCGACTGAGAACTCGCTTTGACTAGTGAGCCGGTCCAATCTTTTCAGACATGTTTGTTGTGGTTTACGTGTCAAACAAGTGTTGAACGTGTTAGACACGTGAAGTTCGGAAGTTTTGGTGGGTTTTTCAGTAATTTAAATTCT
This sequence comes from Aplectana chamaeleonis, assembly GCA_029168955.1. Lineage (NCBI taxonomy): Eukaryota > Metazoa > Nematoda > Chromadorea > Rhabditida > Cosmocercidae > Aplectana > Aplectana chamaeleonis. The sequence goes on along the minus strand of JAPDOI010000384.1, from coordinate 167,170 downwards.
CTGTTTCAGGTCTGTGTGCACGCTCCGCCAATCACCTATGATGAACAGATTGCGGAAATTCTCACTGGTCTCCAGACCGTTCAAGTCGCCTGATGAATCCATTTCGTGTTGCTTGTGAATTTATATATCTTGCTCATGTTTTCCGTGTTTTTTTTCTCTGAAAAACTGTGTTTCTCACTATTTTTCCCTGTTGTTGCCGTGAATTTTGAATAAATCAAGAGCTTTATGCTGGTATATTGGCGTTATTCCGGGTATAGAATATAATAAAAAATATTCGAATGTAATTTATGCAGATAGAATCAGCGAAATTCGTCAATTATCCTTAGGTTGAAGACAGTCGGCGGCAGTCGACTTCGTAGATCGATCGGGGAAATTTGAATTTGGCGCGATTTGGCGTTAATCAGGCTAATCTATACGGTATAAGGACGCGCGGTCAAATTCAATTCAAAACTTGGCCTAAATTCTCTATTTCCGGTTTTTGGTGTAAAGTTGATTTTTTTATGTTTCTATGCTGTTTTGTTGTTTTTCTAACATTAATGTAGTCGAAATGGCGGTCTCATATATCGAAATAGCTCTAATATGCTCTAAATTTGCCTGAATTTCTCGAAAAAAAAAACGATTGAAGTTTTTTTTGGAGAAGTTTCTTTGAGGCTCTGTCGAATGGTCTAGTGGAGGGGTTTTCATTATTTGTACGGGTTCCTGGGAAGTAGAATGATTGATTAATAGCCGGAATTTTCGACGCTGCGAGAAAAAAATGTGTTTTTTCAAGAGTTTCGATTTTTAAATTGGAGTAACAAGGAGTATCGGTTCTACGAGTCGATATTGTGCGTAAAATTATGTAAGTTCTACAAAACCCTCATGTCATTTCGAAAAATTCGTCATTTTCGTTACCTGCAGATAAATTCGATCTACAGAAACGGCTTTATATGAGACAGGACCAAGAAGCAAAATCATTCGAACTGTAGATCTAAGAAATACGGCTGAGGATCTGGCATTTTACTGTTTGCTATCCAAAACACGACTTTTCCGCACTTTTTCCAGAGCGTTCTCTCTTGCGGGTATGCTTACGAATTTTCAGTCGTTATCGGTTTCTCTCAGGGCTACTGTAGGTATACGGTGGCACTTGAAAAGTTCACGGTTCTCCTGAAATTTACCCGGAAGGCGGCGTTTCTAACGTTAATTTTTCGTTTTTCCAGGGTTCACGGTACGTTACGGTAACTGAATAACACCGTAATCCCTTATCGCATCGTTGACCGGTGCAGAGTCATTTGGTCTCTAGTAAATCTTCGCTTATACTTCCTTCGCCGAGCGGTGCTGCCATGAACACCTCTACAATATTGATCACCCGGCACGATCGACGACGCTCGGCGGCGAACGTCTAAACGACGCTTGAACAGTGCCTACCACTCGAAAATTGTCGGAAGCTTTCAGATAGCAGGACACGAATCTGAAGTAAACTGAACCTCCGCAAAACATAGTACTTTTACCGTGGTTGTGCCGTATTCGGATGTGGCTCTATGACATCGCTCACCCGCGTGCGTACGCGTCGCGGTCCGGTGAGGGTCGCGCGCGCGGCGAACGCGGGAAACGCACCACCGCTTAGATGGGTATTCAGCGCTCCATACGAGTAAATGGCTATCGATTATGACAAGAGATAAACGCAGGAAAGCTATTAAGCTCCAGGACATGCCATGTTATCTGATTTCACCGTAAAGTAGGGGTTTCGCGTCTTCGCCCAACTCGTCGCGCGCGACGCTCACCGACCGCGACGCAGCACGCATGGGTGAGCAATGTCCGCCTCCCTTCAGATGTGACTAAGTCTCACAAGGGGCCATACACAACTGACCGCGGCAGCGGTCATCCTTTGGCTCCGTCCATAGGAGACGACCAGCGTCAAGCCGTCGGGGCATCACGCTCCAGCTCTGAAACGCTAGCGCATGACGCTCGACGGCTGGCGCATTCAACGTGTTCGAGGACGGCACGTGGTTAAGTATGGTATCGATAATATTAGTGATAGCCGCTACTGACTGCAGTCTGACAAAACGCTGATCACCACAACGAAGTACTATTCGAAGAATCAGCCTGGTGTGGTATACGCACCGTAACTCGTACCGTAATCATCCGATAAAGCCGAATTTTTGTCGTAACTTTCCCAAATTTCGCAGGGATTAAGATCCTGCGGGAAAGACATTGTCTAAGACATTTTGCCCCTTCAAACATTCGGTACTATTGTCATGAGGTGACGAGCATACGCTCTTGCATTCACTGAGGAGCGATCATTTGTATTCGTGCTGGTATCGCTGTGCCTAGCACAGTCTGAATACGGTTGCAGTTAACCCACTGATTGATGTGAAAGTCTAACTAACTCTTCTTTGTGACATAGGGGGAGCGGTCATTGCTCACCCGTGCGTTATGCTTCGCGGTCGGTGAGCGTCGCGCGCGGCGGGAGGGGCGGCGGCGCGACATCTCAGCATTCAAGTGAAATCAAGTAAAGTAGCATGTTTTGAGGCACTATTTGAATTGCTGTGTTCGTTTTAAGCAGCTGACGATAGCTGTTTTGCCGTATATGGTGCAGATGACTCTCCCACACAATGGCGACTTTTCCGCGTTCGCCGCGCGCGCGACACTCACAGGGCCGTGACGCGTACGCACGCAGGTGAGCAATGTCATGGAGCCGTGACATAGAATGAGACGCACCAGCGCATTCACTCTGACAGCGACCGGCGAGTGGTCGCCCAGCGTCATCCTTGATGCGGCGACAGCGCTCGGCGTCCGGAGTATAAGCGATCCTTTATACAAATGATGGGCGCGGAAGCGATGGGGTAGTGGGGATAACTACTATCGATCGATGGATGTCACATGTTTCTGCGTTGCCGCTTTCTGCGAAATATTACATGGAGGGTCCATATCAAGTTGAGTCAGATCTGTCCGTAATCACAGACTCGCAGGTGTTGGCACGTGGCGCGTTGTAAGCGTTAGCTCCACCGATTACTATTGAATTAAACAAATGTTTGTTATGTAGCCGTTAAATCATCGCTCTGATGAAATTTCTCGCGGTTTCCATTGTTCTTTTCTACGAGTTTCCCATCTTTCCAGGTAGGAGGGATGCACACCTGTTCAGCGTATCAACATCGAACACCGTATGCCACGTCTGGCTCGCCCCTTAGAGGATATCACTCATTACCACGACATGATGACAGTGTAAGTTTTTTACTCCTAAATTTTCATTGCTCAAATGAGATGGGGAGGGACTTAAGCGTCCTTCACTTCTCCAATGGCTACGGTTCTCTGACGGAGAGGTTAGGATGTGGTCAGAACGTCCGAATTCTCATCCTTCGTGACAACACCGGGTTAAGCGCCTTTCACCGTCTGCCGAACGACTGGCACTTTATAAGATTGGAAGGACTGTGGCGTGGAGTACCGCAATGCGACGCCGGATGACCGGCGGCGCTCAACGTTGGTGCGCGATTTCTTCGTTGATGGGGGATGAATGGTACTATCGGTTGCCCTACCATAGGCCTGGCGGGCGCCGCGCGGCGTCGCATAGCATTGCCGGACGGCGAAATAACTGCGGAAGGGGCTTTACGCTCCGTCCATACCAACGACCAGCGGCATGCGTCAAGTCGCTGCTGCGTCATGAGCGAGCGCTTAAACGCTGGCGCATATCACTCAGGTACTCAGGGCGACCGCCGGCGAACCTCTATGCCGAAAACGACGGCCGGCGCCCCAGATTTCGAGGGTGCCGGCCAGCGGCGAACCATGCTGCATGCGACGCACACGCATGCAGCATATTGGCTCGCCCGCGAACCACAAAACACGCCACGCCACCATCAATTCGGCCGGTTGGAAAGACAATTGATAATGATCACGAACAATCACGTCGTAACGTGCTTATCACGTGCACAGCCGGTATAAAAGGCGCCTCATCTCACTAGAGTCCTCATTCGGCATTCTACTGCCGGCACTGGAAGGTGACTTAGAGTCACTCTCCGGAGGCCGGCATATTTTTGACCGCTGAGGGGGTAGGGGTATCCCCACGGCTGGGGGGGGGGCGGTTTTCGCCGCGATCCGCGGGGAGGGTGGTTCCTCACCGCAGACTGCTGCGGACCGAGGCGGGGCGTCTCTCCGCCTTGGAGCCGGGGTGACCTCCTTGAGGTAAACAATAATACAAATAATGATCGCGTGCCATCTGGTAAAGGTCGGCGGGCCGTCGACATACGGCTGGCCGGCGAACCAAAAGCGGGCGGCCGGAGGACGGAGACCGCGGGCCAGCTGGGAAAGGTTCGCCGGCCGTCGTCCTGAGTACCTGAGCACGAGAGAGACTGCTTCGATGGCTACAGGCTCCAAAGTGGCACTATCGCGGAGGCGCGGTGACACTACCGCGGAGCCGTAGCGGCGACGCGGCAATGCCGCTTCGTATTCGCCATAGTGCCGCAGTGGATGCTGGAGAGTGTCTGATATGAATTTATTTAGGAATTATAATGCAACTAGGTGGGCCTAAGAACAAAAATACGCTCCTGCGGTCGTTGAGTCCTGTGACTGATAAGGACAAAAGTTATTGCTGCTTTCGCGACCAAGGAAATACGGAATGTAACTCAAACTTGAGTAATTAAACCGGCGACAATTCCGTTCTACCACAGAGGACAGTACATGCTGCCGAGATGTCGTACGTTCGTGCCGTGGCAGTGTGGAGGAAAGAAGATCACCTCCGTGCAAACCGACGTCAATCCCTCCGCGGAGAGGGTTTTTGTCATGGGAGAGGTGCTGGCTGGCTGCAGCTCTCCTGAAGATCCTACTGCAAAGAGCCGGCGTCGAGAGGAACCCAGGACCCGCGAAGAAGAAGTACCCATGTGCCACATGTGGCAGAGATGTCAATTGGTATGGAACCAGCGTCCAATGTTTTGGATGCGAAAGGTGGGTGCACTTCTCCTGTTCGGGTCTCAGTTCTGTGAGGCACCACGATTCTTCCTTTCGTTGTATTGTGTGCTCCGCCTCCAGTAACTCAAATTCCTCATCTACCAACCGCCCCCTATCTATTGTACACATCAATCTAAACGGCCTTCGGACCAAGCTTTCTGAATTATCTCTCTTTGCCCGTACTCATCACCCGGATGTTATCATGGTCCAGGAGACCAAACTCTCTCCCTCTGCTACCTCTAGACATCCAAACATCCCGGGCTATACTGCATATCATACTCCCAGGTCATCTCAAGGAGGCGGAGTCTCTACTTTTGTTCTGTCCTCTCTTCCCTCTCACATTATTCCAAACACTCCAGTGGATGACACTCTCGAGTACATCCCCATCCATCTACCTCTTAAAACACCACTTTCTCTTTTTAATATATATATCCCTCCTTCTTCCTCTTGTCCCTCAACATACAATCCTATTCCCCTTCTCAAGCAGCTGTATGACTGCTCTCTTTCTCCCTCAATTGTCTTTGCGGGTGACTTTAATGCGCACACGTTCTGCTCGTCGCTTGATTCTGATGCTAGAGGAGGTGACGTCGAAGAATGGGCGGAGGAGTGCGATCTGGTTATCTTAAACGATGGCCAGCCCACTCGTCTCCCTGCCAACGGCCGATCATCTAGCCCAGACATCTCCTCTTCCAATCTCTCTAATGCCTGCTCTTGGTCGACATCCACAACTCTTTCCAGCGATCACATCCCTGTCTTTGTCGATATTGATCTCTCTAACTCTCTTGCTCCCTATACAGGTGTTCGTCATCGTTCTTATCTTAATTTAGGCCTTGCAGACTGGAGCCTGTTCAGGGAGGTTGCGCTCCGCCAAGCGGCTGATTATCCGTGGAATGGCGATGTACACCAGAAGGAGCGCCACCTATCTGATGCTATCTTGAAGGCTATGAAAGCTGCGATCCCTGAAGGCCGCGTTAAGACCTTCTTTCCCAATGTCACCAGGGAAACACTGCAGAAGATAAGGACAAGGGACGCAAAGAGAGCCGCAAATCATCTTGACTCCAGACATCGCTGCGCTGGATGATGAGATCAGGAACGACCTTGACAGGCACAAGAAGGAAACTTGGGAAAAGTTCACTGAGAAGATGAACTTCAGAAATGATGCAGCAGCAACGTGGAAGGCCTTAAAAGGATCTCCGGAAAGTTCACCTCCGCCGACAATTCCACGATTGAGTTTGAAGATGGAGTCTTCAAATCAGGGAAGGAGGCCGCAAATGCTCTTGGGAAGCATTTTTTCATCACTAGAACCAAAAGAGAGAAACAGAACAGAATAACTGTACGGGAACTCTGTAAGTTGCCTCTCATGGATGTAGATGATGCAGTCACGCCTGCACAGGTCGAGAAGGCGATAAAGGAGATGAGCAACTCCGAAGGCATTAGGGCCAGACGGTTTGAGCCCTGCAGTCCTGAAGAGACTGCCCAGTGAAATACTGCCCTTTATTGCCGACGTCATAAATACATCGTTTCGTACATGCATTTTACCCCAAAATTGGAAAGTGGCTCGTGTTATTCCACTGCCGAAGCCGGGAAAGTCACCATCCACGGCTAAAGGGTACCGGCCGATCAGTCTGCTCTCACCCATCGCCAAAATTGCCGAAAAACTGGTTGTGGAGGAGCTTGCCGAGCATAACAGCCAACAGCAGCACCAACATGGTTTCCGTAAATTACATTCCACCACTACGGCCTTGTTGGAAATTGTGAGCTATGTGCTGGACGGCTTCAATGCCATCAAACCCCAACGTACTGTTGGTGTGGCCCTCGACTTAACAAAGGCATTTGACACTGTCAATCTAGGCCTACTATCAGAGAGTCTGTTGAAGCCTACCATCAAGCCATGGCAGAAGCGGTGGATAACTGCCTTCACTAAAGGACGTCGGGCAAATGTGCTATTCCAGGGACATGTTTCCAATAGCATCCCCATCGCCGCTGGTGTCCCTCAAGGAGGAGTTTTATCGCCTGCACTTTTCAGTTTATATCTAGAAGATCTGCCCGTTCCCCCTCAAGACATCAAGGTCGTTGCATACGCGGATGATCTTACTATTCTGTGCCGAGATCGCGACATTAAGGTAGCCACCAGTAAGATCAATGACTACTTGATCGAGTTGAAATGTTTCTTCGATCGCAAAATGCTCACAGTCTCTGCCTCCAAATCGTCCGTCACTGTCTTTTCCACTGATAATGCAGAGCACAGTGCCCATCCTATGGTTAAATGGGACGAAACTCAATTGCAGGCCACCCGATTCCCCAAGCTGCTTGGACTCGTGTTGGATCCTTCGCTGAAGTTTCATAAGAACACTGAGCAGAAGCAAGCCACAGTGAAAACAAGACTCAACGTCCTGCGTGCTCTCGGTGGAACGTCCTGGGGATGCAATAAAGAAACGATCCTGACCACGTATAAGGCTATTGTGCAACCCGCCTTGAGTATGCTGCGCCAGTCTGGCAGCACATCGTGTCGGACACCTCTTGGTCCAAGCTGCAGCGCGTCCAAAATTGTGCTCTGCGAATTGCAACAGGCTGTTCTAAAAGCTCTCCAATAGAGCACTTACACGCCGAAGCTCGCATATTGCCAGTTAGAGACCACTGCCAACTCCAGGCGCAACAAATGTACATTAACATCGTGAAGCAGCCGAATCATCCTTCGCGAAGAGGACTAAACCCGGTGAGAGAGATGTATAAGAAAGCCTTTCGCTGATGCTCCGTCGAAAGTAGATGTGCAGAGATGGACTGAAGCACAACAAGAACGCCTCCGTCTCTTGCGCGCGGAGCATACCCGATTCGTGAACGAACACTTGAGCAGAGTTGCCATAAACCCCATCCTGGGAGTCGCACCTCCAAAGGTCTCCGAGACAGAGATGGAACTTGGCAGGCGTGCCAGGTGCACCCTTGCATCGTTACGCTGTGGACACTCCCCATGCTTATGTCATACTTGCATAGGATTGACAACAGCAAACCTGACGAGTGTCCTGATTGCGGTAGTCAAGGGCATACTACTGCGCACCTGTTCAATTGCCCGAAAAGACCGACTACATTGACGACAATGGATCTGTGGACGAACCCAGTGCTAGTGGCCGAGTTTCTGAACCTATGACAGAACCCCTCTCTGTGGCTGCAAAGAAGAAGAAGAAGGACAGTACATCGTACTCCACGCGGGTTCGCTGCAGCATCCTCGCAGAGCCGGCGCGGTTCTAACGCGGAGGCGTTGCGGACTATCGCGGCGATGTTGAGGCTCAGGACACGGCAGCAGAATCGTCTGATCACGGAGCCGCTGCGGTACTATAGCGCAACTATCGCGGCACAGTCGAGGGTCTCGGTATTTTTCCAGCACTGACGCGGCAAATTTTGTCAGAGTAACGCTCGATGCAGGGTCAGGCGGGATGTTGCGTATTTTTTTGAAGTCGGAGCGAACCCCCTCCTCCACACCATTAGAATTTTTCCCCAAAATCCGAAATTTTTGCGACCCCCCCTGAGGTGCGATTTATGGGCAGTTTCTATTCAATTATTAGAACTGCAAAACGCCGAAAATTTGTTCAGTAGTCGGGCTTAAGCGTCTAAAACCCGAGCAATGCTACGATCCTTTCCTTCGGTGACCTAAGATATTGAGAATTTTTGGGATATCTTCTCCAAATTTTCATTTTTGGTCCGAAATTTTCGCGGTCCCCCCTAGCCTTCATTTTTGGGTCAACATTTTTGCGATCCTCCCCCAACCCCTGTTGCGGAATATGGAGACCCCGCTTGAACATGGCTCGGTGGCTGGCGCATGCAAGGTGCCCAAGAATGGTACGGGGTTAACGATGGTATTGATAATATTAGTGACAGTCGCTACTGCTGCAATGTCCTCACGGAATATCTTTCCACCTTTTGCTGGGACGGGTTTTTTGAGCCCGCCTTCTCGCCTTTAGCCTATCATGGCAGCCTCGGCATACGGTCTACCGCGCTAATGACGACTCAATATCGATAACGATTGTGCGACCGGCAGAGATCATACATAACAGATCATGGTCTGCGCGCATATTAAAACTCTTTTCCGAGAAAACAGTAGGGAATCCGTGTTGTAGAGTGAAATACAACAAAGTTTTGACACAATCCTAGTTATTGAATCACTCAGGAATTCGATATCAAACTTGTCACCGTTAAGAGACCATACAAGATTTACTTCGCGATAGCTACCACACCTCTCGATTATTTGTCCATTCCATGAACGCATATGCTTTTACCCTCAATTAGGATAACCGCGTAGTTTTCTGGGTGAAATCGGAAGAAATCTCCCACCTGTAGCAAAAATGCCCCCACCCCAGGGTGTCATCCCTTTGGAAAAAAAATCCGATAATATTTAACACCTGTGCCAAAGATACCCCACCCCAGGTTACAACCTCTTGAAACAATCCGAGAATATTTTGCCATTTCAAAATTGCCCTCACCCTAGAGTTTGAACCCGGTAAAAATCGGAGGACGTTTACACAAACGGCACTCTAGGTCCTATTCTGAGTTTTGGCCCATAACAGTCGTCGATATCGAGTTCCAGATTGTTTCCGCAACTAGGATTGTGCGAAACTTTTGTTGCATTTCATTCTATAAGCACGAATTTCCGACTGTTTCTCTCAAAGAAGGGTTTAATATGCGCGCAGACAATGATCGTTCGCACATGATTTCTGCCCATCGCCCAATCCCACAAGAATAACCCCTCCCACCTTTAGCGACAGGCGCTGCAGATGTCGTTGGGGAGTAAGATTAATAAAAAATAGAGAGAGATGCGAACCCCCAGCGTCACTCGACGATAGGACGTTGGCTATGGACGGAGCCTTAGACCCTACCATAGCCTTAACTTTCAGAACTCTGAACAACAGCATAAATAAGACTGCGATTCAGGTTTTCCCTTCCTACTCAGCAGTTCGTGGACTAACACCCAGATGTCGCCGTCCGTCAACGGCGGCGGCAGACTGTCGATTGAGAAGTAGCGGTGGCAGTGATGGTAGAAGTACGGTTTATAGTCGGCTTTCTTTTTTATTTCCTCACGTAATAAGGCTGGTTCCTTTAGAATCACCATCATTTGCGTCAGGGTCACCAGATGGCGCTTCTCATATGGATTGCTCACTTGAGTATCTGGCCGATCTAGTGAAGGAGAAGAAAGATCTGGAGATGTTTGTTGACAATTTTCAGCACGTGGAGCGGCTGCTGAATGAGGGTTCGATGCTCTGAGTCTAGAAAAAGTTTTTTTTTAAATTTTTAAGATGACCTACGACCCCCCCCCCACCCAAAAAATGATAAAATTGAAAACAAAACTATTGAGTAGATCTAAATGTTTGCACGAAATGTTGGTACAGTTAGGGGTGCTATCTTAGCAGGGGGGGGGGGGCACTATGGCGCGAGGCACTCGCTGATTTTACTGCGCTGCTCTCAATTTGAGCACCCGCCCGGGAATCCCCCTCCCTGCCAAAATCAGGAGAGTCGTTGCGGCACGAAAAATTGGGCGTGGCCAATTGCGATACCCCCGTGCCCCCCCCTGCTGCGATAGCACCCAGTTAGGTCCGTGGCTTTCCTCTTCAAAAAAAAAACATTTAAATCTCATCCGCGGCTGGCGCCTGCGGTTTACATCTTACCGGCGGCTGGCGGCATCGTGAGCGGATCAGCTGCGCTTTTCTCTCGGCCTAGATCAATTAGCGGGCCGGCGAACGTGGCCGCCCTTGCCCGGCGCGGGTGAGATTTAAGCGCTTTTTCTTGAGGGAACAAGCCTATGACCTAACCGTAAGCAAAGTTTCCCTCGTTCGTTTGTGATCTTTCAATCGTTAAAAAAAGTATTTTCGACATATAAAACCACCACTACTTCAGAAATATCAAGAGTACGCGGAGCACTGTTCCAGACGGAATTTGTCACTGAGCCGTTCGAGTTGCCGGAACCGATCGGAGACGTGGTTACTATTACTGAGAAAATCTATGTTCCGAAACGGGAGTATCCCGATGTGGGTTTGTTTTGGAACCGTTTGATTTTTTTTTTCTATGAAGAGGGTCATTCCCCGATGGAGGTTTTGTAGTATAACTTCGTTGGCCGAATTCTCGGTCCAAGAGGTATGACTGCAAAACAGCTGGAGCAGGAAACTGGCTGTAAAATTATGGTAAGAGGCAAAGGATCCATGCGTGACAAACGTAAGGTTAGTCCTTCAACACTGGACCAACTCCAAAAATGAGTGGTATCGCTCTATTTGAAGGAAGAAGCGAATCGTGGGAAGCCGAACTGGGAACATTTGGACGATGAGCTGCATGTGCTCCTGCAATGCGAAGACACAGAGAATAGAGCCAGAGTGAAACTACGCGCAGCCATGGATCATGTCAAGAAGCTGCTCGTCCCAGCGGTATGTTCACATGGGGACGAATTGGGCTACAATGGGATATTCCAGCTTTTATCTTCTGAAGTCACTGTTTCAGCCTGAAGGAACAGATGAGCTCAAAAGGAAGCAACTCATGGAACTGGCCATCATCAACGGAACATACAGACCTTTTCACAAATCTGGACTATGTAAAATCCAACTCAGACGCAGCACACACGCTTGCAAAGTGGCTGGGATAGCTATGCCATTAGACGTGCTGCCTATACTAAAACGCTTACGCTGTCGGAAGCGTCACAGATGAGCCAAATTTACATCTGAACGCTTGCCACCCTCCTCGGCTGCAGCTGATTGGTCGGCGGGCATCGGCTGCGTGCGGCGCGCGTCGCTGCTGGCGCATTGCCAACGTCGTCGTTTCGAAAGCTCCCATCGCGTCCATTCTACGACTTTGTTAAGAAATGAGGAAACATACACAAGTATGTGAGTGAGCCTCATTTGTATACTAAAGCAATGAATAGGATGCATAACAAACAGAAGTGGGAGGGGGGGGGTGTAAGGAAGTGAAACCATTTGGCAAATCGTTTCCACGAATCACATCTTTGCCTACTGGATCATACATCCTTGTCTACTGGATATATGGACTAAGATACATGCTGCTATGCTCAAGACGTCCCTTTGCTACGACTCACATCTTAAGGAGTAGGAAATTGAGAAAACTTTTCAGAGGTACTGAACGCTGAACTATAGGTGCCCTAGGCACAACTTTTAGAAACTGCCGCCAAAATGCAACATCCCTCATTAGGCTGGATTCTGTGCACAGAGTTTTGCACCTTCGCCCCCCCCCCTTCCTCCAATCCTACCAATGGGTTAGTCTGCCACCGAGGAAACTGTGCGTGAAGAGCTTTTTCCTGAAGACGATGATAGAATAACATCGGTACTGATGTACATCTCTTGCTGGGAGGAGACTATCAGCCCATTTTATCGCCGTTGGCCTATCACGTCAGCATTTGCTGGTCCTGTGATAGGTCAGCGGCAGTAAAATGTGCGGGGAACCCCCTCCCAGTAAGAGATCTAAATAGAATCATAACATCTCGCTGGACAACAAAACTGCCACTGAAATGAAAAAATGTGATCTGCTCGTGTGGTATTGGAAAGGCTTATTCTCCAATCATTAGAATTCTATTAACGTTGTGTGATTATGTCGTTTTCATTCCTATTCACTCCTGAAATAATTTAGCTAGGTGTGTTCGCCTATTCTCCCTGTTGTATTCATCCTGTTGCTTCAATTACAATAGCTTACAGTTGATCCCGTTCATGAAATTGAATCAGGGTCAGAATTCGGGCGAAATCTTCAGAGCCATTGGATGACAAGCGATGACGGCTGTGGCGTTGGCAATGCGCCAGCCAGACGCGACGCGCGCCGCACGCAGCCGATGCCCGCCGACCAATCAGCTGCAGCCGAGGAGGGTGGCAAGCGTTCAGATCCCAAATTTACCGTATTTGGGCAATTGCGTGAAAATGCTCGTAATGAGGGGCGGGATTTGGCAGAAAAATGGGCGGAGTCTCAGCGCTTTGTTGGCTCAAAATGGCTCAAACACGGTTATTTGAGCATGTTTTTGACGCTTCCAACGGCGTTAGCGTTCTAGCACAGGCATGGCATGAGTCCAGTCTCGAAAGCGTGTGTGCTCCCTTAACTCCACATGCTTCGGTTGCATAACTTCGAAGCCGTTTCAGCCAATCCAAACAGAATTATAACGCCTGTACCGCTGGTGTCTCCTATTCGCGCTCCTATATTTGTTTCTCCAACGAGCAGCCCTAACAATGTAAGTGTACACAAGCAAACGAATGCTGAAATTAGGCAGGCGGGCGCCTTGGTTATGCGCGTGCGGTCGCGTCGCGGCGAGCTTTGACCTGTGACTTGCTGCTGCCCCTCGCTATCAATGGGCGCGCACTGCTAAATGACTGTTCGCGCCAAATCAGGGCGCTCGCGGTCAGCCGCTCCTAACAAGGGGAGTGTAGCTTCGACACTGGGGCACGTTATCAGTGCATCACGAGCTGTTTTTTCAGAAACCTTCGAATCCAGGTTATATTGGAAACAACACTCAGCAGCCATTTGATTATTCGTCATTCATGAAGTGAGTTTATTCGTGATATAAGTGAAGGACATGAAATAATTGTGTTGGTCTGAATATCGTGTTTGCGTGCAAACGATCAATATTCATGGCATTGCTCACCCGCGCGCGTACGCGTCGCGTTCCGGTGAGTGCCGCGCGCGTAGCGAACGCTGAGAACGTTTGATAGAGTCTTCAGCGCTCTATAAGAGTAAATGTATATCGTTTATGACAAGAATGGGCGCAGGAAAGTCAATTCATCTGATTTCGCCTGGAGATGGGGGAGTCGCATCGCCGCCTATCTCGTAGCGTCCGACGGTCACTGACCGCGACGCAGCACGCACGGATGAGCAGTGTCCGCGCCCCGACCGGGTAGGCTGAGGACGGACACAAATGCACTCTTTAGGTACATTTACCGCACCCGTCTGCCACCTTTAATGCATATTGACCGGGTGTGGCTTAGGCGATCAGCTTACAATGAGGGGTCCTCGTTGATGAGGTTTACCACAGAGTGGCGTCTTTGAAGAGGGTCTTTACAAGTAGTCTGCAAGTGTCCAAACTCACGAATTGTTCCAAGTTTAGTGGAAATACTCATGGTTGAACTCACAATAAAAAGAGTGCTGTTTGGGGTGAGAGCAGCGGTGCAATGGAAGAACTCCCACCTGTTTTTAGATCTAAAAAACGTTTATAGTAAAGGCCCAGAATCTTATACCCTGTCCTGACAGTTTTCCTGGTAATAATGCGTATCTTTTAGGTTCGACGAAGGCGCTAGACGCCGAAAACTAACCTTGCCAGAGGAAGACCCTAAGCGCATAAAACTAACATACCCGATGGATGCACTTAGCGCCATGTACTGTGCTTTGGCAGGAGTTCCATACCTCGTATATGTACAATAGATCGTAGATACTATAGTTATTGAATACGTTTGAAGAAGTTGCAGACCCTTTGAAGGACAATAAAATCTTCTATAAACTCTCCTTGTTACCACTGTGGAAGGACCCACTACAACCACGGCAGCACTTCTCTGGGGTCCCAGAACACTGAAAAAATTCTGAGGCCCTTCACATCACATGTACGCGCAGAAAAGAGAAGAATACGGTAAATGTCTTTGGGGGTGAACTTCTCAGTTTCTCTTGGCCTCAGATGTTGCTCAAGGGTTCCACAGGATACCCGATAAGCACAAGTTGCTTTCAAATGCTGTTGAACACTTCCCTGTGGGCTTCTTCTCAGACAACTGGGGAGTCCGTTCCGGCCACAATAGGCTTTCGGCGTGGACGGCGATACGACCCCGTGATTGACGAGCCAGGTCACGTGGCCTAATTGTCGCCCTAATGAGAAGCAAGTGCCGCGACACATATACGTTCCATTCGACCACGATGCAGATACGGTGGCGAACGAGCCACGATGCCCATGATTGAACACGCTGATCGATTGTTCCACGATTGACCAGGCGCCTATCAGCCGCACAGCATGTATATACTCAGAGAGTTGGGGAGTCCGATTCGGCCACGATAGGCTTTCTAATCGGATACCTTGTCGAGTTGAAAGGAACTTTCGCAGCAGCATGTGCTGCTCCAAGGAGCACGTGGCCTTTTCGATAGGACTACGTGGCGCAGAAAGACAAAACCCATGCCGCGCCCCCGTTTCCCACGTGGCCTGTTCGATAGGACTACGAGGCGCTGAGGGCGGGCCCCCACCCCGCAGATGGGAGCGGGTCTCCTCTAAGGATACGATCCAAGCCACGGCCTGCAGCAGGGACATCACCCTCGCCACGACCGACAGCGAGGGATCTCCCCTCGCTGAGGACCCCTGGGGAGATCCTTAACGGTTCAAAAGTCGTCCAGAAAGTGACTCGTAGTCACCTTCCAGGAGCAGCCCCGAAAGGCGGACTTTCTCTGGGATCTGGCTCCTTATATACGTGCTGTGCGGCTGATATGCGCCGGATAAGCTCTGAAGCGATCGATCAACGTGTTCAATCATGGGCATTGTGGCTCGTTCGTCGTCCAAACTCATCGTAGTCGAATCAAAAGCGTATCGTGGCCGAGTGAAACGGCTATGATTGGCGGCACGTGCTTCTCACTTGGAGGACAATTATGCCACGTGGCGCAGGGAAAGTACGTGGCCGTATCGACGTCCAACCGCTTAGTAGTCGAATTGAAAGCTTATCGTGGCCGAATATGACCCCCTGACTCTCTGAGTAAGGGAACTCATCTCGTAAGGTCATTGTTATACCAAGAGCTTGCGACCGCGGCAGGCTCGGTCATCTGTTACGGATTGGGCTAGGACAAGACCCACCCAGTACAAATTTCTTGTCGCAGGAACACTGTGCAGCACCTGTCGCGGTTGCTGGGTCAAAGAGGGATGTTATGCCTGAAACGTGAAAGTCATGCGGCAATCGGTCGCGGTGCAGTGCGCAGCGACAGGTGCCGGCGAAAGCAGCCCAGTCAAATCCAGTATCGTGCCGGTGTCTCGCCTTTTGGGCCGCTCTTGTAAGGTGACTACCAGTCATAATCCAGACGCTTTTTGACCGCTGGGGTTCTCCCCACTGTCTTTAGCTAGGGGAGCTCCCTCGTTGTGGACCGTGGCGAGGATACCTTGTTGCGGACTGCGGTGGGGGTGAACCCCAGCTGCGGGTCGTGACATAGATAGGGTCCTTGTTGGGGGAGACCCGTACTTGACGAAGGGATGAAACCACGCCCTCATGAAAAAGGCGGGGCTCCAACCACCCAGACCGCCTTGGTGTGACGATGGAAGCACGTGCTGCCACGTGGGAAACGGGGCTGCGGCAAAACAAGAACGCCTCCGTCTCTTACGGGCGGAGCATACCCAATTGGTCAAGGATCACTTGTGCAAAGCCGCCGCAAACTACTCTGGGAGTCATGACGCTTGGTGTGAGCGAAACCAAGATGGATTTCCGTAGGCGTGCCAGGTGCACCTTTGCCTCGTTGCGCTGTGGGCACTCCTCTATGCTCATGTCCTATCTACATTAGATCGATAGCAGCAGAACTGACGAGTGCCCCCGGATTGTGGTAATCGAGGGCATACTACATACTGCGCACCTTTTCAACTGCCCGATGAGACCGACTCCCTTAACGACAATAGATCTCTGGACAAATCCAGAGCTGATGGTCCAGTTCCTAAACCTGACAGGACCCTCTCTGTGGCTGCAGAAGGAAAAGACGTCCGTGTCACGTACTCCCTTTAAATAGTTCACGTACTCAGAGCAGCACGTGCTGCTGCTATGAGAATTTCTCACAGTTTCTCTAGAATTCTCACCTGTGATCTTTTGCTCAGACAACTGGGGAGTCCGATCCGGCCACGACTGGCTTACAACGCACTGCCAGCCATCTGGTCCATGCGCCCCATAAATCCTATGGAGAGCGCGGCCAGCTTTTCGGGGCCGCTCCTAGAAGATGGCTACGAGTCACATCCTGGAAGATTTTTGACCGCTGAGGAGGTCTCCCCACGGTCTTCAGCGAGTGGAGCTCCCTCGTTGTCAATCGTGGTGAGAATGATGTCCTTGCCGCGGAATGTGGTGTGTGTGAACCCCTGCTGCGGGTCGTGTCATGGACCGTGTCCTCGTTGGGGGAGATCCACTCCGGGGTGGGACCTCGTCTCTGTCGAGGGACAGGCTGAATCTTCAACTATCTCGGGATGAAGATGGGAGCATGCGCTGCTTTGTTTGAAACGGGGGTGCGGCAGGATTTTTGCCTCTACGCCATGTAGTCTCTTTGGATAGACCACGTGCTCCTCACAGCAGCACGTGCTGCTGCTCAAGAGCCTTTCAATTCGACGAGGTATTCAAGTGGAAAGCAGCCTATCATGGGCGAAACGCACTTTCCAGTTCTCTGTGCTGTGGACGGTTCCAGAGATTTTCAATTCGAAAATTTCCTTCCGGGTCCAAAAGGGCACCACAGTGGAAATTCTCTAAAATGGCTCAGAACCAAGATCAGGCTCACGCTGTGACGTATTCATCAAATTTGGCCATTTTTTTTTCATTCTTCCGGGGATCACACTCGTAACCCATCTGGTGCTGCCGCACGAATTTCCAAGCGGGGTGAGGAGGGAGAGGGGTGTCGTACGAATTCCCAAGTTAGAGAAGCGACCGCACAGATTTCTAAACCGAAGGGGGGAGGGCGTCTCTCACGGACCGATCGCAGCGCCATGCCTTACCCTGTCTAGAGCCTTTCCTAGCCCGTTTTGGTGTGGGTTTACGAGCTCCCTTCTAAGTGAAAATTGGCGCGAAATTTTTTTACCATTCCCCTCCCACTTATTCGTTGCGTCCAGTCACATCCCCGCTCTGCCTTGGGCATACCGATTTCTCAAGGTGTCGAGATGGCCAGAAACCATTGAAAAAAAGTTGGGACAGGCGCGAAATTCCCTGAAGAAAAGTTGTTGAAGGTCTACATAATTTATGGGATCTCAATTCATAGCCATTGCTACCGGCTGAGCTGGGGCACTTTACCTTGAAATCTTGTCTGATCGTTTCACCTTAGACCTTATTGCGGATTAAACGCACCACACACACTCATAAACGTGGTTGAAAAAACTATGGAAATATAATGGTATGGCTGCTGACACAACGCGTACGCATTTTGAAGGGTGAAATATGATCCACAATGCCGCTACACGAGTAAGAAGTTGGCCCCGCCCTGCATTTCTCCGCCCCCTGTATTTGCCGTCCTCCTAAACAAGGGTGCTGGACAAAACTCTGAATCTCATCGGTCAACGCTAGCAGTGCGATGGTCATTTCCATCTACGGTGAGAAAGCAGAGGCGAAAAGGAAATTTCAGGGGTTGTCGAAGGTCCTCTATCGTTTGAATCCACTGCCACAGTTTTTCATTGTTTTTTTTTGCGAAAAAATCAATAAAATCGATAATTCCAGAAAATCGATAAAATTCCACGGCAGTGAGTTCAATTGATAGAGGACCCTCAAACACTCATAAATGTCAAATTTGACCGCTGATTTTCTTCGATATAGGGAGACACACTGACAGCGTTGACCGATAAGATTCAGAGGTTTGTGGGTGCTGGGCCATTCCCACTGTTGACGACGTTTGCGGGTGGTACAATAAGTAAACCACATACGTCGCCGACCGTGGATATGGTCCAGCATCCCTGATTTGGAGGAGGACGGCATCTACAGGGGCGGAGAAATACAGGGCGGGTCCTACTTCTTGCTCATATAGCGGCGTTGTGGATCGTTTTCAGCGCATCAAAATGCGTAGGCGTCGTGTTCTGAGCCATACCATTCTTTTCCCGCAGTTATCTCAACCACGTTTACGAGTGTGTATGCGCTGCCTTTAAGAATGGGCTGCTGTTTTTTTTTCTTTCCTGCAGAATTATTATGATGACTTAATCGCTTTGTTTCAGTCCGAATTTCCTCGAATCTGCACTAGCCTCCTTCCAAATTGCTAACGAGCTGCATCTTCCCACATTTCCCACGGCTACCTCACTAGTGAACTCGTTTCCATCGCTGTTTATGAATGCATCAGCTAATTCTGCGGCTGCACAGGATGCTTCCGCAAGCACAGGACTCAGTCCAACCAAATGTTTCTAATTTGATATCACATGTTTAGCTTCCCAGTTGCATGTTCGTACTTAGGACTTAATCAAATTCGATTTACTAGACTGAATCCTTACTTTCCCGGTTGACGAGTCGTTGTGGTGCCTTCGCGGAGGATTGATGAGAGGTTTTCTCAGTTCAGACGGCATGCTCATTGGAACCATCCAGCAGGAGAGGCGTTTTCAGGGTCAAATGGTTCTTTATTACCAAACGAGTCAGCTGTCTGCACGCGATTTGGGCGTAGAATATTGCGCAATCTAGCGTGCCTCCAAGTCCAAACCCAAATATGCGGGTATTTTTTCGATAATTGTACCGCCATAGGGCTATGCGCATAAAGATCGTAATTAGTCAATATTTAAAAAAAGAACCTCAGATGCGCTTCATGCGCCCCCTAGCGAAGTTTGATGGTAGGGCGTGCAGCAGATTCTCCACGAGCTTTTACAAAACCTGTCTTGATAGTTGTAGGTATTGCACACACGGTTGATTATTTGTTATCAAAATTCACTAAACGCCTTAGGATAATCCGAAAAAAGGCAAAAAACCTGAATCAGGCTAGAACTCCCCGAAGAACATGAATAAGGCTGATTCAAACTATTGAAAGGACTCGCGTATGGGGTAGCAACTGCGAAAAAAACGAATCCATTATGTTCAAATCAAAAGCTATACATACACATTGTCATTATCAAAATTTCGACAGATTACGGATATCCGATTATTCGATTTTCTTTCGAATCATGAACTTTTTTGGGTATCTAAATCATCAGATTTGCAAATCTTCGGTTGCCTGACTACTCAGGCGATTTTCGGCACCGAGACACCTGGGAGTTTGGCTCGATCTCTCAATCTGCGGTTCCGCTCCGATTGTTGTACGAGCTCCTCCAGCAACAGCAGCGGATCAAGAGGTTAAGAAATACGAGCCGAACTGTCAGGTGTCTGGTGGTCGAGATTCGCCTGAGTAGTTAGACAACCGAGGATTCGCAAATCGGATCAATTTTATGCCCGGAAAATTTAATAATTCGAAAGAAATTCAAATAATCGAATATCCGTAATCTGTCAAAAGGTCGATAATTGCAATGTGTTTGTATAGCTTTTGATTTGTACCAGATAGATCCGTTTTCTTGTGCAGTTGCTGCCCCTATACTCGAGGCCTTTTCATGGTTTGAATCAGCTTTATTCATGTTGTCTGAGGAGTTCTAGCCTGATTCAATTTTTTTTTGCTTCTCTTTCGGATTATCCTAGAGTGTTTAGTGAATTTTGAACACAAATTGTGAGCTCTGTGTCCAATACCTACAACTATCAAAACAGAGCTTTGTATAACCCTGCTATGGAACCTAAGCAAGTCTTAGTACGCGTATTCTACCACAGACCGTCTTTGGTAACCCTCCTGAATGCACTTCTGTCGTCAGCACGGATTGCGCTGATACTTTGCGTACCTCATTGTGCGTTGGCGCAAACCCGGTGCCATTTGTTACAACATACGTGCACCGAGTTTGCGCCAACCTTCAATAGGGAACGCACAGTATCAGTACTTTACGCGCCGACTGTAGGTGTCCCCAGCACTGCCGTCTTCAGCTATGGTTAGGTCCGTGGCGTAGTAGTTACCGGCCAGCCGCCGATGAGATTTAAACTGCCCGCGCCAGCCGCGGGTTAGATTTAAATGTCATTTCTTGAGAAAACAAGCCACGGACTCAACCACACTTTATCTCCACACAGCGCAGGCACCGTAATGGCTTTTTTGTTCCATCTTTCATTTTTTAAGACTCTCATCACACAGTAATCCATCTCACCTGTTAACGTTGTTCAAATAGTATACTTTCCGTCGTTTTTCAATAGTTTCCCTTTCCTTTCACAGATTAGATTTCGCTCTTCTCTGCGCGCTTGACCTTCTCCTTTTTTTCTTGTGAATGATTGTTTCTGTTCTTGTTCATATTGTGAGTTTGTTTGTGTTCAATTTTGTTAGTTTGTTATGTTGTCATCCTTTCATTGAGCTTTGGTGCGTCGTTCCAAGGCGTGGTAAGCAGAAGGATCTTCTGTTGCTTTGTAAATATAGTGGACGTTGACGTCGACTGGAGGTGTTGCGTTTATACTTCAATCGTTGTCCTGGTGACGACAGAAGTATGGATGAACCTCTCTCCAGATTAGCAGGTTTTTTCATGGACCTGTTTCGTACTTGTTGGCATAATACTTCCACTTAGCGTCTTTGTGAGATAACGGAGATCTGTGAATCGCCTTTCGAAGAGCTTTTTCCAAAGTTAATGAATGGTTTTTTTTAATATGTGACTTTGTTTGCGATAGAGGATATCCAGGAGGGCACGCACTTCTTACCGGGCTCTTTCTCGAGAAGACTGGCGATAGGAGGTTCTTTCGGATCACAAAGATGCACCTGGGATAGACCTGCTATCGATCTGCCTATAGCGGGTTCACGGCAGGGTGATAACAGGTCACATGCTATCGCCTGCGCAAAAATGATCCCCTGGATCATCGAATGTTTTGTGAAAAATCTAATATAATAAAATCTAGTCATTGCATCAGCGGTTGCCCGGTGGTTATTGTAAAGTACCGTATTTCCTCTTTTAGAAGTATACCTCTTCTCCGAATGGACCTCCGCTACTCGGGTAAAAGTTTGGCGACTCCAATGTGGCATTTGAGAGAGACCAGTTTGCACGAGATGTTTTTTTCAATATTGTGAGGTTCGAATATTTACAGAAAAAAAACTATCGGCCATCACTTTCTCGGTCAAAGATTGTTTGTATGGGACAACTTCTAATGAAACTTCAGCGAACTTCAAATTACCAAGGCAAGACACAGCTGAAACTTCTTATTGTTGCTATTCATGGCGAATACTGTGCTTATCTGGGCCAAACTCCGGTTCGCAATTGCGTCTCGACACGCTTTGCGGCCACACGCGCGCGAGTCAGTCGAGTTTTCAGCGCCAAAGCCGACTCGACATGGCTTTTTTATACAGTTTTCTCCAATTCTGTTCACTTTCCAGTTTCCAAAACCCACCTAGAGTCAACAGATCGGCGGCTGCGGCGCTGGAAACCCTTCCTACTCGGGAGCGTGCGGCCGCAAAGCGTGTCGAGACGCAATTGCGGATCGGAACTTGGCCCAGAGAAGCATAGTACGTGCACTTTTCAGATTCAGTGCGGTGCTTCCAAATGTTTTATGAATGAGTTCCCCTAAACCCCAAAGACCCAAAGAGCTCGCGCTAGTCCTTCTTTCGCGTGTATCAGATACGTATCGATTGATCAGAAAAGTCTAGTGCGAGCGGATTTCGGAGCCGATAAGGGCTCCTTCGGGCCCGTTTTTGTTCGTTCTTTCGACCCTATCGCTCCAATTAGACCCAGGCCATCGTGGACACTTCCTTTCCTCCTTTGAATTGAACTGTGTAGCCTAGATTTTTCAATTATTTATTGAGCACGCTACATAAGGCAACTGCTAAAAACACCAATGCAGGTAAACTACAGAGAAATTGGAAACGAATTGAGGATTACAAACTTTTTTTTCGTTTCTCCAACGCGGACCTAGAAGTACAATACCCGCGCTAAGTTTCGTAAAAACGTGGAGCACTTGCCCAACTTGGCAAGAAAGCGTCCGATGCATGCAATTTTTTTGAACAAAGACGTTTTTGGATTTTCGAAAACGCTATCATATTCAGAGCTCAAAGTCCTACATAGTAATGTGCATTGTGGACCGAAGAGAAATTGTTTTTGCGGTCGTTTCACGAAAACGTCGCGCGTGGCAAAGTGCGGCAAAACTTTGAGTAGTAATTGTAAGAGTCACAGAAGAGCAATCTCTATGTTTTCTTCGTGAATTGGATGCAAGTGGGGCTATCTCGAGATCTGTGCAAATTGAATTTTCGAAATCCTTCAATAAACACTCGCGGGAGCTTCCTGAAAATCGGACTTTTGTTGCGAAAGCCCCAGACCGATAAATGGAGGATTTCGGAGATTCAATCTGCACAGATCCCGACATAGCTTGCTCTTCCATCTAATTCGCGTAGAAAGCGGAGCTAGCTTTTCTATTACTTGTACAAGTACTACTCGAAGTTTCGCCGCGCTTTGACGCGCGCGACGTTTTTGTGAAACGACCGCAAAAACAATTTTACTCGAAAAAAAAACAATGCACATTATTATGTAGGACTTCGAGCTGTGAATATGATAGCGTTTTCAAAAATCCAAAAACGTCTTCGTTCAAAAAAGTTACAAGCATCGGACGCTTTTTTGCCAAGTTTGGCAAATGCTCCACGTTTTTGCAAAACTTAGCGCGGGTATTGTATGTACTTGTCCAGAGTAGCCTTTCTCTGGACAAGCCCTAGGTACCACAGCTGTGCGCAGCTGACTGGGATACTACTCCTAATACCTCTAACATTCCTGCTTATTCATTAACAGGTCCGGAAAATGTCTTCGTAGAAAATGAAATTTTTTTGGAATTCCGCGTGCAAACTTCAGTGTATGACTAGAACATCTGCTTCGTTTTTTGAAAAAGAAGTGAAAACAGTAAGTATTGTCAATGTCCATGACCAAGGACGCTTCTTCGTGCAAAAAAAAAATATGAAAAACTCCCAAATGGGCAATTCGTCTGACTTTCAAGAGAGTCTATCGTTGAACTAACCTACAGCTGGATTGTAGAGTGGGTTAAAAAGAGTCGAAATTTTCTGGGAAAAACACCCCGATAGAAGAAAGAAAACACAGGATAAACCCAGAGGTATACGCATAGAAAAGTATTTAAAAACTGATTCAAATGGAGGTAAGTACATATAAAAACTAAGTCTAAAAAAGAAAGATAGAAAAAAGAGAAAAAGTTAAAAAAATACGGAAATAAGAGAAAACATAAATATGGGGTGTAACTGGCAAAGTTCAAAGAACCTCCAAAATCTTCCCAATTAGCTCTTTTTCTGAAAAAAAAAACAGGACTGATACAAAGTAAAAGTGGTCAAAAAAGGAAAACCAATCATAGGAAAAACAGATGAAGAAAAAAGTTGAAAAAGAGATCCTATTTTGTATATGAAACAAATGAAGATTTTCCCTTCTGTAAAAAGAAAGTCAACAGAGTATCTGGGAATAGTCTCAACTAAAAAATCAAAGATTTTTTTTAGAAAAAGAAAAAAAAAAATAATATGAGGGTTTTTCTAGGTATAAGGTATTTATCTCACGAAAAAAGTAGATAGTAAAGGAAAGAATTTCCGAAAATTCAAGGCAGAACGTGTAAAAATCATTTAAAAAGAAAGAAGAGAAAAGTTCAAAGGGGAAGAAGTAAAAGGGAAGGCTCCAGAAAATTTCCATTTTCCAAGAATTTCGGAAGAGATTTCCAAAGAGAGAAAAAGAAAAGTAACAAAGATAAGATTTCTCCGGGAAGCAAAGGGAGAAGTGAGGGCATTGAAGGTCATGCTCCTTTTTAAAAACAAGTAAAAATCACAAAAATAAGTTAAGAAAGGAAAAAAAGAGCAGAGGATCAAATTAAGCGAAAGCGAAAACGAAAAAGAGCAAGTTCAAAAAAAAATTAGATAACTACATAAAGCTCATCGGAGAAAGAAATGAAAGCAAAAGAAAGAAAAATAACCACATGGGTAGTACATATAAACGAGATCCGTGCCGACTGCATATTTTGATTGATCGTTCATTCCATTTTCACTTTCATTTGTTTTGAATCTGGTATTTATTATTTTGTTTTTCACTAATTTGCGAGTGTTTTAGGTCACTATCTTTGGTTTCCTCGTACTTTTATAACATTTTGTTTTGACTTCCTCGCGTTCTTCTTCTTCTCGTTTTTACCGAAGCCAAATTATTTTTTTTTACTTTTTTTAAAATTTATATCATACTTTAACTTTATGTTATATTTTACTATACTTCACAGAAGCATTTACTTATTTATTATTTTATCTGATTAGCTAATACATTTTCATCCGACAACTGAGCTGAGTCATAAAATACGCTGATTGGTCAGGGGAAGGGAGCGCCCTATACACAGAGGGAGTTGTCCCATGTTTGCAAGAAAAAGAAAAAACAAAAAGGTAGGACGAAAAAAGAGAAAAATTTTTTGTAATAAGTGAAAAGACTCCTTGGGAAAAAGAAAGGTTCGAGATTTCTTTTATATTATATGATAAAATGAGAAATTTCTAACCACTAGGCATGATTCCCTGGTCTTAAAACCATGGTTTATCGCTTTTCAGTCAGTTCACACCTTCCGTATTCGCCGGGATCAGAACCGTTGCCACCTCCACGCCGCGATGAGGCCATGGATAGGATTAGTGGAGGAACATGCAACACAAAAGACAACATGAAACACGGACACATGAGTTAATTACTATAGTCTTGAAGTCTTAATTAGCAGTCCACTAATTGAAAGTCTTCACCTGATTAGTCCAGTAACACAACATGACCCCGACCTTAGAATGAACAAAAAAACAAACAAAAAGGTGATCGAAAATAAGGAACAAACTGTTTTTTGAAACACTTTGGAAAAGATTTAAAAAAAAGCTCGAGATTTATTTTATATGATCTGATAAAATAAGAAATTTCTGACCACTAGGCATGATTCCCTGGTCTTAAAACCATGGTTTATCGCTTTTCAGTCAGTTCACACCTTCCGTATTCGCCGGGATCAGACCCGTTGCCACCTCCACGCCGCGATGAGGCCACGGATAGGATTTGTGGAGGAACCCCCCCCCCAGTCCACTAATTGGAAGTGCTTATTTAGCAGTCCACTAATTGAAAGTCGTCTCCTAATTATAGTCTAGTAACACAGCATAACCCCAACGCTAGAAAAACCAAAGAACCAAACCAAACAAGAAGTCGAAAATGAAAAAAAAATGGTAAAGAAAAAGAAAAAAAGGCTTTTTGGAAAAAATAGGATTTCTCTAATAAAAGCTGAGAAGATAGAAAAGTTGAAAAACATGAGGAAAAAAATACTTCCAGAGGGAGAAGAAAAAAAACTGAAAACAATTATTGTAATAAACATAAAAACAACAAAAGCAAAAAAATTTAAGAAAAAATTTGGAAAATTTGGGGTTTTCTTTGAAAAAGAAAAAATTAAATTCAAGAATTCTAGAAAAAGAGGAGAATGGTGGGAAAAAATAAAAATAAACGATTCTAGATTGAAAAAGAAGGGAATAAAAAACCTAAAAAGAAGAAGAAGAGGAAAGAGAGAAAAAAGCATTCTAAATGAAAAAGGATTAATTCCTAAAAAAAGAAGAAAAGGAGGAAAGAAAGGAAAAAGGATTTCAAATGAAAAAGGGAATAAAAATCTAAGAAAAAAGAAGAAGAAAAAGAGGAAAGAAAAAAGGATCTCAAATGAAAAAGGGAATAAAAATCTAAGGGAAAAAAAAGAAGAGAAAGTGGAAAGAAAGAAAAAGAAAAATTAAAAAGAAAAAAGTGACCCGGCCGGACGAGGCCAATCCTCCCGATTCAGGAGGAAAAAACATAAACGAGAACATACACGGATGGCCCGTGGATGCAGCCGGCCGGGTTCAATGACCTACCTCGCTATAAAAGAAAAAAGAAAAAAATGATAGAAGAAAAAGTAACCCGGCCGTACGAGGCATATCCTCCCGATTCAGGAGGAAAAAACATAAACGAGAACATACACGGATTGCCCGTGGATGCAGTCGGCTGGGTTCAATGACCTGCCTCGCTATAAAAGGAAAAAAGAATGATAGAAGAAAAAGTAACCCGGCCGTACGAGGCATATCCTCCCGATTCAGAAGGAAAAAACATAAACGAGAACATACACGGATTGCCCGTGGATGCAGTCGGCCGGGTTTAATGACCTACCTCGCCACAACTTTTTTCTTTTTTTATATTTGAATTGTTAGTTGGGCAACGTGTATACACGCGGATAGTTAGCCCAATTCTACCGCGCTGGAATCAGAGAGTGGTTCCCTTAATTCCTCTGCATCGCAGGGCAAGCACTAGTTGCTTTGTCCTCTGCGGTCAACGAAGGAGGCGCTGGGTGGAAGGTCGACTAGCTGTCCAAAGAGAGAAATCCATGTCGGAAGATATGATGAAGGTTGAACATCAGACGAGAAGAAGTTGCTGCAGTCTGGTGAAAACAGCAGGACGACAGACGTGACCTACGGGATAGCGCTGGAATACCAGCACGATGATTAGACCTCCCTACGAAGAGTTAACAAGTAGGACGAAGGTTCCAAAAGCGAGAAGTTCGTCTCCGCTCGACCTAGCTGATGAGCAACATGAGCGCAGGTGATCGAGGTTGCAGGTAGTCCGACGATGTGTTGTTGTGGTTAATGTTATCAATGTTTGTTATTGTTTTTGTTAAAATGTTTTGTTTCCTTAATGAAGAAAAATCCACTCGTAAGGCTGCTCTGAATCTAGATTAGCTGCGCCTCACGAGTGGTGCGTACTTGCAATAATTGTGAATCCTTCGCTTCGAATGTCGGCCACAATAGGCGAATCCATATAGATAGATACAAATATAAATTTCTTCTTCTTTTTCCGTTTCTAGACCTGAATCAGCATCATCAAAGAAGGGTCAGAAAGCAATGGGCTGATTGTTGATCCACACAGTGCGTTCCAAGAAAAAATGCTAGAATTAGAGAAAAATTCAGAGACAGAAAGAGGCTGAAAGGCCGTTGGGAATAAAGCAGAAGCCAAAGACAGACAGGGAGACAGGAAAGAGAGGACACCTAGAGATAGAGAAACAAGTGTTACCTGTCGAGAGAGATGATGATAGATACATAATCAACAATATACAGGTAGACAGCAGAGAAAGGAGACTTGTGGAGGGAGCTGAAACGCAGAGAAAATACGAACAGAACGAAAAGGCGACAAACAAAGGGAAGAGAAAGGCACGCAGACAGGCAAACAGGACAGAGATGGAGACAGAGAAAGGGAGAGTAAAAGCCGAAGAATGTAGTCAAAAGCTAATAAGGGAACCGAAATACGAAAGAGGACAAGGAAAGGGGACCCAAAGAGTCTCAGGAGAAGAAAAAACAGACGTGTTATAGAGACGCAGACATAGAGTAGGACAAAGAGACAGGCAACATGACAGACATATAGACAGATAGGAGAACGAGGGAGAAGGAGTGAGAGACAGCGCAAGAGAAACAGGAGTGAGGAGCAGGCTATGAAAAATACAGAATGAAGAATAGACCACAACTAGAGAGAGCGAAAGCTCAAAGAGAGGCTGTGCTAGAGAAGCGGGTATTGAGTATAGGAGGTAGGAATCAGAGAGGGGGGGGGACAGAGAACGTGAAATGAGTCTGTAGGGTCCAGAAGATAGCAGAGTGATAGAGAGAGTATGGCAGAAGGAGTAACGAAAGAGGGACACAGAAACATAGAGCGATGCTGAAGAGATCGGAGAGTGATAATCGAGAGGCGACCGACTCAGACTTTGGAAGCGCTGCATAGACCTAGAATTCAGAACATATCTTCAAATTCGGACCTTATGTGCTATTCTTCATTTCCTGCCGCACGTGCCAGTTGGGTAATTTACGTCCAGATTGAAATTGCGCAAATTCGGCCCACAGATTACCCCAGAGGGTCAGACAGCTGTCTCACATAGCCAACTGGAGCGCAACCCACACTAGAGAAACCCGCCATGCTATGTGGTGTGGCCCGGGCACATCACATAGTACACGTTGGATTCATCACGATGGGTCAAAGAGAACCCCAAATTGACTATGTACGTGCAGGCACAATCTGCGTCCCTCCGTGATGGCACGATTTGTGGGTACAAGGCCCAAGCAACCATTTTCCCGAAACCTAGCACTCAGGAATGATCACCGCAGCGAGGCGCGGGGTTCATACTGACCGCGACAAGCGAACGCTACAGTGCGTACCATGCAAGTCGACCTGCGATCGACATGGATGATGAACGCTGCGTCGCTTCGCTCGTTGGGTGGAGTATAAAACCCAGCCTGACTGACACAAACTGGACTTACACAAAATATGAGGTGCGCATGCTACAAGCTACAGGTGTACGGATGACCATTCCTATGCTCTCAGCATCGGGCCAAGTTGTTGGGCTAAAGTACAAAGTCTGCGTGCCCCAACCGACACGGCAACATGCCAGCTGGTCAGCTCGGGCATGCCTGAAATTGAGTGGACTGAGGTAGGTGGAAAAAGATCAATAGTCCTAACCCACGCTAAGGTTTTATAGTCACAAAGTGCGACGTTTCACCGCCTACATTAGGGAAGACTAGATGCGATGAATTCATGTTGCTCATGTCCATGCGAGCGCACAAGTGATCTATCTTTCGTATGCGACTGCAATCACGCCCATATCAACATGTGCGTGTACATGTCTATGTACTTATCCGTTAGCGAGCGCGCTTGGTGTGTGCGCTACCCTATTATACCCTTTGATATCCATATTACTGCATATGCAAAAGACCGTGTCCCTGCGCATTTATGTACGTGAACTAATATGCATAACAATCTGCCGATGCGAGCGTGCATGCGTGTAAGGGGCCCCCACGAGCGCCTGTGCATGACGGCAAATATGCAAACTCGCGAGCGCACAAAGTGTTCGTGCGTGGACACCTGCGCCGGAATGCACCGGCACATGCGTTAGAGTTTGCACGCTTCTGAACATGTCGGCGTACGCCCATCTTCATCCATGTTTTGTGTTCGTGGATACGCCCACATAATTGAGCGTGCGTATGCGGTGGCGTGTGTTACCTAAGAAGTGCATCTGCACGCGCACAGCGCACATGAATATGCTCGGACTCGGATACCGACGTGCTCGCTCACGCACATCTCGGATCCACAGCCTTATACACACACGCAGGCATACATAAAATTAAAGGATCTAATTCAGACCTCTTCCTGGGACGAGTCTTGTGCGCCCGCCTTCTCGCCGTTTGCCAATCAACCCTTTTTGAGCGAAAATACTGGGGTATCTTCGTACTGACCCAAAACATTTAAGGATCATGCAAAGTCTGAAACCTTGGAGTGAGTAATATTCCGCCCTTTGTAGGCAATGTTTTAAAAAACAAAAGTTCGAATGAAAGAGCATAATAGTATGTGATCTAAAAGGTTATCAACATTTAATATGTTTGAGACGCGACAAAATCCAATATTCAACTGCTCAATTCAAATCAGAAATGCTCCCACCCACGGGTTTCAACCCCTTGAAAAAAATCAGAGGGTTTCTCACACCAGTGTCAGAATTGCTCCTTAAAATCATCGGGTTATCTATCCTTCCTGAAAATGGGCGGAGGCGCTTCAGACCCGATCGAATGGAGAAATTCAAAAGATGGTTAGAACGGATTACATTGTGAATAAGCAGAAGGCGCGCGCACAAGACCCGTCCCAGCAAGAGGCCTGAATTAGAACCCATATGAGCATGAATACGGGTGGTCGTGCGCCTGCACGAACTAGGGGCCATGAATATGTTCACCCATCTGCACACGGGTACGCAGGCGCGAACGCTAATGTGCACCACCTAGGCAAATTCAGAATACCGAAATGACTCAGCGGCACGACGTAATTTCCAATCCGGATGAAACGCGGTGTGATATCAATCAATTCATGATTTATTCACAGCACCTGATCGCATCACGCAGAGTTGAAGCTTGAGAATGGGGCTCAATCATAAATATGCACTCACACGAGCATATTCGTAGACTGAGCCGCCTAAAGTTGAAGTACGCAGCGGATATTCCCTGCGTTGGCTAATAAGCGAGGAGGGGCTGAAGTAAATGCGCTTCAGAGAACATGTGAAGGCAGGCGAACTCGCTGACTTCCAGAGCTTTCAGTGCAACTCGTCCGATCGCTGCCCTGAACGCATAAAACCGCTGCGATTTAGACTACAGAGTCCAAGTCGCAGCGTTGCTCGCAGCGACGAACTGTGCTGGGCGATGCAATATCGATTACAATCGGCGAAGAAGGGGACCAGCGCGACTGGAAGGGCGACGGGGAGCACCGCAGTGTTTTGACGCCGCGCCTGCGGGCGGCGACCGACGCCGCGGTCGCCATAGAAAAATGAAATAAGTAGAAGTGAAAACTGACCTTTATCCTGAAGACTGAAGTCACGTCCATGCTGCCTTGTGGACTTCGGCGATCTGCATGGAGATATGGTACGGCATTGAGGCGCCCCGTACCAAGTACCCAATACCTGAAATTAGTTCTAATCATTTTAAAAGAAAATAGTTCAATAAATGACATGTTAAGCGATGCAAGATTGCTTGCTATATCTAGGATATTCACAAATAAAACAAAATCCTAGCAGAGATCGTCACTGATAGCAGGAAATAGGAAAGATCTACAAAGAGATTTGGCAGTGACAAGTATAGTATCAATCCACATGCAACACAAGACGAGATTATGCTGATAGAAAACTTTTTTTCTAATTAAAAGAGATCTTTAGAGATTAAATTAGTAGGTGCACTATAAATTAGTTGTTTTTCTGCAACCGACAGCGACGATGCATTTAATTTTACGGCACGGCACACTGAAAGTCCAACATTGAAAGTCAAGAGCGTACCAGGTTGGGTGCAAAACTAGTTCGGGGGGGGGCACTCAGAATCCAAAATAGAAATGGATGATTCTGCTCACAGAAATCGATATCATTTCATGGAATTTCTAGGAAAATACGAGTGATAGCGTCATCACATATCTGTTAACGAAAGAAAATTTCATTTTCATGGATGTGAATCTTTTCACTTCTATGGGTAAATCTTGAATGGCCCCCTCCAACTAGTTTTGCACCTTTAAATGTATTTTGAACCATAAAATTGTGTTTTTTAATCGAACGACAAAACTTATTGAACAACCTGGTATATTGGAGAGCACGCGTAATAAAGGCAGTGTCTTATTGACAAAAAATCGCACGAAAATGGGAGAGATAACAGAATTGGAGAAGAAATCGGGAACTGGATAGGAAGATAGGCTTTGGAAGAAGGAGGAATACAGCATGATGACAGTGACTAGCACAGAGCACGACGAGGTCCGCTCGAAGAATTCAGAATGACGAGCAGTCGGACCATGATGAGTGACGCCAGGAAAAATTCGCGCCAGTATTCAAATTTCCCGGCTATGATCAACAGAATGCGCGAAAACTCGTCCTAATTAGGGCAATATGGTCGCAATTAAGAAAGTTTGATGCCAGAATAGCACCCCACGGGTGGGCGATTTTCTAGGATAGATAGAGAAATTAGGGAGTTTCAGACTTGAAGAGTTAGCCCTCTGTATGACGCCTCTCGCTGTAGCGAAGATCATATGAAGATTGAGCGCTGGGACGAGTTGTCCGTCAACATGACCTCCATCAGCTGATCGTGATCAACCCGCGATCGAAATTTTCAAAATTTCCTCAACTTTTTCGTTAATTTTCCATTGAAATTGCTCGATTTTGTTCAAATATTCCACTAACTTTGGAAAATCTTGCACATTTGCTCATTCTGCATGTCAGTCTTATAATATCCTCTTCAAACCTGGCAGGATCACCATATTCTTAACGCATTTTTCCAATTATGAAAAATTTTCCTGATTTCGTAAAATAACTGACGTTGTCTGTAGTTGGTTCACGAACACACTCTATTTGACGTCTAAAGCCGAAAAAATAGCAATTTTCCTTGCTGTTTCTCGTTTGCGGAATCGTAATTATAACTATGTACAAGAATTACATTCATTTAGATGATTTATCAATGTTTCTGTTTCAGAATGTTGTTAACTCGCTGTCATCAGAGGATTGTCTCTAGAGAGTTAATTAATCAGTCAACTAGATTCTTCTCTATATCACAAATCTATCAGAGTAAAGCTTCCACTTCTAAAGAAGCTCCTGCTATGATGGGAACGAAATCGGATTTGAAGGTAATTGAATCCTGTGTAATTTTCCAAAAAAAAATCGATTTTTAAAATTTTTTCTAGTATCGGGTGTAAATCACTGTTTCAATTCAAAATTTTTAAAATTTTTTTGAGTGTGAATCACCGTCACTATTTCTTATAGGTATCCCACGTCGAATCAAAGGTGGGCGAGAAGAGGAGACGCGGATTATTCGAAAGGAGCGGAGCTCCAATGAACTTAAACTTCCCGAACGAGAAGGGTATAGAAGGTTACGATCCTGAGTTTCCTGTTGCCGAAATCCTGAAGGATGTACCACGGATAATGAAGAAGCAGGGCGAGGTGGTAGATCTTTTTTTCTTTTCTTTTTTCTCCAAATAAAATATTATGATTTTTTTTAACATAAGCATTTTCATTGTTTGCTTTTTCAAACTTTCTTCCCAATTTTCCTCTCTGAAACACCCTACCTGCCACGTAAATAAGAGTATCTACATCAAGAGTGAGCATTACGGGCATTTTCAGCAAAAAAAAAACGCAAAAAAAAAGATGAAGAATGCTGAAATATCGTGAAAAACTCGAGGAATCCTCTTTTGGACTATATTGAGACAGATGCTGTGTGGTTTGCGTATGTGACTTCTTACCGTAATCCAAAAACGTCAGAAACGCAGAGGGAGCGCTGCTTCTTTGGACTCTTTTCTTCTCAGCTCGTTTAGGACAGAGTGTAACTGTGTTAATTTTTGTTGTATTTTTCTGATTATAAATTAAATGCTCACAGCTTTGGGGCGAAACTGACTTGATCGGCTGTGGACTAGGGGTGTGTCTATCATTTTCTGCGGAACAAAACGCTCCGGGTCCGCAGTTGCACTTCGTTTTCAAAGCTTTCTTTTTTTAGGGAACTCAAGGCTTTCCTTAGTGCTCAAAATAGTTTTAAAATGTGATTTGAGTATTTCCAATGTTGCAGCTGCTCAAAGAGGCACTCAAATCCCAGAAGGTGTCTATAGAAAAAATCGAGATCTTTGAAGACTTGGGCGCTATACGGCACGATGAAGCGCGCATTCAATGGAAGTTTGATAGTCCTGAGGTAAGTTCTTCCCCTCTATAAATTTTTAGTTCTGTATAGTTTTCTTTTGTGTTGGAGTGTAACAGTTATCGCGCCGTCGACGAGGTCGAGGTTCTGCAGCATTTTCGATGCTTGCAAGGAGTTCCACTCGAGATCGATTACGTTCTACATGAAGAATGACCCAATTTACAGGATTTTGTCGGGAGAAAAGAGTGCTGAATTGGTTAAAAAAATCGAATTATCTATAATTTGTGATAAAAACTGTCGTGAATTCTTCTTGACTGACTGAATTCCTTTGGTGTTATCGTAGCGAGGGGCCACTCGGCCATTGCACTCACTAGGGACTGCTTCATATCTCCCGTGGTGGTTTGGAAAACCATGTTGTCGTTTCTGTAGGTTTGAGACAGTACATAGATGACCCGTGCTTGAAATTCGCTAAATGGCTGCGGGATTGCTCCACAAAAAGGTAAGGGAATTTTCGAGATGTTCAGAAAAAAAAATCGGATTCTGCTCAAAACTCTTAACTGGAGATTATTCAGGGCGCTGAACCCGAGTCTGGGGTCTATTTGTCGCCAGATTTAGGGGGACGGTAGGCATAATGTTCGAAAATGGAAAAATGGACCTCAAATTCGTGTTCAGCGTCCCAAATGATATCCACAGTGAATATTCAAAGGCAGGGTTCGCGAGGCAAACCACTTTTGAGTTCTCTTCATGATAATGTAGATTAAGTCATCACAGAATAAAAATAATTGAAAAAGGCGAAAATTTGCAGGTGAAAAACGCACAAAAACAAGGTAGAACGACTAATTACAGGTGTCCGCATGCCCCCCTCAATTAACGAAATTTTCATGAATATTTGATTCTCCGTTTTTTATTTTGCTCTTAAAGTAGTCAGTAGTCCCTAGAAGTGTTAAGAAATCAGTTTAAAAACAAAGTAAAAGATGGCAAAACAGACATTTAAAGAGATGTCAATGTTTGAGGTGGGCGGATACCAAGCAATGACCTGTTCTTTAGCGTTTTTTTCTCCAATTTTTCGCTTATTTTCTTGTTTGCAGATGCCAGATCCATCTTCTGACGAGGATAGCACAACAACCGTTTTTATCGCCAAACCCTGGCTTTAGCGTTGGGTTTGCGTTGCAGAAAGTATTATTTTGATTCTGACTTTCAATTCCAAAGACTGAATATCAAATTTCCTGTTGAACAAGATCATTTGTGTCGAGAACTTCTTAAAATTCCAGTTTTCGACGTGTAGCAGGAAAGTTTTGACACTGAAATTAGATGGGATTCTCAGATTCCCATATGTGTGGGTTTGGAAAATGCCCATTTCGCTTTGAAAACGTCCAATTTTGATCTGGAAGTGTACAATTCTCTCTGGAAAATGTTCAAGTCGAACGGAAATATCCATTTTTCGGCTTCCGGACTCTTTTGCTTCACCGGTTTCGGGGTGTCAACAAAGAAAAAAGAAATAGAGAAGAGCTGGTGAAGAAGATTTTCAATTCTCGTATTTTATTTTCGTTTCTGAATCCCAATTCATTTCTGCGTATCCGTTTTGCTTTTCTGGGTAGAAAAATTTTGGCACATCTCTATTTTACTGTCTTCAACCATGGGCGGGCTCCAACAGCGCGTTATGACCGATCTCGATGGAGTTACGACCCCCTTTGGCGGAAATTCTTTAAAAATGTCTGGGATTTTTACGGGCTTTTTTTTTAACGGAAATTTTGTGTATAATTTTTGTGATCCCTCTCTGATTTACATATTTTCTTTTTTTTTTTTGAGCGGAAAATAATGAGTTGTTGTCATCAGAGGAAAGTGGCCGCTCTGAACGAATTGCAACTATATACTGTCGTTCTCGGAGACAAATTCCGGTCCGCATTTTTCGGAGGTTGCATCATGCGGCACGTGATAATCGTGTTGGGAGAAAGGTGATTCGTGCCGGAACGAAGTTATCCCAGCACGATTATCACCTGTGGCATGATGAAACAGCCGTAGTCCGCGATTGCGGACCGGAATGCGGCCCCGAGAACAACAGTAGGACCAATTTTTGATAATACCCGAATTCGGCCTTAAGGGGTCGTTTATACTTCCGCCGCAGGGCTGCGCGTCGAAGTCCAATCTTGCAAAATCGATCGTGCCGCGCCGCGTGATCAATATTACAGAAATGCACTGTGCGCCGCCGCTCGGCGGCGGGAGTATAAACGACGCCTTATGGCTGCGCTAGGTTTTCTGAACGGAATTATAGGGGCTTATCGGTTGTTTTATTGTAGTTAGTTGTCATTATGACCACAGTGATCACTTCATTTTTTGAAACGGCAGATGGACTTCATAGTCATGTTGAGCGCCTCGAGTAACGCCTTGAACAAATCTCAGTCGAAAAAAAAAAGATTTCTCGCGCCCTATAAAATCCACAATGGTCCACGGAGAGCGCCCCCTTTGTGGTACTCCAGAAGTAAAAAAAAAACTCTACTCCAACATTGTTCAGAGGGGTCATTCAGGGCGCTGAACACCAATATGAGGTTTTTTTTCAAAATATTTTTCGGGCCGTTTTGTAGGGTTACAGTACGTTAAGGTCATCTACCCACCTCAACCGATCGCTTATAATTCCGTTCAAAGGAACGGAGAGCAGCTGTTGAGGTCAGGTTTCAATTTTTCGTTAAAAACTTGCCTTTGAATGCTGCATTTCGTTAGGATAGGTCACCTTCTGTCATTGACCTCCCATAGTAAGGTAGTGTCGTTTTTGGAGCCAAACTCCGATCCGCATTTGCGGAGTACTGATGTTGCATTGCGCGACAGGATGTTAATCGTGTTGGGAGAAAGGTGAATTGTGATGGGGCTAAGTGGTCCTTGCGTGATGCCGCAGCCGTTCGCAAATGCGGACCGGAATTTGGCTCCGAGAACGACAGTAGTTCAGACGATTTGAAGGCGTCGTTCATGGCCTATCCACCGGGGGAGGCCATAATGCTTGGCCACGCCCATTTTTCCGTGCCGCCGCACAGTTCCCGCAGCCTCCAGAATCGGGGGAGTCTCTGCGGCGCGAAAAATGGTTCGGTCTCAAGGAGCTTGATTAGGATGTTCAAGAGTTCATGATTTTTGCATGAAAAAGAGTGTCGATCTTTCCAGAAATTAGTCTCAAACTTGTATTAGAGAATGCCAGCACTGTCCGATTCCAGTGGGAAATCACATAGGTTCAACCGAAGATTGCATAAGTTGAGTTCAGGCGTTGTCATTATGGAAGACAGGATGCGACTCTGATTGGAATTAAGGATTCTCCACGTGCGAATTTGTTCCCACTGATAACAATACGGCCATTTTCAGGTAAATATATGTAGGCTTTTCAACTTTTCCGCTTAAAATTGTGTTTTCTGATGTAAGTTATTCAGAGGAAAGATTTCTACAGAAGTGATAAAAGACGGACTCGGTTTTGGTGGGTATACTGTAGTTTGATCAAAATCTCAGATTTCACTCAAACTTAGTATACGGGGGTCATTCGGGGTGGAGGATCCGAATTTAACGTCCGTTTGTCGATTTTCATATTACTATGGTTGGTTTTGCTATCTGATTGACATGTTACCTACCGTAACCTACAGAAAACCTCAAAAATTCAACAAACGGGCTCCAGATTCGTGTTCACCACCCTAGATTACCCCTAAATACAAGTTTTGAGCTATATCCGAGGAAATTTTTTGAAACAAAAAAAAAGCGGTACCCTTGCCTTTTCGCAAGGCTTGAAAGATTCCTATAATTTTTTTGAACCTGCAGCTAACAATAACTTAAAATGGGGGTCGCAGAATGACATAATTTTGCCCATTACGAATGCTGGCGTGGGTACGAAACGTTTGCCAATTTTCTCCAATGGTTTGAAACCCATGGTTGGGCGAGATTCTGATCGTGCGATTTTCTACTCTACCCCCCCCCCCATTACGATTAATCGAGCCTTATCCTGGCTCTTCAAATATCCGAGTAATAAAAGTGCTTCTAAAACGTTTCTAGACATTTTTTAAAACTCGACTGAGATGTTATAAAGTCAAACCTGCGATGACTAAGCCGGGCGGCGCTGAGTTCAAGCGGGCGCGGCGCGGCCGCGCAGTGGGTATTGGATTGCCTCTGCCACTGATATTCAAGTGATTTCGCCACCCTACTGTCCGTATTCCTGTCGATTCGGGGATGAAGAAGTCGAAATATGTTAGGAATATGGGCAGCGGGCAAGCAGAATCACCTGAATATCAGTGGCGGGGGCAATCTGGTACACGTGGCGCGGCAGTGCCGCTCTCGCTTGAACTCAGGGTCAGGGTCGATCGCTTCAGAGCTGACCCGGCGCATATCAGCCGCACAGCACGTATTCCAAAGAGAGCGCAGTCCGCCTTTCGAGACCGCTCCTGGAGGGTGACTACGAGTCCTTTTCTGGACGATTTTCGAACAGCTACGGGGTCTTCCCACGGTTTCAAGCCGTGGCGAGAGTGATGTTCCTGTCGCGGACTGCTTTGGGGGTGATCCCCTGCTGCGGGCCATAACTTGGACCGTATCCTTGTTGGGGGAGACCCGCTCCCATCGAAGGAGTGGGGCCCGCCCCCAGCGCCACGTAGTCCTATCGAACAGGCCACGTGCTGCTGCGTAGGAAACGGGGGCGCGGCGAGGGTTTTTCCTCTCTGCGCTAGTTATGCTATCGAACAGGCCACGTGCTGCCGCGTGGGAAATGGGGATGTGGCAATGGTTTTTCTCTCTGCGCCACGTAGTCTTATCGAACAGGCCACGTGCTCCTCGGAGCAGCACGTGCTGCTGCAAAAGTTCCCTTCGACTCGACTGGGTACCCGATTAGAAAGCCTATCGTGGCCGAATCGGACCCCTCGGCTTTCTGAGGAGACGGGGAGAATCCGTGTTCTGTCCAATCACGCGCGTTGCTCCTCCTCCTCAGGGACTTGAGAGGTCCTATTCGTCCACGATAGGCTCTCTATTCGGGTACCTAGTCGAGTTGAAAAGAACTTTTGCAGCAGCACGTGCTGCTCCGAGGAGCACGTGGCCTGTTCGATAGGACTACGTGGCGCAGAGAGAAAAACCTTTGCCGCATCCGCGTTTCCCACGCGGCAGCACGTGGCCTTTTCGATAGCAGTACGTGGCGCAGCGAGGCAAAACTTTTGCGCACCCTATTTCCCACGCCGCAGGACGTGGCCTGTTTGATTAGACTACGTGGCGCAGAGAGACAAAACTCTTGCCGCGCCCCCGTTTCCCACGCAGCAACACTTGGCCTGTTCGATAGGACTACGTGGCGCTGGGGGCGGGCCTCCACCCCTTAGATGGGAGCGTGGGGGAGACCCCTTACCGGTTCAAAAATCGTCCAGAAAGTGACTCGTAGTCACCCTCCAGGAGCGGCCTCGAGAGGCGGACTGCGCTCTCTATGGGATGGGGCTCATTGTATAACATCGGCATTAATTGTGAAGAGACATTGCGTTCACTGTTGAAGGATGGCGCAAATTCGCGCCTTTGTTGAAGCATAGGGCACCGAAATTGCGCCCACCTTCAACAGTGAACGCGAAGTCTCTTCACGATCCATGTTGACGTTACGTGCTGTGCGGCTGGTACGCGCCGGATCAGCTCTGAAGCGATCGATCAACGTGTTCAATCATGGGCATTGTGGCTCGTTCGTCGTCCAAACTCATCGTAGTCGAATCAAAAGCATATCGTGGCCAAGTGAAACGGCTATGATTGGCGGCACGTGCTTCTCACTTGGAGGACAATTAAGCCACGTGGCGCACGCAAAGTACGTGGCCGTATCGACGTTCAACCGCTTAGTAGTCAAATTGAAAGCTTATCGTGGCCGAATAGACCCTCTCTACTCTCTGAGTCCGTTCGTCCAATCACGCACGCCGCTCATCCCCCGTTTCCTCGCCTCTGTTGCGGTTGAAATACATTACGCTTACGCGCGTTCGCCCGACCGAAGAGTTCGTTTATGCTGTTCTGTTTTTCGTGAAGCACTTTTGTTTATGTGAAGGAACACTCGTAATAGATTTGGCGAAAATTTAAATATTTCATTAATTTGTTAAATATTATTATGCGTTTTTTTTGTGCCCCCGGTTTAGTTGGAAACCCGAAATCTCTATTTTTCTTTGAATGTTTGATTCCTTCATTAATTTGAGTTTTTCGAGTAACCATTTCTTTTTGAGCTCCACTTCGATCGATTTTTTAGTGTTAAAGGCAGTGTTCACGATAAATTTCACTTCCGATATCTCCACGGTTTACGGAAGGTCTGGTGCCCTATATAGCAAGACATGCTTAAAAAGGACACGAAAGACGCGTTTCTGAGCCAAAATAGGCTCTCCCTTGTTTACGTTGATTTTTGAGCCAGGAGGAATTGACCGCTATGAAGGATGATCTTCTTCTTCTTTGCAGCCGCAGGAAGGTTTTTGTGAAAGGTTCAAGAAACGGGCGACTGAAACCGGATTCGTCCACAAATCCATTGTTGTAAGAGTGGTAGGCCTCTGGGCATTTGAATAGGTGTTCAGTTGTGTGGCCACGGCTACCACAGTACGGGCACTCGTCCGGCTTACTGCGATCGATCTTATGCAAGAATGACATCAGCATAGGAGAATGACCGCAGCGTAACGAGGCAAGGGTACTTCTAGCCCGCCTACCGAGTTCCATCTCGGTGTTGCTGACTACAGGTGGTACGACCCCCAATATGGGATTGACGGTCATCCTACTCAAGTGATCCCTGACGAACTTGGTGTGCTCCGCACGTAAAAGACGCAGACGATCCAGTTGGGAGTCCGTCCATCTTTGTATATTGACTTTCTCGGGAGCATCCGCAAAAGGCCTTCTGATATGTCTCTCTCTCACGGGATTCATGATCCTTCTTAATGGGTGGTCAGGCTGCTTGACAATGTTAATAACCAGTTGCTGCGCTTGGAGTTGGCAGTGCTCTTTAACTGGCAGAATTCGGGCTTCAGCATGAAGATGTTCCACTGAGGTGCTTTTAGCACACCCTGTGGCAATCCGAAGTGCAGCATTTTGAACTCGCTGCATCTTTGTCCACGATGAATCCGATATCATGTGCTGCCATACCGGTGCAGCGTACTCCAACGCCGGCTTCAATATTGCCTTGTAGGTGGTCAAAATTGTCTCCTTGCTACTTCCCCACGACGCTCCTCCCAGAGCTCGTAGGACGTTGAGCTTTGCTTTCACTGTAGCCTGCTTCTGCTCAGTATTCTTGTGGAACCTCAACGAAGGATCCAATACTAGGCCGAGCAGCTTAGGGTAACGTGCGGCAGGCAGACGAGCGTCTTCCCAATTCTAAACGGGGTGAGCGCAGTGTTCCTTAGGGTCAGTGGAGAAAACTGATACAGATGATTTAGCGGCAGAAACAGTGAGCATCCTGTCATCGAGAAAGCTCTTCAGAACGATGAGGTAGCAATTGATCTTGCGTGCAGCTATATTAATGTCTTTGTCCCGGCACAAGATGGTGATGTCATCCGCATACGCAACGGCTTTGATGTCACTTGGGGGGACGGGCAAATCTTCCAGGTAAAGACTGAACAGAGCAGGCGATATGACTCCTCCTTGAGGGACACCGGCAGCGATCGGGATGCTATTAGAGACATGTCCCTGAAACAGCACTTTTGCTCGGCGCCCTTTGATGAGTGCAGTAATCCATCGCTTCTGCCAAGACGGGATGGTGGACCTCAATAGCTTCTCATACAGTATGCCCAAGTTGACAGAATCAAAAGCTTTCGTGAGGTCCAGGGCTACACCAACAGTGCGTTGAGGCTTGGTGGCGTTGAAGCCATCCTAAACATAGCTCACAATCTCCAGCAGCGCCGTGGTGGTAGAGTGTAATTTGCGGAATCCATGTTGGTGCTGCTGATTGTTATTATGCTCGGCAAGCTCCTTGACAACCAGTTTCTCAGCGACCTTGACAATTGGTGATAAAAGACTTATTGGCCTGTATCCCTTAGCCGTCGATGGTGATTTACCTGCCTTAGGCAACGGAACGACGCTTGCCATTTTCCAGTCTTGGGGTACGATACACGTGCGAAAGGATGTGTTGATGACGTCAGCCAGGATTGGCACAATCTCAGTCGGCAGTTTCTTCAAGACCGCTAGACTAATGCCATGCGGCCCTACAGCCTTCGAGTTGCGCATCTCTTTTACCACCTTTTTAATCTGCGCGGGCGTCACTGCTTCTGCTTCATTCATGAGTGGCAACTTACAGAGCTCTCTTACAGTCACTCGATTCTGTTTCCCTCTCTTAGCCTGAGTTATGAAAAAATTCTTTCCGAGAGCAGTTGCAGCCTCCTTTCCCGATTTGAAGACTCCATTCTCGAACTCGATCGTAGTGTTGTTGGTGGAGGAGGTGCTCTTGCCAGAGATCTTCTTTAGAACTCTCCAGGTTGACGCTCCATCACTCTTGAAATTCATCTTCTCCGTGAAAACCTGAAAAAGATGCTTGATATTGCTATCAATCATCTCAGACAATAGGTGCGGACTGACCGCTGGCAATCAAGACCTCTGGGGGCGGTACGCCAGCAAGTTGCGGGCGTATCGCTCGCTTTTGGGGGGCGGATCGACATCCCCTCCCGCCTGTAGCCAGCTATCCGCTCGCCAGTAGCCAGCGATTCCCCTCCAGTAGCCAGCGATCCGCCCGCCGTTAGCCAGCGATTCCCCTCCAGTAGCCAGCGATCCGCCCGCCGTTAGCCAGCGATCCGCCCTCGATGCCACATGTGGGTTATTCCGATGGTTCCCACCACTGTCTCCGTGTGCGGGACCCCCCCCCTAGCCGTGGGGACCATCCCCTCAGCTGCCAAAAACTATTCTCCTGCTTCTGGGTGGTTCTTCAAAGGTGACTTGAAGTCCCCTTCCAGGATCGGCCTCGAAATGCCGAGGGAGCATTCAGCGCGATGGAGCGCCTTTTATACCCTTCAGTTTGTTTACTCTGAGCATGATACTGATACCAGAAAAGAACTCGTCAATGACTGAAAAGTTTCACCGTGTAAAATTCGAGCGGGCGGGTTGTTGGCTATCAAAGCAGTGGCGGGAGGATCGCTGGCTATGAAAGCCCTTGCGGGTGGATCGCCGCTTCAGAGCTTGCCGGCGATCCGCC
Organism: Aplectana chamaeleonis; assembly: GCA_029168955.1. Lineage (NCBI taxonomy): Eukaryota > Metazoa > Nematoda > Chromadorea > Rhabditida > Cosmocercidae > Aplectana > Aplectana chamaeleonis. Next base: position 124,308 of record JAPDOI010000384.1, on the reverse strand, counting down.
CGCTAGCGTGATAATTTTTTTCAGGTGCCGCTATCCGCCCGCCAAAACGCAGCGATCCGCCCGCGGAGACAACGAGAGGCAGCGATCCGCCCGGCGAGGCCACGATTGGCAGCGATATCCGCCCGCAACTTGCTGCCGTACCGCCCGCAGAGGTCTTGATCGCCAGCGGTCAGTCCGCACCTATTGCCTGAGTTGTCCATCATTGAAGAGTTCTTTTCTGGCATCAGTATCATGCTCAGAGTAAACAAACCGAAGGGTATGAAAGGCGCTCCATCGTACTGAATCCTCACTCGGCGTTTCGAGGCGGATCCTGGAAGGTGACTTCAAGTCACCTTTGAAGGATCACTCAGAAGCCGGAGAATAATTTTTGGCAGCTGAGGGGATGGTCCTCACGGCTAGGGGGGGGGTGGTCCCGCACACGGAGACCGTGGTGGGAACCATCGGAATAACCCACATGTGGCATCGAGGGCGGATCGCTGGCTACTGGCGTGCGGATGGCGGGGGGATGTCGATCCGCCCACCAAAAGCCAGCGATTCGCCCGCACCTACTGTCTGAGTTTGTTGCTATAAAAATTCTACAGAAATACTTCGATTGATAGCGTTTATAATAAGCAGTTCATTTCAATTCTGACTTGAATCCTGAGTGCCCCCCCCGTCTAATATAGTGCCGAGACACTGAATAACTCCAATTTCTCGCGCGAAGGTAACCATGTCGGAGAACTCATTGTGCTAGTAAAGTTGTATTATCTTCTGTACAACTCCATTTTCAACGATTTATTTACAAAAATTCAATTGATATTTTGTTCGACGTTTTAACGAATCTGGCGATGCTGTTTTACATTGCAGTCTCTTGGATTGATTACATATTGTCATGAAATTGGCTAGACATACAGTTTGAGTTACCACACACAAAATGGGCCTGGGTTATCTATGCACATGGCTGGCCGCAAGGTGTCACCTTTGCCGGTGGCGGGTTTATGTTCCGTAGAAGGACGGAACGCTGTTCTTCCGGTATGTCTTGAATACTTTGCACACCTCTCAGCGTATCAGAGTTGGTTTCAGTACTCTTCTTCTTCCCTGCAAGTTCTTTGCTGCGCACTTTATTCTGCTTATTCAGCTGCTCCCTGAAAAAAAAATATTTGGAAGCCATCCTGCCATGTACTCTGGGAGTTTTGGCCGAGAATTAGCCGCGAAATAACCGCAAAGTACCTGCTTGCCGCGTAATAGCCGCGAAATTGCCGCCAAATAATGCTCGCCGCGAAATAGCCGATAAGTTGCCGCTAAATAATGCTCGCTGCAAAATAGCCGAGAAATAATGCTCTCCAGGCAGATATACGGCGCATCCCAGAGGCATGATTATGATGTCAGCACCTCCGTCGGTTCAATTATCCAAGCTCGAGGTACATGAACCTCGTTCAGCCCCTGAAGGCCCCGCCCAACCGCTGGCGGCGCCAGATGATGGCTCGGCGAGCCGGCGAAGGTTGCGTCTTGGTTACTTTTGTTTACTTCTGTTATTTTTCGGGGATCGCTCGGCTAATTCTCGGCTACTTCTCGTCCGTTCCGCTAGAATCCGGGAAATAGCCTACCAGGAGCCGCTGCGGAGCCTGGTGGGCTATTTCGCGGCCAGAAATCTCAGAGTATTTCACGAAATTTCCTCTTGGAGGGCATTTGCAAACGTACCCTTGATCTTCACTTGGTTGCGTAATCAATTTCTTGCCCTGAAAGATACGTATACACTCACATTTCTGAAATGTGAACCCCCTATGGTGCAGACCTAGTTGGGAAGGGGACACCCAAGATTTTTTCTTGAAAATTGAATTTATTCACAGAATCACTGGTCTGATAATGTGATGGTCACTGTTTTCTTACTACATAACCTCGCATGGTGTTCCGTGGGGGCAGATCGAAAGTTACGATCGAAATGTACTTTTCTAGAATTATTTTTTGGCCCTATCCTCGACGGGGGGGGGACACCCAAGGCTTTCTCATAGAAATGAACAAAAAACCTGATAAAAAATGCTTGATATTTGCTAGTGAAATTCTATAGAAATACTATGACTGGTAGCGTTACCGATCGGTGGATCACTTTATTTCTGACTTGAATCCTGAGTTCCCCACCCCTCCCGTCTAGGATGGTGTCCATTTTTCGACATATATAGAATTCGAATATGCCTTTCGCAGCTGCCTAACTCTGAAAAAACTATAGGCATTTTTATCCTCCAAAAAGCGCATTAATTTTACGAAAATCCGGAAATGGACCTCATAATCGTGTTCAGGGCCCACAACAGCAACCTCCTTAGGCAAAGTTTGGAAGAAAGCGCATTTTCCGAACTGTGGGCAGTCTGATAGCGTTTTGGACTCGTACGGATTTTCGGTTCAGCGTTCAGTTATATCAATTACGGGGTGCAGAAAGCGTTGAAGAAAAATATTCTAGATTTGACCTACAATTCGCCCTGGGGGTGTTATTTGGGGTGCTGATCACGAATCGGAGGTTCATTTGTCGCTTTTCCAGTTTTCGATTAAATTCGTTCAAAACCGGCAGAGAAAGATTTGACGGCAAAATCGACTTTTGACGATTTCCGGAATATGACGACAGATGTGGCTAAAATCGTTCTTCTGGGGGTTATTTGGAGTGCTCAACACGAATCTGATGTCAGTTTATCGATTTTTGACAGCTTACTGTAGATTATGGTGGGTATACGTTAGGTTGGTCAAAGTCTCAGATTTGTCTCAAACTTTCTATTGGGGTGCTGAATACGAATTCGATATCCATTTGTCGGTTATCGAATAATTTAGGTAGGTTTTGCCCCCTAAATGGCATGTACCCTACCGTAACCTACAGTAAACCTTGAAATTTCGACAAGCGAACTCCAGATTCGTGTTCAGCACCCCAAATTACCCCTACTCAGGTACTCAGAGCGACGGCCGGCGAACCTCTATGCCGAAAACGACGGCCGGCGCCCCACATTTCGAAGGTGCCGGCCAGCGGCGAACCATGCTGTATGCGACGCACACGCAGCGCGGATATTGGCTCGCCCGCGAACCACAAAACACGCCACGCCATCTTCAATTCGGCCGCTTGGAAAGACAATTGATAATGATCACGAATGATCACGTCGTAGCGTGCTTATCACGTGCACAGCCGGTATAAAAGGCGCCTCATCTCACTAGAGTCCTCAGTCGGCATTCTACTGCCAGCCCTAGAAGGTGACTTCGAGTCACTCTCCGGAGGCCAGCATATTTTTGACTGCTTAGAGGATAGGGATATCCCCACGGCTGGGGGGGGGGCGGTTTTCGCCGCGATCCGCGGGGAGGGTGGTTCCTCACCGCAGACTGCGGCGGACCGAGGCGGGGCGTTTCTCCGCCGTGGGGCCGGGGCGACATGCTTGTGGTAAGCAATAATAGAAATAGTGATCGCGGGCCATCTGGTAAAGGTCGGCGGGCCGCCGACATACGGCTGGCCGGCGAACCAAAAGCGGGCGGCCGGAGGACGGAGACCGCGGGCCAGCTGGGAAAAGTTCGCCGGCAGTCGTCCTGAGTACCTGAGTACATACATGTTTTTAGCATAATCCGGAAAAAATTTGAAAACGCCTCAAAAATTTCATGGAGGGTAGTACCCTTATCATGCCGCAAAGCTTTAAAAACGCTAATAACTTTTTTCAGAGTGAGTCTAGGCAGCTACGATGTGCATACTCGGACTTTACGTACGAAAATGGCTCTAGAAAAGTACATTTCATTTGGAATGGTTTGTATGACTTATAGTAGTTCTCTTGTTAGAATGAATATCCAGGGTCGTCAGGAGAACAGTGAGATAACGTACTCTCTCAGAAATGAAAATGTTTTTCTTATCATCTTTTTTTCTCTTGCACTTGTCCTGTAAGAGAGAGTTATAGCGATTTCCCATTTTAGGTTCGGTACCTGGAAACCGAACCTTAACACCTGAGATCTTCTTCACTTCATAATATGGCGCCATGGCTGTCTTGAGGAGGACTGTGTTCTCTAGTTGCTTCTCAATTTGTTCACTCTTCTTCCCCATTCGCTGGAGCGTGTTTGGAGGATGTGGCTTGGGAGCGGGAGAGGGCGCTTGTAGTGTAACGCTTCTCGGCTCCTGAAATTTTTTTGGTGATTCGTGATGGACTTGTAACAGCACCAAGTCAACCGACCTTCCTTGAACTCAGGAGTAGGCTTTGACTCCTAACCGACTGGCTGTTCCCTGTTGCAGGTTTTCGAGCCGAATTATGTGGACAGCAAATGACTGAAACCATCAGGAAATACAACAATCCCAAGCTTTACGAATTCAACTGCCCACCTATTGTGAGTATTAGGGGTAGGATACACAAGTAGGGTGTCATCCACACTGAGGTGTCGAGTAGGGTGCCAATTGTGCTGAGGAGCACCAACATTGCGCATGTGCGTAAATGAAAATGAAGACACACCTCACTCGAGTGGAATGATGATTCATAATCTAGCGTTGTATCAGTTACAGTGTCATCCATTACTCCAGGCCGATTAACGACCTTTTCATAGATCTGCCGCATGATTTTCCAGTTGAAAACAATCGTGGCGCCACCGGCACCAAATGCGGCTGGATAGGCGCTCTCTAACGACGGCATGGATCCGGAAGAAACTTAGCGTTCACTGTTGAAGTTTGGCGCAAACTTGGTGCCATATGCTATAATATAGGTGCACCAAGTTTGCGCCAACCTCCAATGGGGAACGCAAAGTCTCTTCAGGATCCATGCCGATGTTACACAGAGAGGGAGTGGTCTCGTTTTTGCATTTCAAAACGTCACATCAGTCAATGGGAACAAAGTGGTCCCGAGTGGAATAAGAACCGCAAAAAGCGAGAGGCCTTGACAGGGGCTCTACACACCGAGGGATGTGATGTCCGGCTTTTCGCGGCTCTAATTCCACTCGGGACCACTTCGCTTGTATCGGGTGGCGTGACGTTTCAAACTGCAAAAACGGGACAACTCCTCCCCATAAGTTCAGAAAGCCCTTGTCCCCGAGAGACCTTCTTCCTCGGTGTGTAGAGAGCCCGTCCCAATGCGGTGAAGAAAAGTTTTTAGACGTTTGGAGGGCGCACCGCGGTCTAAGGTCCTATGCATAGTCGCTACGCAATGACGGGGGAATGAAGGGCCATTACCTGACACCGTTTGCTGAGCTCCAACTTGTCGATGCACCTGTTGTCGCGGGTGCATCGACAAGTTGGAGCTCAGCCAAAGTGTCAAGCCATGGCCACGACTAAGCTCCGCATCGGCGGTGTTTACGTCCCCGGTGTCGACTAACCTCGGGGGATTAGCCGTGCCTGTACGCTACACGACCTCTTCCTGGCATGGGTAATCGCGTCCAGCCGAACTACTCAGATATTGGGATTGGCGGACCGCCGGCATTCGCTTGGCGAGCAAAAACCATTCCCAGTGTTGGACAGCCATTGGCCGGCGGTGCGCCAAAACCGTGCCAGCGGTCCGCCAGAAAGTTGGCCGACCCTTGGCAGTCTCTTGGCTAGTATCTGGCAGCCCGTTGTTGAGCAATCATTTGCAAGCGGTCCGCCAGTCTCTTGGCAGACCTTTAAGTTGAGGTGGGTCCCTCACCGCAGAACGTTGCGTAGAAGATCGCCTTCGCAACGGTCTGAGGAGAGGTACCCAACCCACCTCCCCCCCCTAGCCGTGGGGACTTGCTCCTCAGCTGCCAAAATATGCTGGCCTCTGTACAGTGACTTCAGGTCACCTTTCAGGGCCGGCATCAAAGTGCCGAGTGAACACTCATTGAACTGAATCGCCTTATATACCGGCTCGGCAATGAAATCAGAGATCAAACTATAACATGTTAAAACGTGAGTCGTCGTCCACTCTCTCGAGTGCCAGCCATGTGACGACTCAGTGCCAAGTGAAGGCCACTGGGCGGTTAGTCGCCAGCCATTTGCCGATTGTTGGATAGCTGCGTTTTTATACGCTCGGTAATTTCGTGGCTTGATTGCCCTTGCCAGCTGAATGCAATTTATCACGCAGCTTTCAGGCAGCTGGCACATTTTCGCCTGCGGTCAGTCGTTAGCTCTAATTGAGATGCCAAGGATGAGCCGGCTGTCGGCCTCGTAATTACCAATTGCCAGCTGAATGCCAGTTATCACCCAGCTGTTAGGCAACTGGCACATATTTGCCAGCCGTCCGTCGCTGGCTTTAAATGACATCCCGAGTGTATGCCAACTGTTGGTCTCGTGATTGCTATTGGCCAGCTAAATGCCAGCTATCCCACAGCTGTTGAGCAACTGACGAATTTTTGCCGGCGGTCCGCTGCTCCCAATGTCTAAGTAGTTGGCTGACTGGAGTAGCGAACCTAATCCAAGCCGAGGTCCCTTCGTGGCGACCTCCGCATCCTAAGGCATAGTGCATACCTCCCGCGACGAGCGACGCGACATAATGTTTGTCATCTATATCGACCGAAAATCGACATTGATGATATGCTCTGTCGCTGTCGCGGGAAGTATGTCCTAGGCCCAACCCGGCCTACATATCCGCGGTGGCATGAACACCTAGCCGGAGTCAAACTGGCACAAAACTGCGGTTAGCGGTAACCGCCGTGCACAAACACAGCTAGTAAATAAAAACAAAAAAAAAACATTAAGGTATTTTGTTTTAGCCTTATATACACAAAAAAACCTATACACAAAAAGGGTACCAGGGATTCTTCCACACCCTTAGGCCCCGGTCAGAGTTGGTGCTATTTGCATCTGTATCCCCCCCCGCACCCCCCCCCAACACCCCCCCCGCACCCCCTAACACCCACCCGGTCGATACGTATGTTTAAAATGATGGAGTGAGATTGACAAAATCACTCGGTGCATCCAACTAGATATGACGATGATTACGTGGCCAACAGGATTGCACCTGTTCAGAGAAATAGTGAAGGAGAGTATGGTGAAGTAACGGAGGTAGCAGTAAGGTTAGCTTTCTAGTGATACGCAATGTTTTATCATCGGCCCGCCCACTCGGTGATTTTCTCATCCACGTATTGCGTGGATATCGACCGCGTCGGATACATCGAGTGATTTTCTCAACCTCACTCCATCATTTTAAACATACGTCCCGACCGGGGGGGGGTGTTGGGGGGGGGGGATACACCGAGTGATTTTCTCAGCTTCACCTCACCATGTTGTTCATACGTATCGTCGACCGGGTGGGTGCTGGGGGGGATACACCGAGTGATTTTTGCATCCCATTTCCAATGCATTCTGTGTGTATCGACCGGGCTGGAGACGTCGGCTCATCCAACTGTGACCGGGGCCTTAGGAGCGCGGTCTCCAGGTGGCCGCTGATATCCACTAAAGAGCAAAAAAAAACACTAGATCCATTTCCCATTCACGTAAAGGCACTACTTGTATAGTCTACAGCAATGTTAGTAGGACCGGTGAGGTTGCGGACTCGTCTTAACATACGGTAGTTTGTTAGTGGTATCACTCATTTTTCCGGAACAGCTTTGATAGATCGGTGAGTCTGTGTGTTCACCGATACGACTACATCTGTGGAAGCAATGAAAACTGGTGAAAATGTGAGAGCGGAAGCCGAAACTCACCGACCAATTTTAGTTGTTTCGAAAAAATGAGTGATAACACTATCAGACTACAGTATGTTAAGAAGAATTCGCAACCTCACCAGGTCCTACTTCCATTGCTGTAGACTATATGTCTCACTTTGAGCTATCAATCATGTTGTCAAAATCGGTGAACTTGATAAAGAATGCATGGCTAAATTCCTGACAATTCTTTCCAGAGTCAAAGTACTTCTTATGCGCGGTTCTGATGCGGAGCCGCTGCGGTACGCTTGCGGAACTATCGCGGCCAAGTCAAGGGTTGCGGTGCCTTCCCGGCGCTGACGCGGCAATTTTTCTCAGAGTCGGGTGCGAAATTGTTGAAAGACCAATAGGCAGGCTACTGCCGGGTGGCGATTTAATGACCTTTAGATGTAATCGTCATATCTTTTTCTTACCTATTTTTGCTGTCTCTTTGTTTTTTCCCAGAGACCTGCACACGATCGTCTTAAATCTTTTCATTAAACTTAACGCTGGAGAACTGACAATTTCGAATTGAGACTGAAAATCGTCTGTAGTTTTGTAGTTATTTCGACGTATTTCTTATTAAGGAGTTTCTTTCGGCCAATATTCGGATGATTTTGGATTTAGGCAACCGCAGTATCCACTTCTTTGTGTGGAGTCTTCAAAGCAGGACTGGTGGCATCCAAATCATTCTGGTTGGCTGTTAGGGTAGAAAGATTCTGTTTCTGGACAGCTTGATTGATGCTGCTATCTCCTTGAGTAGCGCCAGTCATGTCATCAGGACCTGCATCTTGAACACCTGTGTTGACTCCCAGTTCGTTATGGATGCTGTCGACTCCCTTTAGGGTATCCGATGACATTTCATTTTCTGATTCTTCTCCAGGAGTTGCTGCACTTGCACATTGACACGGCGTTCCTCGCTCCTTTGATCCTCGCCGCTTGTCGACCTTAGCCTTAATAAGGTGACAGTGTCTGTGGTGTCTCCTGCGTTTGCTTCTCCTCTTCTTCCTACAAATCATGGATAGCACTCTACTGCCGCTCTGGGAAAGTGACAGTTACTCACCTCTTCCCTCTCTTCTTTGTCCTAGATCGTGGCTTCTTGACCGCATTGGTGGTAGGGCTTCTTGTCCTAGATCGTGGCTTCTTGACCGCATTGGTGGTAGGGCTTCCCAAAACATAAGGCGAGGTCTGGAACACGTAGCCATATAGAAGTGGTGTTATGGTTCATGGATCCTACTGCGTCATCGCCATATACGTCGGAGTTCAGCGGCAGTTGGGATTATTACAAGGAGTATTCAGACACTGAGCTGCATCAACCGCGGACAGGTTGCGTGGATGTTAGGAACTAAATTCTCGTGCGGTCAATGCTCAGTACCACGCGGTCGATGCGCACTGACACACGGTTAGTGCGCGTTGCTTCGCTGTCCTTGCGCATCGCTACGCAGTCGATACGCTCTGCCACGAAGTTAGTGCGCATCGCTTCGCTGTCATTGCGCATCGCTACGCAATCGATACGCACTGCCACGCGGTAGGTGCGCCGGGCTAAGCGATCGGTAGGCATTGCCACTCGGTCGGTACAATTGCTCTTCAAATACTGAGCGTCAATTTTCTATCGGGATCTAAATGAGCAGTGGATTACGTAAAGCATCGACCGCTCAGAGTTTCGTTGTTTACTGACCGCGCGAACTTATCGGCTTTCCCCCTCCTTTTCAGCCAGGCAAAGTACTCATACAGTAGACGCGGGCGGATCGCTGGCTTTTGGCGGCGGATCGACATCCCCCTGACATCCGACGGCCTCTAGCCAGCGGTCCGCCCGCAAGTAGTCGCGATCCGCCCGCAACTAGCCAGAATCAGCCCGCCATTAGCCAGCGATCCGCCCTCGATGCCACATGTGGGTTATTCCGATGGTTCAACCCACGGTCTCCGTGTGCGGGACCACCCCCCCCCCTCCTAGCCGTGGGGACCATCCCCTCAGCTGCAAAAATTATTCTCCGGCTTCTGAGTGATCCATCAAAGTTGACTTGAAGTCACCTTCCAGGATCAGCCTCGAAATGCCGAGTGAGCATTCAGTGAGATACTCGGACATTGGGAGCAGCGGACCGCTTGCGAAAATTCGCCAGTTGCTCAACAGCTGGGGGACAGCTGGCGCATACACTCGGCATGTCATTTAATGCCAGCGACGGACGGCTGGCGAATGTGCCAATTGTCTAGCAGCTGAGTGATGACTGGCATTCAGCTGGCAATTGGTAATTTCGAGGCCGACACGGCTCATTCTTGGCATCTCAATTAGAGCTAGCGGCGGACCGCTGGCGAAAATGTGCCAGCTGCCTGAAAGCTGCGTGATAACTTGCATTCAGCTGGCAAGGGCGATCACATCTCGAAATTATCGAGCGCATAAAAACGCAGTTATCCACCAATCTGCACTCGGCTGGCGCATAACCGCCCGGTGGATTTCGCGTGGCACTGAGTGTCACATGGCTGGCACTCGAGAGAGTTGACGACTACTCACGTTTTAACATGTCATAGTTTGATCTCTGATTTCATTGATAAGCCGAGCCGGTATATAAGGCAATTCAGTCCAATGAGTGTTCACTCGGCACTCTGACGCCGGCCCTGAAAGGTGACCTGAAGTCACTCTACAGAGGCTAGCATTTTTTTGGCAGCCGAGGGACAAGTCCCCACGGCTAGGGGAGGGAGGTGGGGTGGATGCCTCACCTGAGACGTAGGCGATCTCCTACGCAACGATCTGCGGTGAGGGACCCACCTCGATTCGTCGGTCTGCCAAGAGACTGGCGGACCGCTGGCAAATGATTGCTCAACAGCGGGCTGCCAGGTATTAGCCGAGAGACTGCCAGCGGTCCTGGCGGACCGCTGACAGGGTTTTGGCGTACCATCGGCTAATGGCTGTCCGACACCGGGAATGGTTTTTGCTCGCCAAGAAAATGCCGGCGGTCCGCCAATCCCGATGTTTGAGATGAAGGGCCTCTTATACCCTTCGGTTTGTTTAATCTGTGCATGAACTGATACCAGAAAAGAAGTCATAAATGATTGTCAAGCTTTACCGTGTAAAATTTGTGCGGGACGATCGCCAGCTATCAAAGCCCTAGCGGGCGGATTGCTGGCAGGTTGCGGCCGAATTTATCGGCGGTCCGCCCGCTAGCGTGATCGGATTGGAGCCGTTTGGGGGGGGGGCACTCAAGAAAATGAAATGATTCATCTATAAAAATGAAAGTTTGAGCTGATATCATACGCCTGATAGCGTTTTTAGTCAATGTTTTCGTGGAGACTCCATGGCAATACTTCGACTTCTGAAGGCTGTATCATTCATTCTCCAACTGAATCCTGAGTCCCCCCCCCCCCCTCCTTAGCGGCGTCACACCGCGTGATCAACTTTCCCAGGTGCCGCTATCCGCCCGCCAAAACGCAGCGATCCGCCCGCAGAGACAACCAGAGGCAGCGATCCTCCCGACGAGGAGACGATTATAAATTGCCACCGGCACAAAACTCTCACGGTAAACAAAATTGATGATACTCAATTGATAAAGGGTAGGGTATAAAAGAAATTGAGAGCGGTGTGTTTTCATCCACACACCGTCATTCTCCGGAGGTGAGCGGCTGAAGCTGAACACACTAGGGATTAGGGAAACAGCGTTACCGGTGATAAAGATAAGACGATATTGGGGCCTACTCATGGAAAACTCTGGCAAGAAAACTACTTCACTTCCGTGAGAATTTGGTGCCGGTGGCAAAATATAATCCTGTCCGACGAGGCCACGATGGGCAGCGATCCACCCGCAATTCGCTGGCGTACCGCCCGTAGTGGCCTTGATTGCCAGCGGTCAGTCCGCAAATACTGTCTGAGTAGTCGGGCTTATCATGACTGACTGCTACGCTTATTGCTTCCCCCGGACTGAAATGAGCAAGATAGCTTTTATGTATGAACCATACCAATGAGTTCAATTCGGTAGTGAACGTACGAGCGTAACAACCTCAGAGAGGTTCACGGCCCGTACGCGGCGGCAGATGAGCTTTCCGGACGGTCCGCGGCGCTTGACGGCTGATCCGCGGCACGATTGATAGCGGGTTGGTTAAACGGCCCATACGCGGCGCTGATTGTTCTCGATGGGGTGGCTCCGAGGCGCACTGGCAGTTGAACGACTCCACCTCCTCATCTCACTCACTCACATCTCACTTGACCGCAGGCACGGCTACAGTGGCAGACATTGAAAAACATGGTAGAGCGAATGATCACGTAATAATGTGTTTATCCTATGCACAGCCGGTATAAAAGGTGCCTCATCTCACTCGAGTTCTCATTCGGCATTCTGATGCCGGCCCTGGAAGGTGACTTCGAGTCACCACGGAGGCTAGCATATTTTTGGTCGCTGGGGGATAGGGGATCCTCACAGCTGGGGGGAGGGGAGCGGTTTCCGCCGCGATCCGCGGGGTGGGTGGCTCCTCACCGCACACTTCGACGGAGGCTACGCCCTTGTCCGGACTGAGACGGGGCTTTCTTTGACTTGGACCGCAACATTAACGCACCTCTCAACAAGAGGCGGACTGGTCATGACCGTGTCGGGAAGGACGGTCCGCGGCTGCTCTCAGGACGGTCCGCGGCGGTTCTGAGGACGATCCGCGGCGTCTGCAGGACGATCCGCGGCGCCTGCAGGACGATCCGCGGTGCTAGCAGGTTGGCCCGCGGTGCATTACCGGCGTTTTACCGGCTTCGGTGAAGGATCGTCCGGTCGTCGGCCGCGGACGATCCTGCGAAAGCGCCGCGGACGGGCCGTGAGTTTCTCTGAGAACTTTCTCGGTCGTTTTCTAGCATGCTGAACGCGTGAACTAGCGTATCGCCTGCGCATACTAACATTCTGACCTCACTCACCTGTAATTGGGTACTGAACGCCAACACTTGCCTTCTCTACTATATAAATCAAATACTATGCAAAGATACTTACAGGCGTTGTACATTTACCCGTTGTTGTAGTTGGAGTTTGTGCGATTAGGGGTGACTGTGAGACCGAAGAGGATTTTTTGAGAGATCCTGACTGGGATCTAGATTTAGATTTGGATTTCGAGTCAGGTTTCATAGCCATCTGCAATGTAAACAGTTTTTTTTTCGGGATCAACACTATTAAAGAGACAGATCATGCCTTTTTCAGCTTCGACTGTCGTTTCGAGCGAGACATCGATAAAGTTAACGATGGCGTTTTGATTGTTTCCACCTTAGATTCTGCTATTCTCTAAAAATTATGAGTGTGTGAGAGGCTAAGAAGGGCATAACCCTTTGGAATATTTACCGTGAAGGCGTAAACTTTTGGTCTGACTTCTCCACTCGGTTTAGTTTTTCGGGTGACATTGTGCTCAATTTCGCTTCTTCTTGATTTGCCACAGAATGCAACTAGACAGCATTATAGAACTTTAAGTGGAACATCAAGTTCCGAATTATTGTACTTACAGATGCTCAGGAGCATAGTTGTGACAAGTATCTGACTCAAAACCGATGGACACCAGCTAATTAGCAGCCACATTGACTGGTACCATTATGTGAAATGAGTGCACTTGTATTGATCATGTCTAGATGTTGTTGGTGTGATATCTAGCCGTAAACAGTGTCCAGTCGAAATGAGCAGTGATTTTCATTGTGTGCGTCCACACAATGTATTGTTAGGTCCGCGGCTTGTTTCCTCAAGAAAAATAAACATTTAAATTCAAACCGCGGCTGGCGCGGCGGCTTGAATCTCACTTGAAGCTGGCTGGTAATCACCAGGCGCTGGTGAAATTTAAACCGCCGCGCCAGCCGCGGATTGAATTTAAATGTTATTTTCTTGAGGAAACAATTCACGGACCTAACAATACTAGAAAGGCAGTGCAGTGGTCATAGGACAAAAAAAAGAAGTATCATCGTGAGAGATTAACATTTGGTCGAACGTCAAGAAGGTTTTTAAATCCATTCGTCCCTTAACCCCGTTTTAGCGCAGCGGTCCGCGCGACCTTAAAGGGGTCTGCGGAGTTGCAGAGACCGGCGAGTGGTCGCCGAGCGTCAGCTTTGACGCGGCGACAAAAATGTTCGGAAACATCATCGTCGGGGCGTCGGTTGCCGCTCGCTGGCAGTGATGTAGGGCCGTCGCGGCGTCAATACACTCTGCGGAGCCCCATCGTCGCCCTTCACGCCGCGTTGGTCGACGATGTCAGGGTTGTCGAAACTCCGCCTCCTAACCTAAAAGCCAGCTGATCCGGTTTCGGTCGTATTATCGATTTTGCGCTACTCCAGATTGCTTAGTATGCCCATTTGGGGCGAAGGAGACTGCGTGACGTCAGGGGGTCTATGTTATCGTTTGTGGTCTTTGTCAAGACGAATATACTGGGGAAACCGTGCGTTTTCTGTGCACACGCGTAGGGGTCGTTTATACTTCCGCCCCCGAGCGGCGCGGCGAAGTGCATTTCTGTAATATTGATCACGCGGTGCGGCATGATCGATATTGCAGGAATGTATTTTGCCGCGCCGCTTGGCGGCGGAAGCATAAACGAGCCCTTAAAGAACATCTTGCGGGCCTAAGCAAATCCAACCCTGCTACGCCTTTGGGTATGCACCGGAGACTGTGCCATGAGAACCTGGAGTTTGAGGCTACCGTGGAAATTCTAGCGCGGGAGCCACAAACTGCGGCACGCGAGACTCCCGAAGCGTTTTGGATAATCGCCAAAAGTCCTAAAATGAAAAGGAAAGAAGAATGTCTTGCCATAACAGCTGAGCTCGCTCCGTTTCTTGACCTGTGTAGATTTTGACCTCAACGTCTTCATGTCGAGAACGCGCGCCTTCTGACCACCCACTGCGTCTGCCACATAGGGTGCCCTATACTAACTTGGCACGGCGCTAGTAAGATGAGCATTCTGTGATCGTGTTTTTGCTTTGTTAAAGGCAGTGTTCACGATAAGATTAATAGGCGTGTTGGCTGTTCATTATCTTCAACATCTGATCATCACAGAGGATACTCTCTCCTGTTCTAGCCAATGGAAGAGCTTAACAATTTCTTATCATCTTTCATAATCAAAAGCTATAAACAGCCAGCACGTCCTTTTATTCCATCGTGAACACTGCCTTTAAGTACAGATCTTGTAGTTCTTTTCGGGCTCTGTTCTTGTAATTTGGAAGCTCAGACAGTAGCAGGCCCGGAGCGCAACCGATCCCGCCCCTCCCCGCCCACTGCGACCGAAACGCAGAGCAGTTGATATTCGAACTCGCGGTGCGTTTCGGTTGTGATTGCAACGTGCAGTGCGTTCAGGTTGCTCTCCAGGCCACATGCGTTGACTGATGCGCGCATTTCGAAATCGGATGAATCAGTTGGAACAAGGAAGAGCATCTGGGCTTCCTGCGATTTTCGAGCGGGTTTCTCACTATTTCTCTTGTAGGGCTCGTAATTGATTTCCTCTGCTCCATTTTTCGCTCAATATTCGACCATCCTAGAATTCACTATATTCTTCATATTTGTGCAATATTTGTATTCGAAAAATGAAGCGTTAACATGACTTTCCAAACACAGTTTGCAAACATTCATGGAGGGAAAAAATGAGAAAAACAAATCGCTCGGATATTTGAATTTATTTTGATGTATATTTAAACTTATATTTAACTTTTAATAATGTTTGGAATAAATATGTGTCATGCATACTTTCCATTGTTAGCTTTGAATCGTTCAACGAGATCATTAGAAGGTTTCTGAGAAAGGGTGGTTGTTATGAATACCTAATAATTTCAGGGAAATATACCTAATAGTCGGAGTAAATTAAGTGAAATTGGAAGATTAATGGGTGAAGTTGTGAGGGAAGTTGTGACGGAATCAAAATTCTAAGCAGGGGAAAGTGTATTAAGCTGAAAGGTATTAGATAAGCAGCACTAGCTTAGAAAAGGGACAATTAAGGGTCACATAAATCCAAGAAAATTCAGTAGGGTGGGGGAATTTGGTGAATGTGTGGAAATCGTTGGATTCTTCCTTTAAAAATCGATTAGCTCAAATGGGTGCGATAATCGATCAGCGAAGCGTCTGAATCACGTCGATGTACCGATTTTTGCAACTGTGTTGCTAAAATCGGTTTATAGAGAGGGCCCGGGGCGCAACCATGTACGCTGTATTATATACTGTGACGTCATCAGCCGACAGTTTCGCTCAGGGCGTTGCAAGAATCAATCTCGTCGGTAGCACCCGGAGCGCAACGCATGCGGCCTGGATCGCAACATATGTGGCCCGGAAATTGCGAAATCTGGGATCTGGCCTCCAACTTTACTTTCTGTTCCTCTTTCAAATAAGCACTGTGACAGCCCAATCTGGAAAAGTTTATTTTTCATCCCCTTCACATGTGCCAAGTCCATTCTCGCTTCAAACGGGACCAGGATAAGAGATGTCTGTGCGGAAAATGAAGAGCTCTCGATGTCGATATCAAATATGCCCCTAGCTTCCCGAACGGGTTACTTTGAGCCGTGTTATGATGAAAAGTCGCAATTTCATGACTTTTTCGGCTTTTTTGAAAAGAATTAGTGCGGGTATAGTACCTGTCTGAACACGTTTGGTCGATACGTATGATTTGTTTAGGAGCAGACCGGTTGGATTGAAACCGTTTGGTGGGGCCACATAAGAAAATGAAATGATTCTTTCATGAAAATTAAAATCTGGGCTGATATCATATGTCTGATAGCGCTATCAGTCATTGTTTTCGTGGAGACTCCATGGACTCGAACATTGGGATTGGCGGACTGCCGGCATTTTCCTGGCGAGCGAAAACCATTCCCGGTGTCGGACAGCCATTAGCCGGCGGTCCGCCGAAACCTTGCCAGCGGTCCGCCAGGACGTTGGCCGACCGCTGGCAGTCTCTTGGCTATTACATGGCAGCCCGCTGTTGAGCAATCATTTGCCAGGGGTCCGCCAGTCTCTTGGCATACCTATAAATCGAGGTGGCTCCCTCACCGCAGAACGTTGCGTAGGAGATCGCCTACGCAACGGTTTGAGCTGGAGGACCGATTCCACCTTCCCCCCCCCCTAGCCGTGGGGACTTGCCCCTCAGCTACCAAAAATATGCTAGCCCCTGTAGAGTGACTTTAGGTCACCTTCCAGGGCCGGCATCAAAGTGCCGAGTGAACACTCATTACACTGAATCGCCTTATATACCGGCTCGGCTTATCAGCGAAATCAGAGATCAAACTATAACATGTTAAAACGTGAGTAATCGTCAACTCTCTCGAGTGCCAGTCATGTGACAACTCAGTGCCAAGTGAATACCACTAGGTGGTTAGGCGCCAGCCAAGTGCCGATTGGTGAATAACTGCGTTTTTAGGCGCTCGGTAATTTCGCGGTTTGATTGCCCTTGCCAGCGGAATGCAAGTTATCACGCAGCTTTCAGGCAGCTGGCACACTTTCGCCAGCGGTCCGCCGCTAGCTCTACTTGAGATGCCGAGGCGGACCCAGCTGGCGGCCTCGTAATTGCCAATTGCCAGCTAAATGCCAGTTATAACCCAGCTGTTAGGCATCTGGCACACTTTCGCCAGCGGTCCGCCGCTCGCATTAAATGACATGCCGAAAGTGTGTCAACTGTTGGCCTCGTGATTGCCATTGACCAGCTAAATGCCAGCTGTCACCCAGATGTTCAGCAACTGGCGAATTTTCGCCAGCGGCCCGCCGCTAGCTCTAATTGAGATGCCGAGGTGGACCCAGCTGGCAGCCTCGTAATTGCCAATTGCCAGCTAAATACCAATTATCACCCAGTTGTGAGGCAACTGGCACATATTCGCCAGCCGTCCGCCGCTGGCATTAAATGACATGACGAGTGTTTGCCAACTGTTGGCCTCTTGATTGCCATTGGCCAGCTAAGTGCCAGCTGTCACCCAGATGTTAGGCTACTGGCGAATTTTCGCCAGCTATCCGCTGCTCTCAATGTTTGAGTTGTAGAGACCACCCACGGAGACTCTTTTCGCCGTAATCCCATAAAAGTAACTTCTCTACCCTGTTCCTGTTCTTGCTACCCTATGGGGTTCAAATCTCCCTGAAATGTTCGAGATCTTATGGACCGCTTGGGCCTCTGCAAAGGTAAGATAATCTCTAGTTAGCGTCCTGCAGGCGTCCATGAAATCGATTTCTCCCTTAGCCACTTCAGATCAATGTTTCACCAACTGTTGACATTTTATAAGTTCTGTAAAAGCCTTAGAACGAAATGTTGATTTTGATGAGCTCTTCCTTTTCAGTTTATTCGGTTTCGGTTTGCCTGCAGCCTTGTTGGTGGTCCTATGAAATAGGGCAAAAGCGTTGGCCTCGAAGAAGTTGCTAAACGAATCGCCCACTGGCACAGCTTAGGTGAGTTCTAGGTAGGCTTTGGTGCAGAGGAAGTGAGCTGTAGGCTCTCCGAACCAGAGCCCTGAATTCTTGTTTGTTTGTCAATCAATAGCGTGTTTGTCATTTTCAGAACCAAGTGAGCGCAGCTACCAAATGTCGAAAACACTTAGAGATATAATACAGAGAAGATCTCATCTGCAAGAGCAGCTGACCAACGTCCCTGCCACTTGCTTCTTTCATGTGTTGTAGTTGTTTTTAGTGTCATCATGTAGTGGTTTTGATAATTTCCTGTTTTTAAATTGCTACTTTTACATAAAATTGTTTTCTAAATTTGCTATTGAATTTTACGCACGGTATTTGCCTAGAATATCTGAAATGCTAAATATATATAATATATGAATATTTTCTCTGTCAGAATTGAATAAACGTCATCCACGTGATTTTCGTAAGTTACAGTCGATTTCGCAGAATGAGGCGCATTAAGGGCGGGATCCAGTGTGCAAGTGCTTGCGCTGCGTAGGACCAAATTATGCAGGATACGGCTGACGATATGGACGACCCGATTATTCATGATAATATCGTTTAAAAAGTTGAATTTTGAAGAAGAGAAAGGTATTAAACAAAATCGTGGAGAGGACATGTCATGAAGGAAAAATCTCAGATGGGTTGCTTCATTCAACCCACCATATAAAAAACCGAAAAATGTGTGATATGTGAGAGAAAAAAACCTATACCTAGCATTCATTCCTAACACAAAGGTCTTTTCAACCCATCTGTAGTGGATGTATCCTCAACGAATGAATTATCAGTGACGTTAGACCACCTACTCTGAGAGTTTTGGCGGCGAAATAGCCCACCAGGCTCCGCAGCGGCTCCCGGTGGGCTAATTCCCGGCTATTTTGCGGCTAGTTCTCGGCTTCTCACGGAACGGACAAGAAGTAGCCGAGAAGTAGCCGAGATATAACCGAGAAATACTCAGAAGTAAACAAAATTAACCAACACGCATCGCCGGCTCGCCGAGCCACCATCTGGGGCCGCCAGTGCTTGGGCGGGGCCTCCAGAGGCTGAACGAGGTCCAAGTACCTCAAACTTGGGTAATTGAACCGATGGAGGTGCTGACATCTGAATCATGCCTCTGGAATGCTCCGTATATCTACCTGGAGAGCATTATTTCTCGGCTATAACGCGGCTATTTCGCGGCGAGCATTATTTGGCGGCTATTTTGCGGTGAGCATTATTTAGCGGCCATTTCTCGGCTATTTCGCGGCGAGCATTATTTGGCGGCTATTTAGCGGCTATTACGCGGCAAGCAGGCATTTTCCGGCTAATTTGCGGCCAAAGCCTTCAGAGTAATGCAGAACTATGAGGTGAGATATCCATTGGTGATCCCTGTCTGTGGTGGTCGAACAAGTGGCGGTGGTAGTTTGCTCTATCGACTGCGCCACCCATGGTGGCATACATGGCGCTCCTTCGATTTGTATTTTTTTCGCTTCTGCTTCCCCTTTCGATAAATTCTACATGCATATGTTTTCATATGGACTTCTCTGTATATTCTGTCGAATTTGATGGACTAGTTTGAGTTTTACGGACTAACTATAAGTAAAATAATGAATAAGTCAGTTTTCATTACATATATATCAGGGGTGTGCGTTAATGAAAAAAAAATTTTTCGTTAACCGTTAATCGTTAATTTTTGAAAAAAAAACGCGTTAATCCGTTAATGCGTTAACACGTTAACGTTATTAACGCACAGCCCTGATATATATGTGCCTTGTTTTTAGACACGGATTGCTTACCCTTATGGAAAATTCCTTAATTGGTTGAAGTAACCCCATTGAAGTTCCGTGACTATCCTGAACACTAAGTCCTCGAATCACCTGCCATAATATATAAAATGTTTTTGTATGGAATTTTTTTAGTTTCTAAGTCTTAGGAAAATTTCCAAATAGATTGAAATTTCTGAAAATTGAGCTTCCTGGCAAAAGTAGCGATTTGGCAATGTCATTCAGAAGTCAAAAAAAAATTTTCAAAAGCGTCTTGAAATATCTTTGAAAAGTGATTTGGCGTAAAATAGCCTGGAGTAATAAAAAAGCAGGGAAATGAAGTGAAATAACCAAAAAATACGATTTGGTGGTCGATCATTCCACAAACTTCTCCGTTAAACTTATCAAAACGAAATCAAGCGTGATATGGAATGGAGCCTTTCCCTCACCCAGCATGACATATGCTGATTCCCTTATTACAGCTTTCAAAAATGGCTCAATGTTTCCGTTGCGCGCTTGATTCCGTTTTGATAAGTTTAACGGAGAAGAAGTTTGTGAAATGATCGATCACCAAATCGCATTTTTTTGGTTATTTCACTTCATTTCCCTGCTTTTTTTTACTCCAGGCTATTTCGCGTCAAATCACTTTTTAAAGATATTTCAAGATACTTTTGAAATTTTTTTTGACTTCTTAATGACATTTCCAAAACGCTACTTTTGCCAGGAAGCTAAATTTTGAAAAATTTCACATATTTTTCCCAAAGGTTTCCTTTCTGACTTCAATTTTGCTCAACAATTTCCATTTTGGAATGATGGAACATCAATACCAAACGATATTGTCGTATGAGTACAATTTTTGAAACCTATGACTTAAAAAAATAAAACTCATTGCCGCATTTGGTGCAAAATGTGAAAAATCGGTATTATTGATCATTAGTATATGGTTTTGTATGATGAGAAGAATTTTCCAAACACATGTCTGAGAGCCATCAACAATGAAGAATCATTGCGGCATTTTGTGCAACGGGCGAAAAAATCAATATTATTGATCCGCATTTATCGATAATGACTGTTGAGAAAATTCTTCAACCAAGAAAACCAATCCCAAAAGCAATCACCACTGTTCGCCGCATTTTGTGCAAAAAGCATGAAAATCGATAATATTGAATACCCATCGATGACGTGTCATGAGTGCGAATTCTGACAAGTTCAGCACTTACCTCCGACGAACGGTGTTGGTTGGCTGCAAATTCACCCACACCCCCCGGTCTCCACAGCCGCAGCAGAAAAAAGCAGTTTTCGTGCTCCACGGCTCATTTAGTGTGTAAACCCACGATTTTGAGGTACCCTTCAAAGTAAAGGTATCGAAGGGTGGGGGGTGAAGCGGGTTTCTGTCTGAGCAGGTCAAAATGCAAATCTCTTCGGAAATTCGCTGGAGATGTGCCTGAAGAGCAAACACCCACATACTGTCCTTCTCTGGGCCAAATTCCGGTCCGCAATTGCGGATCATGAGACACGTGACAATCGTGCTGGGAGAAGGGTGATTTGTGCCGGGAACAACTGGTCCCAGCACGATTAACACGTGTCGCCTAATACAATAGCCGTAGCCCGCAACTGCGGAACGGAATTCGGCCTAGAGAACGACAGTATGTTGGAAACTATTGGCACGCCGTGTTCCAGACAGGTTCAAGCATGTCAAAATCAGGCGATTCTCGCCCTCAAGCCGCACCTAACAGGAATCGGAGCCGCCTGACAGTTCTTCTCGTTTTCTCAATCTCTGAGGCGCTCCTACTCTTAGAAAATTTGCCGCGTCAGTGCCGGGAAACTACCGCGACCCTCGACTGTGCCGCGATAGAACCGCGATAGTACCGCAGAGGCACCGTGATCAGACGATTTTGTTGCCGTATCTTGAGCCTTGACATCGCCGCGATAGTACCGCAGCGGCTCCGCGAGGATGCAACAGTGAACCCGTACGATGTACTATCCTGTGTGGTAAAACAAAATTGTCGCCGGTTCACTTACCCAAGTTTGAGGTTCATTCCGTATTTCCTTAGGCGCAAAAGCGGCGGTAACTCTGTCCCTATTAGACAGAAGACGTAAGGGCTGCAGGTGCTTAATTTTTTGCTTAGGCCCCTAGTTGTATTTTCATTCTTAAATAACTTCATATCAGATACTCTCCCTGAGCCGCTGCGGCACTATCGCGGAGCCGAAGCGGGAGATACGCTTCCGGAGCCGCTACGGCTCCGCGGTAGTTCCGCCGCGGCTCCGCGATAGTGCCGCTTAGGTGCCTGTAGGCTGCGACGCGGCATTATCGCGGAGCCGCAGCGGCGATTTCTCTGAGTATGGCTGTCGGGAGCTCCTCCAGCTCGCTCGGACAGCAACAGCAGTGGCCCGGAAACAACATCAGTGGTCCGTAGATTGGGAGAACGAGTCTTCCCGAAGCCGAAAGTCACCTTGTGTTCGAATATATGACTCAACATGTAGACAAACATCTTAAAACTTTTTATTCGTCTTAAATCATGGAGAATTAACAACTTTGAGTTGAAAGTGTAAATCATCCACAGTTTTACAGTTGTTTCGGCTTATATAAATTACGAAATTCCTTGCTGTCAACCATATTTTGGTTCTTTCTGACAGAATGCATATTGCTCCCCTGAAGATCCCACATCTTTTTTTGCGGAGTTTGATGACTTCTTATGTTCATTCTCAATTGTTTTCGTTTTCTGCACTGTATCCAGCTCCAGCTTTTCCTCGGTGGCACCTCTTTGAGTGACGCTGGCGACTTCATCAGGACTCTCTGGGTGAGCACCAGTGCCAGTGGCAAGGTCATCATCGTTATGAATGCTGTCTACTCCCTTCAGGGTATCTGACGATATGTCATCTGCTCCTTCTGGTGGTGCTCGAGCGTTAGGATTGGGAGAAGACTCCATTCGTTCCTTCGATTTTCGCCGTTTGCCGACTTTGGCTACCTTCATTCGCTGTCCACTCATTCTTCTTCGCTTCTTTTTCCTCCTCTTCCTGCATTAGAAATCAATTTCCAGAAAAAAATGACAAAAAAAATCCATGCTCACTCTCAAAATAAACTTACCCTCCTGATCTTGACTTCCCTATCATCCTAGATCTGGCTTTTTTCCCTTGAAGAGGAGAGGGACATGCCTCTCTCTGAAATTCAAAGCAGTATGAGGACTATGACGACGATGTGTGTACAGGCCTTTCGCCAACTCTAGTCCAGCGAATCGACGATGCCGCTGAGCCAGTGGCGTCGCGAATGTCGCACGCCCACCGCAAATGATCGCGCCTGGGCCATTCGCTCGCCTAGATTATGCGAAAGGCCTGTATGCAAACGTGCTTACAGCCGTTCTGGATTTCACTTTCTGTGCGGAAGACTGTTTGCGTTCGCGTGACTGCGATGCCAGAACAGGTTTCTTAATTGAAGCTGATTCGGACTTCCTTGTCTGTCTCGACGGTACCTGAACATTTGCTGACTTTATTCTGTGAAAGGTTAATGTAGGAGTCTAAACGCACATTTCTTGCTGCGCATGGTCTTTTCATATTTGACAGGTTGTTTGATACAGAGCATGATGAGGAATCAGATGTTGATTTGCTCTTTTCAGCCGTGGTATTCGCAGCCTTCTGAAATTTGTTCGGTTCGCCTTATAGAAGCTGTTCATCACTGGTATAATGGCTAGAAAAACGGCTAAAATGAGCTAGAACGAGCCATGTACAGCTCTATAAAACTTGAATGTGATATGACGGCTCCGCCTATTTTTTTTCAACGGCCACCGGTGAAATGGGCGGGACGGGCATCCACATTCAAGTTTCGAGACCTAAGGCCGCCGTCAGACTTCGTCGAAAAACCTGCTGAGTCCGAATGAGTCAGCGACGGAAAAAACCGTCCTCGACCGTCTGCAACCGACCGAGTCCGGTTGCCCTCCAGCGCCACCCAGTTCCTCTGCGGAACACGCAATCGATAGTCAGCGGCAGCAGTAGGTGGGGCAGAGCGCAGACGACGAGAGTCGGGATACGGCGGGACGCGGCAGGTCGCAGTCGGCCGAAGAAAATGCACCCAAATCACGTGAGAAACTCCTATATCGACCGTTTGGGGTGAGGATGATTTTGGTTGGAACTCAGTGGGACTCAGTCGGTGCATTGGCCCCGCCCTTGTACGCATGAGAACCATCAGTATCGACCGGGGGGATTGTGGTGGGAACCAGACGGTCGCAGCCGGACTCAGTGGGTTGATTTTTTTGCAGCCGTCTCCCACGAATTCGGTGCGTATCGACCCGGTAGGACTCAGAAAATCCACCGATTTTGACGGGGGCCTAATAGGGCTATTTATGATCAGTTTTTAAACTTTACTGTTGTAATGAGCCCTAACGCGTCAACAGTAGCGGTATGGCACTAGCCTCTTGAGTAAACTCAGAACTTGTGACTCACCGCGATCGGATAGGCTTTTGATCTGGGCTCTGCACTAAGTTTAACATTCGATTTGCTGCTTTGTTCGGATTTGTCTTTCTTCGGGTTGGCGCAGGACGGAACTAGACAGAGTATTAGAATGTTAGCTCTGCTGTCCCACCTGAGTAGGCACTCACGGAAGGTCAGAAGCATAGCTGTGATAAGTGTATGGCTGAAAACCGACGACCACCAGCTAATAAGCTGCCACATTGGCGGATGCCATTATTCAAAATGGGAGTTACTCGTGCTGTGGATAGACCATATGGTTGATATGGTATGATACCCTTCTCCTCCCTCTTCTATGATAAGGCCTATACACCGCGTTGCAAAATATGAATCCAACCAATTTTCTCAACCAGCGTATCAGGCTTCGAATTTTACTACTCAAGAGCATAACCAGTACATTCGTAACTGCCTTTAGCAAACAACTCCTAGTATGGCGAATCGGCCGTTTTCCCCCCAGGCGCTCCCTAGGAATCAAACCGACAGGCTCCCTACAGATTACATAACCAGTCTTCACTAATTAACCCAGCAAGCTGTATACCTAAATAAGAACATAACGACGATAACACCACAAAACCGATATTGGTAATATATCATAGATATTGCGAAATACATGAGAACCTCTGTCATAAACGACAGAACACGAGTTATTCAGTGTTTTATGGTACAGATATTATGTGAAGAGAACTTGGAGACTATTTAGAGAAAGGAAAGGGAGAAATATTGAAAAGGAAGAAAACACCCATGGAATTGGAATCGACATCACGATCATCAATCCGGGTCATGGCCATTTTGACCTGTTCATGAAATATGCTCTTCGGGAGCCAACTGTATTTCTGGTTGGAAAGCAATGTTTCAAAGGCAAGAAACAAGGCAAACCCCGAAACGAAGCACATTACGTCGAGAGGAAAGAAGTGGCATAGGGCCACAGGAAGAACGACCAGGCTCGGTCGCGAAAGGGGCGAAGTCTGAGATCTATGGTATACTTTGTCGCTGTAATGAGCGACAGGCATGCAATCTAACACAAATCATGGCGGGACCCGCATCGGAGCAACGGCAACGGTCGTCGTAGGAACAGATGTCGCAAGTGGGTCGCAGCGACGTGTCGCGGAGGGCTGACATACTGCAAATGTGCCATAGCCTGTCGCTACCACTGTCGCTGTCGCTGTGCAGTGCACTGCGACAGCGACAGGTTTAAAGGACGGGAGGCGGTCGCTGTCGCTGTGCAGAGCGACGCGACCGTGTGTCGCAAAAGTATACCATACCCCTGATGGCTCAGAGTGCGCCGCCCGAACCACTCCGTCGTGAGGGGCTCGACAGTCCCTTGCCTTTCGCTGCGGGACCGACCTCTGAGGACCGAGAGCTTATTGCTTTGGCGACACCTACGCGAACCGCGACAAATCTGACCGTGTCTGACCGAAAAAAGAACCGTGCAACAAGTCCGCAAACATTTTATTACCAATTCTGTTCTTTTTGTTTCAACATAATCTGCGGTGGTGTAGAATGGATACTGTAAGAGTCGAATATGGCGATAGTTTAAATCAGACATACAGTTAGAGTTACTACAAAACAATAATTATAATACAAGTGTTCAATTACTTTACAGGGCATGTGCGATTTTCCTCAGTATTTGGCCTTGAGGCGGCCATTTTTAGGTCACCGGTCTCTACCGTGTTCTGAATGCTACCAACGCTTTTCAGCGTGTCTGACTCTGAGCCGGTGATCTTCTCCGGTGTCTTCCTACTAGCTTTCATATTGACCTTGGAATGAGTCCGATCCTTTTTCTTGTTTGGCATGAACAGTTTGCTGAACTTTCGCAATATTGATATGGTCGTGGCGGAAATCGCAGAAGCATACCTTATATCATCCACACTGGTCTGCGTGAACTTGAGTTTGGAAAGCTTCACCTATAACAAAGAGATGGACTCTGGGAGTATGCATAATGAGCTGTTCTTAGAGATGCAACTCAAAACACATTCGTTGGAAAATTCACACACAAGCGCTGCCTCTTTGAGGTATTTGGAACGCATTCCAGGGGTCGCATGCATGAGCGCTACTGTAGCGAGTCGGTGCTTATCTCATGCGTGTTCAAACTCCTGATGACGCCAGAACCAACTGGACAGCCCTCAGACCACTTAACATGTCACCGATGATCTGTACTAATTTTGTGGTGCTTTCTGTCATACGTAGACCATCAACTACAAGACAAGGATGACCGAACTTCGACGTTCAGACGGAACAGTCATTGCTTCCAGGTGACTGCATGCATGAATGCGGCTGCCAGGGTAGGGAGGAGCGATGTCACGCGCATGCGTCATAATTTAAATTCCAATCGTGGCGCGTGCATGCGGCTTAGCGCTCCTTGACCCTTGCTGCCGAATCATGCACGACACCCCAGGGGCCGGATGCATCAACGCGCAGGGTTGGGGCGGGGCAGGGCGGTTGGCATCTTCGATGATCGCAGTGCGAGGGCAGTAGATCATCCAATAAATCGTGCCCCAGCGGTGTCTTTCGCTGCTCTAGCTGCCCCAGCCTCCTAGCTGGGCCAACAGGGGCACGATCGATTTTGTGATTTACGGAGATCTCCAAGGGCGCAGAATGCCCTGCACCTGCTCCAACCCGGCCTGTTGATGCATTCGGCTCCAGGGGCCGGATGCATCAACGCGCCGGGTTGAGGTAGGGGCAGGGCAGTCGGCATCATTGAAGATCGCAGTGCGTGGGCAGTAGATCATCTAATCAATGGTGCCCCAGCTGTGTTTTTCGCTGCTCTAGCTGCCCCAGCCTATGAGTTGGGGCAGCTGGGGCACGATTGATTTGACGATTTACAGAGTTCTTTCAAGGGTGCAGACTGCCCTGCCACCACCCCAACCCGGCCCAATAATGCATTCGGCCCCAGAAGGGCAATGGAAAAGGCCATTAAAGACTTCTTGCCCGATCTTTTCAACAGCCATGTTCATGCACCTCCTTACCAGCTGAGCTGAAGCAGGACAACTATGTTGTTCCATCCGTTCTTCCCTCTAAAAGCCGGCATGTCATCACGCCGGTGAAATTTCGTTCTGCTCTGAGTCCTGATAGGATCGAACTCGAAAATTTGAAGAAGGGCTCTTCACTTTTTGCTTGTCAAAATGCAAGGCACTATGTAAATGGAAGTCCAGCAAAACTTCGTCATTGTACGAAAAGGGAGACGCACACCACATTGACAATTATCGTCCTTTCTATCTGCCATCTGTTGTCTACAAGCAGTTCACTCGTGTCATTCTCAACAGGATCGATAGAAGGAAAGCCATGCGATTAAGCAGGGTTCTGAAGGGGTCCGAATAAACTCCTGCCTCTGAGGGCGGCAGCATGTATGGAGTATCGATCCTGCGGCGCCGCACGATCGATGTCCCTCCATTGCACGCTGCTGCACCTTTCAGCGACGGGACTCTATTCAGGCCCAAAAATATTCGGCACGATCGATCACATCCACGCAGTTACATAGCATATAGAAGTGTCGCGAGAGTACAAGGCTCCTCTTTGCCTCACGCTCATCGACCTGAAGAAGGCTTTCAACTACGTTGAAATAGAAACGGTTGTTGCAGCTTTGGGCAACCACGGTGTTACCAATCTGTATGTGGAGATAATTCGTGAGCTGTGCAGCGACCTCGCAACCAATATTTCACCTTTCTACATAGAGATCATCGTCGATGAAGAGAGGGGTTCGCCAAGGTGATACCACTTCACCGGAGCTTTTCAGTGCGTCTCGTGAAATTATGTGCTAGTTCGAATGGAAACATATGGGAGTGGAAGTCGACGAACGGAACTAAAACATCTTAGCTCCGCTGATAATATATTTCCCATAGTACCATCCATCACGCAAGCCGTACGAATGCTGACCGACCTCGACAACGCTTATGAAAAAATTCGGTATCCAGCCAAATTTTACGAAAACGGTGTTTATCATATGCCGATGCGTTCCTGAGGCCCCACTCATGCTCAATGGAGCAACCATCTATGAATGTTCACGCTACGAGCATCTAGGTCGCGAGATCAACATGAAGTACGATCTAGCCCATAGTTGAGCAGCAGGAAACGAGCAGCATAGAGAGCTTATAAGACCGTTGAGGTTGTTGTGATGGATACAAAGAATATCCGGCTCCGTGCCCATCAGATCGACTTCACAGTTCCTCCAGCATTAAATTACGCTTTGAAAACTTGGACATCATCCAAGCAAAATGAAAGTGCGGCCCGCCTCACTATTTTTCCCGAGTATTAAAAACAGTAACTCTGATAGAATTCTAAAAAAGCTAGAGATCGAATGTTTCGACTACTAGATGTCAGACGAGACGTCTGCCTCTACGCCACGGCGCTGCCAGCAGTCTTTGTGGTTGGAAAATATCATGAAGATGTTGCGCCGACTAACTGCGCATGTATCTGAAGTCCTAAAGTAAAATCAAGTATGTTTCTAAAGACTCATCTAGGGTGAGATGACTGCCATATATCAGATTTACATTGAGAGGAGTAAGCGAACAGTCGTCGATCCCTAGTGATACCCATACCAAATCTAAGACGACATTGCTGTGGTTGAATAAAAATTTAAAAGGAAAATACTGAAACTTTGGAGCTACAACTGAGGGTTGCTAGGTTTGCACCGCTTCAGTTCCAGTTTTGTGGTATGGTTTATGAGGTTTAGGGTAGCATCAACCCGTCTATACCGTTCCTTGCCAGTGAGGGATTCCCTGTTGCACCAAAAATAAGACGTATGTAGTTAACAACCGGACCTCGGCTTTATTACTGCTCTGAGCGCTTCTCTCCTGAAAATGTAGCAGAATGTAATATAGGACAATACAATATTCTGGCATGGGTCATTAACATGAGCATATACCAAGACTTACTTTCTTGAGCTTCTTCAAGCGACTTTTATTTTGTTTCTTCCTCAGATCCACATCAGATATTGCTGGCACAGCCGTACGCATTTCCTATAGAAATGAAATGTATGTAGTAAGAGACAGAAACTGAGCTAGCTCATTAAAGGACTCCAAAACCCTGCATACGGCTTTCACTGGCTCATTCCTGGGTAGAATGGCAGTGTGGAATCCCGAGTGATCCACTTCATCGTTGGCCTTACCCTTCAGCTAAAAAGAATTGTCTTTAGGTTGAAAGAATGGGAGAATCACATATTACAATACTGCTCTTATCTTTTGCTTTTCGGGCGGAAAAGACGCAAAAACGCGTTTTTTTTGTGCCCTTTTCTCATAACTCTGTTCAAAGTGGTCCATCCTCGAATCTGAGAAGATACAGTGCGTTCAGAAAGTATAGGGACACCCCCGAAAATCAAGGTTTTCGAAATCATGTCATATTTGGCTATCAATACTGTTCATAAATGAATTCAACAAGGTGAAAAACCTCTATTTGTTCATTTCTATAACAGCTGAGCAATTTTACAAGAATTTATTGCAAATTTCAGATTTTTTCGCCGTTCAGAAAGTATAGGGACACAACACAAAAACAAAAATTATTGAACAAAGAAAGAATTAAACATACATTTTAAAATGAAATAGCTGCACCACCATTAGCTATGATCTCAAAAATTCTCTTTGGCATAGAATTGATCAAATTGGCGATGACGTTTTCATCCAGATTGGCCCACGCTTCGAGGATAGCGACCTTCAGCTCATCTTCTGTTCTGTACTGCATATTTTTGGCATAAACCTGGCGCACAACTATGCCCCAGATATTCTCTATCGGGTTACAATCTGGGCTACACGCGGGCCATTCCAACAAACGGATTCGATGACGTAGAAACCAGGCTGTTGTAGACCTGTATATATGTACCGCCGCATTGTCTTCCTGGAAAGTGAAACGCTGACGTCGTGTTCCGGACAAAAATGGCAGTAGATGTGTGCGAAGAGTTTCTTGATATTCCTCCGAGTTCATGCGACAAAAAGTGAAGGCCAATTCCAAAACACCTTCGCTACTGAATGCTCCCCAACACATCAGCGAGCCACCGCCGAAACTCCGTCTGCTGAAAATCAATGGATCCTTGCGCAGATCTCGCCAGTAGGATCGAGCACCATCCGGTCCGTCAAGATTAAATTTCTTCTCGTCGGAAAAGATGACCTAAAATTTTTTTTGCGTCATTTCTCAATTTTTTCCGGATTTTATGAGACTGCTTTACCTTTGCCCAATCAGTTGCCATGTTCCTCTTTGCAAATTCAAGTCGAGCCTCTTTATGGTTTGCAGATAACGACGGGGCCTTCTTCATCACTTGTCGGACAATGTTTTTATCGCCATTTATGGTGTTCCAGATTGTCGTTTTCGAAACACTGAGCGATAATTCAGACTTAATCTGGTTCAGCGACAGTGTGCTGTTGGAGCAGAGCCGAACAATTCTCCGCGAATCTTGATTGCTGATCTTCTTCGGCCGTTCAGTAAGTTTTGCAGTACCGTAGGAATCTGGATCTCGCAGGAACTGGTTGATACAGTTGACAGATCTTCCGAGCTGGGTAGCGATTCGACGTTGGCTCAACCCGGCAACGCTGAGCGCACGAATTTGAGCTTGTTCAGCAGCAGTTAGAGCAGTACCACGAGCCATTTTAGGAATAAAGATATCACATGTACTCATCTTGAGTTTATGTAGCGAACTTGCAACGGGAAATTTTTTTGGATTAAAAAATCTGAATTTTCGAAGGGTGTCCCTATACTTTCTGAACGGCGAAAAATTCTTAAAGTTGAGATGAAATCGTACAAAATTTCACAATTGCTATATAAATAATCAAACACAGGTTTTCCATGATGCTGAATTCATTGATGAACAGTATTGATCACAAAACAAAAAAGTTTTATTAGAAACCTCGATTTTCGGGGATGTCCCTATACTTTCTGAACGCACTGTATTTGGAATCATTGATTGGTACCGCCTGCGCCGAGAAAGTGACCCGGTAATTGACCGAAATATGGATACTTGAAAATGGAAGAGATCAAAGTTTATATCTCATTGATTCAGTCAAAATCCCTTCAAGATGTTTTACTAGAATATACAAAATGGTTAT
This sequence comes from Aplectana chamaeleonis, assembly GCA_029168955.1. NCBI lineage: Eukaryota > Metazoa > Nematoda > Chromadorea > Rhabditida > Cosmocercidae > Aplectana > Aplectana chamaeleonis. The sequence goes on along the minus strand of JAPDOI010000384.1, from coordinate 93,186 downwards.
ATAAACACATTCAAATCTCCAACGCCAATTCCGCCTTCGCGTTTCGCGCACTCGATTGATTGTGTCACGACTATATGCCTTGTTGCAGAGTAAGGCATGTGAAAGCTCAAAAGAAAGAGCTCTCAATGCTGATTCCAAATATCTCTTCAGATTCCAGAATTGACCACTTTGAACAGAGTTATGAGAAAAGGGCACAAAAACCCCTTCTGCGTCTTTTTCACCCAAAACGCAAAAGGTATGACCTGTATTGTGTATTTGGTCTGGCGCTTAGACAAGGCAGCCGTACGTGCGGTGTTGGCGGCATCACCGGCCAGAGGGGTTTCGATTGGGCGCGGGGATCTTCCGTCGCAGCCTCGTCCAATCAGACTAAATTTATTACGTGAACTCTATCAACCCACATTTTTTTGATCTCTTCTCGTTTTTCGACTACCGGATATCCTTCTGAATATGTTCAGGCGCGAAATTTTCCGTAGAGATGACATTCCATGGGCTTTATCTGTAGCCTGCGGACTTGGTCCAGCGTTTCCCGCTAATGGTGTTAAAGCCGGCGATTTCGCGGATATTCTGTCGGGATTCTAAAAAATTGCATTTGAATGGCGTTTTCCTGAGACGAAAATGTAAAGACAGACACATGCTCACGTTGAGATCCGACTGACTTCTTTGTCGGGGAGTTGCAGCTTTGCTGAACACGTGTAAATTTATCAGCTTTCTTTTGGTAGGAGTTCTTTTGGGAGTGCTGATTCCAGGAGAGTTGGCTGGAATGGTGTTTCGTGTGTCCATCTGTGGGGTGCGAACGTTGTGGTCCATTCCAGGAGTGCAGTTCTTCTGGTCCATCTTTGGGCTAACGCCTTGGTTATTGGCAGGTGTCGTGCAGTACTGCTTGTCCATGATGAAAACTGACTCCTGCTCGCCCACAGGCGAAACGGCGCAGTCATTGGGTCCCTAAAAGTATAACGTAATCGTTTTCTCAATGGTTCTTTCTATTTGTCCTCCTTGAAGTCAAAAGGATTTGGGAAATTTCATTTCAAAACCGCTCTCCACAGATTCTGGTGCATCGATAGTAATGCGTAGTGACGAGTTTTTTCGCATTTTGGGGCGGTTCACGGAAATCCAAAACCCAAAGTTGCAGGGCCTAATACTGTTCTAAAACGAAGTTTGGAAGTTGGAATCCTGGCAGTTCATAGTCAAAACACACCGGGAAAGATGCGATTTTTTCTTTTGACATCAATAGAGCTTACAAAACAATCTGAGTGCCGATTTTGAGAGTTTCAAAAAAAAATTAAACAAATTATATACGAGGCTGTCCACGTAAGAGTCGAGATACCAGGCCGTCCAATAATTCCTGTCGGAAAAATTTCAAAATTCTATAATTTTCCTTAGAAGTGTTATAATATCAGGCAAGTGTAAGAACCTTCTAAAAGGTTCTTCAAAGTTCTACGCTAGGGGTATATAAGGCGCAGTCGCCGCGTCTAGCTACCAGTACAAGCTAAAATGGACCAAGGTCGAATTCGTACGTTCGTGTACTACGAGTGGCTGCTGGGTAGAGACACGGGCGCCGCGGTCGCCAACATCTGCAGAGCGTGCAAGGAGGATGCAGTGTCCCAACGCACAGTCAGCCGCTGGTTCAATCGTTTCGAGAGCGGCGACACGAGCCTCGAGGACAGGGAGCACAGCGGGAGGCCTTCTACGGTGGATGATGACGAAGTCCGTCGCTGTATCAAGGAGAAGCCGGAAGCCACCACCCGTGAACTGGCGACGACGCTCGGCTGCAGCAAGTCCACCATCCACAATCGACTCAACTTACTCGACTACCACAAAGTTCTGGCCCGTTGGACACCAAGGGCATGCTGTACTTCGAGGTGCTCCCGCAAGGCAGGACGGTCACCGCCTCCATCTACACCGATCAGCTCGAGAAACTGGCCGCCGCCATCCGAGAAAAGCGTCCTCGACGAGCCTCGGTCCACCTGCTGCACGACAACGCGCGCCCCCACGTGGCGAAGGAGACCCAGCAGAAGTTGGCGACGCTCGGCTGGGAGACGGTTGCCCAACCGCCGTATTCCCCGGACCTCGCCCCCTCCGACTACCACTTGTTCCGACCGCTGAAGCACCATTTGGCCGGAAGAAAATTCACCAATTACGACAACCTCGAATCCGACATCGCGGACTTCTTCGAGTCGCAGCCCCCGGAGTTCTGGGCGAAGGGCATCGGCGACCTGCCCAATCGATGGGCCACTGTTGTGGATAACTGTGGTGATCATATTGTTGATTAGACTTGTTTTTCAATAAAGTTGAAAGAAATTAAAAATGGTAAAATTTCCGGACAAGAATTATTGGACAACCTGGTAGATTGGTACACCGAATTTTTCCTTGTCGTTTTAATATTTTATATAGCTAGGGCAGTCAAAGAAAACCAGGTGCTCCCTTCAAAAATTTTCTGAAAACTTTTTTGAAAATTGGTATAAAATTCCAGAATTGGGCATTTTCTGAACATTCCTTTGCATAGATCCCTATTGTAAACGAATTCTTCTGATAAAAAATTTTCAGAAGACATAATCAACTATGGATAATCGATTGGCGTTATCAGAATTTTAAAAATCGCCCCTGTGAAAAAGATTATTTTTTTTACTTTCTTTGAGCACAGATCCTGCAGACAGAGACTATGCTCAAAATGATGCGTCGTTGTCTTTTTGGTTCATATAAAATATATATAATCAAAAAATCGAAAGAGACGAACGACCTCATTTTTTTTGATCGATTGACGCTCGCAGGCGAAAAACCCTCGTGCTAGAGACCGCTCATGCACTTTATCTCGCGCGCAAAATGGCTACAGTTGTATACTCTGTTTATCTTGAATTGCACAAAACACGGTCCGCCAATAGTCCTCTAATTGGCCCCCTAGTGCCGTAGTGTACATCCACGACGCGTTCTCGGCAGACCCGGGTGGCAGGGTGGATGGCCGAGTGACGGCATTGACGATTCGATCGCTCTGCACACCGGGTGCACACCCGGGTCTGCCGAGAACGCGTCGTGGACGTACACTACGGTACTAGCGGGCCAATCAGAGGACTATTGGCGGACCGTGTTTAGTGCAATTCAAGATAAACAGAGTATAACTGACTACAAGGGGCTGACATTCTTTTGTCTTCTGAGCATAGTCTCTATCTGCAGGATCTGTGCTCGCAGAACATAAAAAAATATTTTTTTCCAAAGGGGGCGATTTTTAAAATTCTGATAAAGCCAATCGATTTTCCCTTAGCTGATTATTTCCTATAAATTTTTTTTTCATCAGAAGAATTCGTTTACATTAAGGAACCATGCGAAGGAATGTTTGAAAAATGCCCAACGCTGGAATTTTATAACAATTTTTTAAAAAGTTTTCAGCAAATTTTAGAAGTGAGCACCTGGGTTTTTTGGGTTGCTCTAGCGATATAAATTATAAAAACAGCAAGAAAAAAAATTTGTGTACTAATCTATCTCGATTCTTATGTGGACGGCCTCATATAAGCTTCCAGAGTTGAGCCTGTACTAAAGATTTTTTAAAGTTTTTTCAAGATGTCCACTTATTGAGCGCCTAATTAATTCTGACCTATCATTTAATTTAAAAACATATTATCTTCTTCCTCGTTACTCTGCAATTTTCTCCTTATTATAAGGCAAAGGGGCAATATTCTACTATAGGCCAAAATTGTTCTCATCTCCGCTCGCATAAAGCCTAGCTTGCTCGGATGAGTCCGGACTGAGTAAGCAGAGGGATTAGGAGATTTTGGCATGATGAGCCCGATAAGCCCTACTTCGACCGGTTCAAAACGAGGAAGCTAGGCTATAACCTAAGCATAGAATTTGCCTGGCCTAAACAACTTTTTGCGCAAATTTGGCATGAAAAGTTCTCTGAGCGGAATTTTTAAGGATAAATTCGGGCTAAAATCTCTAGATTAAACTATTTTTTGGATAATATTCGACTAAAACCTTCCCCCCGTTTGTGCACTTTTTTTCGCACATTTGTGTATCAGGAGGGTTGGATTCACGGCAACTGATCCTAAATAGTCAGAAAGCAGCTGGTTCAGTTTCTCCAAAGGGCCACGAGTTGACGGGGGTGCATATTCAGATGTGTCGGGTGCCCAGTCCTGACTTTTACTCTCTTACATTGGAGCATATGAGCAATCGCTGAAGGTTGTTAACCAGCTGCCCCACTCTGTTTACTGCTCGACGATTAGATGGGGTGTGCGAAAACAAGGGCACGTGCTGCGGCTGGAGACGCTGAGGGCGAGTGTGTCTATCGATCTGGCCAGCACACAGCACAATGACCCTCGCCGCATTCAATGCGTGTGCAATATGCGTTCGTTGTCGCTCATTCGTGCTTAGTATTCGTGATTGTTCCTTTTCCCTTCACGTAAAGCCGTTCAAAAACCCCTTAGAATGATAAGTTCTGGTCTTTAGAAAACAGCCCCAGAAGAATACACGTTTATGTTAACACTTTGACACGTTGAAAAATCTGATTTTAACCTGTCAAAACATGTTCACTCTGTGCTGAACGTGGTAAAACATCTGAATTTCTCTGTTGTGGCTATTTTCTATTAACTGTAATTTATATTCCTGTGAAAACCTTTTACATATTAGCTAACAAGGCCAATATAAAAAGGTTTTTTCCTTTCTTTCTGGCAGAATCGGGCCATTTTCAACTCTCTTATTCTCCATTTCACGTCATTGCGTCACCTATCCTTCCCTAGCCTACATCTTCGGAATCAGGCATGTGCAAAAAAAAATTTAGAACCAAAACTCGAAAAATTTATCGGCCAAAAGTTTTGTAGAGTGCTTCGCTATACTACACTGTGCTACGTAACAAAAATGCATTTTTATAATGTTTATTTTTTTTTGGTTTTTCGAAAAATCAATACGAAAAAAACATTCGAAAAATGGATGATCTCCAAATGGTCTATTGGCCTCAGAAAATTTTGTATCGGAATGAGAATCTCTATTTTGCTTTCTCGTTTTGGAAAATTTCTCGCACATCCCTGTTCGGAATGTCTTACTTAGAAAAAACTGTTCAGATATATCTCAACAGAAATGTACATTCCCTGAACCAGTTTTAGATGAAGAGTACAATCTATTTTTTTAAGAGATGACTATGATTTTTCTGGAAGAAATTATGTGTATGTAGTTCAAAAAAAATTGCCGAAATTCCATATCTCGTTGAAACTTCCCTGAGAGTTTTGGCCGAGAAATAGCCCACCAGGCTCCGCAGCTGCTTGTGGGGGGCTATTTCTCGCCCATTTCGCGGCTTTTCATATGATGGACGAGGATCCGCCGAGAATTAGACGAGAATAAACCGAGAAATAACGAGAAGCAACCAAAAGTAGCCAAGACCCAGCCGGCTATTTCGCGGCGAGCATTATTTGGCGGCTATTGCGTGGCAAGCAGGCGGTTCCCAGGCATTTCGGGGCTATTTCGCGGCCATCCCTGGAATGTTTTTCTTTCATTTTTTTTTCAAAGATTTTCCCTGACCAGAAATGTGCAAAAATATTGTGTTTCCGTTTAAGTCTACCGGCCAAGTTACTCATCCGTTTTCCGTTTGCCTTGCCCATTTTTTGGAAAATTCAAAAAAAAAACAAGCGAAAGGCGATTGCGCCCTTCCTCCAGGTCTGTTTTCCATTTCCGTTTGAAACTTCTTCCGTACATCCCTAGTTTCGGCCTATGTCGCTTCTTATGCAAGCGGTTTCGAAGGCACCCGAGCTTTTTATGAGTATGAAAATATAAAAATGCATCTCTGAGGGTGTAGCGTGCCCCAACACCAGGTTGAGGAAGACTTACCCACATTCGTACATTGGAGCATAACATCGGCATGGATCGTGAAGAGACTTCGTGTTCACTGTTGAAGGTTGGCGCAAACTCGGTGCTCCTATGTTACAGCATATGGCACCGAGTTTGCGCCAACCTTCAACATTGAATGCGAAGTCTCTTCACGATCCGTGATGACGTTATGAGCGATCAATGAAGGTGGTTAACCAGTTGCCGCATTCTGTTTACTGCTCGACGATTAGATGGGGTGTGCGAAAACAAGGGCACGTGCTGCGGCTGGAGACGCTGAGGGCGAGTGTGTCTATCGATCTGGCCAGCACACAGCACAATGACCCTCGCCGCATTCAATGCGTGTGCAATATGCGTTCGTTGTCGCTCATTCGTGCTTAGTATTCGTGATTGTTCCTTTTCTCTTCACGTAAACTCAGAACTTTTTGAACAATTTGTTCCCCAATTATTGAACAAGTTACGAATTGTCTAAGTTAAATGTTTGTAGCTAGTGCTAAGGCAGGTCTAATGTCGCGCTGGACTAGGTGACAAATTGTCCGTACCGGTAGGAACTAACAACTAATCAGATGGTTGTCTTGTAAATGTTCACAACCTTGTCTGAAACATATTCGTGACGTTCACGGACTATTTTCCCACTACCTCACAAACAATTAACGCCGTGGTTTCCACATGTCGTTTTAAAATTGTTCATACCAAGTTTGATAGTTGTTGATGGCGTGATAGACATATGTCCCCCCATTTACACATAACCAGCGCCAGGGTTTACAAATCTTCTTTTGAAATTGTCCACAACTCCATCAGACAATTTGAAAAGAAAATTCGAAAGCCGTGAAGTCTCTAATGTGTAAGTGGGGAGAAATATATCCATTATGCCATGAACAACTATCAAAGTGTCGTCCACCGTACTCTCTGAACGACATTCACAATAATCTCTCATGCTCATACAAAAATGTCATAACAAATTTATTCAACAACTTCATCCTAATATGATACAGAGCGGAACCGAAAAAGGTGGATCCAAAGATCCAGAAACATGAATTGACATCCGTTCATAAGAGGTCAGCACGACAGAGGTATTCCTGAGACCATTGCTGCGCGGTGGCAGAGCTCAACATCGTCCCTCCTCGGGCGCTGTACCATGCAAAGATGACGTCGGTTCGCCGCTCCCCATGTCGTCAAATTCCACTTCACAGGGCCTGAATCAATTCATTCCCATACAAATTAAAGAATTTAATTAAACGAAACATGTGACACACATAGTTTTCGATGAAGAGCTCTTGAACTACTGAAAATGGCCTGTGTTCCTCACCTCATGTTGTCGTTCCCGTCAAGACATAGTTGGCCTTCGTTGTCTCATTCATCTCCGCTTCGTCAACATCATCCTCCTTGACAGAATCTTCATGGCCATCAGTAGGCTGCTTAGGCCGCTCCTCAAAGGCTCGTCGCTGTTTTTTACGAATCCGACGTCTAAGGTTTATCCTGAAAAGCAACAATCAATAAGGCATGTAATAGCGAAATCATAGCTTAGCGGAATCATAGTTTGGGACGACGAAGAAGCCTCAAGAGGTTGGAGAACGTGTTTCTGGAAACATAGGATTCAGCGAGAATTGTCCTGGCAGTTGGCCAGGGCCACCCGGTCGACTCGCCCACAGGAGAAGGCTTGGCTTGCGTATGAGTCAGTCTGAACCTGGTCTGGTGTAACACCGCAGCGTCCCGTGCTGCTTATCTGTCTTAATAAACATTCCTGAACCATCTTACATTTTTAGCATAACGCAACCGACGAGCCTCACCACATTTTTGGTGCATTGGTCGGGAAACAGAATCAGGCCGCCCGCGTGGCAGGCGAACATTCTACCACTGAACCACCGATGCACCAACAATGTGAAGTGGCTCTTCGGGTATGCTATACCCGGTAAAAATGCAAAGTGGTTCAGGAATGTTTAACAGATGAACAGCACGTGAGGTTCACCGCGTGCCATCAGACCAAGTTCAGACTGACTTATGCATAAGCTTCGCCAACCCCTATTAGGAGCGAGGTGACCGGGTGGTCTGGCCAACTGCCAGGACAGAATCATGGACTGTTCGTGCAATAAGAAGGCAGTTTCCATGCGATTGGCTGAGTGGCATATGGGGAGTGATCGATATTGCCAACTAGCCCCCTGCGCAAAATATAAAAGCATTTCTGGAGACGCAGGATTTGCACTTTCGTGATGAATCATGTTATTTGCGTCGGAGTAGATCCTGTCAGGGTTCCAGTCAGCCTTGATGCAGATATCGTACATCCTATTTTCCGGAGCCAAAATTACTCTTTCCTTCGCGCGCTTGTGCTGTGCGAGTGCAGGAACAGCGAGAAAGTGTGGGAAAATCTATATCACGCTAATCAAAAGTAACAGCGAAATCACACAGCGGTTAGCAGTATTGTCAATTGGACAGCAATATTATTCGGCGGGAAGTGATTACTAATGATTGCAGACTATTCAGATAAACGATTCTGATAAATCATTGACAAGGATTTCCAACTGGCCGAAATGCAATGAAATATACATGCGAAGTGGGGGTATAAGTGGAATGAGAGCCAGGAGAATAAGGCAGAACACTTGAGACAGTGGAGATAGAAAGCAAAACTAGAAAACGTGACGAAAATGCGGCAGCGGAGGCATCATCACCATCGCGCTATCGATTTATGCAAGCTGGGGCTCAACTAATCCGCCTTGTTGTTCGTAACAAGTGCGTTCCTAAGTTTGGGGAACAGTTGTTCAATATGCTGTTTGCAAGTGATCCGTACATCAGGCCGATTTAATGCCCAGCGTAATTTGTTCAATGTTTTTTCGCGGATTCCAATGTAGTTCGGAATATGTCCGTTCCCAAAATTTATTGCCGATTACTTGTTCGTGCCCTCATCCGCGGCACTTTTTCGATTTTCGTCGCACGTTAATTGTCCGCGCGCCGTTGCAACCACCAACAACTAACGTTCGAATTAAGTATTTGAACCGAACGTTGTTCACGCGAAGATGTATTGTTTTTCGATTGCTCGCGGTGCTTCATGTAGTTCTCAAATTGTTCAAATAGTTCTGAGAAGCCGTTCAAAAACCCCTTAGAATGATAAGTTCTGGTCTTTAAAAAGCAGCCGCAGAAGAATACACGTTTATGTTAACACTTTGACACATTGAAAAATCTGGTTTTAACCTGTCAAAACATGTTCACTCTGTGCTGAACGTGGTAAAACATCTGAATTTCTCTGTTGTGGCTATTTTCTATTAACTGTAATTTATATTCCTGTGAAAACCTTTTACATATTAGCTAACAAGGCCAATATAAAAAGGTTTTTTCCTTTCTTTCTGGCACAATCGGGCCATTTTCAACTCTCTTATTCTCCATTTCACGTCATTGCGTCACTTATCCTTCCCTAGCCTACATCTTCGGAATCAGGCATGTGCGAAAAAAATTTAGAACCAAAACTCGAAAAATTTATCGACCAAAAATTTTGTAGAGTGCTCTGCTATACTACACTATGCTACGTAACAAAAATGCATTTTTATAATGTTTAGTTTTTTTCGGTTCTTCGAAAAATCAATACGAAAAAAACATTCGAAAAATGGATGATCTCCAAATGGTCTATTGGCCTCAACAAATTTTGTATCGGAATGAGAATCTCTATTTTGCTTTCTCGTTTTGGAAAATTTCTTGCATATCCCTGTTCGGAATGTCTTGCTTAGAAAAAACCGTTCAGATATATCTCAACAGAAATGTGCATTCCCTGAAACCAGTTTTAGATGAAGAGTCCAATATATTTTTTAGAGTTGAGTATGACTTTTCTGGAAGAAATTATGTGTATGTAGTTCAAAAAAATTGCCGAAATTCCACATCTCGTTGAAACTTCTCTGAGAGTTTTGTGGCCGAGAAATAGCCCACCAGGCTCCGCAGCTGCTTGTGGTGGGCTATTTCTCGGCCATTTCGGGGCTTTTCATATGATGGACGAGAATTCGCCCAGAATGAAGCAACCAAAAGTAGCCAAGACCCAGCCGGCTCTTTCGCGGCGAGCATTATTTGGCGGCTATCGCGTGGCAAGCAGGCATTTCGGGGCTATTTCGCGGCCATACCTCGGTCAAAACTCTCAGAGTTGCTAATTTGCTCTTTGGTAGGGTTAGGCCGGGATCATACTTCCCGAGACCAGCGACGGCGACAGTGCACATCAGGTATATCGATTTTCGGTCTATATGGATGGTAACCATTGCGTCGCGTCGCTCGTCGCTGGAAGTATGATCCCGGGATTTTTTGAGACGCGATATCTGAATTTGGTATTCAATTTCAACCTGGTCGAGATCGGAATTCGTGTTGAACCTTGACATTTTATACATTTCTATACTTCTGACGCGCTGTATTGGGCTGGTCCGAAAATATTCTGAAACACTATTGCCTGTTATCTAAAGGGGTCTGCAGAGTCCAAGTTGCGGCGTTGCTCGCAGCGACGAGCAATGCTGGGTGATGCAATATCGATCACTTTCAGCGACGGGGGCGACCGACGCGGCGTAAAGGGGGACGAGGGGGCACCGCAGAGTGTATTGACGCCGCGACGGCCCTGCATCACTGCCAGCGAGCGGCAACCGACGCCGCGACGATAATGTTTCGAAACATTTTTGTCGCCGTGTCAAGGCTGACGCTCGGCGACCACTCGCCGGTCTCTGCAACTCTGCAGACCCCTTAAATCCGACGTGAGGCAGCAGAGTCGCAGCGATCGGCGACCAATTGCCGGTCGCTGCGACTCTGCAGACCTCTTGTGTCGTTTAGTGGTTGTTACGGAGTAGTTGTGGGCTACAGCTGTTGCATCACGCAATATGATGATACCCGTGTTGGAAGAATGGGTAATCGTGCCGTGACCACTGGGTCCCAGCACAGATACAGGCCATAAAACGGCCAATGCTCACCGTCGACTGCGTACCACGCGCTGCGCGACCGCACGTGCGTCGGAAGCAGACGAGTTTTGGCCGCCGCGCGACGAGTTTCGGCCGCCGCGCCTCAGGCCAAAACGATCGCGCGGCGGCAAAAATCGTCGCGCGGCGGCCAAAACCCGTCTGCTGCTGCCGCGCGTGCGGTCGCGCAGCGCGTGGTACGCAGTCGACGGTGAGACATTGGCCGTTTTATGGCCTGTACCATCGTGATGCGTGACGCAGCAGCCGTAGTCCGCAAATGCAGATCGGAATTCGGCTCCAAGGTTCTTTTCAGTGTTTTGCATTGTTTTTGAACTGTGATTTCCGAATCATGCTAACAGCAGATTTGTTGCAAGCAATTTTTTGTAATGTTGAGCTGAAACGGCAATTATTTTCGTTTTGTACTGTGCTTCTCTGGGCCAAATCCCGGTCCGCAATTGCGTCTCGGCACGCTTTGCGACCGCGCGCTTTCGAGTCGGAAGAGTTTCCAGCGCTGCAGCCGCCGATCTGTTGAGTATAGGTGGGTTTTAGAAACTGGAAATTTAACAAAATTGGAAGAACTGTATAAAAAAGCCATATTAAGTCGGCTTTGGCGCTGGAAATTCGACTGACTCGAGCGCGTGCGGCCGCATAGCGGGTCGAGACGCGATTGCGGACCGAAGTTTGGCCCAGAGAAGCGCATTAATTTTTTGAGATGAATGTGGGATTTCATGGAAGAGATAAGTCTTACACCAAATGTAGACCACCGAATATTCCCTTGCCCGTTTTTTGATCTTTTTATCCACTGTAGTACAACATTCGAATTTTCGATCGATATATAAGTTACCTAACAGCGTTTATAGATACTCGCAAAACTCCACCTTTTTCTCAATGTACTAGGTCGGGAAATAAACTGCCGCATTTTTTTTTCAGTCTGAAATTCCTAATTGAATTTCGAAAATTTCTGTGACATTTTATAGACCGGGACTGTGTACAATAACGTTAACGCGTTAACGCGGTTTTTTTTTCGAAAATTAACGATTGACGCTTCACAAAAAAGTTTTGCAATCAAGGTAATTTTATTTATATTTATATGAAATATTTATATAAATTGTAATTATATTATTTAAAATTATAAAATTATATTTATATGAAATTTAGTTCTTTAAGTGTACTGGAATCATGGCACTTATTTTGCTGTGGTCAGGTAATGTTTTTAAAATTTTTTACGAAATGCAAAATCAACGTATTAACGCATTAACGGGTTACCGCGGTTTTTTTTATCGAAAATTAACGATTAACGGATTTTTTTTCATTAACGCCGATCCCTGTTATAGATCATTAGTAAGGGAATTATTTGCTATATAGGGTAGGGTAGTTGGTTTCTTCATAAAAATTGACATTTATCGGCTTTCGGATCGATAAAGTGGAGGGTAAAAGATGGACTTCTTTTTACTGACCCAAAAGTCTATGAAAATGGATCTGATTAACAATTTGAACATAATTATCTTGTAGAGCAGAAAATTGCCTTTCGAACGATATATAACGCTATGCCGAAATTTGCGTGTCTCTTTCCCCAACGGCAGATCTCAAAGTCTGACTTCCGCATTTTTTTTACAGAGAAAGTGGCCATCCCGAACGAAATATAACATTTAGGATCAATTTTGGACTTGAAATTCGATCTTACAGTCATTTTGAACACCCTAAAACGAACCTTTATTTGTGTAGCATTCTGCATAGCTACGGAAAAAAACGTATACGTAGCTTCGTCTAGAGTAAACGCATGCAGCAGCTATCTCAGGCAAACCATCGCTCCGAGCGGGACCGGCTCCTCCCAATTATGACGTCATCGCCCGGACAGCGGCCGAGGGGCCAACTGGCACCGCGGTCCCTGTCCGGTGCCAGTTCGCCCCTCGGTCGCTCTCCGGTCGCTCTCGGGGCCACAGCGGTGCCATCGCCAGAGATAGAGAGACGCGGGATTGGTTGTTCTTTGAGTGATAACGTGCGAGCCACGTTATCACTCAAAGAACAACTAATCCTGCGGGTATAAAAGGCGGCTCGCCTCGTGTAGACGGGTAGTTGGCCTTTTGAGACCACTCTTGAGAGGTGACCTCGGATCACTCTCAGGATGACAATTTTTGGCGGCCGAGGGGATCCTCCATGGCCCGCGGTGGGGAAGGCTTCCTCATTGCGGACCATGCTGGGATGTTATCCTTGTTGCGGCCTGTGGCAGGATTAACCTCCTGACCCACAGGCTGTAACAGGTACCTTATCCTCTTAACATTCTTAATCCTCTCCAGAAGAGGCGGAAATGAAGAAAAAATAGCAATTAGGAAATTTTTGAAAATCGCCCGAACAGAGACCGCAGTGCCAGTTGGGACCGAAGATCGCTCCGAGCGATACTGCTGTGGCCCGGAGAGCGGCTGCTGTGGCCCGAGTAGATGGCTAATTTTCGCTCGGAGCGGAGAGGCAGCGCCGCTCGAGTAGCTCTCCGGTACCGCTCGGAGCGATGGTTTGCCTGAGATGTTGTGTCACTTTCGGATTTTCGACGTAGAGTTCGAATATGCCCTTTGCAGCTGCCTAGAATCACTGAAAAAGTTATAGGCGTTTTTCTCTGATTTTCGTACCTAGTGCACCCTCCAAAAAGCGCATTAATTTTACGAAAATCTGGAAACGGACCTCATATTCGTTGTTCAGGGCCGAAAACAACCCCCTAGGCAAAGATTGGGTGGAAGCACATTTTCCGAAATATCTGCAGACTGACAGCGTTTTGGAGTTTTCGGTTCAGCGTTCAATTGTATCAATCACGGGGTACAGAGAGCGTGGAAGAAAAATATTCCAGATTTGACTAAAAATCCGCCGTGGGGGTTATTTGGGGTGCTGATCGCGAATCTGAGGTTCATTTGTGGTTTGTGCCAAGTTTTCGACTAAATTTGTTCAAGGCTTCCCACTGGCAGAAAAAAATTTGACGGCAAAATCGACGTTTCCGGAATGTGGCTCAAATCGTCCCTCGGGGGGTTCTTTGAAGTGCTCAACACGAAGCTGATGCCATTTTATCGATTTTTTGCAGCTTACGGTAGATTACGGTGGGTCTATGGTAGTTCGGTCACAGTCTCAGATTTGTTTCAAGGTTTCCATGTGGGGGTTATTTGGGATGCTGAATACGAATTCGATGTCCATCTGCCGATTTTCAAATTATTAAGGTAAGTTTTGTCTCCTAAATGGCATGTTACCTACCGTAGCCTAGAGTGAACCTCAGAATTTCGACAAGCGAACCCCAGATTCGCCTTCAGCACCCCAGTTTACCCCTCACATACATGTTTTTAGCGAAAACCGGGGAAAAAAGTTAAAAACACCCTAAAGGTAAGTACCCGTACCTTGCCGCGAAGCTTTAGAAACGCTCATAACTTCTTTCAGAGGGAGTCTAGACAGCTGCGATGGGCATATTTGGACTTTACGTCCAAAATGGTGTAGAAAAGAAGATTTCATTTGGAATAGTTAGTATGACTGATAGTAGTTCCATTTTAAGAATAGTTGGTCAGATTCTAACTTCAATTGTCTGAAATACCTTTCAATCCTAGAGTTTCTTTGCTGTTCTCAAAAGATAGTAAATGTGTGCAATGCGAAAGACTTGTACTTTGCGTCTAGGTGGATTTGTCAAAACAAGGGCACGTGCTGCAGTGAGAGACCACGAGGCGCTGACGGTGAGAGAGCGCCCATCGATCCGGTCAACAACACACGGAACTCGCCGTATTCAATGCGTGCACAGTACACACCCGTTGATGTTCGTTCTTGGTGCTTTTCTATTACTGTTCTTCATTATTCTCTCACATCCAGTCAACCTTAGTATACGGTTGTTAGGAGGTGATATCGCTCTAATTAGCACCTGGGATTGTTGACAAATGGGGGCAGATATGGCAGGGACAAATGAATATGTTCACCTTCCTTCCAACTACTTCAAGACACATTTATGATTTATCTATTTGGTTATTTATTTATTTGATTATTTATTCACTGAAGCGTGGCTAAAGGCACACGGGCGCACGTAAAATACCTTGAACAACTTTTTTTCCACTATTACTATTTTCCATGTCTACCTTATGTAGCATTTTACATAAATAAATAAAATAAATAATGTGACTCGCACGAATAGAAAGAAAACTTTAGAAAAAAATTAGGTACCGTTATTGCAACGAAACATACTGGCCCGAAGGAAAGTACTGTGCTTGTCGAGGCCAGATTCCGGTCCGCAATTGCGTCTCGAGTCGCTTTGCGGCTGCACATGCTCAAGTCGGTCGAGTTTTAGCGGCAAGGGCGACTCGAGGTGGCTATTTTATTCAGTTTTTTAGTTTCCAGTCCCCAAAACCCACCTACTCAGGCGATTATTGGCCCCGAGCCGCCTAACAGTTCGGCTCGTGTTCCCAATCTGCGAGTCGGCTTCTGTTGCTGTCCGGGCCACTGCTGTTGCTTTTAGGACCACTGCTGCTGCTGTCCGGGCTGCTCCGGTTGGCTCGAACAGCAACAGCAGTAGCTCAGAGATTGTGAGAACGAGCCGAACTGTCAGGCGGCTCCGATTCCTGTTCGGTGCGGCTAGGGGCCAAGAATCGTCTGAGTATGTAGAGTGAAGCAGGGTTGAGCAGGCCGTTGTGGCTATTTTTGTAGCGACTACGACCCCCCCAAATTTTCATTTTTTTCCAAGAAAAATCCCAAAATTTACGACCCCTTACCCCAGGGGGCCCCTGGTACCAGAATTTTTTAGCTTTATTTAGTGTCAAATTTTAAAGAGAAGCGTAAGTTGTTGTAATATTTTTTATTGTGGATTCGGGGGACATATTAGGCATATATTTTTTTCAGTTTTATATATATAAAGTTTTCACTATTATATGTATTTGATTAGGTGCAATGCACGCGGAACACATTGCAATTAGTTCCAGCGCCTCATTTTTACTTCATTTTACCTTACCAAGTGGTTAGGAGAAAATCTTTTTTCCAAAAATTTTACGACCCCTCCCAACTTTTCAATTTTTTTTCAAAAGTTTCTAAAAAATTTACGACCTTCCGTTGTGGCCAGTCACAACGCTGCTCAACCCTGGAGTCAAGAGATCGGCGGCTGCGGCACTGGGAACTGCTCCGAATCGGGAGCGTGCGGCCGCAAAGCGTGTCGAGATGCAATCGCGGACCGGAATTTGGCCCGAGAAGCACACTAGATTAGTTGTTCTCTTTTACTTGTTTTTTTTTTATTTCTAGCATTAATTCAATCAATCGTTTCGTACATACTTCTTCTTTCAAAGGACAATTCATTCATTCCCAATAGTTTTTATCTATTGAGTTTGTATTTTTTCTATTCTCCTGAGTTAGTTTTTCGTATTTGTCATCTTTATTAATGATTCGATTGAATATTTCTTTTTTTTTGTTTTTTTTTGGAAAATATTATGGTTATTTGGATATGAATTACTGTCCTTATCGGAGTGAAGTTCTATTGATATCTACTGGGCTTATCTGGGCCAAATTCCGGTCCGCGATTGCGTCTCGACACGCCTTGCGACCGTACGCGCTTGGGTCAGTCGGGTTTCCAGCGCCAAAGCCGACTCGATGTGGCTTTTTTATGCAATTTTTTCTCCAATTTTTCTTAGTTTCCAGTTTCCGAAACTCACCTAGAGTCAGCAGATCGGCGGCTCCGGCCCTGGAAGCTCTTTTGACTTTGGAGCGTGCGGCCGCAAAGCGTGTCGAGACGCAATTACGGACCGGAATTTGGCCCAAATAAGCACAGTATTGAGTTTCTATTTTCCTATCTTCTGATTTACTTTTTGGTCTATCTACGTCATCTTTATTAATGATTCAACTGAATATTTCTTATTTTGGTTTTTTTTATTTAGTGGTTATCTAGATATGAAATGCTATCTTTATCGGAGGGATGTTCCGGTCCGTAGTTGCGGACGACCGCTGTTGCAGCGCACAGCACACATATATTCGTGTCAGGACCTTTTGGTTTCTCCACGATTACCCATGTTCCCAGCACGATTTTTTTCCGGCGGATGTCGCAACAGCTTTTGCCCGTGATTGCGGACGAGAATTTTACTCTGAAAAAATAGTTTTTAGAACTTTTCTGCAAATGTTTTATATCGCTCTGCTCGTTACTTTCTACTTCGTTCTATTACTTGGTACCCATCGTATATACATCACAGGGTAAATTTAAATTTACATGATGAAAAGGTTGTAGAAATCAGTGAAAAGGGCGACTTTCCGGCTCTTATGGACGAGCACACGCTTCCAAAGTTTTTTTTTCAGTCAAGTTAGGGTGCAATAGCGTAAAAGCCTCTTAAAAACTTTAATTACATCTTTTGGAGAAGCTTGGAAAGATCTTGGTGCCTTCAGTTCTTGCCTTTACGCCTATTTTGTGTGTTTTGTGCAGCGGTTTTCGATACGTCGTACTGTGCTTATCTGGGCCGAATTCCGGTCCGCAATTGCGTCTCGACACGCTTTGCGGCCGCACGCTCCCAAGTCAGAAGAGCTTCCAGCGCCGCAGCCCCCGATCTGCTGACTCAGGGTGGGTTTTGGAAACTGGAAACTAATAAAAATTGGAGAAAATTGTATAAAAAATCGATTCGGCTTTCGCGCTGGAAACCCGACTGACTCGATGGCGTGCGGCTGCAAAGCGTGTCGAGACGCAATCGCGGACCGGAATTTGGCCCAGATAAGCACCGTAAATGGTTTTGCGCGTCTTTTTTTACCAAACGAACTCCTTCTCTTTCCATTTCGGTGTTACATATGTGGGTAGGGGGGGGCACTATGGCGCGATGGACTTGGCCACGCCCATTTTACTGTGCCGCACTAAATTTGAGCACCTACCCGGGGTTTCCCTCCCTTGCCAAAACCAGGAGAATCATTGGGGCACGGAAAAATGGGCGTGGCCAAGTGCGATACAACAGTGGCCCCCCCCCTTCCCACATAGAACCTCCATTTCTGTTTCTTCCGCTATAAATTCTTCATAAAATGAGAAGTATCCTACGCGCAAGTCTGGAGGTTAGTATGATGTTACGTAAATCTACCACACCTCGCCTCCGTCGGGGGCGCGCGCTCGCGTCGCGGCGTCGCATTGGAGCGCTCTTTCTCACAGCCCACTGCAGTTCCTCGCACGTACTCTACTCTAGCTGGGTGAATTGCGATATTTAGTGTATGTTAGGGTTATATCGGCCTCCAAACGGCGCGTATAGCTGCAGTGTTAGGGTAGACGACACTCGACAATGCGATTCTCGCAAAAATTACCAAGAAAAGGGTATAGATTAATTCAGGTGGGTTCGGCATACTAATTGCAACACATGTGTTCCTTCACAGATTGGTCAATACAAGATGAATGCATGAGAAGGTGGTGCTTCAATACTCATCTCTCATTTGTCGTCTGGCAACATCGTTTCCAAATTTTTCAGGGTGTAATCTACAAGCCAGAGAGAATAATATACAATCTAGAAGTGTGAAACATCCCAGAATTTGCTTTATTTGTGGGTCATATGTCACTGGACGGTCCAGCTCCGGCGCTGGGTGCCCTGCGCATCATCTCCTATAGTTATTCATGAAGGGCCTTGACGCTGTTAGTCTTCGATGTGTGTTTTTTCTGTTTTGCTCGATGAATGTGTTCTATATCTTTCATTACCACCTGATTCGCAAGCGTTAGACACTTTTCGTGTGAGAAACAGCTCATTTACCGTGTTACCGTAGTCTCTGATGTTTTCCAATTTCTTTGTCCACGGAAGACCTATGCATAAGCGAAATGCAATTTATTCACACTCGTCCGATAGGCATAGCTAGATCAAAATTAATTTCGGAAGTTTCTATTCACAGAGAAGCAAAAGGACTAAATAACGCATTGAATTTTGGTCAACATATTCATAGTACAGACCATCGCCGCGGACCACGCTTTCCCCTCTTTTTATGACTTGAAGGTCTTAACGTGGCGATATGGTGATTCTAAGCATTTAGTATTGCGAATCGGTACCTGAAGTCCGTGCCGGATGTATTAGTACAACCACTAAGCAAGAGAAAATTCTGAAACCTTGTATTCATTTTCGTTGGCAAAGGTGAGACAGAATACTGTGTTATCCTGTGGACGACCGCATGCTCCATCCTCGGTATGTCTCTCTTGACGATGAATGGCTAATCCCTCTTGACTTCCTTGTTTCTTACCACAGACAGGGCAGGTAATTTACGAATTCACTAAATGCCGTTCCTCCTTCAGTTCACTGCATTGGTCCTCGGAGTACTGATGAACATTCTTCAAGTGCCGGTAGAAACTCTGTTTATGGAGCACCTTGCTGCAAACAGGGCACACAGAGTGATCAGCGTCAGCTATATCAGAAGAATTATAATCCTTGTGACAGCCGGCTGTTTCGAAAGAGGGCTAACATACTTCCCCAGCGCGGAAAATTGTTCAAAATCGATTTGGCTCGCCTTCACTGAGTTTCGAAATGTTCTGCGCCACTTAACAGATTCAAATTGGGCTTGAGTTCGATAATCTGGACATCGTTCTAGGAGAAATAAGACAAAAATTGCGATCTATGGAAAATTTTTGCAATTGCTCCTCAGCATACTTTCCCAAACATTACATATACGAGTTTTCCTGAGCAGAACTGGAGTTTTTAAGCATTATAGTGTGCTCGAAATGACTTTTTTGAACATGAACTAACGGTATGCCGGTATCAGCTCATCGGACTGTGTGTAAGATATTGGAGCACAACCTTTTCATGCATTCAAACAAGGTTTCAGAATTTTCTCTTGCTTAGTGGTGTACTAATACATCCGGCACGGACCTCAGGTACCGATTCGCAATACTAAATGCTTAGAATCACCATATCGCCACGTTAAGACCTTCAAGTCATAAAAAGAGGGGAAAGCCTGGTCCGCGGCGATGATTTGTACTCTGAATGTGTTGACCAAAATTTAATGCGTTATTTAGTCCTTTTGCTTCTCTGTGAATAGAAACTTCCGAAATTAATTTTGATCTAGCTATGCCTATCGGACGAATGTGAATAAATTGCATTTCGCTTATGCATAGGTCTTCCGTGGACAAAGAAATTGGAAAACATCAGAGACTACGGTAACACCGTAAATATGCTGTTTCTCACACGAGAAGTGTCTAACGCTTGCGAATCAGGTGGTAATGAAAGATATAGAACACATTCATCGAGCAAAACAGAAAAAACACACATCGAAGACTAACAGCGTCAAGGCCCTTCATGAATAACTATAGGAGATGATGCGCAGGGCACACAGCGCCGGAGCTGGACCGTCCAGTGACATATGACCCACAAATAAAGCGAATTCTGCGATGTTTCACACTTCTAGATTGTATATTATTCTCTCTGGCTTGTAGATTATACCCTGAAAAATTTGGAAACGATGTTGCCAGACGACAAATGAGAGATGAGTATTGGAGCACAACCTTCTCATGCATTCATCTTGTATTGACCAATCTGTGAAGGAACACATGTGTTGCAATCAGTATAACCGAACCAACTTGAATTCATCTATTCCCTTTTCTTAGTAATTTTTGCGAGAATGACGTTGTCGAGTGTCGTCTACCCTAACACTGCAGTTATACGCGCCGTTTGGAGGCCGATGTAACCCTAACATACACTAAATATCGCAATTCACCTAGTTAGAGTATTGTACGAGCGAGGAACTGCAGTGGGCTGTGAGAAAGAGCGCTCCAAGGCTACGCCGCGACGCGAGCGCGCGCCCCCGACAGAGGCGAGGTGTGGTTGATTTACGTAGCATCGGTTAGTATTACTCGAATTATAGTGTACTCAGCACATGACAACTGTTCCCTTGCAAGGAAAACTGTTACACTTTGTGGGCGGGCTAATTCGATATTTCCACCCATTTCTTGCCGTTTTCTGCGTTCTTTCTTCTCATTATTTTGTTAAAGAGATCAAAAGGTTTTGCGAGAAAAAAACATCTTGAAAACTTTTGTTTCTAAAAATCACCTTCAGTTATACCCTGTCCCAAACGAGGTGGCAAGCGAAGAGTTCAGTGAAGCAGCGCTTCCTCTGCATCTCTGACATTTTTGGATTACGGTATTACGGCGCGCACGCAAATCACGCAGCATGTCTTATCGTAATCCAAAACAGAATTCAACGAGTTTTTCACGTTCTCATATCTTTTTGTTTCACATACTTTATTATTCTTTTGCGTTGTTTTCACTCAAAATGCTCGTGATACTCACTCTCGATGTAGATACTCTTCTTTAAGTGGCAGTTGAAGTGTTTCAGAACTTGGTGAAAACGTAAAAAACTCGTTAAATTTTTCTTGGAGTACGGTATGTCATGCTGCGTGATTTGCGTACACGACGTCTTACCGTAATCCAAAAATGTCAGACACGCAGAGGGAGCGCTGCTTCTTTGTACTCTTCGCTTGCATTACAACCCTATTTCAAATTTAACTTCCCTTTCTAGGTCGTTCACTCTACATCCTTGACGTTTAGTTTAATAGCTTCAATTTTTCTTGTTTTGTGCAATTAGGCGTGACTTTTACAGGTTTGCATTGGTCTTGAACGCAACATGGCCTCCTCTTCTCTCCCGCCTCTTCTACCTCCACCAGGTCACCGGAAAAGATCGCTAAACGCCATAAATAGTTGGTATTCCTTTATATTTTACCACACTGCACTCACACACTGATACTTGTGTTCCGCCAGACAGTTGCCGTATGAAGACCGAATTTGTTAACCCGAAACGTCGGCCGTTTATCCCGAAACACATCGCTTTTTTGCGTTATCTTTGACGGCTGGACACCTGTCGTTTGCCCCGAGTCAAGCAGTGACAACATCAGTTTGGCGGAACACAATTACGAGTGTCTTGGGTCTGCTGGCAAATGCAAGATGTTTCGGGTGGAATGGAGGGTGTTTCGGACAAAGCCGGATGTTCAAGCATCTGCCAGTGGGCGATGTTTTGGGACAAACTGCTGGCAATCCAGTTTTGAAACGGCATCGCTCGGGCGGAACACAATTATGAGTGTTTGATCAAGCTTAGGAATTGATTTACATAGTTATTAATGTCTTTTTATTCCAGATTCGTTACCACCACTGCCTAAAATGCCGCGTCAAGTGAAGGTTGAAAGGGAGCCGCTTATCTATATGGGCTACGGCGAAGAAGAGCCACCTTTCATAGAAGATACAAATTCGAGCAGTAATAGCCTAGGTTAGTTTGTTCTCATCCCTTTTGGATCTTTTAGCTTAAAACGGGTCCGTTTCTATGTAAGGGTTAGATTTCTGAAGGTCTGGCTTCCTGGAAAATCGAATATTGATGATCAATAATATCGAATTTTTGCTTCTTCTACAAAATGCGGCAATGAGTGGTGTTTTTTATGGTTGTGAGTCACAAGCTTCAACAATTGCAGTCTTTCGACAATATCTTCTGTTGGAGGTTTCATCTCTCCAAAATGGAGACCGTGGAGCAAAATTTGAGTCAGAAAGTGGGAAATTTCTGAAGATTTAGCTTCCTGGCGAAAGTAGCGATTTGGCAATGCCATTTAGAAACAAAAAGTTTCAAACATATCTTGAAATATCTCAAAAATGATTTGGCCCAAATTAGCCTTAAGTGATACAAAAAGCTAGGAAATGAAGTGAAATAAGTATAAATACGATTTGGAGGTCAATCATAGGCCAACTATTGAGAACTTGTGACAAACGAGGGATAGGATTTTACCAGCTTTTCCGTTAAACTTATCAAGACGAAATCAAGCGCGCAGCGGAAACATTAAGCCATTTTTGAAAGTTGTAGGGAGGGAATCAGCATAGGTCAAGCTAGGTGAACGCAACGCTCCAATCCATATCGCGCTTGATTTCCCTTTGATAAGTTAACGGAGAAGCTTGTAAAATCCGATCTCTCGTCTGTCTTTACTTATCGATAGGTTTATCTATGATTGACCGCTAAATCGTATTTCTAGTAACTTCATTTCATTTCCTAGCCTTTTTATTACTTAAGGCTATTTTTATTTTATTTTATTTATATAACTACATTCACCTAAGTAGATGTGACCCTCTTGTGCAGAGGTTACAACATGAAAGAAATGAAAGAAACGAAAGAACTGAAGCGTATCAGCTGAGCCCCACCCGGCACACAAAACACTGTAAAATCGTTAAATCAAATTGGTGAGGTAGCGTGGAATTACTGATACCATTGGTGGCTCCAACCGCCAGGAAGGACCGTATTTCGTATAAAGTAACCCTTTAACCGCTCGCACCTCTATATACCACAGTCACATAAAGTAAGCAGCTACTCCCATCAGGAGCAGCTGAGTAGCAGTGAGGCGGCGGCACGAAAAACTGGTGGCCCAAACAGAGGATTCATCGCCACGTAGCGTCACCGCGCACCTAACTTTGATATAGGTCATAAAACTTCTTTCCATCGTTATCATTCCGTTAAAATATAGAATGTGCCAGGTGTTGTCAACAGCTGAGTGCACTTCAGTTGGAGATCGTAAGATCTATTCATCTCGTGAGTCTTCTTCACCGCAGCATTGCTACTTTACGCCAAATCATTTTTTTGATATATTCCAAGATATTTTTGAAACTTTTTTTGACTTTTATATGGCATTGCGAAATCGTTACTTTTGCCAGGAAGCTCAATTTTCAGAAATTTCACATACTTTTCCCGAAGGTTCCCTTTCTGACTTCAATTTTGCTACACGGTTTCCATTTAGGAGAGAGGAAACATCTAACAGACGATATTGTCGTGTGAGTGCAATTTCCGGAACTTCCACTCAAAAACACCACTCATTCTCAGACATGGGAGCGGTTATTCCGCGGGGTAGGTCGGTTGCCCCTCCCTGGTCATCCAGCGTATAACCGATACTCTCCCTCCGTACAACCGCACAGACACGTGGGCGGTTATTCGGCGGGGGAAGGTCGGTGGGCCCGCTGGGGCATCTGCGGCCGTTCAACCGATCTCACACCGCGGTACAACCGAACCAGATTGCTGGTCACGCGCTTTTCAATAGATCCTGGGTATTCCCTGGTTCGCTGAGGGGATCCCGGGACATCCCTATTGGGGTGGTTCCACCGCCACGGTCCACGGTGGAGTGCACCCTACTGCGGACCATGAGGCTCCCCACAGTTGGGTATCAGCCCCCCCCCCCAAGCCGTGGGGAGCCTCCTCCCCTCGGCGACAAAATTTATCCTCCGGCATCCGCTGGATCTTCTGGAAAGCGATTCGAGGGCATCGTCCAGGGATGCGTTCCAAGAATGTTTCCACGATGCCGTGGGAGGGCAAACAGCCTTTCCATGACCAAACTTGTTTTCCAGGGCCACGAATTGTAACTGCTTATTGCTTCCACGTCGCAGTGGCCACGTTTTCATGGAAAACCTTTGCCATGGGAATGTTCTTGGAACGCACCCCAGGTCCGGCTCCGAAGAGCCGACTGAGGCACACGGTGAGATGAGGAGTCTTTTATACCCCCATCATTGTTAATACTTTTGTCTAAACATGTTGATGACGGCGCACCCGTCTTTTGTCTGAGTTACGAAACGTGCCACATGCTTGACGGCAGAGCATGCCCCCGCCGTTGCACCGTCAACCCGTTTTCCACCGCCAAATAACCATCTCCGTGTATTGAATTTCTCTATCTGCGGTACAACCGATAATTTGACTCCTCCCCGTTTTCGCTCCCGCCGTCGCACCGACAAGCCTTTTTACCCCGCTGAACAACCGTCAGCGTGTCTGAGTTGCCGCATCTTGTGCAACAGGTGAAAATCGATATTATTGATCACTAATATTCGATTTTGCATGATGAGAAAAATTCCCAAACAGGTGACATAGAGCCAGCAACAGTCAGATATAATTGAGGTTTTTCGTGCAACAGGCGAAAAAATAAATATTATTGATTGACATTTATCGATGATGACTGATGAGCAGAATTCCCCAACCATTGAACCCAGTCCCATTAGCAATTACCTTTCCTCGCCGCATTTTGTGCAATAGGCGCGAAAATTGATAATATTGGTTATCGATCGATGGCGTGCCATGAGTACGAATTCTGGCAAGTTCAGTATTCACCCCCAACGACCTATGTCAATTGGCGGGAGATCCACCCACACACCCTATTTTATACATCCGTAGCATGTCCAAGCAGTTTTCGTGCTCCACGGCTAATTTAGTATGTAAACCCACGATTTTGAAGTACCCTTCAAAGTTAAGGTATCAAGTTCAAATTGGAATAGGAGCGACCCGCATTCATTTCCAGCCTCTTCTCCGAAAATGAGTTCCCTAGCTGAGTTTTATGTGTACCAACAAGAATGTTGGCAACACGCTGTTTCCGCTGGTTGCTAACACTCAGTCACGGCTTCTGGACACAGTACACGGAAAAGGAGGAACTGTGGACGAGATTCATCTGCGTTAATCTCATCGCTAGAGCGTCTCCACCCTAAGCTATTGAAGAGGCCAGAATGCGGCCGATTTCCGCCACGCGCGTCGTGTTTAGGCGCCCAACTAGCCGTGGTGCTACCTTTTCCGTGTACTGGGTACACAAGCCATACTCTTACAGTAATATGTTAGTGTCTGAATAGAAGGAAGCTTGAATTTCATGCTTATACTCCTGAAGTTTGTTTCAGCTACATTGCCTCCACCTGAACTCAACCATGGAGTGAAGGTTGAGGATCCGTTCAGATATTTGGACTACGTTGACAGGCCAGAGGCGGATGAAGAGGCACGCTTTATCGAAAACGCCATTCCGAGTAGTAGCAGCCTAGGTTGGTCTTACAAGTAAGCTTTTGTGGGTTGCGATTTTTGGGTAATTCGTTTTTTTTTGTAGGTCCGTCGCTGGCCAATAGCTTTATGCGGGCAGCCCGCTGGCAAAAGTAAGGCCGCCTGTTGATCAGTTGTCAGCCAGCGGGCTGTCCGCTTAAGGTCGCTAGTTGCGGACAAACGCTGTTGCCACACGCATTGCAGACAAAATCGTGCTGGGGTCACGGGGTCCCAGCGCGATTATCTTCGAGCTTCGTGCTGCTACAGCGATGTCTGCATTTGCGGACCGGAGCGAAATCTCGATGTGCATCTAATTTAGCTGCATATAATCCGCTTCCTGAAGTCTCGCGTGAAGTGAAGATCGAAGAGGATTCTTATGTGTATTTCGATGAGGAAGAGAGGCAAGGAGCGGAAGAAGAAGAAGCACATTCTAACGAAGGCGCAACTCAGAGCAATAGTGGCTCAAGTGAGTTTTACCTCCGTCTTCAGCTTTCTCACTGACATGAAATGCGGCCAGGTGTCCTAGAATACGTGTTACGGTCCCAGTAAACGAAAATGGACGAGTTACTCCGTTGTTTGCAGTTCGAAAGAGCAGGCTTTTCTACTCAGGACCACTACCCTTGATTGAGTCAGCCTGATATTTCGATTTGCCAAAGACGGGCCGTCCGTTTTTTTGTGCCGGGACCAAACTCAGGCGATTCTCGGCCCCGAGCCGCACCGAATGGGAATCGGAGCCGCCTGACAGCTCGGCTCGTTCTCCCAATCTCCGGGCTACTGCTGTTGCTGCTCGGGCCAACCGGAATAGCCCGGACAGCAACAGCAGGGGCCCGGAAAGCAACAGCAGTGGCTCGGACAGCAACAGGAGCCGACTCACAGATTGGAAAAACGAGCCGAACTGTCAGGCGGCTCGTGGCCGATAATCGCCTGAGAAGGTTCTAGTTCGTCAAGTAGAAACCTTCGGTCCATCCGCGCTCTGGTGGAGTCCAGTTCGACCTTACGCTTTCAATTTGAATACTAACAAGGGAAGTGTGTTTTTATTGGTAAACGCATCTGCGAAAACGAATAGTATGGTTAGTATCTCTTCTGGCTCAATAGTAAAAATGCGCAGTATCCCGCCCCGAGTGGCAGGTTCCAAGAAATTATAAGCGTTTTTTTTTCAAGCTTCGCGAAAAGGTATTTTTTGGATGTTCCGAAACATCTCGGATTTTGCTGAAATTTTGTATGTAAGGGTAATGTAGGGCAGTGAACACGAATCTGCAGTCCCTTTGTCGAAATTCTGAGGCTGACTGTAGGTTACGGTAGGAATGATGGGTGTATCCGCGAGAGGGATAGCTGCGGACCACTCAGCAGGCCGCGCGTCTGTCGCGTGCGCCGATCGATCACCACATTTCTCGTGGGCGCACACGACGCAGCGCAGTCTGCTGAGGTGTCCGCAGCTCTTCCTTTTCTGGTTACTAGCACTAAACAATGTCATTCGAGAAGCAAAACCTACCTTAGTATTTTGAAAATCGACAAACGGACGTTGATTTCGTATTCACCACCTCGAATAAACTCCGTATACAAATTTTGAATCAAATCTGAGACTTTGATCAAACTACGGTATACCCTTCGTAATCTACCGTAATCTGTCAAGTTTCGATACATCGACTTCAGATTCGTGTTTAGCGCTCCGAATAAGCCACAGAGAAACATTTTGAGCCATTTCTATCGTAGCGTTCCGGAAATCGTCAATACTCATATTTTGCCCTCAAATTTCCCCCGATTGGAAGCTTTGGAAGAATTTAGTCGAAAACTCTGGAAAAAACAATAGATAAAGGAGGGTTTGAAGTCAAATCAGGAACGTTCTTTTTAAACGCTCCCAGAGCCAATTGGCGTAAAAAGCGCCCATCCGAAAATCTGTATAAGTCCAAAAAGCCATCAGTGTGCGCAAAGTTCGGAAAATGTGCTTTCACCCAAACTTTGCTTAGGGGGGTAGTTTCGGGCGCTTAACACGATTTTAAGGTCTGCTTCCAGATTTTTGGAAGATTACTGCTCGGAAGGCACAAAGAGCACAATAAACGACCTTTTTAGCTTGTACTCTGCTTCTCTGGGCCAAATTGCGCTCCGCAATTGCGTCTCGACACGCTTTGCGACCGCACGCGCTCGAGTCAGTCGAGTTTCCAGCGCCAAGGCCGGCTCCATGTGGCTCTTTTATACAGTTTTCTCCAATTTTGTATAGTTTCGAGTTTCTAAAAGCAACCTAGAGTCAACAGATCGGCGGCTGCGGCGCTGGAAACTCATGCGACTCGGAAGCGCGCGGCCGCAAAGCGTGTCGAGACGCAATTGCGGATCGGAATTTGTCCCAGAGAAGCACACTAATTTCTTGGAATCTGCAGCTCGGAGCGGGATACTGCGCAGTTCAACTAAGGAGGTCTTAGAGATGCAAACAATATAAGTCGTTTTTGCGCGATGCTTTTACCGCCATAAACGTTTCCCTTGTAAAGGTATCAGATATAGGGTGTTATGGGGAGCACGTCGCCGCATTGTTCGCCAAATGAGAACACGTGTTGCAATGCTTGAGGTGTAAACTTTGACCAAAATATGCTGCCAACTGACTACAGGTCGGTACGGAGGACAATAGTGCCACGTGCTCTTCGTAGGACTAGTCATTTAAATGTTTTTCGAGTAACCACGTGCTTTGCCTTTCGAGACCCCTCTTGGAAGGCGGGGTTGAGTAGGCTGTTGCGCCAATTTTTGGTGGAGCAACGACCCTCTCCTCGTTGACCTATTTTTTTCCAGAAAATTCGCCTGCGCCGGTCGCAATGCAAAAATAACGTCGGCATTGATCTGGAAGAGACTTTGCGTTCACTGTTGAAGGTTGGCGCAAACTCGGTGTACCTTTGTTATAACATATGGCACCGAGTTTGCGCCAACCTACAATGGGGAACGCTGAGTCTCTTCAGGATCCATGCCA
This sequence comes from Aplectana chamaeleonis, assembly GCA_029168955.1. Lineage (NCBI taxonomy): Eukaryota > Metazoa > Nematoda > Chromadorea > Rhabditida > Cosmocercidae > Aplectana > Aplectana chamaeleonis. The sequence continues at coordinate 64,789 of JAPDOI010000384.1, read as the reverse complement.
ATCATATATGGTATTCGGCGGTTCAAAATTTGGTAAAAATAATAAATGGAATAGAAGTATATCAGTAGGGCACACTGGACGATTTATGACCGCTGAGGGGGTCTCCCCGTGGTATACAACGAGGAAAGCTTCGAAGAAAAGTGGCGAGAATGATGTTTTTGTTGCGGTCTGCTGCAGCTGGGGGGGGGGGGAACGCTTTGGTACGATAGGAGCACGTGCTGCCGCGGATGATGACATGGATGCTGAAAAATTTGTGCATTTGCAGCACATACTTCTGAAATAAAACAACATGTTCCTGTAGTAGCAACTTAGGGAGAACTTGTATAGTAGCAACTTAGGGAGAACTTGATCGAATCCACAGCGCGGGAGCAGTTCGGCTGGCACATGTGACACGCGCGACGGAAAACCGCTGCGTGCACTACGTCGTTGGGGCGCGTTAAGCGTGAGGCCTCTGACGAGAAAAATAGTTGGCGGTCGGTCAACGCGCTCCAACGACGACGTGCGCGCAGCGGTTTTCCGCAGCGCGCGCCACGTGTAAGTGCCGAACTGCTTCTGCGTTGTGGTTTCTTATCAACATCTTCAACGTAGGCGAGGCGTCTTTCGCAGTCGCAGCACGTGCTCCTATTACAGGAGGAGCCTTTCAACCTATCAGCGTGCTCAGTTTGTTCTCAGTTCGTATTGTGGTCTGATTAAAACTCACCCCGAGTGTTTTCAACCAAGCAGCCTGCTTTTTCAGATATGGTTGACCAGGTGTCGCGATCGAAGAATGTTTCCCTCAGCGATTTTGGCCACCTTGTTGTGTGCGCTGCCGATGTCCCCGAATATGAAGTGAGCCGATATCTTCCAAAAAGTGTTTCCGAGTGCTAACAGACTCTAGTTGCAGCATTTAATCAGAAGTCGTCTAAAAAACGTGCGGGTGAATATCCAGGAAGTGAAGGACGTCCAAGCAGAAATAGCCACGATGCCAAAGTCGACGGATACCGTTGTGAACCTCCTCATTAAGGTCTTGGAGAAGTCAGTGATGATATCGACAGGATTGGCTGCCATGGTTAGACATATTTCGTGGGAGGGTAACTCGTGAGTCTCGTCACCGTTGTGGTTTTAGGTGGATTCTCTTCTGATTAGGGTGCCTGCCCTGAAAAACGACATCGCAGAGACATCTGCTCACATGAGTCGGCTGTGTTCCATGAAACTTCCGGAGGGCACCACTCTTTCCTCTGTGAATCTTACGAGCAGATGGATCGTCCCGGCTATACCTCCATTCAAGGTGGGACCATTTTTTGATCTACTGTGGCTGCCTTCAGGCTAGTACTCAGAGAAATGAAAACAAGTTACGTGTAACATAAAAGGCTGAAAACAAGTGACTTGTAACATGTCTAAGCCTATGAAAGTTACCTACGACCTATCTGTGGCCATTTAACTTGCATGTAACATCTCGACGGTTTCTGATTTGTAGCATGTAACTCATTTGGCCAAGAGACCCACTACTGTACCTTGCAATTGCAGAGAAGGCCCCTCAGAGCGTTTTCCGCTTTGCGTGGCCGCGTGCGGACTAACTGTCTACATCACGTGTCGTGTGTGGCGAAATGGCCACCCACGGTGACTCTATGTGTAAGTTGCATGTACCATAAATGTAACTTACATGTAATATAAATTCTAAAAGTAACTTGTTTTCATTTTTCTGAGCACATCGATCAGTGCCAAGAAGTTTCTTTCTCAACGTTTCTCGTACCTAATATGTCTCGGACTACGAATGAGAATAAATTTTTTTCCGGGAGGGTTGTCAGCAAGGATTAGCGTAAATTATTTTTTTTAAATTCGGGAAACGGAACATCTTAATTTGGAAACTGAAACGAAAAAAATCACCGGAATTATGAAAATCGGGTTATCGGAATTATGTTTAAATAGATAAATCCTATCCACCACCTGGTGACTGTGCTTTCACTATTTGTACTGTGCTTCTCTGGGCCAAATTCTGGTCCTCAATTGCGTCGAGGACACGCTTTGCGGCCGCACGCGCTCGAGTCAGTCGAGTTTCCAGCGCCTCAGCCGTCGATCTGTTAACTCTAAGTGGATTTGGAAATTGGAAACTGAACAAAATTGCAGAAAACGGTATATAAAAAGTCTCATCGAGTCGGCTTTGGCGCTGGAAACTCGACTGACTCGAGCGCGTGCGGCCGCAAAGCGTGTCGAGACGCATTTGCGGACCGGAATTCGGCCCAGAGAAGCATAGTAATTTGGCATGCACCTGCCGCACCGGGTATGGGCCAACAGGGAAGAAGTCGGCTGAAATTCTCTTCCTAGCAGAGGTCTAAATAAGAGCTTAGTCTTTCGCTTGTTTATAGTGATTTGCAGAGGTTTGATTTGAATGCGTTGATGGAATGCTGGCGATTCCCGTTAAGGGCGAAGAAGGGCGACTATATGACTCACTGCGCGGATTTCGCTCGACATTACTTCGTCAAGGTGGGTACCTTCTATTGTGAAAATAAAAATGTTTTCACAAACTCCAATCAATCCCCTACAGTCATAAAGCCCGTCCGAATGAAAATGTCCGCCCATTCAGTTGGCCTGCGTCTCGAGTGGCCGCAGCCAATGCATTCATTTGACCTATAAATCGATTAACAGCAGTACTGGACGAATAGTGAGTCATATCCCAGTCAGCTGTTCGCAGCTGTGGTAACGCTCGATCAAAAAATTCTAGTTGCGATCACCACTGGAAACGCAAGCCGACCGCGTGGGCGGACAGTCTTTCTGGGACAAATTTTAGATTCCTTTTTTTCATTATAGGCTTGCGAACCTGTGAGAGTGATCAAAAATTACGCCTGCCGGCTAACCGGTAAGAACGCGAAGGCTCAGCATCTAGTAGATCTACCCGAGGAGATCGTCGCCACCCTAATCGGTTTGTTTTCTGGCTTCAGGCCAAGGTTTGATGTGGTATGTCGTCAATCTCCAGATTGCCTTCTCGACGGATTACGCATGGGCAATCCCGAACTGAGTCGCACACCAGATGAACTGATAAGATGTCCAACAGAGTAAGTTTAGATGAGCGATCAGTAACTTTCATTGCTCAAGCTTGTAATCAATCTTCTCGTTTTCAAGATTCTGGAGACAACTCGGTGACGCAAACGAGGAGCGTTCCAGGGAGCTTTTGGAGAGACAGTCGATAAGGGTTGCATGGAAGTCCGGTCTGCGGCAAGCCCTTGGACGAGCATTGTGAGTTTGGCTAGGGACTGTTTCAGTCTTAGCCTGATGGTTTGGAAAACCATGTTTTCGTTACTGTTGGTGTGTGAAGGCATTATTAATAACCAGCGGCCTGAATATTCTGAATGCCCTCAAGAATTCACTATATATAAGGGCGTTCTCCTTGATCTGAATTGCCCATCAAGGAATTCTTGGGGGTTCCAGATAAAAAAAACTCCGCATTTGGCTAAGAACTTCCAAGCGAAGTTCTAGGCTATGAAAAAAAGAGGTTCCCTGAGTTTTTTCGCAAGCGGGTGCGTAGCGGAGGTCAGAGAGAGCGAGCGAGCGTATGGAAGGCGGAGGGAGCAATATCGCGTGCACCCGTAGCGCGTTGAGTGATGGGAATTGGGACTTTCACAGGGGATATTTAGGGCGCTGAACACGCATTTGGGGTCTGTTAGTCCTTATCTCGTGGGTAACTCTAGATTATGGTTAGCATAGTGCCTTTAGGCTGGCATACCCTGCCCTAGTAATTCGTTACTCGACGAATGCACCTCGAATTCGTGTTTGGGGGCCCATATAACCCTACAGAGAAAGTTAGCGCCAAATCTGACACTCTGACCAATGTACCGTATACCCACCGTAATATATCGTAACTTGAGAAAACTCGAGAAACGGAACATAGGCCTACCTTTTGTACAGAAAAATTTTGAGTAAGTTTTGTCGTAGATTTCTGGAAATCGCCAAAAGTCGTGTTTGACCTGCAAATTTTCTTCATTGGGAGGGTTTGGGCCAAATCAGCCGAAATCTTGAAGAATTTGATGATTTGGACCTCAGATTTGTAACCAGCACCGAAAAAAAATCCATCAGAACTAGTTTCAAGCCAATCGAATCTGTGACAATTCTTTGAACACCCTAAAGTTTGTCTCTAGATTACCCAAAGCTATGAAATCGCATATTTCTAGAAATCTCTCTGGAATTTAGGTAATTTTGAACGTGGATTTCCGAAAGAAGGGGCCATACGCTCTGTTCTGGAGCCGAAATGACTCAGTTTCTTCGCCAGCTTATACGGAGCTAGGGGGGAGGCAGTGAGAAAGACCGGGGGGGGGGGAAGGAGACACAGCGTACGCGCGTGAACTCTCGCTAGCAACGAAAATAAATTCCACTCCGAAGTAGAGTATACCTACAGCATCCAGTATGTGGTTTCTAAAGCATCAGGCTATAAGTCTAACTACGGAATTTCGCTAGTCAGGTATGAGCTTTGAGAGACTGAATGTTTCTTGGTCAACTCTGATACGCTCTCTCTGAATCTGAACTCGGACTTTGCTACGTACGTCTGCGAACAAAGTCACAGCCGGTCAATGTTCGTATTTCACGTTTTTTTTTTCTATCAAAAACGCGCATTAGAGTTTGCGAAATTCAGAAACGGACCTCATGTTTGTGTTCAGCGCCTAAAACTACCCCACTGAGCAAATTTCGGGTGATGGAACATTTCCAGACTTCGCACAGACTGATAGCGTTTTGGACTTGGGCGAATTTTTGGTTGGGCGCTTATTCATACCACTGAAAGCGAAAAAAAATGTTGCAGATCTCACTCAAAAATTTTCCAGGTAAGTTATTTGGGGCGCTGATCACGAATCTATGGTTTATTTGATGACTTTCCGAGCTTTTCGACATGATTCGTTCAAAGCTTCCCATCGGGGGGGGGGGAATTTGATGGCAAATCGCGACGTTTGCCGATTTCCGGTGTGCCACGATAGATATGGCTCAAATTGTTGCTCTGGGGGTTACTTGCAGTGCTAAACAAAATTCTGCAATCCGTTCATCGATTTCTGATAGATTACGGTAGGTTATGGTGGGTACACGGCAGCTTGGTCAGAGTCCCAGATTTGGCCCAAAATTTCTATGTGGGCATTATTGGGGAGGCCGAACACGAATGTGAGGTCCATTTTTTGATTTTCGAGATTTTAAGGTAGGCAAAGTCAGTTAAAAGGCATAATGCCTACCGTAACCTACAGTAACCATAAGTCTAGCGAAAAACAGACCCCAGATTCGCGTTCAGCGCTCTGAATAACCCCGTGTTGAAAGTTTTGAGCCGAATCCGAAAATGTTTTCCCACACACCCTAAAAATTGGCTGATGGTTACGTATCCGAGTTGACCAAGAAACATTCACATTCTCTCAAAAGCGCTTTCCGATCTTCGGATTTTCCATAAAGAAACCCGCTCTTCTCTGACCAGACTGTTCCAGATTTAGCAAGATTATTTACATACTAGCGAGGTTCCCTAGTAAGTAAGCAATCTTGTCAAATCTGGAACAGTCTGTTCAGAGATGAGCGGGTTTTTTTATTGAAAATCCGGAAATCGGAAAGCGGAACGACCATTTCGATTACGGAAATCGAAATGCTAAAGCCATCGGAATTCGGCAGATCGGGAAACTGATAATTCCAGGTTTTGGACTTTCCTTAGTGATAGTTCAAGTTTTCTTCCGCTATCCGCGGCGTAACCCAAAAGGAAGAAATTGACGATCGAAAACCGTCGAAAATCGGAATTGTGCTTCTTTTTGACTCGGATGCGTTTCAATCTGTCTTTTCAGAAATGACGTCCGTCAGTACGAGGAGAGGGGCAACTCGCTCGTTCCCAAATCGGTGAGCTCATACCTAACTTCCGTATTCAATACATATTCATTTTTAGCATGTTTTCAGAGAAAGACGACGGGCCAAGATGGAACATCAGGATAAAAAATCAGATGGCATCGAATTTTAGGTTTTAGGCAAGAATTGCTGCTCTGATATAACTACCGAACACTGAAGCTACGGGTGTATAGGGAATTTTTAGGGTTTTCATCTCGAAAAATCCTAGTGTTTTTTTTTTCAAAAGTTGTGACGTACTGGAACCCGCGACTGAAAAGTAAAGTCTGTTTGTAAGGGAATGTCTTGTCCCGCGGTCGGCGTGCGTGTCGAGTGGCCGTTCTGGGCTTTTTAGAACTTGAGGATCGATTGGTCGGAATCTTAGGCGAATAGTGAGTCACATCCCAGTCAGCTGTTTACTTCCGTCTGAAAGCACGTCGGAAAAATGCCCTCGTGTCGGCCGCGCGATGCGCACGCCGACCGCATGGGCGGACACTCCGATTCGGACAGACTATATTCGACATCCGTGAATTTTGAGGACCTAGAATTTTGAGAAATCGTTTCTTCAAATGTACTCCGGATTTGTGCTTTCGAAAGACATGATTTCAGAAGTTGACATATGTTGTTGTTGCTGGTATATTTTCGATTGTAACCCGTGTTTTGCTTTATACTCTGTTTATAGGGAAGTGTGTCAATTATGGTCCACCATTGGTCCCCTTCTAACTCTACTGCGGTAATCAACGCGTTCTCGGCCGGCGCCGGCATGCATCGATGACCCCGCAAGCAATCGATACATTACGGCCGCCACTCAATGCTCACTTGCTGGACGGTGGAGTGGCGTGATGGTTGGGGCAGTGATCGTATCGATCGATTTTTCGTTCGCCTGTGCTTACCGGGGTCGACTGAGAACGCGTTGGTTACCGTAATAGGGTCTAGTAGAGGACCAGTGGCGGACCATGAGTTTGTGCTCTCTATTATAAACAAGAGTATACTATTGTGTTTGTTTGTCACTTGGGTTTATAGATGAATATAATCAATAAAATACATATCATAATTTTTGTTGAAAAACATGTCTGAACAGGAGCAAATCCTTAGAGAGAATTCTATGAAATTTGAGATTCTGCTAAGCATCACCTTGTAATAGGGGCCCAAAAAATATTTTTTTTCGGCACCATGACTTCTGCCGGAGGGCCATTGAAGTGCTGAACACGATTGTGAGGTTCGTTTCCGGCGTTCCAGGCGACACGGGTAGGTCACGGTGGAAAATGGTAATTTATCTACCGTAACCTACCGTAGTTGTTCAAAAAATCGATAATGAACGTCGTTTTCAGGTTCAGCAGCGCAAATAACCGCCGTGGACGAAATTTGTACGGTGATTTTTTTCACTCCCTAGGGTTTACCTAGCATCCAAATCTCCCAAAATACGGTTTGAACTCGAGTGCGTCGTCTCCCTCACAGGAGGACGTGTCGCAGGTGTGCTACAAGTGCACACAAAAACTTGCACTCACATGGTCATCATAGCAGCACGTGCTGTTATTGTACGCGAATGAGCGCTCTGAAAGGGGCGGGGTGTTTGGGTCTTTTTGAGAAGCACGATTTAGAGAAACGGTCTAGGAACGCATTCTGTGAGGAGCACGTCGTCCTATTGTCCTCCAGAACGTCATATGACCGAATTGAAAGTATTGCACTCGAGTTCAGAACCTTGAGTGTTGCAGCCCGTGCTCTCACTGCGACAATACAGGCCGTGCTCTCACGGCGACAATACGGCCACGTGCTGTAGAAAGGCACGTGGCTTCATTGTCGTCCAAAGCATCTGTATGCGAGTGGAAATCATGTTGTGACCGAATCGGTCTCCCCAGTGCATGAAAACTTCGAAAATATTATACATAGGATACCATTGCGGTTTTCGCAGATCCTCCGGCATCTCGTCTGGTCAAGCCTGCACTGCTTCGCATTCTTCGCAAGCATAGAGCTGAAAAGTCTTTAACTCGCCCACTAGCTGCGTAGATTTGGCTTTGCTGTGCTTCTCCGGGCCACATTCCGGTCCGCAATTGCGTCTCGATACGCTTTGCGACCGCACGCTTTCGAGTTGGAAGAGTTTCCAGCACCGCAGCCGTCGATCTCTTGACTCTAGGTGGGTTCTGAAAACTGGAAACTAAAAAAAAATGGAGAAAACTGTATAAAAAGCCTCATCGAGTCGGTTTTGGAGCTGGAAGCTTGATCGACTAGAGCGCGAGCGGCCGCAAAGCGTGTCGAGACGCAATCGCGGACCGAATTTCGGCCAAGAGAAGCACAGCACACGAACGGAGTTTTTCGATTTTTTTCGTTCGAAAACTCGCCCAACGAATTTTTCCCAAATCTGTTCGAATTTTTGTCGAGCGGAACAATTCAGTTTTTCGTTCGCTGTATTCGGGTTCTTCGCAAACTTTTGGATTGTTCGTTCAATTTTCTCGCCTCATTGAGAATCAGAAATCATTGAGCCTTACCGGCGCGGATTTATGGTCTGCAGTTGCAGACAGCCGCTGTTGCAGCACGCAACACGGTGGCAATCTGTTGGGCCACGTGGTCCCGGCCCGATTCACCGGATTGAAACTAGTTGGGGGGAGGGCCACTCAAGATTGATTCAGAGAAATGAAGATTTTCTCCACGGGAACATGTATTAGAAACGTGTTAATCGTGTTAGAAACGTGTTAAACGTGTCGTATCACATGTTTGAAACATGTTAAAAAGGTTTCATATCAATAATTTCATTATAATTCTTTAGTCCCCCCCCCCCAGCTAGTTTCATACCCGATTCACCTTTCTCCGAGCACGATTTTGTCATCGTGTGGCGTGATGCAACAGCAGTAGTCTGCAACTGCGGATCGGAATTTCGTTCATTCCAATAGGCGTCGTTTATACTGCCGCCGCCGTGCGGCGCGACGCAGTACATTGCTGTAAGGCGGGCGTCGTTTATACTTTCGCCACTTTGCGGCACGAGGAAGTGTTATCCTATGATATTGATCACGAGGCGCGGCACAATCAATATTGTAGGACTCCGCCTCGCCGCGTCGCTCGGTGGCAGAAGTATAAACGACCGGTAATATTGATCACGCGACGCGCAACGATCGACATTATAGGATTGCACTTTGCCGCGCTGCTGTTGATCACGCGGCGCGCCACGATCGACATTATAGGATTGCACTTTGCCGCGCTGCTGTTGATCACGCGTCGCGCCACGATCGATATTATAGGATTGCACTTTGCCGCGCTGCGGCAGAGGTATAAACACCGTCCTAGCGAAGCCGACTATGCTGGATTTAACGTGTTGAAATTCGAGTAATTCACTGCGGTGGCAAAACACTAACGTTTTGAACTTCTGATCGGGTGGAGTCTAGGTTAGAATAGCGTAGAAAGAAGCGTTTTCCTTGCGGTTTTGGGGTACTTTCTGCAGCAGCCAATGACAGAGCATCCGTCACGGGGGAAAATCATCAGAATCAGACCTTTGCCCGGATCCTGTCTTCAAGCAGCTTTTCATGTTCAACAGGGCAGTAGGACTCACTTGATAGGGTGATTACAGTTGTCGTGAAGGTGATTGTAACAGCCACACTGATGATTCTCATATCTTCGTCAGGGGTAAGACTGGAGACCACCAGCAGCATCGCATGGCAACACAAACGACACTGGAGGGTAGGTGTACATTTGTTACCATATCATTGACTGTATCCGATATCATCCGAAGCTATTTGCTGGGAGGAGTTCATTGTTCAGCCTGCTGACATGATATGCTGTGGGTATTCGTTGGTGTGACCCTGCATGGAATGGCTCTTCTAGCTTTGATGGCTTATGGTGAGTACTGGCTTGTTGACCCAGTACACGGAAGAGGAGAAGTTGCAGACTAGTTGGTAGTCTATGCGGGACGCGAGCAGAGGAATTGTGAGCGCAGCGGTAACTAGTCCCAGCTATCCCCGTTTCCGTGTACTGATTCCAAAACCGGAAAAAATAGTTTTGCAAATAATGCATTTCTAGGCCTTACTTGCTCTCGAGCTCCGGCTAAATCGGCGCTACCCAACCAACCTGAGAAACCTCCGAACCCCAATGTGACAGGGTCTTCCGATAGTAGGTCATGCGATGGTCCCAAGGTAAGACTTGTCGATAAACACTTTTCTTTTGCCAAAGAGCCCAAGGTGCTCTTTCGGAATAGACGACCCACTAAAGAATACAATGAAATTAGCAATCTTTCGAACATGACCTACCGCTCGGTTGGTCACATCAAACAGTTCAGTACGTTTGAAAAAGACTGAATCATTCGACGGCTTTAGTGGGAAGATCATTTCTCATGAAATTTCTCTAGTGGGTCGTCTATTCCGAAAGAGTACCGAGCCCAAACCTTGATAATTCTGATTCAGGGTTCGTTCGATCTCAAATCTCCTATTGCAAATGTGGGTGCTCTGTTTTGTGCACAGAGAGTATGACCCTCACCAGAGCATTTTTCAGGGTAAAGCAAATCCAGTGGTGGACTCCGGCGAAGCTCTGTCTAAACAGAAAGTGGACCAAAAGACAACAGATGGCGGCAAACCGCAGAATCACTCACCTGAGGTTGGCTCATCTTTTGAAGGGTGCAAACACGGGACTATCCTAGACGGGGGGGGGGCACTCAAGATTCAAGTCAGAAATGAAATGAACCAGGGATCTATAACGCTCTCACTCGACGTATTTTTGTAATATTTCACCAACAAGAATGATTGATAGCGGCATCAAGCATCTTTTATCAGGTTTTCAATTCATTTCTATGAGAAAATCTTGGGTCCCCCCCGTCTAGGGTAGTCCCAATTTTAGGAATAGGTGCAATTGGAGCATCAACCTGGAATATTCCTCGATCCGAGATCAGAATCGTCGTTGTGGCACGGAAAAATGGGGTACTCTTTCGGAATAGACGACCCACTTAAGAGAATTGGATTTTTATGCTGTTTCATATACGTTCTTTTTAAAAAATTTACATGTTGCTCTATGCTTCTACATGTTTGGAAGCTAAAACAAGACAAAAGGATCCTGTAGCTGACTGCGGAAACCTTTTTTACCAGAGTGGGTCGTCTATCCCGAAAGAGTACCGAAAATGGGCGTGGTCAAGTGTGATGGACTGCTGTCCCCCCCCCCCTGCTGCGCTAGCACCGCTGGAACCTTGAAGTAGTGCAAATTCTGATGTAGGTAGTCAACAGCATTGGCCTCGAACACCCCGAAAGGTTGGAACCCCCTATAGGGTTAAAGATTGGATGCTCTTAGAGTTTTGGTCGAGAAATAGCCGCGAAATAGCTCACGAAGTTCTCCAGCGGCTCTTGGTTTGCTATTTCGCGGCTATTTTTCGGCATTTCATGGAACGGACAAGAAATAGCCGAGGAATAACCAACAAATAAAGAGAAGTTACCAAAAGTAACAAAGACGCAGCCGTCGCCGGCTCGGCGAGCCGCCATCCGGGTCCGCCAGCGGATAGGCAGGGCCTCTAGAGGCTGAGCGAAGTCCAAGCACCTCAAATTTGGGTAATTAAACCAACGGAGGTGTTGACATGTGAATCATACCTCTAGGATGCGTCGTATACCTTGAGAGCATTATTCCTCGGCTAATTCGCGGCTGTTTCGCGGCGAACATTATTTGGCTGCTAATTCGCGGCTAGCATTATTTAGCGGCTATTTCTCGGCTGTTCCGCGGCGAACATTGTTTGGCGGCTATTTCGCGGCTATTAGCGGCGAACAGGCATGTCACGGCTATTTCGCGGCTGTTCCTGGGCCAAAACTCTTAGAGTAAGATGAGAGCATCCTGAGATTTCGTAGCTTGAATGAAACCAAGGTTACTGAGAATCTGACGAGGGTGGGTAAAATTTTAAAGTGGATGAAACAAACCCCCCGAAGAAGGGTGAAATTGTTCAGACGCAGGTGGATTAAGCTTCGGGGTGGGCTGAATTCCGCCGTAGATGAATTGAACCGGGAATTGGTAACTTTCGACTTGGTGGGGGTAAACCCGAGGTGGGTGGATTTTCACGCTTGCTATATTTGGATTTCAGAGAATTATTCGTACCAGTCCAACGCAGAGGAGTGAAGAACACCTCACGAAGTGAGCTTTTTTTTTGCGGCACACCTATTAGGTAGGGGTTGACATGGCACAAGAAAATGAGAGAATTTCTGTACATGTTAACCATCAAACTATTCCACTACAATTCAAAGTTTCAGTGAATAGAATACTCTCATCACAAACAGCCACTGTGTTGGGATGTTATTTCCAAGGTGCCAAATGTGAAAGGAGCGGCACAGCAACCAGGATTGGTGCCAACCAATAGCGGCCATACGCTCCGCCCCTTCACGTTGTGGCACCTAAAGACTATTGTCCATCGCCCTACACCTACCCGTCAAGCTACTGATTCCAGGCCAATCCAGAAACTAACGCGAAAGAGTTTGTGGAGAACACTAGCAGTAACCCAAGGAAGCAAGAGCATAAATAATGAAGATCCTAGAAAGACGAGAATGCTCGGCACGACCGCGTCGCGTGACGAAGGCTCAGACACTTTGAAGAGTATCAAAAGCATCGTGAATACGTGTTCTGCTGAAGACATTAAGAAGAAACCCTGATGAGATCTGCACTCTGATTGTGCCGAAAAGCCTTTATCTGAATTCTCAATCGATTTTATTATGACCCTAATATCGATTAATTATAAATGTTTTGTGCTCTTTGGTTGAATCAGTAGAAGTGCCTCCCGTTGTGCTCCAAATCGCAGCACGCACTTCAATAAATAAGGCGACTTGATGAGTGTACAATACGCATTCAACTCGACGAGGATAGAGCTACGTCCTCCCCCCTACGTCACGTGGTAACGCGATCAACACGAGCTGGAAGATAAAGATAATGCTCTTTGATAATCAACCGGTACATCTTTGAAGGAGTTTTATCACTCATTAGCAACATTAGATGCGTGCCGAATATACATTCAGCTTGAGTTACCACTCGCGTTTAAAGGCTCTATCGCAGGAGCACGTGCTCCTATTAACAGCACGTGCTGCCAAATTTCATGGCCGGAGCACGTGCAACAAACCATCTTCATCGCTATCATAACTGGTGCTTAACTAGTGGGTGAGCCAACCCGAAAGATTACTGTTTAGATTTCAGCAGGCGGACCTTCGCTACCGCAGGAGCACTTGCTCCAGAATTTTCGGCTCGTCCCTCACCTTCGATAACAGTTGGTCTACACATTTATGTCTTATTTGTTGGAGCACGTGCTGCGATTCGGAGCACAAAAATAGGACTAGCTGCAGCATGTCATCTCACTGTGCCCAAAACCGTGTCGTCTTCAAGTCGTGTTCATATTCGACACACTATAAATCCGGCAAGTGAAAGAGTACAAGCTCCACGGCGAGGTCCCCGCAGTGGCGTGAAATCGTCCCCAGTGTGAGTTGAATACTCTTTTAAAGGGCGATGTCCTTTTCAGGGGTCAGCCAGCCAAGAATTTAGGCCGCTGAAGGAGGGAGGGAGTGGATATTTTTCGGGTATTTCTCGGCTATTTCTCGGTCATTACGCGGAAAGCAGGCACCTCGCGGCTGTTTCTCTGCTATTTCTCGGCCAAAACTCTAAGAGGCGAGGTTCCTCCGGCGGTCTAAATTCTGCAGAACGTAATGTTTATTGGAGCTCATGTGTAAGAGGCGAAGCCCCAACAGGAATACGCGAAAATACCATGTTGTCCCACAATTCTTGTCTGAAAATTTCACCATTTTTAATTCTTTTCAACTTTATTGAAAAACAAGTCTAATCAACAATATAATCACCACTGTTATTCACAGCAGTGGCCCATCAATTGGGCAGGTCGCCGATGCCCTTCGCCCTGAACTCCGGGGGCTGCGACTCGAAGAAGTCCGCGATGTCGGATTTGAGGTTCTCGTAGTTAAAGAATTTTATTCCGGCCAAATGGTGCTTCAGCGAGCGGAGCAAGTGGTAGTCAAAGGGGGCGAGGTCCGGGGAATACGGCGGATGGGCAACCGTCTCCCAGCCGAGCGTCGCCAACTTCTGCTGGGACTCCTTCGCCACGTGGAGCCGCGCCTTGTCGTGCAGCAGGTGGACCGAGGCCCGTCGGGGACGCTTTTCTCGGATGGCGGCGGCTAGTCTCTCGAGCTGATCGGTGTAGTTGGAGGCGGTGACCGTCCTGCCTTGCGGGAGCAGCTCGAAGTACATCATGCCCTTGGTGTCCCACCAGCAGCAGAGCATGATCTTCAGTGGGTGCAGGTCGGCTTTCGGCGTCGTCGGCGGCTCTTTTCCGAGCGGGATCCAGACGGCACGGCGAGCGACGTTGTCTTAGAGGACCCAACTCTCATACCCAGTGACCAGGTTTTCGAGAAACTCCTTGCGATGCGGACGAAGGAGGAGGGACTGGCAGACGGCCACGCGGCTCTGCTTATTGGCGTCCGTCAGACGGTGGGGATCCAACGAGCCCGAACTTTGTGGTAGCCGAGTAAGTTGAGTCAATTGTGGATGGTGGACTTGCTGCAGCCGAGCGTCGTCGCCAGTTCACGGGTGGTGGCTTCCGGCTTCTCCTTGATACAGCGACGAACTTCGTCATCATCCACCGTAGAAGGCCTCCCGCTGTGCTCCCTGTCCTCGAGGCTCGTGTCGCCGCTCTCGAAACGATTGAACCAGCGGCTGACTGTGCGTTGGGACACTGCATCCTCCTTGCACGCTCTGCAGATGTTGGCGACCGCGGTGCCCGTGTCGTTGCCCAGCAGCCACTCGTAGTATACGAACGTACGAATTCGACCTTGGTCCATTTTAGCTTGTACTGGTAGCTAGACGCGGCGACTGCGCCTTATATACCCCTAGCGTAGAACTTTGAAGAACCTTCTAGAAGGTTCTCACACTTGCCTGATATTATAACACTTCTAAGGAAAATTATAGATTTTTGAAAATTTTCGGACAGGAATTATTGGACGGCCTGGTGTCCGTTCTCCGTCTTCCGGGCATTTCAGCATATCCTTCTGCTGTTTTTGAGCTTTTTTTGGGAGAAAAATACCGAAGACTTTTGAAAAAAAAGCGGGGTGGTGATGCCGTTACCTTCTCCCGTCTTCCGCCTTCCGATTCATTTAGGCGGATATGTTTTTTTGTCTCCATTAACCTATGGGAATATTTCTAATGCGCATTCTAAAAAAGATACGCTGATAACTGGCAAACTGCGAAATTCACAGCTCTTTTAAATCGCCCTCAGATTTTGCTTTTAATTGAAGCACGTGCCCCTGAACGGGGCAGGGTTCTAACCGATGCGTTCACATAGCAGCATGTGCCTTCGTCGAAGGGGTGAGGTTCCAGCCGCCTCATTCTTGGCAGAAGCTTCTGCGTCAAAATTTTCCCGCACGTGATTCTGTGATGAGATTTGGCTTGTAGAGTGCGTGCCAATGAGACCGTACGCTAATTTGACCGGCGTGCGTGTCGAGCGGACGATGCGAAGGCATTTTCTGGCTGAGCCTTTCCACGGCTGCAAACAGCTGGCTGCGATATTATTACTCTTATTCTCGTCTAATATTCTTGCTGATCGTTAGACAGTTCCGAAAAATGCCTCCGCGATGGCCACTCGACACGCACGCCGACCGCGTGGGCGAATAATCCGTTTCGAACCGACTTTACTGCCGACTGAATCATGTTCATACCTCTCGCAAAGAGGATGTTATGTTATGTTATGTCATGTTATGTCATGTTATGTCACGTTATGTCATGTTATGTCATGTTATGTTATGTTATGTTATGCTATGTTATGTTATGTTATGTCATGTTATGTTATGTTATGTTATGTCATGTTATGTTATGCCATGTTATGTTATGTTATGTCATGTTATGTCATGTTATGTTACGTCATGTTATGTTATGTTGTTATGTTATGTTATGTCATGTTATGTCATGTTATGTTATGTTGTTATGTCATGTTATGTTGTTATGTTATGTTATGTCATGTTATGTCATGTTATGTTATGTTATGTTATGTTATGTTATGTTATGCTATGTTATGTTATGTTATGTCATGTCGTGTTATGTTATGTCATGTTATGTCACGTTATGTCATGTTATGTTATGTTATGTTATGCTATGTTATGTTATGTTATGTCATGTTGTGTTATGTTATGTCATGTTATGTCACGTTATGTCATGTTATGTCATGTTATGTTATGTTTTGTCATGTTATGTTATGTTTTGTCATTTTATGTCATGTCATGTTATGTTATGTTATGAGATCGATTTTCCATGACGTCGCATTTCTAGCGCGTGCTCCTGCGACGGGATTTTGCAGCACGTACTGCCGATTTGAGCAGGTGCACTTGCGAAGCTGATTGGGGTCAACAAATGTCGATGAGTTTAGTATATAAATTAGTCTGTGCAAAGTGGGGCACCTACCTTTATTGGCCGCATTGAATCATAAGTGAACTATTCAATTCCTGCCCCCCCCCCACCCTGATTGTTAGAAGTACCAAAGATCGGTGACTCATTTTGGTTCATGGCACTCCTTGACAGTTTTGTTTAGGTTGAGGTGGTCTTGGTGCTCAAAAATGGAGAAGTTGACCCATAATTTGCTGTTTGGAATATCAGGCTGTCCCATCAGAGCGAAGTGGTCCCCAGTGGAATTTGAGTTCTCATTCTTGTATACCAAGGCCACAACCCTTTTTTTGGTTTTGTTTTCCATGGACGTTCGGTTCAGAGCTTTGGAGATTCTAACGGCTCATTCTTGTTCAAACACGAAATCATTAACAAGTTTGGTCAGCTCAGTGTCTGCAGCAATAGTAGATAACAATGTTCCGACGAGTCGTTGTAAGGTAGAATTCGTACACGTCAGCGCCAGTGCGCTACGCGCGTTACGCGCTTGCGGAGACCATGAAAACGCCAGCGGGGACGCCATGGCGGAGCGGAAAAAAGTGGACCTTAACTTTTCTAAACACGCGATTTCAGTGCGCGAATCCATCACCATAGTAGCAAAGGATAATATTGGAATGAAATATGAAACGCAATGGAAATGGTGGCGTATTAACAAACTACTGCGGAGCGGGCTTAGATGGGTGCCGCGTGGGCGTGTCGTCCCGCCATTCATACTCCAACGCCACGCCTGCGCATAACGCGCTGGCGTTGAGGAGTATGAATGGCGCCTAAGCAGCAATAATTCTGATTGTGTCGTAGTTGAATCAAGTCGAATTTATGTGATCGAAAACTTTACTAATCACAGTATTTTCGTTAGAGAGAACGGCGAAATTTTACTCATTTTCGCGTCGTCAAAATTGAAATTCGTCGCGTTGTTAAATGTGTAGTGCCTCATGATATTGTGTGCCGTGTCATGACGGTAGCATTTCACAGGAAACATGCATTATACGATGTGGAAAGCGATGAACGAGGGCAGCGTCGTAGAAAATAAGCAATGCTCCGTCGAGTGCGTGTGCGCTTTTTGAGAAGTAGCGTTTCTCTCAGAGTGTGCGCAGTCTTTGAAGGTGATTAGCGTAACTTCGGAAGCGTGCGCCGCGTCATTGAGATTGAGATAGCGCGTCGTTGGGAGGGGGCGAGCGCGCTCTGTGAGAAGTGCATAGCTCTCACCAGGAAAAGTACTGCGCGAATGAGTAGCGAAAGTGAGAAGCGCTTTGTTTGGAGCGTGCTCAGTCTTGGGAAGTGAGTAGCGTTCTTCAGGAAATCGGGGCACTCCGCGCAGGGTCAAGTGCGGTTGTGCAATTACACAACGGGGGGTCGCAAAAAATTGTTTCCGAAAATGAATGTCATGGGGATCGCAAAAATTTCGGATCGAAAATGAGAATTTCGTGGATATCCCATAATTTCGACGAAACGCCAAAAGACGAAACCAATGAGAATTTCGACAAAGAACGGCCGGAAATGGCCGAAAAATGGCAATTGGCAACCGGCAAACGGCAATTGCCGCACATCCCTGATCGCGACGCTCGTGATGACGTCACAATCACGGTTGGAACACTACCTAAATGCCCAGCGGGAGACCCCAACGAGCAGCCCAACGATGATGTCATTGACTTCACGGTTTATTCATTTTAATATTCACCACAATCATGTCGCCTCGGTCCCATGGCGGAGAAGGACCCCGTCTGGGTCCACGACAAGGACGTAATCTTCGCCGCGGTCTGCGGTGAGGAATCACCTCCCCGCGGATCGCGACAAAAACCGCCCCCCTCAGCCGAGAGGATACCCCTATCCCCCAGCGGCCAAAAATATTCTGGCCTCCGGAGAGTGACTCGAAGTCACCTTCCAGGGCCGGCATCAGAATGCCGAATGAGAGGGTTCGAGTGAGAAGAGGCGCCTTTTATACCGTCTGTGTACGCGATAAGCACGTCACAACGTGATCACGTGTTGATAACCACCATATCAAGCTACGCTGTGATGCTTATCACAGTGTTAAGACTTGTCATCGTGTTCAAACAAGAATGAGCCGTTTGAATCCCCAAAGCTGTATACCGTTCCTCGTTTTCCATGTAGGCTCACTGTAGATTTCCAAATTAGCATGGCAAATGTATGCAACATCCAGACATCTCTATTGCGTTCAGTTCAAAAACCCTTGCAAAATGTAGGTGAACGCAACTCCCAGGGTAAGCCGGCATTTGCAGCCCTTTGAAGAATTACCATTGGAATGGGGGCGACACTTCCAGGATAGGGGACATGAAATATGGATCCGTGGAGAGAAAACCAGTGTTTTTTCTCGACATGTACTTTTTATCTGTTTGAACTCACGACATGCGGCTGCTGCTTGGAGAGCCATCCAACTCCATTGATGGATGACTTTACAAGAACCTTGTGTCGCCCTTTTGTCCATTATTCTTCAGCCGCCATGCGGTCGGTGTTTCTTTGGGCCGTTGCCCATATAGCTATTGTTTTCCTTGATTGTCTCTCCTCTTATAAAGCATTTCCAAAGAGCCCGTATTTCGATGATCGCCAGCAGCGAGCGCGTCTTTTGTCGACATACCCATTCCAAAAAAGCCCCCTTTCACAGATCCTGCTAATTTCAGACCAATCAGTATAACATCTATTTTCTCACGGCTGTTCGAAAAAATTCTGAAGAAGAGAATCGTTTGTCACTTGGAAGCGAATCAGGTTATCTCTCCCTTCCAACATGGTTTCCAGGGAGGGAAGTCCACTGTGACGGCAACCATAGAAGCACTAAACAAGTGGACGGCTTTCCTAGATGTTGGGAAGAGTGTTGATGTTGTCTATTTTGATTTTGCTAAGGCTTTTGATAAGGTTCCTCATGACAAATTATTGCAAAAACTCTCAATGGTTGGTATCCATCCGCGAATAGTTTCATGGGTACGTTCGTTCCTAACTGACAGGACGTTCTCGGTCTGTGTTGACTCTTCTCACTCAACTCCAAGGCCAGTCCTGAGTGGTGTACCACAAGGCGGGGTATTGTCGCCCATACTTTTCAACATATAC
The DNA here is from genome assembly GCA_029168955.1 of Aplectana chamaeleonis. Classification (NCBI taxonomy): domain Eukaryota; kingdom Metazoa; phylum Nematoda; class Chromadorea; order Rhabditida; family Cosmocercidae; genus Aplectana; species Aplectana chamaeleonis. The sequence goes on along the minus strand of JAPDOI010000384.1, from coordinate 45,553 downwards.
TTTCACGAAATCGCCAGTCTTGTCACTTCCTGTGGCACTGGTTTCAGTGCATTTGCGGATGATATCAAGATCTATCGGGACGTTTCCCAACCGGAGAACTCTATCCTGCTACAACAGTCTATTTACATTGTTAGTACTTGTTCTCGCGATTGGAATCTCCCGTTGGCAAAAGAAAAAACGAAGGTTCTCCACTTGGGTAATAGCAATGCTAACAGTAAATATACTGTCAGTGGCTCTCAGATCCAAGAAGTTGACCAAATAACTGATTTAGGGTTCACTATTACTACAAGTCTGAGTTTTGATAAGCACTGTGAATCTATCTCGAATAAAGCAACTTTTGCTATGAATAATATTTTCAGGGGTTTGTCAACTTGCAATCCCTCTGTGCTTATCAGAGCTTACACCACGTATGTAAGGCCTCTACTCGAGTACGGTACCCCGGTATTCAACCCCGCCAAACTCAAGAACATTAAATGATTGGAAAAGATACAGAACAATTTTACTAGAAGAGTTCTTATCAGACAGCATGGCTTCATTTATGGACAATTGCCCTCCGCTGCTGACAGAAATGCACTCTTTGGCCTAGAGCCTTTGGCTCTCAGAAGGAAAAAGAACGATTTGTTTCTATTCCATCATATCCTTTTCAATGGCAAGTTTGGTCTTAGGCCTGGGGATTTCGTGAGAACGAGGGATTCGGTAACCCGGGGGGGTCCGATTAAATTCCACCGTACCGTGTCAAATCTTGAGTGTCGGCGCTGCTTTTTCACTAATAGAATTGTTCCGGTATTCGAAGATCTCAGTAGGAACGATACTATTCCTATAAACTTCGGCGCCTATAAGAACTTAGTGCACATGAAACTGGCTTCCCGGGAGCGGCGGAGTGACCCTCCGATGTGCTGGGTTGCTCGTTTCCCTGTGCTATTCTTCGGATTGAACCATCGTTGTTCTCGTTTCATTAGTTTACAGTACCTTTGCTTTGAATATTCCGTTTGAGGTTGATTGTTCGTTTTCCTGTTTTCTTTTTTTTCCACACGAGTGTAAACTTGTGTAAATAAATAAATAAATAAATAAATAAATAAATATAATGAATAAATAAATAAATAAATATATATATATATATATATATATATATATATATATATATATATCATAAGCAGCCACCGTATTTCGCCGTGATCGACGCCCAAAACTTTACGTAGACCAAAAACTGAGCCCTTTGGAATTACATCAGAGTTTTTCTCCATCCTCCACTTACCTATTTCTCTGAAAAATTCAAGTATATGAGGAAAACCCAATAGATTTTAGTACTACTGTTAGGTCGTAGAAACATTCGAAGTTAGCGCCATGGTAATTTTCTCAAAGTTTTTTTTTCACAATCTATTCCGAAATGCTAGATGCCCGACCCAGGACAACTCCTCTTCTCACTCTACAGTCGTTTTCAGACGTCAATGATTTTATGAAGTTGTTTTCATCAAATTTTAGGTCTTAGACTTTCGAAAGAACTCAATAAGGCATAATTGTATGACGACTTATAGCGAGCACAAAAACATCGGAGGCTACTCTGAGCGAGAGCTATGACCTTGAATAGGAAATCGCACCCGGTTTTTTGATTAGGTGGAACATTTTGAGAGTTTCTAACCCCAATTTTATTCCAAATTTGCATTTGTACAGCCCACCGTAACGGAAAAAGGCCGTAGGGAAGCTATGGACCAAATAAGCCGAAAGTTCTAAAAAAAAAGAAATCGACAAATTGGTCTCAGATTTGTAACCAGCACCCGAAATGACCCCTGGTAAAAATACGGAGCTAGATCCAGAAAAAGTTTCTGAACGCCCCAAGAATTTCCATTCAGGTATCCCTTTTCTTTTCGCGAAGCTATGAAAATGCCCTTTCTTGGAACTCTCCTGAAAATCTCTGAGGCATTTAGGAAATTTCGAACACGGATTATTGACACACAGGACTGTAAGCACAACATTCAGGACATGGTTTTCTGGGTCATCGGTTTGTAGGTAAAACAAGCCCTAAAGAGACCATTTCCTGCCGTAGAATTCGTTTTTTCCCTCAGCAGCTGCGGAACGGTTCTCTGGATAAGGTAACAGGCGCTTGCTCCCTATATTCCCTTCTTGTTTGAGCGTTTTCCTCATATAATTTCCTGATAAAAAGCTGAAATCAATGCCGGAGATCATGGTGATCCGTTAATTAGGTGAAGTACCTAAGCCCATTGGTAATTACGGGCACTACAGAAGTTGCGGTGATCTGATCATTTGACGGCGCGGAGGTTTATTACCTCATTATTTGCAAGACGTCGTCAGTGTGACATTGACGAAAACGAGGTGTACGCCGTGTGTGCCCAGTGAATTATAGTGTTGACTTTGGAGACGAAAGCCAGTGTTACTGCGACGAGCCGCGTGAGGCCAATTTTTGCCTCCATAGACTCGGGAAATCTGATTTTCTGTCGATATTCCAACTTTTTGGACCCTTAATCAATTCTGTTGTTGGTCCTATCTGGGCATATTGCTCTGCTTAATTGCCTCCACAGAACCTTCTCAATTCGCTTTTATTTGCTGGATTATGTAATCTTGCGTAGTTCGTAAGGCGGATTCCGCTCAAGCTCAAAACAGGCGGGGTGGATACTTTTTCTGTCGGTGTGGATCGGTTCAGCGCTCGAGTACACAAAAAAGATGGTGTCTGGGACGAGTTCCCCGGGTCTTTTCCACTTGACATCTTCTCGCATACGCGTCTTTAACAATTCTACTGGCGTCCTAAATAGGGTTTTGCGGTACCATTCGTTTCGCTGTATCCATTTTTCGATTTCCGGCCTTCCCGGATATCCGTATTCCTTTGCCTTCTTCCTCGATTTAGTGGAAATCGCCAGTTTCTTTCTTGGAATTCACGTACCCTGATGTATATACTTCTGATTTTCGTCGCCAGCCTTCCGGATCAATATAGCGCATCGATTTTTCATTTTGCGCTTCCAGCTAGTATTTCCCTATTGCTTTTCCGTTTCTTCGTGATTTTTCCCCACATATATCTGGCTACAACCCCTAAACGGTCGTTAACACTTCTGCCTCCGTGCGGCGCGGGGAAGTGAAATTCCATATTATTGATCGTGCCGTGCCGCGTGATCAATATAATAGAATAGCACTTTGCGGCGCCGCTCGGCGGCGGAAGTATAAAAGGCCCCAAAAGAAGGTTGGTGAGATGGTAGCGAATATGCATGTAGTAGTCAAAATGATAATGTAATTAATATAATAATGTAATAGTGTTTTATATTGTGTTATGATATGTTATGTTATGTTATGTTATGCTATGTAATGTTATGACATGTTTGGTGTGTCATGTCATGTTATGTAATAAAGTCTGTCCGAATGGAACTGTCCGTCCACGCGGTCGGCGTGCGTGTTGAGCGCGTCCCACGGCTGCATACAACTAGCTGGGACACTATTCACCACTTATCTAATTCTTTTGCAAAGCGATTTGCAGGTGCGAATAATGCCTTCGCGACATTCGCTCGACACGCACGCCGACCGCTTGGGCGGACAATCACATTCGGACGAACTTTAATGTTATGTAATGTTATGTCAAGTCAAGTCAAGTCAAGTGAAGTCATGTCATGCAATGAAATGTTAAGTTATGTTATGTTATGTTATGTTATGCTATGCTATGTTATGTTATGTTATGTTGTGTTAAGTTATGTTATGTTATGTTATGTTACGTTATGTTATGTGATGTAATGTAATGTTATGTTATGTTATGTTTTGTTATGTTATGTTATGTCATGTTATGTCATGTCATCTCATGTTATGTTATGTTATGATATGTTATGATATGCTATGTTATGTCATGCTATCTTTTGTTATGTTACGTATGTTGCGCTATGTTATGCTAGATCATATTAAGCTGTAATATGCTGTGCTGTGTTAGGTAGTGTTATGCGCTACGCTGTATAGTGTGCTGTGATGTCACTCGTCCCAGACTTTGCCCTTTTCGTGTACTGGAGAATATGACCGTATGATTCTGTTACATAAATGCGTTTTTGTCACGATTCTGAATCCGAATCTAGGCAATTTTTCTAATACCTTATTTTTTATTTTTTCTGATATTTTTCCCTAATTGTTCTCCACTGGACGGTCTTGCTACATTGGAAAACTGCTAAGGACTGTTTCTTCACGTGAAAACAATTACCGTTTTTTTTCTGATAACTTCTGTGTAATGTAGAGATGATATACCAATGTTTTTTTTACAATTTTTTTTGTTGCGCTACGGTACTACTGTGAGACCAAGGAACACTTTTCCCATGTGTACCCCCGATAATTCGTAAGTGTGACGGAGGACGAGGTCGCTTCTCGGTAGTTTTATGAGGCCCCCGCGATCGTCCACTTAAAGGCAGCGTGCGCGCTGAAAACCAAATTCTTGTTTTTGTGTCATATCGTTCACGTGGACCTTAATAAGGCCACTCACAAAGTTTGCAGTCTTAAAATTGAATCGGGATGGAGTTTTTTTCAGTTGAAAACGTCTTTCTGGGTTTGGGGATTGGCCTTTGGGTCGATCAACTGTTACGTTCGCCCACCAAATGAGAAAAGAAAGTAATTGATCAGCAAGTGATATAGTACAAATAAGTGGAAGCTGGTGAAATAAGTCATATGATTATGTCATGACAGTCTTTTCTGCACATATCGGTCAATATTTTCTCCCCTAAAAATCAGCTGAAAGAGGCACGAACGGGATTTGATCGAGAGATCATGGTTCAACACAGCGATTCCTAGTGATCGACTGTTCCTTTCTCATGCGTCGATTGGTTGGATTGGGTCTGGAAGCGAAGAGGAAGGGGTCCGGAGAAGCAGTTCTCAGTAACTTTTCCGCGGTTCTCTCAACGTGGCTGTTGTGTAGGATACTAGAGCTTCCATTATACATCGAAAACTCAAAGACGAATTTCATCGCGAACTATGCCTTTAACGATGTCTCTCCATTGTCGGTCTCTCACATCTTACTACCTATTCTGTGCATGTCTCGTTGTCGCGCAAGGTGTTTTTAGTGAAAATTTGACATGATCAATGTTTTTTACTCAAATTAGTTTTTTTAATGCTGTCATCTATTTTTTGAAACGAAGTATTGCGTTAGGAGATGGTGGCACCTCCCTCGTGTCAAGCGTTGATGTACTGCGTCGATTTCCTTGTAAAGGTCTTCGTTATGGCATACACGCGGCCAGAAATATCCAAGCAAACGCCTAAAAAGCTTCCTCTCCGTGCAATCCAACCTTTCCATCTGCGTTTTCGGTGCTGCCCACGTCTCCGATCCGTACATCATGATAGGGCGAATAGCGGATAGGTAGACGCGCAACTTGACTTCCTTCGCGATGGTGGTAGACCACAAACACTTGGTTAGAGAATTAAATGCAGACGTAGCTTTCGCACATCGTTGTCGAATATCCGCTGCATAACTACCATCGTTCTTCAGCAAACAGCCCAAATAACAGAAATCGTCCACCAGTTCGATACGTTGTCCGTCCACACAAACTCCAGTTGAAGGCCTCTGAGAGACCCACATCTGCTTGCATTTGTCGGGACGAAGACGAAGTCCATAGGCTGCGGCATACTTCGAAACGAGGTTCACAATCCCTTGCAGTTTTGCTTTATTTTCAGCGAATAACACGATGTCGCCGGCGTACTCCAGGTCGACAAGGGAGCATCCTGATGGTGTTAGGATCACGTCCGCAGGAAACTGTTCTGCAACTCTATGCATGATGTCATCAACGGCGAAGTTGAAACGAAAAGGTCCTGCAACGGCTCCTTGCCTTCCTACTGTTTTCACCTCAAAAGCTGACGTAAATCCGACAGGTGTACGAACTGCTGCTGTTGTTCCTCTGTTCATGTCCTCGATTAACCGAACATACTTTTCCGGGACTCCATCTGCTCGCAGAGCATTGAGCAATCGATCACGATGAGGAGAGTCGAACGCGGCTTCAAAGTCCAAAAAAGCAAGCTGTAATGGCTTCGAAAACCGCTGCCACGATTCAATTACTCTTCTCACGACGAACACTTGGTCGATGGTCGATCTTCCAGGTCGAAAACCGGCTTGCTCATCTCTGGTCGTTCCTTCACGATGTTTGATAAGTCGCTCGAGAATGATACGTTCTAAAACCTTGTACATGACACGAAGTAGAGAGATTCCTCTGTAGTTCTTAGGATCCGTGACGGATAGCTTCTTGTGAAGAGGTACGATGATCGCATGTCTCCACGAATCGGGTATCCTTTCGCTCATCCATATGGCACGGATGGTGTTGGTCATTTCACGAATCCCAGACGGAGGAAGAGCTTTCAGCATTTCAGCAGTGATGTTGTCATCTCCACCTGCCTTTCCATTCTTCATTTTCCGGACACAATCCAAAACTTCAGACTCAGTCGGCGGTTCCTCACTCCCTTGTAAGTGAAGATTTAGTGGAAACATGATTTTCGAGATGACTTCGTATATACTCTATACTTTTATGAATTACTAGACGGCCAGTTGTTTTCTCTAGCGCAAGTGATAATAGTGCTCTTCGGAAAAAGTCATTTGTTATCAGTAACACCTGATCCTAGTGTTGGTATTCGTTTTTTGGGCCTTAAATGCCTTTCACTTTCCACCTGCCCTGTTGCCCTATAAAGAGGTCTATATTGACATTTCTGAGTCTTCCTAGAGTTCACGTAATAAATTTAGTCTGATGAAAGGACGGGGCTGCGACGGTAGATCGCCGCGCACGAATCGAAACTCATTTGGCCAGTGAGGCCGCCAACACCGCTTTTCCGGCCGTCTTGTCCATTCTCTTCAGACTAAATCAAATACGGAAACCATATGCGACGGGCTCAACATGTTTGTTGAGTCCACTTCATTGATTGAACGTCACATGGTGTAGTGGACTGCAGCATGGACCCATTAACATGAGGTGAGGGTTCGGTTCCTGCCCAATGCTCTTCTCCCGCGAATAAATGGAAATTTTGCGTTTCACTATTGACTTCTGTGGCGTTTTCGTATTGTTATACTTTTTATAGGAAGATTGTATGTATTATAACAATTTTCGATAAAATTGCAAAAGATTTTTACGATGGAGTATCGAACCCTTAAACTTCTGCTAATTTGATACTGTACTATCCACTACAACATGTGAACAGATCTGATCTACCATATATTTTTAGTTCGTTTTATTGTAACATTACTACTTTTGTATATTACTGCCTAACAATCATTATTGTCATACTGATCATTGTTATTCATTGTGAAGTCTGTCCAAATGAGACTGTCCGCCCACGCGGTCGGCGTGCGTGTCAAGTGGCATTCTTCGAACGAGCATTCCCACAGCTACAAACAGCTGACTGAGATATTAGTCATTTTTCGTATAATATTCCTGGTAATCGATTTACGAGTCCGGTAAATGCCTTCGCGACAGTGATTTTATACGCACGCCGACCGCGTGAGCGGACAGTCTTATTCGCAGGGACTATAAAGTGGTGCATATTTACAGCTGGGGGAAGCGAGTTCCGCCGGTGGCTCGCAGTCAGATAGCGTGCCCCATTGTGATAATTTCCCGCACAAATTAAAATATATGAAAAATAAAAAAAAACAACATAAACTTAAAAATATAAATGTACATAATATGTTTAGCTTGCTTGTGTGTCATTCATGAGGTTCGCGTGCTTGCGTGGGTTGACGTGACTGTAAACATACAGAATTTTTTTCGTGTCAATGTTGATCGCCCTTGCCTCGAAAAAAAAAGTATTTTTTCTCTCTTGGTCTCGGAAAAAATCGCACAAAATGATTTTCTGATTTTCTTGCTTATAGATGCGATGTGACTTCTACACGATAACTCTGTCAATCGTCACCGGAGTGGTGACGAGTTCGCCACTTTCCGATCTGATTGAGCGAAACGTCGTCGATGAGCACTCAATTCTCTCCATACCATCACCCGACACTGCACTCGGTAAGTCAACCCGAAAAAAAACCAGTTGCTGACACCATCCTAGGTAGGGCAATTAGGTTCTTCGAGTTTTTTGCACTTTAAGGGTTCCCGTCCATACTACTTTATAATCATTGAGGTTGGTTCGGCGGGAAAAGGGGAAATAGAACGCTTCTTAGTGGCTAATATTTTTATATGGACAATCTCAGGCAGTCATTAACCCGGAGCCAACCACAGCACAAACATATGCTATCCTCAGGCGAATCTCGGCCCCGATCCGCACCGAACAGAAATCGGAGCCGCCTGACAATTCGGCTCGTTCTCCCAATATCTGTGCCACTGCTGACGCTGTTCGGGCGAACTACAGGTGTCAGAACAGCAACAGTAGTGTCCCGGAGAACAACAGAAGCCGACCCGCATGCTGGGAGAACGAGCTGAACTGACGGGCGGCTTGGGGCCGAGAACTCCATGAGTCATCAGTCTCATTCAGTTAGTTACTCGCAATCAGTGAATGGGCAGGAAATGAATCGATCAATAGTCATTTTCTCTTCGTTTTCCCGCCCAGCAGCGTCGCGGCTTTCCGCTCGAATGACACAGACTATATGCGAAAGTTTTTCTCTGTCCACAGAACTCATTCTTCTCTAATCTGCTCGTGTTGTCGATACCATACGGGTCAACCAAGAAAATTAGTTCTCTCCAAGGCATGCCACAAATTTCTTATTCAACGTTCACGTTCCACGCTAGTTGATATCCCATGAACCCCACATGACAGTTATATCTCTCCAGCGACTTCACGAAATTGAATCTACACCCATGAGGCTTACAAGGGAAGTGTTTATGACGGTGAACGCATCTGTAAAAACGACTCGTATCGTTAGTATCTCTTGAACCTCAGTAGTGAAATTGCGCACTTTAAAACCTTTCGAAACGGGTCGTAATCTTTCGAAAATCTGGAAACAGACTACATATTCGTGTTTAGCGCCGCAAATAACCCCCTGGACAAAATTTTGCTGAAAGCATATTCTTCGAACTTTGCACAGAGTGATGGCGTTCTGGACTTGTACGAATAGTTTGTTGATTGTTTCGTCTAGCAAATTAGGGATTATAAAAGCGTTAATTTTTTTTTGAGATTTGATTCAAAACTTTCTCATTTGGTGTGCTTATCATGAGTTTCAGATTTATCTGTCGTTTTTCCAGAGCTTTCTACTAAATTCGTTGAAAGCCTATAATCGGGGGAAAAATCGAGGGAAAACGCCACTCTCGACCACTCCCAGAATGCTGCAATAGAAATGGCTCAAAATGTTCCTCTAGGGGATCATTTGGAGTGCTTAACACGAATCCGAAGTCCGTTTATCGGCTTTCGACAGCTCACCATAGATTACGGTGAGTGTACGGTAAATTGGTCAAAGTCCCAGAGTTGACCCAATTCTTCTATACGGGGTTTGTTCGGGGTGCTGAATACGAATTTAATGCCCATTCGTAAATTTCCGAAATGCAAAGTAGGTTTTGCTCTCGAAATGACATTGTAACTACCGTAACCTACAGTAAACTTCAGATTTCCTGAAACTGGACCCCGAATTCGTTTTCGGCACCCTGATTAAACCATGTATACAAGATTTGAGCGAATTCCGAGAAAAATTCCCGAGACACTGTAGAAAAAATGTCTGATGAGTACCCTTGCCTTTTCGCGAAGCTTGAAATACGCTTATAGCTTCTTGGAACCCGTCGTCCAAGAACCCATGTTTCAGGTGGCACTCATGGAGTTGAGTCTCATCAAACTTCAGTGATGTTACTTACCTCTTGATCCATTCGTTAGGTAAATCAATCGCTCCGAAGAAGTAGGTCCTGTACATAGTTGATGCGCCATGATTCACCCATGATGCTTAGTCCCCTCCAAACACTACCCGAAAACCAGTTTTCCAAGAACCACCCATGAAGTTTACCAAAGTTTTCCAACTCTTTCCAGCAGTCGATCCTCTCTGAACCATCCACGAAGTTCAGTTTTCTGTGACCTATTCGCAACACTGCAATCTTACAAACTATGTACCCATGTAGTCTTCACTTACCCAATCCTTCTCACATTCCTTAGACAGGACCTAAGGTTTATTTCTCTAAACCCGCTCTCAATTTTAACCTTACTCGAACCCATCTATGAAGTTAACTCTGTCTTCCCGCACTTGATATCCTGTGGATTACTGCATGATTCTAAAGCCTCTCCATGAAGTTCATAGGGTTTGAACATTTGGAACCACCCCTGAAGTTGACTCTTCTTCGGCCTGTTTTTGTAGTTAGATTCTGTTGACCTTAAATGTAGCTAAAAGCCCTCAAATGAACCTTAAAACTCTTAAACTTCCTGTTCCTATCGCCGGATTTCTCATTACACAACCCTGGGTTGGTTCACTTTGGGTTGGGTTAGGAGCGAGAATTACCGCGGCCGTGCCCTTTAATCCAACCTAAATTGAAAAGCCCAGGCTTATAACGATGATGAATTCGACCCCTGGAGTTGTTGTTAATCTAGTGATAGGCCCAGATTTGACCTGCTCCTAATCGAACCGTGCGACTTTTCCACAAGGTGGCATTGCTAACATTTCACGACTTCTATCGATTTTTTATGTGTTTTGTAAAATTGTCGCATTTCGCATCACAGAGTTGTATTTCAAAAAAAAATCTACCAGGAAGTCCGCCAAACAAAAAAATAAATGTCTTTGATCCTTAAAAATTGTGCATTTCAGGGATGTTGGACATCAGCGAGCAAAAGTCGGAATCGTTCCCTGATATGAGCGACAAGGGTGGGTTGTCATATATGATTATACACTGTTTTTCTCCCTTTAAGGTGAGATCCTTTCGACCGCCGTCTGGAAAAACGTCATGAAAATTCAAAAACATTTTTTCTTCATTAATTTATATTTTTCAATAATTTTTCTCTAATTTTTAACTCTAATCTGGGACATGCGCTTGGTAGCTATATCAGGAAATTTTTCGCCCACCTCGAGAATTTGTGCCCCTTGAAGAGATCCGGAAAACGTTTTCCGGCTACATTGAGAATCTCTGTAATTTTTTTCAAGATAGCACCAAGGGTTCAAGCCCCACAAGAAAATTTGAATTGTCTCGCTCGGATATCACTGAGATTTTGAGTCATATCAGATTCCGATAATATGTGGCGAATGCAGATTGATCCTTTTTTTTGCAAGTTTTATATCTTGCTGTTGGCGAAGTTCTGACATCGGTGCTCCACATGCTCTCCAGAAAACGATATACGTACTTCTTTTGGGATCGTGTGAGAAGCGCCTTTCACTAAAATTTAGCCCTGGATCGGGACTGTGTGATCTCCGAGAGCAATAATCGAAACTGCCTGACAGTTCGGCTGGTTCTCACAATCTCCGAGCCACTACTACTACTGTCCCAGCTCCTCCAGTTTGCCCGGACAACAACTGCAGTGGCCCGGAAAGCAACAGCAGGGGAGCCGCAGATTGGGAACACGGGCTTAAGTCAAGCGGTTTAATTGTCAGGCGGTTTGGGGCCGAGAATCGCCTGAGACGGTTATTTGTCCGAATTTTACCCTTTCGTGTAATCGAGTGCGGAGGTGGTCCATATTTGGAGAGAGCAGAAATTTCAATACACGGGTACTGAGAGATTGCAAAATGGTTTTATTTCAACTATGAAAAATGAAGATAGAGACTGTCTCGAAAATCCAGTTTTGGTGCTTGTGCGCCAACGAAAAACGCTTCCAAATCTGGACTGGATTCGACGACTTCGACCTAAGTTTCTTTTTTCGAAATGGTGTCATAGCGGTTCTAATCACGTTGATATCCAATCGTGTTCTTAGGTGATTAATGACCCAAAGTACACCCAGCCAAATGAATTTCAAGATTTCCCCCATTAGTGTTAAATATAATTCAGCTGTATGACTTCTGGCCGTTTTGAAACATGAATTTTTTCTACTAAACTATGTATGTATGGTAGGGAAGAGGTTCTAGGCCACACCTTCAAGAGAGTGAACCCGAGGCCACACCTTCTAGATGGGTTTAGCTACTTTTTTTTTACATTTAATTAGGCTCAACTATTTCTCATCGCCATTTTTGCCACCATCGCCTAATTTTGTGTTCACACTTTCCAGATGTCCGACCCTCCGACTATCGTCGGATTTCGCACTTTCTGAATATTCGACCAATAGCGGCGTCGGCCGGCTGACGCCGGCCTCTGCCGCTGGGGCCCGGCTGCACCGACCATTCCAGCGGCTTCGCCGGCATATTGGGTATAAGGCAAATAACTCGGTGCTTTCTTTCTTCCTGCGCCGGCCCATAAGCTGGTTTAGGCGGCAACACTTAAACCATGGGAAATCACAAAGCATTCCAAACCTTGCTACGCCCGTTTACCTCCTTATCTGTAACGTGACACACCGGTCGTTCTTCCGTTTTATAAGATCCTGAACTGGCCTCTGATTTATCTTAATTTTTGTCATGATAAGGACAACCGCTGTTTGGAATTTACTAAACGTTTTCATGATCAACCGACCCCCTGCTACTTTTATTGCCAAATGAAGTAGAATGATGTTTGTGTTTCATGGATGCAGATTTTGATTAACTCTTATTTTCATCGTATATAAACCCGATTTAGAAAAGTTAGTGCATATAAGCAGCTAAGCAGTTGAATTGAGTGGTGAAGGGTAGGGGACCTGAAGAAAGGAGTGGTGTACGCTCTCTTTTAGACGCACATAGTGATTCTGAAGTAATGCGCTCTCTCTCTCTTGAGTCTCACACGTTTTCTGCGGCGTCCAACGCCTCCTTTTGCGTCTCACACACTTCCTACGGCGCGATCTCCCTCGGGTCTCACACATTTAATGCGGCGCCCCTAGCACTCCCACTTGGTTCCCGCACACTTTCTACGGCGGCCGGCGCACCCCCACTTGGGTCCCGCACACTTTCTACGGCGTCCGGCGCTCTCCGCCCTTGGGTCCCGCACACTTTCTTCGGCGTCCTGCGCACTCCCACTTGGGTCCCGCACACTTTTTTCGGCGTCCTGCGCACTCCCACTTGGGTCCCGCACACTTTCTACCGCGTCCTACGCACTTCCACTTGGGTCCCGCACACTTTCTTCGGCGTCCTGCGCACTCCCACTTTGATCCCGCACACTTTCTATGGCGTCCGGCGCACTCTACCTTGGGTCCCGCACACTTTCTACGTCGTCCGGCGCCCTCTACCTAAGGTCCCGCACACCTTCTACGGCGTCCGGCGCATTCTACCTTGGGTCCCGCACACTTTTTTCGGCGTCCTCTGCACTCCCACTTGGGTCCCGCACACTTTCTACGGCGTCCTACGCACTTCCACTTGGGTCCCGCACATTTCTACGGCGTCCTACGCACTTCCACTTGGGTCCCGCACACTTTCTTCGGCGTCCTGCGCACTCCCACTTGGGTCCCGCACACTTTTTTCGGCGTCCTGCGCACTCCCACTTGGGTCCCGCACACTTTCTACCGCGTCCTACGCACTTCCACTTGGGTCCCGCACACTTTCTTCGGCGTTCTGCGCGCTCTTGAGCCCGTACCCGTAAGGTAGCCCGTCTTGAAAGTCAAGCCGAATAAACGGTCAAACAAACACACAGAGAAACGCACACATACATAAACACACACACGCACACACAAATTTACCAAAATATATATTCTGACTATAGTCGGATAACAATGTGATTTTTATCCGATTCTGAACAGATATGGAGTATACTGTTCTCCTTACCCGGGTTTATTGTACGTACACCCAGTGTTTCAGAAAACAGTGTTCTGGGTGTTACAGGTACACATTGTCCTGTGTATCAGTAATCCGTGTTCAAAATTTCCTCAACGCCCCAGGGATTTACAGAAAAGAGCATTTTTATAGTATTGTGAAAAGAAAAGAGGTGCCCGAAAGGCAATTTTCGGGGTGTTAGGAAAATTGTGTTCTGGAGTTGGGTCGGAAGTATTTTCTAGCGGTTGTTTTGAGTGCTGATTAAAAATCTGAGGGTCATTGGTTGATGTTTTTCAGAGTCCGGCTGATCTGGTCCGAAGCATCCCATTTGGCGAAATTTCGTGTTCCAAACGCGACTTCTGGCGATTTTCAGAGTCCTACCACAAGTTTGCCCGGATACTACTCCATAAGGGTTATTTGGGCTGCTTCACAAAAATCTGTGGTCATTTTATCGATTTTCCTCGGATTACGGTATGTTACGGTGAGTATAAGATAGTTTGGTCGAGGTCCCAGATTTGGTTCAGAATTTCTCTCTGGGGATCATTCGGCATCCCGAACAAGAAGAAAAATATATTACGGTAGGTTACGCCAGTTTGAAGGCTCTATGCCTACCGTAGCCTACAATAACCCTTGGATAGAGCAAACTCCAGATTCGTGTTTAGCGCCTTAAAGGCACAGTCCAACCTCAGAATCGAGTTTTCGTTGCTCTGCTTGTCTAGGAGAAAATTTTACGCTGATCACAAAAGTGTCTCCAGAATCGCTCAGAACTCACTACAAACGGAGTTATGGCTCCTCAAAGATTCTGAATTTGAACGGCGAGAAGTTCGCGGACGAGTTGTCTTGGGCCTGTTTTTTTCTCGTTATTTGCAGCTATCGCTCTGAAGCGGGACACAAAATAAAGCCAGACCGAAAACAAGCGGAAGAACATAGATTTGGAACAAAATAGATCGCGCTTCTCTTCAGTGTTCAGACCGGAAGCTTGTTGGTGGACGTTACCGATTTTTTCTTCCATGGGGGCGGGGTCGACTTTTTCTTTGCCTTTTCTCGCTTTTTTGGGTTAATTGAGATTTCCCGCTCGGCAGGGTTGCTATAAACGGCGGCCGGAGTATAATATCAAAAATCACCTCTGAGCTTGGGTTGTGTCTTTAACACTTAAAGGCAGTGCTCACGATAAATATTTTATACCGATATCTCCACGGTTTACGTAAGGTCTGATGCCCTATATAGCGAATATATAGGCCATAAAACGGCAATGTTCACCGTCGACTGCGTACCACGCGCTGCGGGGACCGCACGCGCGTCGGAAGCAGACGGATTTTGCCGCCGCGCGACGAGTTTTGCCGCCGCGCGAGTTTGGCGCCGCGCGACGGCCGAAACTCGTCGCGCGGCGGCCAAAACTCGTCTGCTTCCTACGCACGTGCGGTCGCGCAGCGCGTGGTACGCAGTCGACGGTGAGACATTGGCCGTTTTATGGCCTGTACATTGGATCCGAATCAAAAAAAATCGGATACTCGGATTTCGGATAACTCAAAAATCAAAGGTCGCGGATATCCGACTCAAACGGATAGATTCAAAACAGCAACATCAGATAATCCGAGTCATTGGGATTGGGAGGCTAAACGGATAGCCCGATTCCGGATCAATCCGAAAATTATCTTTTTTCGGTGATTCGGAATTTGGATCACTCGGATTTTGACGTTTTTTCGGTGAGCCGGAATCTGAATATCCGAGTCGGGTATCCGGTCGGATAAACATAGGTAAAATGCAAACAGTCTATCGAAAATCGATAGCCCGGGGAAAATATTCAATAAAAAAAAACGTTTCTCTACTGTATCATAATATTATAAAACCATTTATAATCATCTTTATCTCGAAGTATTTGCAAACCAATTTTTCAAAATTCATTCTTTGCAATATATTCAAAGTGAATGTAATGTTAAAGCATTAGCATAAATGAGCATGAGTGTCATTACTCCACATTGAATTCGTAAGTGCTATCGCAGTGGGGTGGGGGGCAGCGTGGTTCCGCAATTGGCTACGCCGTTTTTTCGTACCGCAACGACTCTGCTGTTTTTAGAAGGGGATTCAAACCCCGGGTAGGTGCTCAAATTCAGTGCGGCATAGTAAAATGGGCGTGGCCAAATGCATCGCGCCATATTGCCCCCCCCCCGCTGCGATAGCGCCAAATTCCTAAATACCCGTGAGTTCCTGTCTAATCCTCTTCGAATAGGATTGCCCGATCAATCAATACACATGGTTTTGGAGCCAATCGTACTGTGTCCGTCCCAGCGACGTGTCGCGGAGGGCTGACATACTGCAAATGTGCCGATGCATGTCGTTGCCACTGTCGGTGTCGCTGTGCAGAGCGACGCAACCGCGTGTCGCAACAGTATACCATTTGCCTAATGGCCTTTCAAAGTGGCAACGCAGAGAAACTCGCTGTCGCGGAGACGGGGTGAGTTATAGGGTGTGCTACGCGGCACAAACTGTGCCGCGCGATGGGGGCAACCGCCGCGTATTCTGAGTGCGCGAGCTGAGTAAGCCTCGCCGCGAGCTGGCAGCGACGGCAGCAACGTCACGCGATGGTAAGGCAGGGATCATACTTCCAGCGACGAGCGACGCGACGCAATGTTTACCATCCATATCGATCGAAAATCCATATGCATGATGTGCACTGTCGCTGTCGCTGGTCGCGGTAAGTATGATCCCAACCTAATGGTTTCGACCATTTTTGTCGCTGTCGCTGCCGTACCACCGTAGTTTCTTCGTATTTGTTGGTATTCCCTTGTTATTATCTGCCCATCAACCCTCTATAGAAACGCTTATTTCGCCTATTTCACTGTTTTGTCAATCGAACAAACAGCGGCGAAGAGGCAAGAAACACAGGGACAGAAATTCGATCTGGCGACAAGTCGTGGTCACGCCCACTTTCTCTCGCTCTGGGGAACGACGCCGCGAATTTTGCAGCAATGCCACTCTGACAGGCCCAATACTCGCACAGACAAATCAAACGAAGAGGATCAATGCCGATCTTGTGCAAAAGCTAAATGCGCAGAGCTCGTAATGCGCGCCAATTAAATGTTTGCAGTGTAATTACGCACCTGCATGACCACAGTAGAATGAAATGTGACATCGAATACGCTTTTTTGAGTAACAGGACATGCCGAATCTACTTATATCCGACTCATCATCCGATCCGAATCATGACATATTCCGGATATTCGGAATCCGAATCATTATCCGACTCATGGCACATTACGATGATTCAGATTTTGAATCAATCGGATTTTAACGTTTTTGCGGTGAATCGGATTTTGAATCATGAAAATTTCGGTTCATTCGGATGGATATCCGAAAATGAGTGAGTCGGATCCAATGTATAATAGCGAAGCACGCTTGAAAGGGACGCGAAAGACGCGTTTTTCAGTCAAAATAGGTCCTCCCTTGTTCACGTTGATTTTTGAGCGTGGAGGAATTGGCAGCTAGGAGGATGGTACTTATCAGTGAAATGAAGCGATCAGCTCATTTATCAGCACTTCCTTGACTTGATCATTCCTGTAATCTGAGTCTTCATTTGTTCATTCCGAGGGGCGAATCTGGGGCACAAGGCGTGTCTGGGGCACCGAAACGCTTCTTTTTTTGCCGCTCCTGGCTCGTTTTCTACCGTTCTTTCGACACCTGGAGCCTAGGATCCTTCTCGCCTATCATTTCGCTGTGAAAACTCAACGAGGATGATCATCGTGAACGCTGCCTTTAAGAGACCGCCTGCTCCAAGGCAAATTCCCACAGCCGACCGGTGCGCTACACGGCTAATCGTTTTCATGCCCAAAATGTGTGGACACACGGTCCCCTGGGAACCACTTCGATTGGAGCAGGCTTTCTTACATTATACACAACCATCGCATTTATCGCGCTTCCATTCCACCTAACTAGGGAACCTCGCATGGCCTACCCCACCATTTAAAGGCAGTGTTCACAATGAAAAATGTGTTTCAGTTTCCACTAGGAATGGGTAGTGGAGGGGCACATTGTAACGTTGACGTCGAAAGAACGCCTGAAAACGAGCCAGGAAAAGCTCCAAAAGAGCCCGAAGTTGCCTTTTCGAGCGCAAGGCAAACCCCAAAAGCGCAACACACGCCCACCGACGTGAACCAATGAGTACTCGAGATCGTGAAATGAGCGATGGTTTCCAGTTAGCAGCTCCGTTCTTCTCTTCACTCACAACTTCTCTCTTTACTCAGGTCAGCTCGCATACATCGGCTGTAAAAGACGGAAGTTACAAGCCTCGGACAACTCGTCCACCATGTTTCTTTAGCTTGATTCTTGAGGGACCATAACTCCGTTCCCAGAAGGTCTTGTACGATTTCAGAGATACATATCATTGGAATCAGCATGGCGCCGTTTTCAAAATAGGCGAGAAAACAGAAAAACAATTTTCATCGTGAACACTGGTGAATTCTGGTCCGCTGTTTCCGAATCTGACATCGGATTTTGCAACGGACACCTCTGAACGAAGTTATAAGCGTTTTTGAAGCTTTGTGAAAGGTAAGAGTACCCATCAGCCAATTTTTAGGGTGTTTGAAAGAAAAATTCGGATTCGGCTCAAAACTTTCAACTGGGGGTTATTCAGGGCGCTGAACGCGAATCTGGGGTATGTTTCTCGCTAGACTGGCGGACCGCTGGCAGGGTTTTGGCGGACCGCCGGCTAATGGCTGTCCGACACCGGGAATGGTTTTTGCTCGCTAGGAAAATGCCGGCGGTCAGCCAATCCCAATGTCTGAGAAATGGTTCGCCTGAAATATTCTTCCATTTTTGATCAGCCCTATTTTTTAACGGTGAAAACATGTTCATCCAATCGGACAACTAGTTTAGGTCAGAGAATAATGTCACTGAACTAAGACGTTTTAGTGCGTTTCTCGCCGTTTCTTCGTAATTTTGGTGACACATGGTTGCCAACGCATTGTTTTGAGTAGAAAACTCGGGAACGAAAATTATCGTGAACACTGCCTTTAAACTGCGGTGTACTCGTTCATGAATCCGGCCTCACCATTGGGTTGAACAACCGAGAACTCGTTTATCGTACCAGAAAGCTAGTCCAAAGCGGATAATTATTTCACTGGGATAAGGCGTTTTATAGCGTTTTTCACCGTTTCTTCTTGATTCTATTAACACATGATGACCACACTGTTCTCTGGATTTTGTCTAAAATCGAGTGCCTGCTTTTTCGAAGGCGGAGCGAATGTATGATCTATCTTTTTCCGCTTATTTGAACGAATTCAGATGTGGAGCTGGGCAGGATGCACGGCGGCCAAACTATGATATCAAAAATGACCTGTGAGGTTGTACTGTGGATTCAAAGTGTTTAAACGTGGGAAAATTGACCAACGAGGAGCGAATCATAGCGATATAGGGCCAGCCAGTGTCCCATACTCCGGGGTTTTTGGCTGTTTTGTGTTTTAGGACTAGCGCACATAAATTCTTTACAGATGGCAAAGGACACCCAAAAATTTTTTTTCACAGATTTTGTGCTTGTCTTGGAGGGATTCACGCGCTGATCGCAATTGTATCTTCGAAATCACTCAAAGCCCTTTACAAAAGAAGCTACTTTTTTCGCAATTTGAAAACGCACTTGAAATTCTTCCATACATCTAGCAGCTATTGGGTTCGAAGAACAGGAAAATGGACGTGGCCCGTGGTGATGACTGAGGGGTAGGGCCTGAAGTGTTGGATTACAACTCTCCTTTTGGAGTAATTGACACTTCGCACTTGGCACGTGTTGTGCAGGAGTGGCAAACTACAAACCTACATAAGAATCACAAAATTTGTGTCAAAGGGTGTACTGTGCCCTCGAATATTATTGTTTTCGTCATCTGCTTACTTTTATCCAAACATTTTATTAAGAGAAATCTATCGTTGTTCACGTTCCGGGAGCTTTCAGGTTATTATCAACTCAACAAAAAAACCTTTATCTTCCAATATTTATCGAAGGTTGCACGACAGAATAGATCAAGTCAGATCAAGCTCTGTTGTAACCCTGCTGCTGCTGAGGTGGTTCAGGTTGTTCGACACCAGCACTACGAACAGGGCAAGGACAATAGGCGGCGTCCTTCCCTGGTATACCTCTGATTCCTTGAGATCCAGGTTGTCCAGGATAGCCAGGCTGTCCATGGTTTCCAGGATTTCCAACGGGTCCGATGGGTCCAGGCTGTCCAGGGGCTCCAGGATGACCCTGCGCTCCAGGATAACCAGGCTGTCCTTCTGGACCAATTGGTCCTTGTCCTCCAGGCAATCCTCTTCCGCGAGTGGAGCTCTTCCCTGGTTGTCCAGGATAGCCGGCTGGTCCAGGTTGTCCAGGCGTGCCAGCATCTCCCATCGGTCCCATTGGACCCACCGGTCCCCACTTTCCATCCGCTCCAGGGAATCCAGGCTGTCCATGCGGTCCCTGTGGTCCTTCAGGTCCATCGACACCGGCGGGTCCTGGTAGGCCAACTGGACACTGAATGCAGCCCTGAATCGTTGGGACACCGTAGTTGGCGACTCCTGGAATTCCAGGTCGGCCGCTTTCACCTGGCTGTCCATCGTATCCGACCTGACCCTGAGCTCCTTGTGGACCAGGCGGTCCAGGTGGACAGTATGAGGGCTGCTGGCCGCATCCACAAGCTCGGTTGGAGCGCTTGTTTCGTCCGAAAATTTGCTCAACCTTGGCTATGGTGCTCACATGGCCTCCAATTGTGGGCAGCAGCATTCCGTCCCATGCTTGATTGGCTTCCGCCTAAAAAGAAGAGAATTAAAATGGCGAGAAATCATTAATCACTGACATTGGAACTTACAAAATAAGCTGAAAGTCAAGGTACACCGAGCTATTTCTGGATGTTACCCCTATGTAGATCTGAAAATCGTGCCCAGGAAAACCATAGCTAGGAGGTGGGGGGGGACACGGTTTATGGGGGTTTTCCAGTCTTCACGAGCCGAGGTGGGCCAAGAAAGGCACCGACACCTTGACCTCTGCCCGAAATCCAGTAGATAGATTGCCATTAATCTGGTGTAATCTAATGCCCCAAATTTGTGCTTAGCACCGTACATAACATTCACAGAGAAGTTTCCGGCCAGATCCTAGACTGAGAACGAACTACCGTACACCCACAGTAATCTATCGAAAATCGGGAATATATACGATAATAGGGTGATGGATGGCGCTGTTCTCCGATTTTCCGCAATCTAATGGAGAACTGGGATTCATAAAAATTCTGATATGTGTACGAAACCTCCCCTGATTTTCCCCGAAGAGTTGGAAGATTCGGGTGGGCACATTTTTAGCGTGAGTGCGATTGATTATTTCGAACCCCCTCCCCAAAAGTCGGAAACAACTAGCAAAAGTCGATGAACGGACCTCAGATTCGTGTTGATCACTCTAAATAACATCTACAGAGACGTTTTCAATGAAATATGTGTTTGAGCATGTCGGGAATCATAGAGAGTCGCGCTTTGGCCCGAAAAAATTTGCCCGACAGGAGATGTCGGACCGAGCCCGTTGTAGCTTTTTGAAAATGGAAAAATAGACCTCAATTTCGTGTTAGGGGCAGTTAATAAACCCCGAAAAGAGCTTTTCTAGTCAAGGCCCAAGTCAACATTTCTAAACACTCTTTAAATTGCCTGATTCTCAGTTAGTATCCAGATCCTTCGAGGAGAACCCTCCGTGATTCGGCTCAAAGATCTCCGTTGCAGATGAGAACTTTGATTTTGAAACACTCTAAGAGGCACACCTTATCAGAATATATTTCTATTAAAATGGCCTGATCGTCCTTTACTATATTTTGCGCTAGTTGGAGTGATGCGGCCCATTGTGTCGGACCTTGATGGAACTACAATTTTCACCCTCGGTGACCAGAAAATCGAAGATCTGACAAACCCTTTTTCATAATTTCGCTTTTCGCCCATTCAATGAAAATGCTCAGCAATTGAGAGTGACTTGACAAATCAATATCTGGCGATGTTAATAATTAAGTGACTGCTCTGACAAGGGAAGTATAAAAAGCGTAGGTCGGATCTGCAAAAACGACTAGTATGGTTAGTATCTCCTCTGGCTCAATAGTAAAAATGCGCAGTATCCCGTCTCGAGCCGCAGATTCAAGAAAGTTATGAGCATTTTTCAAGCCTCTGGAAAAGGCAAGGGTACCCATCAGGCATTTTTCTCGGGAGTTTCAAAAACTTTCGTCGGATTTTGCTGAAAACTTGTACGTAGGGGTAGCCTAGGGTGGTGAACACGAATCTGGAGTCCATTTGTCGAAATTTTGAGGTTTACTGTAGGTTACAGTAGGTAACATGTCATTTAGGGGTCAAAACCCACCTTAGCATTTTGAAAATCGACAAACGAACGTCGAATTCGTATTCTCCACCCCTAATAGCCCCCGTATACAAATTTTGAGTAAAATCTGAGATTTTGACCAAACTACCGTATACCCACCGTAATCTACCGTAATCTGCAAAAACTCGATAAACGGACTCCAGATTCGTGTTCAGCACTCCAAATAACCTTCAGAGAATGATTTTGAGACATATTCATGGAAGAAATCCGGAAATCTCGAAAGTGGCGTTTTTTTCTCGAAATTTTCCCCGGTTTTGAAGCTTCAAACGAAATTAGCCGAAAACTTCGGAAAATCGACTAATAAACCACAGATTCGTAATCAGCGCCTCGAAATACCTTCCTGGGAGAACTTTAAGTCAAATGTGGAACATTTTTTTAAAACGCTTCCAGAGCCCTCAATTGGGAGAAACAAACGTCCAACCGAAAATCGGTTTAAGTCCAAAACGCTGTCATTCTGGACAAAGTATGGAAAATGTGCCTTTACCCGAACTTCGCTCAGGGGGGTAGTTTTGGACGCTGAACAGATTTATGAGGTCCGTTTCCGGATTTTGCGAAGACTAACGCGCTTTTTGGAAGGTACAAAGAGCAGAAAAAATAAGCTTTTTAGGCTTGTAACTTCTCGGAACCTGCAGCTCGGGGCGGGATACTGCGCATTTTACTATTGAGCCACAAGAGATACTAACGACACTAGTCGTTTTGGCTGATCCGACCTACGCTTTGTATACTTCCCATGTGAGTGTTCAATACTCTTCAAAGAGAGTCAAATGTTGCCTACCTTGAACTCGTGCATGTTGTCCATGATGTCATCGTAGAAATTGTTGATGTCATTGAAGATAACCGCTACACAAATCAGGGTAGAGAATATCACAAAGGCGGAAAAGCCAGCAGCGAAGGTGAACAGTAGTCGAGTGTTCATTTCGGACGAGTCGGGCTTCTGATTGAAGGGACTTATAAACTGAGAATTGGGGCGTGGCTAGGACAAGCACACCAATAACACACAGCTATGGAAAGTCGCTGGGGTGTACTTTACAGAAGCGGCGAACGGCGCGATTTATCTGCAATTTTTTCCTCCTGAAGTCATCCCAGACTGGTTTTGCATGGTGCCGCTGGCGCTATCAAGCCTGCAGCAAATTACTGTTTTTTTGCAGGCGAATCCTCTAATCGTCAAAGAGCGGCTTCTTCAAAAAATTCGATGAACTGGGGGAGACAACTTTGGATAGATGTGGCTGGTTTTTTATTCGTGCACTCAGCCAGTGGCATGTACCGCGCGTATGTCCAGCAGGAGATAAAAAACTGACCGATCGACTTCAGGATGGCTTTTCGTGAACTTCTCTTGAAGAAAATTTTTTCGCGTAGAAAATAAATTGAACAACTGAGAAATAATGCAATTAAACTAAGAACTAAATGCATAAGCCTTGACTGGGCAATTTTTCGTGAAACCTTTCTTAAACTAACAAGGGAACCACAATAAGTCACAATGTTTATTCCAAATGAAATGTACTTTTCTAGAACCATTTTCGGACGAAAAGTCCGAATATGCCCATCGCAGCTGCCTAGACCCACTCTGAAAAAAGTAATAGGCATTTTTCTCTGATTTTCGTACTTATTGTACCCTCCAGAAAGCGCATTATTTTTACAAAATCCGGAAACGGACCTCATAATTGTGTTCAGCGCGAAAAACTACCTCACTAAGCAAAGTTATTTTGAAGGAACATTTTCCAAATTTTGCGCAGACTAAGAGCGTTTTGGACTTGTACGGATTTTTGATTGGGCGTTTATTTATACCAATTTATACCCTCGAAGCGTTTCAGAAAAATATTCCAGATTTGACTAAAAATTCGCTCTGGGAGGTTATTTGGGGTGCTGATCACGAATCTGAGGTTCATTTATCGATTTCCCGAAGTTTTCGACTGTATTCGTTCACAGATTCCCATCGGGGGAGAATTTGATGGCAGATCGCGACTTTTGACGATTTCCGGAGTGCTTCTGTAGAATATGCTCAAGTTATTCCTCTGAGAGTTATTTGGAGTGCTGAACACGAATCTGATGTCAGTTTATCGATTTTTGTCAGCTTACGGTAGATTACGGTGGGTGTGCGGTAGTTTGGTCAAAGTCTCAGATTTGTCTCAAAGTTTCTATGTGAGGATTGTTTGGGGGTGCTGAATACGAATTTGATGTCCATTTGTCGATTATCGGACTATTGATGTAGGTTTTGCTTGCTAAATGGCATGTTACTTACTGTAACCTGCAGTAAACCTTGTAATTTCGGCAAGCGAACCCCAGATTCGTGTTCAGCACCCCAGATTACCCCTATATACATGTTTTTAGCAAAATAAGGGGGAAAATTTTCAAAAACACCCTAAAAATTCCATGGGGGGGGGAGTGGTACCCTTACCTTGCCGCAGAGCTTTAAAAAACGCTCATAACTCATTTCTGAGTGGGTCTAGGCAGCTGCGATGGGCATATTCGGACTTTTCGTCCGAAAATGGTTCTAGAAAAGTACATTTCATTTGGAATGGTCACTATGACTTATTGTGGTTCCCTTGTAAGAACCGAAAATTCGGCTGACACACTAGTTGATCTCGGCGGCTGTGTTTAGGGCCCTTGGGCCCGTATTCCCGCAAAAGGTTCAAGTAGAAATAATTCTGCAGAAAAATCACATAACGGAGAATCATTTACCCCATTTTAGTGGACGAGAACGCATGACAGTTGTGCGCTCATAAGCCAGTATAGCATGCAAGTCACAACGGAATGGCGGCCATTTTTACATGCATAGCTTAGGTTGCTAGGATGAGTCCGAGCGGAGTAAGAAGCGGAGTGGTCGGTGATGACAAAATATAACAGTGATAAGAAGACTTTGACATGATAAGCCCGATAAGCCTCGCTTCGACCGGCTCAAACTGAGCGGCCTAGGCTATAACATACACTCTTGAGCAATATTGCATCAAACCTACAGGTTCGTAAGCGAATGTCGCATGTACTCACATACTAGTATGTAAGTCTCTCGATCAAAAAAGACTGCATCTAGTCAAACTTGAGATCTGTAGCTAATCTTCCCTCTGAACACTGGAGTTCCGAAGTATGAAGGAGTTCCTGGGCTACTCAATGCCCTGCTTGGTTGTTGTTCTGTACTCTTTCTCAAACTGCATTTAATTTCTTCTGCATCGGTGGATTAAGATTGTCAGCCGTTGTGCGATTGACTGAGGGGTGTCTAGAACGAACGTGTGAGGTTTGGTGATACCTAAAAAGAGTTTTTAATAAAGTAGAAACGAAATATTTCATTGAAATTCCTGAACTTAAAAGTACCTCTGGACTTGGTCTTCTGCACCAAATCTCAGTGCCATAGTAATAAACAAGTGAGCTGACTGAACCCTGGTTGGCCCGTGATCAATCGAAAAAGGAGCTACCTATACAAACGAAACAATCGCGCTTTTGGTACATTTGAACCCGATCGGGACGGTAGAAACAACTAAGAGGTGATAGTAAAGCCTGTAGAGTTATGAGTATAACTAAAAACCTCTAGCTTGTTGAACAATGAACGCATTGGAGGTTGGAATTATAAAAGAGGTAAAAACAGAGCACACGAACAGATTGAAAAACGAGGAGAAGTGGCGAGCTCTTGGCCTAAAATCTTTTCAAAATTCTTGGAGGCGCGTCGCGCACGCGACGCCTCGTCCGCGCCCGATTTCGCTGTGGGGCGCGCTATTTTTTATCCTTCGCTATAATATCACTGTTTGTAGAGAACAGCTGTTGTCTTAAAACAGGATCTTCCAACAAGTCCCATCAATGTGATTCCTACTAAGGTTGCTACTGTCTGAACCCGTTAGCTTTTCAATCTTGGGTAGAGGTTGAAAAGAAGCTCATGACGTGATTGAAGTGGGGCAGCATGGTATCAAAAAGATGGACTAGTTCAGATGCCGTAACTTAAGGCAGATGCTACTCCGGCAGGTTTTGCCGAGTCCAGATTGGCCTTAGTGCTTTAGGGGTGAAGGTGATAAAGGATCCTAGAGCGATGTACATGGATTATTCTTTAGCCTTCTAAGCATTTCATTGTTAGGATGGAAGGTTTTATGTGAATGTCGTCTTTAGATTTCCTCAACATTTTCGGAGGTTTAGCAAGCAAATTACCGTGCTAATGGCCCAAACTGCCTTGCCATCGACTGTTGATGTCTCTGTGACCAACAGTAGTGAAAAATGAAACATATCGATACTTGTGGCGACGCAACCCGTTCACGCATTTTTTTCCAATATTGCAATGCTTGGAACATTTCACACCTTCTTGCTTTCATGAGGTTTAAATCGGTTTGAATTTGGAAAGCATAGTGCAAACAGGTTCGGGTTTCATCTATTGGATTGAAGCTCTCTTCTATAGCTTTTTTTTCAAATATACATCCGCTAATCCACATATAGATCCGGTCCCCATAATTTCGTGCAACGCGCCCGAAGGGAAATTCCGATAACATCCTGACATCCATTGAGATTATACCTAGATTACGTAATTGAGCAATATAATCGTAATCTTCACGTTCTAACTAGGAGCCGTTTCTCCCGTGACGCGAACTTGGAAAACCATGCTTTGTTGTTGTATATAGGTGTACAACAGCGCTTAATTGCCCAAATGCCGAGAGGATTTCAAAAAGGGCATTTCTTTTATTCAAAAGAAGGACTTTCAAAAATCTGGGACTTCGAACAAACAAGTCATCACAGATTCCTATTGAAGGCAGTGTTCACGATAAGGCCGGGGTCATACTTCCCGCTACTGGCTACGCGACGTAGTGTTTATTACCAATATCGACCAAAAATCGATATTCCTGATGTGCAATGTCGCGGTCGCGCGTCGCGGCAAGTATGATCCCGGCCTAAAAAACATTCTCCGAGTTTGAACCTGAAATCGACTGTATCGAAACAATACTGGCGAAAAAACGACTAAAAACGACACATAGATAGCTTTATACGGCCCTTGAACTTTAATACGCCATGCCCTACCCGCCCATTTACTTGGTGGCCGTCGATGGAGTGGGCGGGGCGGGCACAGCACAGTCGTTTGGAGACTATATAGGGTTAATAATAACTCTTTTTTTGGTAGTTCTTTCGCCGTTATTCTTGCAATGGACCCCGGTACATTCAACTTACGGTGAGAACTCATAGACGGTTTCTATCGTAGGCGCTGCCTTTAGGCACCGATATGTGTGGGCAGTGTCATTCAAATGGGAAGCCGCACTAAGCAATATTGTGCGTAATCATTCTGATCAATAGCCATCTTGTCTTCAATTTTTCGCTGGCGAACCTTCCCCACCAAGCCGCGTTACGACTTCCTACTTGAATTAAACAGAACATAACCCCTATGAAAAAGTGTTGAGGCGGTTCCATCGTACCATTCTGGAAATCGTAAAAATCGCGTTGGATCAGCAAAATTTCCCACAGTGGGAAGCTTTGGAGAAATAGATCTCCTCCTCATCTGGCTCAAAATTGACATTCTTCCGAACAATTCGAACATCTTATTCCTATAACCGAGGTTGTATGCCTCACACCTCCACAAGTTTATAATTTGCCAACGGCACAAAAATTCTCATGGAAGAGTTGAAGTTTTTCTTTCCAGAGTTTCCCTTGTTTAGGTCCCCCGGGACTCCTCCGGCGCGGCGTCTGCCGGCGCCGTGCCGGAGGAGTCGCGGAAGAGACGCGGGTGGGATGCGGGGGAGTCGGGTAGGAAATGCGGGAAAGACGCGGGGAGTCTCGGAGGAGACGTGGGTGGGATGCGGGGCAGTCGCGGAGGAGATGCGGGGAAGACGAGGGAGTCGCGGAGGAGAAGCAGGTGGGATGCGGGGCGGTCGCGGAGGAGATGCGGGGAAGACGCGGGCGAGTTGCGGAGGAGACGCGGGTGGGATGCGGGGCAGTCGCGGGCAATTCTCCACTTAGGAAATCGCGGGGGAGTTGCTTAAGAGTTGCGGGATAGTCGCGGAGGAGTCACGGAGGCTTTATCAACTAAGAGGTCGCGGAGGAGTTGCGGCAGAGTCGCGGAGGAGTCGCGGCAATATTTTTCAGAGGACGGTGTGTGAATGTAGTACACCACTTTTCATTTCTTTTATAACCTACCCTTCATCGAAGGTGTTTACCGTGAGAACCTACCTATCATCAAAGTCGTTTACCTTGAGAATTTTGTGCCCTTGGCAATTTATAATCGTCCTACATCTCCCACTAGGTGCAACCGGTTCGAATGGCATCTCCGAAAAGTTACAGCTTCTGAACTAGCTGGCTTTTTCAACAAGACGAGGTAATGATTCAATCATACCGTCATCTACTCTCTGACCTCTGTCCACAATTGGAAACCTAGGGAGTTAAGCTGACTGCAATCACTTTGTTCATGTTCCATGGCAGCGGCTACCAAATTTCCATAACTTAAGAGCAAGAAAGACGTGGCAGTTCCAGGGTGAGATTCATGAACGGCATATCAGGGTTACGGCAGAGGACTGAATAGAGGGGAAAACCTGATTTTATATGAATCCTGATCTGGATACGTGTAACCACACCTCGAAGGTCTAGGTGCGCGTTCCGGAAACCCTCGAAAAAATGTTTGCCGCCAGGGCCAATGCAGCTTTTTAGAATGTAAGTATGAAGCTTCGGGAAGGATGGCTCATTCTCGTCACGGCTCTTTAGTTTTCTGACTTTTTACTTCAGTTTTGTTATACCTTACCAACCGGTGGTGCTGTTTTCCTACATTCCAGTCCAGACAGATCCTCAACTGCTAATCCTTGGAGAAGAGCGGAGTGTGAAGGAAGACACACCGCTCTCCACTTCTTTCAATACCCCTACTCTTTATCAATTGGTTATCAACAATTTTGTCTACGAGAGCCATCCTTCCCGAAGCTCCATACCTACATTCAGCTTTTTGAACAACAGCATGGATAGCGTTTCGGGTAAAGACGTAATTGCGGAATTTTTTCTCAAACATCTCATTGCGTTGCTTCTTGTCCATATCCTACTTGTGGCGGTCGAGGCGTCGATGTCGTGACTTTCGTCCGAATTATCAAATGCTGACTCATCCCTTATTAAAAGGCCGGCAGAGTTCACAGGCGCTTGGGCCTGGCGACGTACTAGTACGGTATGATTTCGAAAGTGGTAGAGATGCAGAAGGCGCGGACGAACAGAGCCACGCGCATCGATTAGCGCCATTCGTCTCGTCGTGAGGTGCGTCGTGCGGCTACCCGTCTTCTACATAGCAGTCGAGTCCGAGCTCTCCTGCCACCATGGATGGATCTTCACGTACAGCACAGTGAGTCGTAAGTCACTGCTCGAGCAGTATCCGGCCGAACTCGTCAACTGGCCAAGGAGCCCGAAGTCATTAGGTGGGCTTTAACCGTACTGCCTAACACGCAGACGTCCGAATAGAGGACGATGGCGCAGGGGGCCGTTGCCTCTACCCCGCAGTCCCGGCGCTATGACGCAGGTCTCGCCGAAGTGACGCGGAGGGGTCCGACCCCTAGTGACTGGGGAGAGATGCGTCTTCTAAGGTAGGTTATATCGTAATCTAAGAACGGTTAAGCGCATATTCTCTGATTTATGTTCTGTTATGAACGGTTATACAGACAGTTGGAACGGTGTGGATCCGCAGGCTACGAGCCTTACTGGAGCATGGTTGTTGTGAGGTCATTAATCGCACTGGTCCAATCAGCCAGTTGCGCCGAGGTCGATCGATATGTGGTTGTGACGTCATACTCTGATGAGTATTAATTGTTGTGAATGTGTGTAGCCTAAACTGGGCTGAGGGCCTAAATGTGTACGTAATATATCCGCAGTGGCAGTGTTGGTTTATAGTGTGAATAGCCCTTTCGTAGGTGTCCCGAGTGTGACGTGTGGTGTCTGTCACTCACACCGCCGATGCGAGGAGTTTGGCGGACTCACGCGTCGCGACAGTCGACAATAAGTTGATCTGCCAACAATGAGTCATTGCTGGGCAGCATTCCGTTCTGTGATGGACTTTTACGGGCGTCACCGTCCTATGTTGCAGACAATCGTGGCGGGACCATCTCGCACATAGGTAGCAGTTCTGAGAAAAAGGTCTGGTCATTTTCCAGTTAGTGACAAGTAGGGAAAACCGTGTTTTATTATCCTATTCGATCAGACTATGCGGATGTGGTGTTTCTGGAAGAGATATTGATCACGATCGCAAGGTTTTCGACGAAAAAAGTTGATCAAGTTTCCCACTTTCAGTCAGACTTGACTGCAATGTACAAAGGAAGAAAAGTTTGTTGAAGAAGAACAGCGGTGACTTGACGATTTATGTGCCTACATGTTCATCAAGTGATCCTGTGTGAGTCTCTTGCTTGGGTGGCCTTTACCCTACGTACATATTTCAACTTTGAATGGATACCTTCACAGTAATTACCTAGCCGTGCAGTGTTTGGAGGTGCCAAGGTACTGCTGGTGCGTACACACGGCTACTGGAGAGCCGATTCCAGGTAGTTACACAGTTTTTTTTCCGTTACAGCATCGCCTTCATGAGGACAACAGTCGTTTTAGGTACCTCTATTTTGGACGCAAAGCCGCAATGTGTGGAGGAGAAACCGAAACCGCAGCCGAAAAAGCGGAAGAATCGTGGGATAATTTATTTCATATTCACATTGACGCTAGAAAACCTTAGAATGCTCAGGGTGTTTGGGAAAAAGGAGGACGCGATTTTTGCGACGGCTAGTTTCCGCGATAAAAACGGAAATGATTATGACAGGTGAGGCATACATATATGAATAAGACCGGTTTCGGCCCTGATAATCTTAAACGGAACGTTTTCTCTTCGAAAATGTCGCGTTTACAGGAAATAGCCTAGATGACAACGTAAGCAGAGACATGGCTCTAAAGTGGAAGTTCGACCAATTGAATGTCAACGAGAACCAGGTAGGCTTGACATAGATACCTGCGCAGGGATAAACTTTCTAACCTGCACCCATTTACATTCGGCGCTGATCAAACTGATACTTTCAGTTCTTTATTAAAGGCGGCAGACACGCTAAATAATGGTATTGATTTTATGATATAAATTGAAGGTTTGGAGCAGGTAGTATGGGGAACTTACGAGAAAACCAACGAAAGATGTATGCAAATACAGGAATAACGGTTGCTTTCGTTATGGGGTAAAAATGGACGAGTTAGGGGCAGTTCGAATTTCTGCCGCCGCGCGGTACGGCACAGTGCATCTTTGTAAGGGGTCGTTTATACTCCCGCCGCCGGGCGTCGCGGCACAGCGCATTTCTCTAGTATTGATCACGCGGCGCGGCACGATCGATGTGATACTATTGCACTTCGCCGTGCCGCTCGGCGGTGGAAGTATAAACGACGCATAAGGCGTCGTTTATTTTTCCGCCGCCGAGTGGCGCGGCACAATGCATTTCTGTAATATTGATCAGGCGACGCGGCACGATCAATATTACAGAAATGCACTGTACCGCGCCGCTCCGCGGCGGAAGTATAAGCGACCCTTTATACTGATCACGCGGCGTGGCACGATCGATATAAGGGGTCGTTTATACTTCGCCGCGAAGCGGCGCGGCGAAAAGTGAGGCGGCGCGCCGCGCCGCTTGAAAATCGCGCCACTATGATGTATAATCGAGCTGCGGCGAACTGACGCGGCGAAGCCGCAGAATGACGCTAAACACAGCCTGGAGTAGCTCTGACATAACACAAGGCCGATTTTAATGAGTGATTTCTTCTGCAAAAAAAAACATTTATAATATTTTGTATAACACCGCACTCGAAAGCAGAAAGAGTCTTCTGAAAATTTTTCTCTATAGAAAAATGATTTCAAAAGCAAAAAAAGAACTCACAACCCAGCCTACTCTAAACAACTTCCAGGACCTCGAAAGAAAATTTAGCGATGAATCAGAGAAAACAAATTGAGAATGTATATGAAATATCAGCAAAAAAGCATGTGATGCTAAAGAGAATCGCACGCGGCCCCGCGCCGCCTCCTCTCCCCAGGCGGCGCGGCAGCACCCAGGCGGCGGCCGCGCGCGGCGCCGTTGGAAGATTTCGAACAGAAAAACTCTAAACGGCGCGGCGCTGTCGTCCGCTCCACCTCCAGCTGACTGCGCCTAGACTTTTTTTTCGGGCAGACTGTACTTGTGTAAGTCTAAATAGCCGAAGAATTTGAGGCTGTTTTTCTAATGTTTTTAGCGGCAGATCATTAACTAGGCTAGCAGATCACATTTGGGATTATCACTATCCTTCTTCTTTTTTTGGGATCTGTTGCAGAAAAGGGTTTCTTGTCTAGAAACAGGTTACGTTTCATGAAGCTGACTGCGTCGTTTCAAGTGCAATTAATGAAAAAGGTTCCGTTGTTATCAAGTTCTCAACTCTACAGAAGATTATGTATGAACGCTGCAATTTGATAGGGATTCCCTCGAAATGAAAACAGTATATGAGGCTAACCACGTAAGAATCTAGATAGATCGGTACACAAAAAAATTGGCGTTTTTATATTTTATACTCTGTTTATCCTAATTTGCACAAAACACGGTCCGCCAATAGTCCTCTAATTGGCCCGCTAGTACCGTAGTGTACGTCCACGACGCGTTCTTGGCAGACCCGGGTGGGTGGGTGGCCGAGTGACGGCATTGACGAATCGATTGCTCTGCACACCGGGTGCACACCCGGGTCTGCCGAGAACGCGTCGTGGACGTACACTACGGTACTAGCGGGCCAATTAGAAGACTATTGGCGGACCGTGTTTTGTGCAATTCAAGATAAACAGAGTATATATCGCTAGAGTACCCCAAAAAACTCAGGTGTACACTCCTAGAATTTTCCGAAAACTTTTTCAAAAGTTGCGATAGAATTCGAAAGTTGGGCATTTTTTTTACATCTTTAGCATAGATCCTTAACGTAAACGAATTTTTATGATAGAAAAATTTCATAAAGGGTTAAAAAAATTTTCTGAGCAAGGATCCTGCAGATAGAGACTATGCTCGAAAGATGCGTCGTTGTCTTTTTATTTCATAGAAAATATGAAATCAAAAATCGAATGACACAAACGAACTCATTTTTTTCGCTCGAGTGACGCTCGCAGGCGAAAAGCCCTCGTGCGTGAGGCCGCTCATGCATTCCATTGCGCGAAAAATGTAAGCACCTCGTAGTCACTTTGAGAGTTTTGGCCGAGAAATAGCCGCGAATTACCTGCTTGCCGCGTGGTAGCTGCTAAATAGCCGCCAAATAGTGCTCGCCGCTAAATGGCCGCGAATTAGCCGCTAAATAATGCTCGCCGCAAGATAGCCGCCAAATAATGCTCGCCGCGAAATAGCCGGGAAATAATGCTCTCCAGG
This sequence comes from Aplectana chamaeleonis, assembly GCA_029168955.1. NCBI lineage: Eukaryota > Metazoa > Nematoda > Chromadorea > Rhabditida > Cosmocercidae > Aplectana > Aplectana chamaeleonis. The sequence goes on along the minus strand of JAPDOI010000384.1, from coordinate 12,231 downwards.
CAGATATACGGAGCATTCCAGAGGCATAGTTCAGATGTCAGCACCTCCGTCGATTCAATTACCCAAGTTTGAGGTACTGGACCTCGTTCAACCTCTGGAGGCCCAGATGGTGGCTCGGCGAGCCGGTGACGGTTGCGTCTTGGTTAATTTTGTTTACTTCTGAATATCTCTCAGTTATATCTCGGCCATTTCTTGGCTACTTCTGGTCCGTTTTATGAGAAGCCGAGAAATAGCCGCGCAATAGCCGGGAAATAGCCCACCAGGAGCCGCTGCGGAGCCTGGTGGGCTATTTCCCGGCTATTTCGCGGCCAAAACTCTCAGAGTCAGCTACTGCTGCATCCATTTTTTTTTCGCTCGATGAAGTGCATGGGCGGACTCTTTCACGAGGGTTTTTCGCCTGCGAGCGTCATTTGATCGAAAAAATGAGGTCGTTTGTGCCTTTCGATTTTTGATTTTATATTTTTGTATATCAAAACGACTACGACGCATCTTTTGAGCATAATCTCTATCCGCAGGATCTGTGCTCAGAAAAAAAAAATGAAAGAAATAATTTATCAACAGGGCGCGATTTTGAAAATCTTGACAACACATCTTATAAATTTTTTTTATCATAAGAACTCGTTTACGTTAAGGATCTATGCTAAAGAATGTTAAAAAAATGCCCAACTTTTTAATTTTATAGCAATTTTTAGAAAAGTTTTCGGAAAATTCCTGAAGCGTATACCTGAGTTTTTTGGCAAAATTTTTTTTGTGTACCGATCTATCTCGATTCTTTCGTGGACAGCCTCATATGAAGTCGGCATGGATCGAAGTGATACTTTGCGTTCCTTATCCTGCGTTGACGCGAACTCGGTGCACATATCTTATAACCTATGTGCACCGAGTTCGCGCCAACGCATAATAAGGAACGCGAAGTATCAGGGCGATTCGTACCGGCTGTATGTATACTCATAATCCAAGGCGGGGGGGGGTTGGGGGTGAAGTGAAGTTATATGATTGTGTGATTACACTAACCTCTCTAACTTTGCACAGGTTCTGGAGCGAAACGAATGGAAACCCTACAAGCATTCGATTATCCAATGGAAGAAAGTAAAGCATTGTTCAAGGAGTTTTTTCAAGAGCTGTGACACTGACATGAATCGCATGTTAACATTGGACGAGTGGAAGAAGTGCTTTACACCGGGTTTGTCTGCTAGCAACCTTAGGACAATTTCATTCCAACTTTTTTCTGACATGCAATCTTTTCAGTGGTGCAAAAAACGCCTGCCCGTCGACCAGAACAATTGAACCCGTTCCTGTACATTTTGAAGGGCGACTGACTATATATATATATATATATATATATATATATATAACTTAATTACTTTAATATACGTAATAAATACTTCTATTTTCGTTGATCTAGTTGTGGGCAAATAGTAGATGGCAATAGTTTGCTTCAGTTGTACTATTTGAGGAAACGCGGCTGGCGCGACGCCGAAGGCATGCGTTGCTGTCAACTCTGCATTTGCGCCTTATGCCGTGTTTATACTTCCATCGTGAAGCGACGCGATAGCATGTTTTAATTAAGCGCTATTTATACTACTCAACGCCAGCGCGGCACGCGCGTGCCGCGCTGGCGTGGCGTTTGTGTATGAATGGCTTGACGCCCCGCCCGCGCGGCACGCGCGTCACGCTCCGCCCGCTCCGCCATGGCGTCGCCGCTGGAGTATTCATAGTCTCCGCAAGCGCGGTACGCGCGTTACGCGAGTAGAGAGTATTCATACGCAAGCGTCACGCCAGCGCTGCACGCGCGTGCCGCGCTGGCGTTGAGTAGTATGAATAGCGCCTTGCGGATCGACGCGCGACGCGATATCGATCGGTGCTCACGAAAGTAACTTCATTGCGTAGCGCCGTGATGGAAGTGTGAGCCCTGCCTTATGGACTGGGGTTCATGAATGGCAAACCATTGGGCTACAGTTGGGTTCAATTAGAAAATAGCACACAATCTTTGGAGACGAATCCAACTGTGGCCCATGGTTTGCGTCCATAAATCTCAGCCATGGAGCTTTTAACATGATTATACTTCTATCTTCGAAATTATATGTTGTCAGTGATCCGGAATGCTGCAAGTTTGACGTGTTTTGAAGACGAGAAGCTTCTAGAAGCTAAGCTGTAAGTACAGTCAGGTAAGAGTTACTGCTCAGACATTGGGATTGGCTGACCGCCGGCATTTGCTTGGCGAGCAAAAACCATTCCCTGTGTCGGACAGTCATTAGCCGGCGCTCCGTAAAAACTGCCAGCGGTTCGCCAGGACGTTGGCCGACCGCTGGCAGTCTCTTGGCCAATCCCTGGCAGCCCGCTGTTGAGCAGTCATCTGCCAGCGGTCCGCCAGTCTCTTAGCAGACCGATGAATCCAGGTGGGACCCTAGGTCGCAGAGATAGGAGATCGCCTAGCCGTGGGGGGACTTGCCTCTCAGCTGCCGAAAATATGCTAGCCTCTGAAGAGTGACTCCAGGTCACCTTCCAGGGCCGGCGTCAAAGTGCCGAGTGAACACTCATTGGACTGAATCGGCTTAAATACCGGCTCGGCTTATCAATGAAATCAGAGATCAAACTATAACATGTTAGAAATTGAGTAGTCGTCAACTTTCTCGAGTGCCAGCCATGTGACACTCAGTCCCACGCGAAATCCACCGGGCGGTTATGCGCCAGCCGAGTGCAGATTGGTGGATAACTGCTTTTTTATCCGCTCGGTGATTTCGAGGTTTGACTGCCCCTGCCAGCTGAATGCAAATTATCGCACAGCTCTCAGGCAGCTGGCACATTTTCGCCTGCGGTCTGCCGCTAGCTCTAATTGAGATGCCAAGGATAAGCCAGCTGTCGGCGTTGTAATTACCAATTGCCAGCTGAATGCCAGTTATCACCCAGCTGTTAGACAACTGGCACATATTCGCCAGCCGTCCGTCGCTGGCATCAAATGACATGCTGAGTGTATGCCAAGTCTCAGACATTGGGGTTGGCGGACCGTCGACATTTGCTTGGCGAGCAAAAATCATTCATGGTGTCGGACAGCCATTAGCCGGCGGTCCGCCAAAACCCTGCCAGCGGTCCGCCAGGACGTTGACCGACCGCTGGCAGTCTCTTGGCCAATCCCTGGCAGCCCGCTGTTGAGCAGTCATCTGCCAGCGGTCCGCCAGTCTCTTGGCAGACCGATGAATCGAGGGGGGTCCCTCCCCGGAGGTCGCAGAGATAGGAGATCGCCTAGCCGTGGGGGAACTTGCCTCTCAGCTGCCGAAAATATGCTAGCCTCTGAAGAGTGGCTCCAGGTCACCTTCCAGGGCCGGCGCCAAAGTGCCGAGTGAACACACATTGAACTGAATCGTCTTAAATACCGGCTAGGCTTATCAATGAAATCAGAGATCAAACAATAACATGTTAAAACTTGAGTAGTCGTCAACTTTCTCGAGTGCCAGCCATGTGACGACTCAGTGCCAAGTGAAGACCACTGGGCGGTTAGGCGCCAGCCCAGTGCCGATTGGTGGATGACTGCTTTTTTATCCGCTCGGTGATTTCGAGGTTTGACTGCCCTTGCCTGCTGAATGCAAATTAGCGCACAGCTCTCAGGCAGCTGGCACATTTTCGCCAGCGGTCTGCCGCTAGCTCTAATTGAGATGCCAAGGATAAGCCAGCCGTCGGCCTCGTAATTACCAGTTGCCAGCTGAATGCCAGTTATCACCCGGCTGTTAGGCAGCTGGCACATATTCACCAGCCGTCCGTCGCTGGCATTAAATGACATGCCGAGTGTATGCCAAGTGTTGGCCTCGTTATTGCCATTGGCCAGCTAATTGCCGGCTGTCCTCCAGCTGTTGAGCGACTTGCGAATTTTCGCCAGCGGTCCGCTGCTCCCAATGTCCGAGTGTCCGTACAATGGAAGAAAAATTCTGAATTCTACGGAGAACATGTCGGAAACCGAAGCAAACACGGTAGATTCTTGGCGGGTTCGCGGCAAATCAAGGCACTGCCTGGATTTCGCCGAAGTCCCACCGCATCTACCGGGCAAAAGTGCGGCAATGCCGAAAATCTGCCGCTAATCTACCGTGATTTTCGCCACTGCCTACCAAGATTCGAACTATCATCCTCCGCTCCCCTTGATAGATCTATAATCTGGCTAGTTTCTTCGTAACTTTCACCGAAATTCGAAGCGCTCTTTTAATTAGGACAAATTTCTACCTCAAATTGAAACAAAGTGAACTATACTTGATAATAGGGTTCAATTAAAATTTGGCTCCTACTTCAATACTTGACCCACCGGTGACCAAATTAATGAAATTTTTTATGTCAAAAACACTAGAACTGCGAATTTCAAAAGAAAAAAAAAACTTAGGATGATAGAATTTCTGTGGTTAACCACTGTATAATAATTACTTTGATCATACTAATAAAAATATGAAAATATCTTATCTAAATGTTACAGTTTTCAAAATTGTTTGTAATTGAGTATACCCACAAAAATAAGATTACTTATGATTTTTCAGGTTTTTTTGAGACCGCATACAATGTTATTATACGAATAACTACAAGCTACTAAGCTTCTCTGGGCCGAAATCCGGTCCGCAATTGCGTCTCGACACGATTTGCGGCCGCACGCGCTAGAGTCAGTCGGGTTTCCAGCGCCAAAGCCGACTCGATGTGGCTTTTTGATACAATTTTCTCCAAATTTTCTTAGTTTCCAGTTTCCAAAACCTACCTAGAGTTAGCAGATCGGCGGCTGCGGCGCTGGAAGCTCTTCCGACTCGGGAGCGTGCGGGCGCAAAGCGTGTCGAGACGCAATTGCGGGCCGGAATTTGGCCCAGATAAGCACAATATTGACCAGAAATGTCAGGGTTTCAACTCCATGAAGAAAACCAGGCAGTGTTCCACAGAAATGCCGGAATTCATCAATACTTTAGCTACTAGACGACACATGATAGATAAATAGTAGAGCACTACCTTTTTGTGCATTCTTACTAAATTCCGTTTCTTGGTATTTTTGCGAGATTCGCGGTCCCGAGTGACGTATCCCCAACACCGTAGTTATCAGTGCTGTTTGGAGGCCGATGCAACCCTGACATTCACTACATATCGCAATTCACCTACAGTTCAACTCCGCAAAGTGCACGCTGACTGCGGAAGCGTGCTGCGGCGCGGTTGCGAGTATCCTCAGACAGGGATGTAGGATCACCTGGGCGGTTTTGCTTTTGGTGCCCGGTTGGTCCCACATCCCTGCCTGAGGATACTCCCAATCGCCCCGCAGCACGCTTCCGCAGTCTGCGTGCACTTTGCGGACTGAACGGCAATGCGGAGTTGAACTGTAGCTTGAATAGTGTTCGAGCGTGGAACTGCACTGTGTGGTGAGAAACAGCGCTGGAATGCGACACCGCGACGCGAGCGCGCGCCCGCGACGGAGGCGGGCGAGCTTCGCTGCGTTCATTGATTCACCGCGTCTCTACCTACTCTAGCATCTCTGCCATCACCCGGGAAGCACCCCGAGATGTGCATAGTATACATTGGATCCGGCTCACTCATTTTCGGATATCTATCCGAATAAACCGAAATTTTCACGACTCAAAATCCGATTCACCGAAAAAACCTTAAAATCCGAGTGATTTAAAATCCTATTCACCGAAAAACAACGGAATCCGAGTGATCCGAAATTCAAATCAGCGAAGAGGTTTCAAATCCGACTTATCCAAAATCCGATTCACCGAAAAACGTCAAAAATCCGTTTGATTCAAAATCTGAATCACCGAAGTGTGTCATGAGTCGTATAATGATTCGAATACCGAATATCCGAAATATTTGATGATTTGGCTCGGATAATGAGTCGGATATTGGTAGATTCGGCAAGCCCTGCTGCTCATAAAAGTGTATCTGATGACACGACTCGACATTTTGTTATAGTGTAGCCATGCAGACACATAATTACATTACAGCCATCCAACCACTTACAAGGGAAGTATAAAAAGCGTAGGTCGGATCTGCCAAAACGACTAGTATGGTTAGTATCTCTTCTGGCTCAATAGTAAAATGCGCAGTATCCTGCCGCGAGCCGCAGGTTCAAAAAAGTTATGAGCATTTTCAAGCCTGGAGAAAAGGCAAGGGTACCGATTAGTCATTTTTGGGAGTTTCAAAAATTTCCTCGGATTTTTCTGAAAACTTGAACGTAGGGGAAACCAAGGGTGGTGAACACGAATCCGAAGTACATTTGTCGGAATTTTCAGGGTTACTGTAGGTTACGGTAGGTAACATGTCATTTAGGGGTCAAAACCCATCTTGGCATTTTGAAAATCGACGAACGAACGTTGAATTCGTATTCTCTACCCCTAATAACCCCCGTATACAAATTTTGAGTAAAATCTGAGATTTTGACCAAACTACCGTTTACCCACCGTAATCTACCGTAATCTGCAAAAAATCGATAAACGGACTCCAGATTCGTGTTCAGTACTCCAAATAACTTTCAGCAAATAATTTTGAGACATATCTATCGTAGAAAACCGGAAATCTCGAAAGTGGCGTTTTTCCCTCAAAATTTTCCCCGGTTGGGAAGCTTCAAACGAAATGAGCCGAAAACTTTGAAAAATCGACTAATAATCCAGAGAATCGTGATCAGCGCCCCAAAAAACCCCCTGGGAGAACTTTAAGTCAAATGTGGAACATTTTTTTAAAACGCTTCCAGAGCCCTCAATTGGGAGAAACAAACGTCCAACCGAAAATCGGTTTAAAGGCATCGTTCGCGATGGAAATCAATTTTCATTCTTCAGGCCCGGTAGACCACACTGGTAAACTTTGGTGCTTCAAAAACGTTGGGCAATGAGGTAGGAAGATGTCAAAGATGAAGATCCGCCACCAAATCTCACCAGTCATCTAACACTTTTTCCTAGAATGTTGGTGCGACCGTAAGACAACATGAAAAATAGTTACGGCACGAACTCCACATGCAGAAAAACACCAAAATGACAGTGACGAGGCCTCCAAAAGCAGAAAAACTTTAAAAAGGATTTTGGCGCGAAATTCAAATTCGTATTTACAAAGTGTTCCGATTGACTTTTCTTTACAAATGAAGGTTTTTCATGGGCCCCTTCGACATTTTCGTTCACTAGAGAGGCCAAGCTACGCAAAAATATGAAAAAATATTATACGGTTTTCTGCGCGTACGATGCCTTTAAGTCCAAAACGCTGTCATTCTGGACAAAGTATGGAAAATGTGCCGTTACCCGAACTTCGCTCAGGGGGGTAGTTTTGGACGCTGAACAGATTTATGAGGTCCGTTTCCGGTTTTTGCAAAGACTAACGCGCTTTTTGGAAGGTACAAAGAGCACAAAAAATGAGCTTTTTAGGCTTGTAACTTCTCGGAACCTGCAGCTCGCGGTGGGATACTGCGCAGTTTTACTATTGAGCCACAAGAGATACTAACGACACTAGTCGTTTTGGCAGATCAGACCTACGCTTTGTATACTTCCCTTGTTAATCTGCTGTGGATGTCGTCCGCCGAGTATTTCGAAGACGCAGATGTCGAACGCCGAGAATCCCAAAGACGTGGATGTCGACCGCCGAACATCTCGAGTATGTGGATATCGACCGCCGAGAATCCCGAAGATGCGGATATCGACCACCGTGGTTTTCGAAAATGTGGTTACCGACTGCCGAGAATTTCGAAGGTGTGGGTGTCGACCGAAGGACTAAAAGTTTGTTTATCCTCTTGAAGGATGTCAACATGTTTAGACGAAAGTGTAGCAATGATGTTGGTGTAAAGGGCTCCTGATCCCACCGTGTGCCTCAGTCGGCTCTTTGGAGCCGGATCTGGAAGGTAGGCTCGAGCCACTTACCAGATGATGGAGGATAATTTTGGTTGCCGAGGGGCCCACGGCTTGGGGGCTTGGTTCCCAACTGTGGGTCCATCTCGTCACGATCCACGATGGGGTGCACCCCACCGTGAAGCGATCACCCCTTTTGTGGGAACCTTTAATACGGGTCGACCGCGAGCAGAATGCTCGTTGACCGTGTCGTTGGGCGTCACAATCACATAACCCGCGGTCAACATCTGAACAGGTCGAGCGGCAGCGAATAGTGCGTCGAGCGCTGGCCGTGTGATTGTGACGCCCGACGAAAATTGCGGTCGACCGGCATGTGGCTCGGGGTCGACCCACAGGAGTGCCTGAGTAGGTGTTTTTCATCCGCGCTTCACAAAAGCAGTGATTTTGCCCTGGGGTCGGCATCCACGTGATGCTGAGAACACTTTAACATTGCAGTCACTTTGAAGATATTGTGAAAAATGAACACATTTTTAAAAATAGGATTGATTTGCGAATATTTCGGTATAAAGACGACTATCAATGAAATGTTTTATCATGGTACATTAGAAAACTTTTTTTCTTGGAAATTTTCGCCAGATGGCATTATACCAACTTGTATCCAACCGGATATCCGACTCGGATATTCGGATTCCGACTCACCGAAAAAAGGTCGAAATCCGAATGATCCAAAATCCGAATCACCGAAAAAGGGACAAAATCAGAATGATCCAAATTCCGAATCACCGGAAAAACGTAATTTTCGGATAGATCCAAGATCTGACTATCCGTTAAGCCTCAATGTCCGAATGACTCGGATTATCCGATGTTGTTATTTTGAAAAAAATCCGCTTGAGTCGGTCCAAGACCTTTGATTTTTGAGTTATCCGAAATCCGAGTATCCGAAATTTTTTGATTCGGATCCAATGTATAGTGCATAGCGCCTGTTCCGGGGTTCTCCTCTCGAGGATGCTCCTGCTGGGGGTCACTTGGGGAACGCTCCCCGTGGGGGAAAGAATAGCATACGGCCCCTATAGAGGTCGTCGAGAGGGGCGTGCCAAAGTGGTTTAGTCAAATACCCTAGCTTTTTTTTTGGAGTAATCGAGAGCTTGCACCTTGTCAGGTCTTATATAGGTGGGTCCACTTCTGCTTAATCATGTAGAAATCTCAGATTTCCCATCCCTAAGGTTGGACTATCGCCTTTGCGGCCCAGCTACTAGTACTACTGTGCTGGCCGCACTCCTAAGAAAAGGCCTGGTTAAGGAGAGCGGATATAGCAGCTTTCGTCGGGATTGTCAAATAAATCGAGCGTTCCGCGCCAGTGTTCCCAGAGTGTACATCATTAATTACTGGCCGCTAGGAGATGAACGTCTGCAGTGTGTCGCAGTGACGTATATGTAGCCAAACTCACTGGAAGATCTCTTGGCAGTTTGAGATTCCGGTGCTATATGAAAATCATAAAAACGTGAAATCTATCTCATTAACAGCTAATTATCAACCGGTTCCATGATGGCTGAAAATATCACCGCCTTATGCCGACTACAGAGACGTGGAACAATGTGTAAGATGGAATGATAGCTACGTGAGAAAGTTGAGGAGGGTTGCTTTTACTATAGCTCATGCGGGGGTTTGTGAGTCTCTAGGGCAAAAAAATGTGCGGATATAGAACAGGTCAGTATGAGTAGTAGCCCTATAATTGGCAGCTATTTCAGTATATGTAGTCAGTGTACTGCGTGCTTCAACTATCCGTGGCGGCCTCTACGCCCTTTTCATCACTTTTGTCGCCGCGGAAAAATGTTGCTCTTTGAGCTTAAGGTGAAACCGGTACATGTAATGCTGCAAATGACGCCATGACGGGCAATAATGATAGTTTAGACTTACGCGCGCTTCGCGTTAAGACGACATCACTCGTCCGCTGCACCCCTGTGTGCTTCTTCTGGACCAAAATTCCGTCCGTTCAGGATTGCGTCTCGGACACGCTTCGGCGGCCGCGCGCCTTCGAGCTGGAAGTTTCCTCGCGCCGCAGCCACCTGATCTGTTGACTCTAGGTGGGTTTTTGTAAACCAGGAAACTAAACAAAAGTCAAGCATGGAGTCGGCTCTGGCGCTGGAAACCTCAATTGGAGTCGAAAGGCGTGCGGGCCGCAAAAGGCGTGACGAGACGCAATTGCGGACCGGAATTTAGACCAGAGAAGCACAGTACTTTTTCGCGAACTAGGGGCTAAGCAGCCTTCTAAGTTCATCGTGTGTGGATCGAGCTGACTTTAGATATTATCCACTATTCGTCCGATATTACCGCTAATCGATTAACTGGTCCGCAAAATGCCGCCTTTGCAGAGAGTCCGATCAACACGCCCGCCGACCGCGTGGGCGGACAGTCTCTATTCGAACACACCTTTAGATCTTAAAGGGGCTGCGGTGTGATCAATCTTTCTTGTTTTGGTTACTGCCGTTCATTGTAGTTTCCGTAGGTTGATGGGGTTACAGGAAGCCCGAACTTTGGGCTGGAACTTTGCAATTATCGATCGCTATTGATCGATACCCATCAAGTATTGATTTTTCTGGACAAGCCGATTCAGTTTCTTTTATTCAGTTGGAACATCAGCTACAACACAATAATGAACGATGCTATAACGTAATGCTCTTAATTGTTATGGATTACGATGAACCGATGTTTCCAGTCTTCTCGTAATCATTTAAGCGCCTCCAACTCTATATAAAAGAAAAAGATGGTTTTTCGGACCGTAGATGTCCAAATAGTATACAGTACATGGAAGCAAATAATCTAGCCTCGTTCCGGAACATTATATTCCCCTATTAAGAGTGGGTAATGCCGCGACAGTGTCGCATCGGTGCCGCAACGACTCGCGCGATAGATTGCCCTTAAGGCACCGGATCCGGCACTATCCCGGCAGAGTTATGTAGATCCACATAATCAATAAGAGCTGACCGCCTATTATTTTCGTTGCTTCTCATCTCTTTTTTTATCCATCGCGTCCATAGGCGGTGACTTTGTGAACTCGGACGATGTTCCTCTCTCACACGATGCAAAAAGACTTTACTTCCCGATTTTTCAAGGCTCCCACTGGCCCCGGCCAGCTCTGCTTTTTGGTTCTATCCACTGCACTCTCGGCAGATCCTCAAATGCCGCCTTTGACAGCTTCAAACCGGACAGTTTTTCCAGAAATTGGACGATCTGATATATCCATCATATAGCTTTGGAATGTAGCAAAAGTCTATGTGGAACTGTGTTAAAAAAAAAAATTACCGAAGAAAAATCGACTCTTTTTGTTGGATCACGATTCCACAATTTTTCGTTGGATTACATAGGCCACGAGATCTGGCGGCACATTATCTGGTAGTTTGCTGAGTTTTCCTGCCAAAATCTGGAACAAAAAAGTGATTCACACCAAGCCGTTCTTCTGAATAAGACTGTCCGCCCACGCGGTCGGCGTGCGTGTCGCGCGGCTGTCAACTAGACATTTCCCGGGCAGGTTTTCACGACTGCAAACAGTCAAGCAGGATATTGATCAACATTCGTCTGCGGACTCCCGCTAATCGATTCGCAGGTCCGAAGAAGACTTACACCATCACCGTTTGGCGCACGCCGACCGCGTGGGCGCAGGTCAGTCCCATTTGGCTTTGCAAACGAGACTGAATGGCAAAAGCATCATAGGGAAATGAAGATTACCGTGCTTTTGATTTCTGAACCGATGGTAGGTCTGCGTAGGAGCTCCTTGCAGGAGTAGAGATCTCGTATATCACAATCTAGAAAACAACCTGTGAGTTGAGTATGTAGCTATGAACGCAGATTTACTTGAAGAGGTGCAAGTGACCCCAAAAGTATAAACGTCCGTCTTCTGTGAGAACATGTATTCTGACAGACTTTCTGGTGCCATATATCTGATTGGCATTTTTTGAATCGCTTTCATCTTGTAAGTGGTTTTCCTTTACGAGACAGTCTGGAAGTCCGCTATTTTCACTCTAAACAAGGGAGCAGCAGCGCCAACTCTCAGAAAAAATGAAAACAAGTTACTTGTGACATAAAAGCCTGGAAAACAAGTCACTTGCAACATATCTAAGCCGATGTAAGTTACTTGCGACTTTTATTGTGCCATTTAATGGTTACATGTAACATATCGGAGAGCGCATTGCATGCGGTTTCCTGTCAACTTGTTGCATAAAACTTAATGACTTGAGATAAGTCGCAAGTAACTCACATCAGCTTAGATATGTTACAAGTGACTTGTATTTTGATTTCTTGAGAGGATGCTGCGTGCACTCCAGAAAGATCAAAACAAGTTACTTGTAATATAAATCTAACTTACTTGAATGTCTCCAAGTAACTTACATTTATATTACATGTAACATTACATTTATATCAAATGTAACTTCAATTTATATTACAAGTAAGTTAC